>WOVY01009247.1:0-711112 GCA_013436015.1 Rhipicephalus annulatus
TCTCTCCATCCCAGGCAGCACAGAAGGTTGGCCCAATATTGGGGATAGATCGGCATTGCCTGGCCCATGAACGGCCCAGTTTTCACAACGTACCGCCAAGATTGGCTGTGCCAGCCAAATAGAACGGCGACGTTGGACCAGCGTTACAACGTACCCCCAATATTGGTTCTGCCAGCCGAATAGAACGGCTATGTTGGACCAGCATTAACAACATTCCGCCAATGATGGCTGTGCCAGTCTATTAGATTGGTTATATTGGGCCAGCTTTCAGAACTTTCCGCCCATATAGGCTGTGCCGGCCTATTAGAACGGACACATCGGGCCAGGTTGTACAAGTAGCAGCCAATATGGGCGGAGCCATCCAATAAGACCGGCATTATTGGCCCGCCGTTTGAACGTTATTGCCGGCGTCAGCTGAAAAGTCAACATCACGATGTCATAATATTAGAATATGAGCCAATTTCTGCGCGTGTGCTTTTTGGCGCTGTTCTGGCCCCATTCACGCGCCGATTTTTCAAGTTAGAGAGAGAGTAATATATGTGCCGGGCACAATATTAGAACTATCTTTTCGTCATTAAACCATGCCCCGCCGCGGCGGTCTAGTGGCTAAGGTACTCGGCTGCTGACCCGCAGGTCGCGGGTTCGAATCCGGCTGCGGCGGCTGCATTTCCGGGAGGCGGAAATGTTGTAGGCCCGTGTGCTCAGATTTGGGTGCACGTTAAAGAACCCCAGGTGGTCGAAATTTCCGGAGCCCTCCACTACGGCGTCTCTCATAATCATATGGTGGTTTGGGACGTTAAACCCCACATATCAATCAATCAATCATTAAACCATGCACAGCTCGTTGAAATGCATAATCGTTGGTTGAAGTTGTGCAAGGTAGACTTTTTAAGTGAGAAAAAATTACCGATCAAGTTTCTCTGTCAGACGTGACGTCCGATGCGGTGCTATCCGTACGTATGACGAAGCTGCTGCGGATACCGCTGTCTTACGCGTGCATGTAGACGTCGAATATCTGACGCAAATCTTATCGTATCATGTGTCGAGCTAGCTATCTACGCGACCTATTCGAATCTGTTTTGCGTTCACAGCACAGTACAGTTAACGGCACTTGCTGCTGCTTGACGTGTAGGGAAGAGCGGGGGTCGTTCAGTTGCGTTATGGGACTGAATCATACAACATATGCAGTTGCCGTGATCTAACATCACAGAGACGCGCGTGCGCACGCACGCACGCGCTATATTCATGCAACGACCCACACGAATTCCCAACAACATCGCAGCGAACGGTTGGGTAAGGTGTTGCGGGAGTGTGTGGGCGTCGTAGGGCACCCTGTCGGTGCCCAGCTCGTTGCGAACGCGAATTTCGCGTGGAACGCATCTTTTTATGTACTTTTTTTACGTGTGCCAAAACGGTAGGCTGCGCGATACGAGAAGTACGACACACAAAAAAGAAGAAACGTGAATGCATAGGGCAAATCGCTTAAGTAACAAAAAAAAACACGCACGCTCACGCCACTGCAGTGGCGTGAGCGTGCGTGTTTTTTTTTTGTATTAACGAAGCACATGTGCTTCCAATAAAACATGAGCAGCCAAGAATGATGAAGTATTCATTTACATACAAATTACTATGAGTTGTGAAACTCACGCAAAAGAACATAATTTTTCTTCCTTGGATATGATCGAGTGCCTTGGAATTATGCTATGTGAATTTTGACACATCAACAGTGCATTATGATTCCCACCATAAGGGGCCACAATCTTGGCAAGTAATAGAAGTACTCTTCCCACCTTGATGTGCACCTACGTAAAGAGGCCTTGTTTCTCAAGTTAGCACTATATATATATAATATATATATATATATAACCACTGGAACCAATATACCAGGTGTAACCAGAAATAGGTTGACCTGCAGTTTTAAAGTTTTAAAAGAAGCAATGACATGCAAACCATCCAAAATAGAACGCCCGAGAAAGGCGACATCAATCTAGTATTACAGCCAGCTAAAAGCCTGTGCTAACAGCTGAAGGTAGTCATGCTGCTCTTCCATTCAAGTATAGTGTACACTGAGAAAAGATACTGAAGATACACCATCAGCAAATGACAAAAGCAATACAGACAGAGCTTTCTCTTATAATACAAAAGTCTTTAGCTGAGGAGGCAAATAAGTCATTGGCACACAATAAGTGCACAAAAAAAAAGCTGTCGCACGAGGCTGTCAGCGCTTAGACAACACAGGCAAAAATGCAGTAGACTGAAGAAGGGAAAACCCATAGCAAAAGTTACCATACTCCTGAGTTCTTGCTTTGCGTGAAAATGAAGCTAGCGTGAAGTTGAACACTAGATTAAAGCACCACAATCAAAATCTGGAAGTCAATGCTTTAGGAATAATACAAAGTACTGAAGAAGCATGCAAAGAGGATTCCTGTGAAGGCAAATATAAAAAAAGACTGAAAGCTCTGTGGCCCTGAACAAGACAACACCACAACCAATTGAAGAGCCGTTCGGACACACCAGCAGTTCTGGCCAACACTAAAAAGTCACAAAAACATACCTTTAATGCCTTTTTTACAAGAGAACTTGAAAAGAATTGTGCATACACCAATGCCAGAAGTATCGATGGAAGCTATTACTCATATTCAGCTCTTCATTGAAACACTGACAGAAGGTACTTGTACCTGGATGCTTAATTACTTTGGTACAACTCAAGAGCGTCGACGCCAAGTGGCAAAAAAATTATGATGGAAGACTACAATGTGATCAAATGCACACGTCAACCACCAACCAAGGTCCTATGCTAGAGTGAATATCGCAAAAAGTCTTGAACGCCTAATGTCACTAACTCATACTCAGCGTTCTCAATCAAAATCTTGACCTCCCACACAGCATATTATTTCAACAACCTGCCACCTCTCACCATGTCATGAAACAAGCTCGAGTATACACAACCCTCCTCACCGTTAGGTAGTTAGATAGCTCCACTAGTGCTTCACTCTCGGAACACATAGACCAGGGCCGTAACTAGACGGGTAGTGAGGAGGTTCTGAGCCCCTGAAGTATTTTCATGCTCTGACTTTTCGTCAACAATAGCTTAATCTGGGCAAGTTGGTTCATCGTGGTTGTGTTCTAGTAACAGTGAGAGAAGCTGAGGAAGAGACAAAAAGGACAGGAAAGAGCGCTGACTGCCAACTAAATTTTATTGACGGTACTACGCCCACTTTTTTACAGAGTACAAGAACAGTGCTCATGCACACGACACATGTGAGACCATGATAATATAATCTTAACTGAAAAAAGAATACTCTCTCTCCAAATGGATGAGTGAAGGTATACTGATGCACTGATCCATGGCCTTCCTGACAAGAAAATGCTTTCACAGTCTCTCTTTCATTTCTTGTTTTTGCTTTTTTCAAAAACAGTGTTTTATGAAACATAGAACTGCACTTACATTCTTTACAGTGTATGGCCATGCGACTACCATAGCCATTCTTAACATTTTAAGCATGCTGTCTTGCTCAAACATTGGGGCATTGCCCAGTTTGTCTTATGTTTACGTTTCCACGTGTCAATAGTATCTCATACACAACATTATATTGGCATTCAGTATACCTATTCTCGTGACGAATGGTGAAATAATGGCTATTCCTGTTGCTTTTTAGTACACACACTTTTGAAAACTTGCAAGGGATGGCAAATAACAAGATAAAATCATATCGGCTCGCCATTTTCTTTATATTGTGAAACACCTTATGTACGTACGGTATAGCATGCAAAGATCTTTGGTCATTCTGTTTTTATTTTGGTCCTGTTTTGTTTAACTTGACTTTCTGCAGGAAGGTTTAGCACACGGGTGTGATGGTGCTGTTGGGATATCCAGCATCCTTTAGTCTTTTAATCTGGTTTTTAAGGCTTACCTCATCCTTGTGGTCACATGACTTCTGAAGGGTGGCCTCAATGCATGTGGTGGCAATTCCTCTGAGTAAATTGTGTAAATGTGTAATTATGTGTTATGATGTACTAAAAAAGATGTCCCAAGAATCAGAATAAGTGACAGTAGTCAAAGTTTTTGTCACTGCCTTTATACAAATACCAGTTTATTTGTTGCCTCCTGCAGTTTTTTAGGGCCTCTTATATAGATAGGATGTTTTCTCACTTTTAATACATTTTTGTATTGATGATGCCATATGCTCAGGAGGTAGAATGTCGTTATGTTCTTTCTGATAACTTCTAGCTTCTGAGCAAAGATAATGTTTCAGAAAAATGAAAAAGGCTAGCATAATATTAAGACATGGGAAGAAAGCAGAGTTTATCAAAAATGAATGCATTAGTTGGGAATGAGAAAAAAAGATGGATGACAGGTCAGTAATGTCAATTAATTTATATTAGGACACATGAAATGTAGCAGAGGGTGGCAGGTGATTAGTTCCAATGAGATCGAGAAATTATCAGCCATAATATGAAATTGGCTCATACAGGACAGGGAACATTGATTGGGCTTCCACCCTGCAGTGGACACAATATAGGCTTAACGCTAACAATGAGCAAAGCCTGTGAAATTAATGCTCCATGAAATTAGCAGTACTGCACAGATTGCTGTGCTAGACTTCCCATTTTGCATGTTTTTACCAGCTTATCCTGCTCGCTGTTCAGACACAAAGCTTCACCAGAAAAACAATGTTATACTTGGTGAGGATAATGCCAGTGAATCCAGTGTTTTATCTACACCTTTCCTTGCTTAAGTCCTCCTCCAAACTATACGATTTTTCTTGGAAATGTTCTGCTTACAGCACACCAACCGATCAAGTGAAACAACTTTATTGGGGTCCTGCAGGACGCGCCCTAGTATGCAATCACCATTTCACTTCACGTTACAACATACTGGTGGTAAAAATATTCTCTGGCAGGGTACAGAAGTGCATGCACTGAGCTAGCTTGTGCAGCGCGGTCTTTTCCAGAAAGCTGAACCTATGTTTGGTACAGAATTTTGTAACCACACGATGCTTGCACAGATTAAATGTGGCCACACATAGCATCTTCTGAGCTTTTTTATGAAATGATCTCGCAGTATCTGAAAACATTTGTTTTTTTGTTTACTTCATAGTTCCCAGTGAAATATTTCTCTTGTTCCTCTCATTGAATAATGGCATTTGGTGTGACTAAGGTGTTCCTAATGCCTCACTATGAGATCAGAAAAACGATTCTCCTGGAAATTGCTTCACAAGCATTTCCTAAGATATTGAATGACACTGCTTGCACACGTACAAACATTTGCTAGTTTTATTGAGGGTTGATGATAAAGGGAATCAGTTGGTGCATCCAAGCCGGAGAGAGATTGACTGGCCCTGGGGCCGTTTAGTTATATATCTTGCAGCTTGTTCCAGGTAGACAGGGCTTCATTCTGTAGAAATGGTAACTCATCACACTGGTTCCCCAGCATGAAGAACATAACTTGATGCTAACACTGACTCAGATGTTCTGAAATGTCATAGAGGGTACATGAAGGCTGGGTACATGAAGGTTGCAGTTATACTAACTGTATAGTCAGCATGCTTGTGTGATATGTGCATAGCTGCATCAAAGCCACGTGTGAGAATTGCGTGAACAGCTGAAAATCTCAATGGCAGCATAGCTTAAGAAGGCTGTCATCCCTTTTTTGCCAGTTTCCAATATCATCCTTCCCTTTTCATGCATCTTCTTTCAATATATCTGGGGTGTTAATTCCCAAAACCACGATATATTAATGAGAAGCAAATTTTGAACATCTGGTGTTCTTTAACATCTTCACTTGTTTGCAGCGCAACACCAGAAACACAGGACAGGGAAGGAGCAAAAGAGAAAGAAAAGACGGCGCCGACTCTAAAAAATACGGCACTGACATCATGACACGCACATGTTGTGATGTAAGCTGCCCAAAGAGTGGCCTCCCGTGAGAATAGTGAAGAATTGGGAATAGGATCTACCAGTAAGGGCTTTGTGTGCAATTCACAAACAGTGAAAAAGATCCACCAGGGGTGAACCACAGGTACAAGGTGCACTCTGGTTGAGAGAGAGCAGAGTAAAACAGATGTGCCAGACAGGAGATTATAAATGGTTTTGTCTGGAGCTGGTGCCAGACCGAGCTCTGATTAAGCGTAAGGGGGTATTGAGCGCCAGGCCAATCTGATCCCATTCCTGTGATGGGGTGCAATGTGATGACAGGTGCGAATTCCATTTTCTTTTTTTTCCATGGGTTTAGGGAAATAATTTTTCAGGGATCAGATGAAAATACCTCCGACATACATAATAACATGCTTATTCTTGGGCGTAGTTATGCCTAGCCACCAGATTGGGAGAAAAAGGAATGTTTCCCGAAATGTGCGATAAAGTGTTTGGTGCTACGCCTTGACGGAAGTATTGATAGGTGCTTTGGAAATCGGTACGCCATTTCTGTAATCGTTAAATATGCAACTGCATGTGCCACTGCTAGGGATAGCGTGACACTCCCAGCCATTTCGGGGTAAGCCGTTTTAATCTACATGAAGATGTTAATGAGCCCGTTCTCCATCACAGCAGTAGCTGTGGCCATTCCTTCAACTAGGCCTACTGCAGCGCCAACTAAACGTCTGCATAAATTTAGCGCTAGTACCGTACATAATAATCAGCACGTGCCTTGGGTTCACTTCGATGGTGTTGTGAATTCATCTTGCGTGACAATGGTTTAAGTTGCATGCGTGCCTTAATCATTATTGCAATAGGAGACCATGATTTATCGTCACGCATGGTGTTGCTTAGCTCGGTCCTCAGTGTTCGAAGCAGGTTCCGCCTTGTGAGTGCATGAGAGAGGCACAAGAGTTGATTTCTGCTCTGTGTTTCTATAATTCCCTAGCCTGTATTATACAGGAAGCGGATAGTGCTGGTGTGCGTCAGCTGCCTCGGTGCGCTCTCAACCGCCTGCCTGGTAAGACTGATAGCTCATTCTATCAGCGCCTTGTCGTACTCCCTCCTCACACTGCGACATGTCCTCCACTTGGAGGACATGATGAAGGAACAAGATGATACGAAGCCCAAAACCGCAATGTTTGCAAGCCACAACCCGAGCAAACAATTCAACAGTGAGGCCAGAAAATCTACCTGACTAGGCCTGGAGCAACAAGCCAGAGAGCATATTCTTGGCTGGATAGATGGATGGATGTGGCCGTACCCTTTAGATCGGGCGGCGGCTAACGTCACCTAGCCGTAATGCTTAGTGAACTAACCACTAGATTTTTTTTTTCCCTTTAAATAGTAAAGTTGGACGGGTACTTTGAAGTGAAGGGTTTAATTTTCAATCGTGCCTTGACTTTAGCCACCAATCAGATAACCTCCTTCTAGTTAAGTCTACCCGCTTAAAGTCTATTTTGCCCTCCCTGTCCCTAAACACCAGTGCTTTGAAAAACTCTGCGCCATCATCTTGAACTATAAGGTGAAGCCTTTTACAGAGCATTGTCAAGTGTTCGGCGGTTTTTTCTTTCTCTTCGCACACACTGCATATTGTGTCTACCTCTTCATATTTGGCCCGATATGTCTTGGTTTGCAATACTCCCGTCCTGGCCTCAAACAGTAGAGAACTACCCTGAGTATTATCATAGATTCTTTCTTTGGCAATTTCTTGCTTAAAAGTTCGATAGATCTCTAGTGCGGACTTCTTAATCATGCCAATTCTCCACATGTCAGTCTCCGTTTCCTGCAGTTCCTTTTTAACCGATAGTTCTTTCTGGTTTGACCACCTGCTGTTTTCTGAGTATTTACCAGTCAATTTCCTGGTTCGCTTCCTCCTTTTTGTATTGACATTCTTCATGTACAAGTAGCTGAAAACCTTCATAGCCCAACGCTCCTCCCCCATTTCTCTCAATCGCTTCTCAAATTTTATCTTGCTGCTAGCTTCCCTGCCATCAAATGATGTCCATCCCATATCACCTTGTACTCCCTGATTTGGTGTATTCCCGTGAGCTCCTAAAGCAAGCCTACATATTTCACGTTGCCTAATTTCTAATCTTGCTTGAACTTCTGACCTCATGCACAAAACCGCGTTGCTGAACATCAGCCCAGGAACCATGACCCCTTTCCATATTCCTCTCACAACATTATACCTATTGTAATTCCACAGTGCCCTATTTTTCATCACTGCTGCATTCCTGTTATCTTTAGTCGTCACGCATATTTCGTGTTCCCTCAGGTACTCGGTCCCATTGCTTATCCATACGCCCAGTTATTTGTATTTATCTGTTATCTCTAGTGTGACTTCCTGTATTCTAAGCTCACTACCTTTGTTATCTATAAAAATCATGACTACTGATTTTTCCAAACTGAATCTAAAATCTAACCTATCTCCCTCATTACCGCAGATGTCCATCAACCTCTGCAAATCTTCCTTGTTGTCGGCCATTAGCACTATATCATCTGCGTAGATTAATGCTGGTAGTGCCTGATCAATGAGTTTTCCTTGTTTGACTAAAGAGAGGTTGAAGCCAAGTCTCCTTGCCTCTAATTTGGCCTCTAATCCTTGTAGGTACATCATGAATAAGAAGGGTGACAGTGGGCACGCCTGCCTAAGTCCACGTTTCACCACTGTGGGCTTGGATACCTGTTTTTCCCACTTTTTAACTACCTTGTTAGTTTTATAGATTTCCTTTAAACGATTAGTGACTCCATCTTTTACACCCAGTGTGTCTAGTATTCCCCACAAGTCCTCTTGAACCACGCTATTGTACGCTCCCTTGAATTTCTGCAGGCCGGTAGGAAGCTTCACAGCGCAGCGCCTGATCTTGTGAAATGGCGCAGCCATGCAGGCAGGGCATTCAATTCCCTCCCTATTTTTTGTATACTACTGTCCTTGTGTACATCGTAGAACACATAACAGTAATGATAGCAAACAGATCATTGATTCGGGTAGGCTTGGTGTTTTTATTTAAAATGGAACAACGAGGAAGCTGCTGAAGCTCGTGCCTGTATACAGCTGCTTTATATGGAGATGAAACTTTAACGAAAAAAAAAACGTAATGATAAACAGTAGGCTCATAACAAACAACATTTCTCTGAGGGTGCATGGAATATATGTCCCATGCAAGGCTATGCATTGCAGTCCTTACTGCATTAATTATGTACACGTACTGCAGGGCATGCAAGTGTATGCAGACACACGCTGACGAAATGACATTTTTTGCTACATACAAACGTGCACCGCACCAAATAAGACGCACGTGTTTGTATAGTCAGGGAACACTCGTGAATATTGATGAAATCACACAGCTCGCTTACAGTATAAAACAAACACAATTGCGAACAATAAAATGCGACGCTCTTTAAAGAGCCGGACCCAGGTTACGAGGAGAATTATCAGTATGGCATACACACCACGTGTCAAGCTTTTGCAACATCTAAAGAGACCTAATATAGAAAGTTGCCTTTGTAAGTTAACATGACAGTACCAAATGGAGAAGCCACACGAGAGAACAATTCATCGTGGGCGAAAAAATGTGTTTTAAATATTATACACAGCTTTGCAAGATAATATCGACGAGTTTTACTCGTCTAGGTGTGGGAGGTGTAGGCCTGATAAAATGCGATGTTGCTTCAGAGCCTTTCTTTCGTAATATTGCAATTTTATTCAACTCTTTCAAACGCGGCACCGTAAATTTCTACTGGGTGCTCGAACACGGCAAGCAGGTCGCGGGGCAAAATCTTTGTAGCATTTTATTACCGAAACAGCGATACTAGCAATGCTTGAGCTGCACTTGCTGTTTTCTAAATTGTAACCTCCTCAATTTCATCACTGTGATCAGGAAACAGGGAGGAAAAGTACAGCAGTAGTACGTAGAGAAATATTCAATTTCAAGCCCTTTAGCAATATCATCTAAACAAATTGCCAGTTCACTGTTGAATTCTCGATGGAAACAAACAGCTGATCAGGGACGCAAGCTTGGCTTGGCACTGGCTTGGCCGTTCATACAGAGCCAAAAGCCGCTGCAGGAAACTGGATTGCGGATCGTATTGAGACAAAATATTTTATACATTTTTGTTTCCTTTGTTTCATTTCTCTAATTGCTCTTGTGATGGCGTGGACCGCGCTTCGTGATCACATGTACCGGCGCACTGTTTTTAAGTTTAGTATGGCGCACGATAATACATGATTGCGTGCTTTAATTTAATAAGGTTCGCGAGTATGGCAGCAACACTGCAATGTCGGGAAGAGGCACGGAGAAGAGGATAGTAGTAGAACCAGTAGCAGCTGCATGCCCGGGTGGAGCGACTGATGCCCAGATGGAGGAATGTCAACCCGATGCCTTTTGTGTTGGCCGTTCTGGCAGTTCCGCCGACTTTATAGAAAGAGACGACCCCGTCGCTTGTCCTCTTCTCTTTTCCTTCGGGCATCAGCGACAACATTGACGGACGACGTGTTCGACTTCACCGTGCACGTGAGTATAGGTTGGTTTTTCATTCGAGTGAATTCTTGTTCAGATTTGCAAATTGTCGACTTCATCCTGATCACCTGTCACCGGTAATAAGTCCCATACGTGTGATATTTAGGTGAAATAAATGATAATGCACATTTTCTGCTCCATTTGCGTGACTTAGCTACACCAGGACATGAGGTAAAGCCTTTGTCGCCTAGCCACTAGCAGGCAAGATCGATCACTCGCATCCTTCAGTTCACGAATCAACGCGCCTGCCTTAAAATTAGTAAGCTTCTCGCAAAGAAATCTTACCGAGGCAATTTTGTTTTCTGTGAACAATGCACCGTAGATTTGTCTTGAATAACAAAAAAAACTTGAAAAATAAATGTCGCGACCTTTTAGAAAACGCCGTGTCTAAGAGCTAGACGCGGCATTTTGTAAAAGGCTCATTAAATTCAGTATGTTTTCGTAGTTTCTGCTTGAAATTATTATTGTCTATGAATTTCATGGCCCAATCTATTGCTTTGGCTGAAAATCTCGGCGGCAAAAACTTTGTTTAGTGTCCCTTTAAGGGCAGGTGTAGATGACATCATTTCAGTCGAAAATCTTTTTGCTGGTTAACAATAAGGGTACTAACTAGAGTTCCAGATTTCATCAGCAACACATCGTCATGGCTTCATCAGATGCTGCATTATATACATTCTATCCTCGTTTTTAAATAGGTGTACCGTATAGTCCACTGTTACAGGAAACAAGCGAGCTCATGGACAGTGAGCCATGTGGTGCTAACTGGCAGCGAGGCTTGTGAATGGGACGCATGCGCATAGAATCGGGGTGCGCCCAGTTTTGTCTGCCATTTCTCCGCCTGTACGCATGACAGCATTGGAAAGCGCATCCGTATTTTAGCTGCGCAATTTATCTAGCCCAGTGCCTCCTGCTTCAGGGATTTTCTGTGAGCACAAAAATGCATGATTTTAATCGTTGCTGCAGTGTTTTGCAAGTTGTCACCGTTAAAGCACATCATATTTTTCGCATAATGCTCGCTGCAACTAGCAAGTTTCGATGACTCAAAATGCTGTTCAGGTCTGATGTAGCAAACATTTTAAGCTCGTCCTCGTGACCATGAAATATTGGTTTATTAAATAATGGAAGGCAGAGTTGGTATCAGTTGATTTACAGTGTGAAAATGAAATGTGTGAAGGACCGTGCCTCGCAAGTAAGCCCCGAGAGCATGAGCAGAGAAGTAGCAGATGAGGATGCTCATGCGCTGTATTTCCAAATCTCACCAGCACTAATGCTTGACGGACTGCTGGCCACGCACTAGCGTGTTTTTTCTGAAACAGGACTTTGGCCCTGTAAGCAAGTTCTTGAAGGGCATAAGTAAAACGTAGAATGGGCCCCCTAAATGCACCCATCCTCGAATCATTGGGCTTATGAATTAGTGCCCTTTTCAAAATACAACTATTCTGAGCTATAAATTGTGACAGAACAGTGCACGAAGTTTAAAAATGGGAAAAAAGTCTTTAAATGTCCCCTTTATACATAGTGTTCTTGTGATGTCACTTCTGCCGTTGTCGCCCTCTCCCGCCATGCCCGGGTAACTCCCTGGGTACCTACGGCAGTTCATGAGCTGCAGTGCGGTTTGTTGGGGGCTCGTCATCTGTTGCTGTGAACGATGTGGAAGCATTGTGGTTTTTTGTTGTCTTACTTTAACGAGCTCATTGGATTACGAAGGCCTCGCTCGTTCACTCGATACAAGACCAGATAATCAAGATGCGTGACACATATACCAGCCACGGCGTACACTGGCTGCCCGCCACAACCTATGAAAGCCTATTATCTTGCTTTCACTACAAATTGCCTGGCCCAAAAACAAGTGAAAGCTCAAAATCTCTCGAGCCGCAATTTTAAGAGTGGATGTGCGAAGCGCAGCTGCTCCCATCGAAAACTAGTCGTGCAGAGCTAGGCAAGTTTACAAGAGATATAATATTATGAATATATTGTCACGGCCTACGCCACCAAAGTAGCAATGCCCCCCCCCCCCCCCCAAGTGTTTTAAACAGTGCTGATGTTGAGCTTGAGCCTCTTTGATCGCAATTTGTGGAAATAGTCGAGGAAAATATTATACAAGGCAGATAGCGACTTTGCATGGTGTGTGCCGCGGTAATGCCAGTCATCACTTTATTTTTCGCGTATGCTTTAACACACTTTTCACTTTGTATTTTGCTTTTGTTGTACGCTAATGTACAGTGGAGTCACTGAACATGATAGAGACCGTGTATAGAATTAATTGACTAATTAAAAAAAATCCTGACGCCCAACTTAAACCGATCGGCTATACTTCAAAGTGAACTAATATTGTTTCCCATTCTTTATAGTTTGTTTCAATGCAATACCAAATCTCCGCGATCGCCATCACGATTTTAACCGCCTTCCTCGCCATCATGATTTTAACTGCGGACAAGTTTGTATGTACAGTATCTTGGTAAGCTATATCTGTTTGCAGGTAAATACTTGGCTATGGCACTTACCCGTAATGAAGTTGCACCTGAAGATGCAAATATTGCAAAGTTTCTTCAAGTAGCTTTTGTTAATCTGCACCAGCCAAATACGCTGGTACTTTTAGGAAAATCGGAATGTGCGTTCTCGATTTCAGGTTATAACTTTCAGCGAAGAAACACCCTAAGCTCTGCTCCCTCTGCGTGGACTACTAAATCAACTTGCCTCACTAGCAGCTCATAATTTCTCAAACTTGCATCGTGAGGCAAAACTAAACGGGTGCAAGCACGAGGAGACAACATGGCAGTTGTAGGCGATAGATTCGGTTGGTGCCCGGGCATGTTGGTGGCGCATTTCGGAAGTGACGAAAAGGCGCTGCGAGATGCACGTGCACACTTTGTATAGTTGCTGTATTGGACAGCAAACTTTTTTTCTTATCTGAGCAGTTTTACCAAAGGAAGCTTCATCATATGGCGTGATAAATGAAGCGAATCCACAGGTTGAACCACATCATAGCCTCGCTGTGCTTTTGTAGTTTTTTTAGCTCGCAAAATTTATTTGTACATATAAGTGACAACTTGCCAGTAATAAGGCAGCACTTGTTTCTTTACCGTATGATCATCTCCGGTGTGCTGCTGCCTCAATACTTCAAATTCTAAGCATTTACACCATTGTATGCTAACTTTTCCTTCAAAGTGAGACAAGCCACATGTGTATCGTAGATCAAGAAGCATGCCAGTTTTACGTACTTGCAAGGTAAACATCAGAAATGCACAGTTGATCAAAAATACTAGTTTAATGGTGCATCTACATAGCAGAGCACCTGTGGCACCTCGGGAACAAGATAATGCCACATATGTTACAAGAGATAATTAAAAAAGACAGGGGACGTTCCGTGAAAAAATAGAAACAAAAATAAAATGGCACGTGGCAGGGAGCGAAGGCGGCAAGGGGGGGGGGGGGAGCCCGTGGGACTTTGGCGGATGAACGTAAGGTGTGTGTTTAATATGTGGAAGAAAAAAAAAACAAAATTTTGGCCGACTGAAATGAGGGTGACTTAGTGAGTGCGCTCATGACGAGAGTAAACACGGTTATTATTATTTTTTTTTTTCAAATCTCTTTTGAAAGCCACAAAAAATCTGTATGTGGTGCAGCCTAACAGAAGGTTCGTGAAGGCAAATTATGAATTCGTCGTTGTACAAAGGCCTTTTTTTTTTCATGCGCACCATCCCCGCCGCGGTGGTCTAGTGGCTAAGGTACTCGGCTGCTGACCCGCAGGGCGCGGGTTCGAATCCCGGCTGCGGCGGCTGCATTTCCGATGGAGGCGGGAATGTTGTAGGCCCGTGTGCTCAGATTTAGGTGCACGTTAAAGAACGCCAGGTGGTCTAGATTTCCGGAGCCCTCCACTACGGCGTCTATCATAATCATATAGTGGTTTTGGGACGTTAAACCCCACATATCAATCAATCAATCATGCGCACCATAAATAGTGCTCAAAATTTAATTGCATATGTTGTTTTTATCCTCGCTGTATTCCGTGCTGTTTATGATGTAAAAAAAAAAAGTAGCACGCTGAAGTGGTGCTGCTTTTGGGTAACAGTTGAAAATTGCGGGGTGCATGAATGCGGAATACTGCCGCTTACACTCAAATCACTCCTGTGGTCACCTCCCACTGTTTGCAGCATGTGTTGTGTATACACAGCTGCATATTTCCGAGCTAGAAAAATTTGGTTTTAGGTGTTTCACGCCATTTTCCATGTAACTATTCCACAATTGCACACACTGATCAGCAGGCTTTCAATTGCGCTGAAGGACACAGGTGCCATAAAATTCATAGTCAATTCTTTCAAGAAACCGTATGTAAAGGCTGAAGC
The DNA here is from genome assembly GCA_013436015.1 of Rhipicephalus annulatus. Lineage (NCBI taxonomy): Eukaryota > Metazoa > Arthropoda > Arachnida > Ixodida > Ixodidae > Rhipicephalus > Rhipicephalus annulatus. The sequence continues at coordinate 14,786 of WOVY01009247.1, forward strand.
TTCATGCGTACATACACACACACATACCATATTGTTTTTTGTACTTTATGAAAGCTGCGAAGGTCTCATGTGCCTCCAAGCCTAACCTGTCTTATTTATTCTCCATCACCGCAAAAGTTTTGTGAGTTTCAAATAAAAGTACTTTGCGCATGGCCACTTTTGGGTAATTTTTTTGTGTAGGTGTTATTTGAGCAGCCTACAGTGTTTACTTTATAAGCCTGTATGTATATGTTGCATTATAAGGATGCAGAATGTGTGTAGCTGTACAATATAGATGAAGTGTAAAAATTAAGTGTGTCTATTGTAGTGTTCTTGCAACCAATCTTACCCCCGTATTCTAGAACGTCCCTCCACTCAACGCTTCACCTTCACTTGAGATGGCTGATGGGAGCGCCGTCTCTAAGCAGAGAAAATTGCTGCATGTCAGCAATAATCTGCTGTGATTCTCGAGTAGCGCAGCGTCGCTTTCAAACGAGCAGCGGCACAGTGCTCAACTCTGTCAAGTGAAGGGTGAAAGTCGAGTCGGGGAGCGTTTATGAATATGGGGGTTAGTTTTGTTGTCTTGTTAACCTGCCATTAACACTGGATTGATGCTACTTTGCTCTAGCTGTACAGTGCTCTCCAAGGCTCAAGGAGGCACCGCACGGGGAAGGCTCGGAGCAAACCATGCGTGAGTTTCCTTTCATTTTTACACTATGCACGTATTAAGTGATAGACTTTACTGTATGCTATTTGTATTGTGCAAGTTTTTGGGGACATACAACTTCCAACACTTATATGTTCTGACGAAAATCACGCAAGAATGAGAGAAGCTTGTGCAAAAATTATGCAAGAGTGTAAGAAGCTTTTGCAGAAGTCTGTGAAATGAAGTTTTGAAATTTCGTGGCAATGTGTCATTGTACAGTGGTCAACAGTCTTGCTCAGCATGCTTGACTGCAGGGCTCCCGGCTGCACAGGCGCATCTACGGAGTGCCTGATGCATGATGGGCCAAATGTCAGCCTGCACACTGGTGCCTCTTATCCCCGTTTGTCTGTTACATCAGTGTCTCTTGTAAAGGGGATCAACTGTGCTACCTTTTTTTTTTCGAATGTAATGAGTTCTTTTTCCAGATTATTGTTGTTTTAAGGTAGAGCCTCACATTTCTATCAAATACTGAAGATTCTATTTTTCCTTCTAGATGCTATGAAGTCACTCCTTGTGTTACAATAGAGTGAACACTGTTTTGAGAAAAGCTACTTTATGGAGTTAACTCTCTCCATATTGACTTAACACACAGAATTGGTGAAAACTACACTCCATTCCAGCTGCATTAGCAATAATATTCATTTGCATACTTCTGTTTCTTTTGTTTGTTTGTTGGCTGGAGGTTTGGAGTATAGGGTGGCCAGGGGGCACTGTGTAGTCTTTCTTCATCTTCCCAATTTTGTGAACATCAATTGATAGCCATATGGAAAGCAGCCAGCATGCTGAAACAGCGGTGCAAGCATGCAAGATGTTCACCATTGCATGCAGTCAGTTGCTGTGAGCAACCTACTGCATACAATTAACTGCGAGTGGTGAACTAACGCTGCACTATGTGTGCCTCCTGGAAAGCTGCAATGGTAAAGTGCCACAATCGTATAGTAACATGGATAACATCGCAATTTGTTTGTTGAATAATTTTGCAACAGAATCAATGGAGTTTTGGATAAATTTGTGTATCTGCCTGGTTCATCAAAGCTACAGAGTCAAATGCGGTATATACTCGCGTATTATGTGTACTTTTTTTGTCAATCCGGTCATGTGCGAAGCTAGTAGGAATCGCTGGCCTAAAAGCTCAACTGGGAATATATGTTGCAGGCGCTGTCACAGCTGTCTCAAAGCGGATTGTCATTTGTTTGCTAAGCCTGTCCAAATGCCCCCATTTTCTTGAAGTTCTTCTGAACAGTGCTCACGAAAACCAGTTCCCACGACAGGGTTATGCCAGAGAACATAAGTACTCTCCAATAATTGTCGGGAACCCAACGTAAAGTAAGATGCAGACAAGGAAGCGCGATGCCAACACAGAGCTGTGTGTGTCGCCCTTCATGTGTGTGTGTGTCCATTCCTTGTCCCAGTCTTCTATTGCGTTGTGTTCCCTCCGATATCTAACCAACACACCCAAGCTTCTATGCTAAGTGTTATTCAACGCACTCTTCTGCTGGCTCCCATACTGAATATTGCATGTCGAAGAACTCCACGCTGATGTGCTTAGCGGTAGCACGGTTTCAGTTTTCTTCGGTAAGCTTTATAACTGCAATCTGCCTCGTATATAATTATTGTAGCCTATCACAAGGAACGGTAAAAGCGCAATGGCCAGATGGCGAAACCGAAAAAAAAAAAATGAGTGCGAAAACCTGCCTCATCCAGTTGATGTGACAGGTCCTTGCACGCGTTCAACATCTGTGCTGTGTCTCGGGAATACATTCTTGCCGTGGAAGAGGTGGGAAGATAGGAGGCAAACCTTTAGGCATTTCGGACTACACATAAACAGGTTTCAGTTTTCAAGTTCGATATTCTAGGGAAAGCATAAAAGTTCATGGAAGAAGGGACCTTGCACTCAGTCCATTTTGTGTAAGACTGCACTCGCCTGCTCGACAAGAGATGTGCCTGACCAGAGCATCATGAAGTCAAATGTGTCTGTGTGTGTGCTGGCAAAGTGGCTCGGGCTGGTTGGGGAAGGCAAAGTATGCGAGCAAAAAGTTTCTTGTAGTAAAGCAGGCTGGCTAATTATACTGGTGAGCAAATTATGTGAGGATGCAAATTGTGCGAGTAAATATGGTATGTACTCTTGTATGTTTCAGCTCTATTGCTACGGATCCTGCGGATCCAACTTGGCATCCGGCAGCAACAAAGAGAGGTTCTGCAGGAGGTGCGACTGCTGAAGCACAAGGTACGGCTCTTGTCCGTGCCTCAGCACGCCCAGCCAGCACAGCGCCCCTCTGACCTTCCCCGGCTGCCTGCTGGTACAATTGGAGAAGTGGAGGCAGCAGAGGCAGCTGTGCAGAGTAAAGCTGTGGCTGCGGCTTTGGTGTATATTTCTTGATTTTTAATATGCCTATGTAACATGCAGAAATTTAGTGCTGCTTTAAGATACTGTGTTTCGGGAAACAAACTAGTCAGGTTATCTCATGAGCCACTGTACTACAGTCGAATATGAATAATTCGTACTCAAAGAGGCCAGAAAATTTGTTCAAATTAAAAGAAGTTCAAAATAATGAAAGTTACCATAATTACTTGAATCTAACACGCACCTTTTTTCCGGTTAAGAGAGTTCATAAATCGCATGTGCGTTGGAATCGAGTACGAAAAAAAAATGAATATGGTCATTCTATTGCCATCGCCACTTACAAAAGGGCCGCCCCCTACGTGCGTCGGCATGGCGCGTCGGTCATTTCTGCCTATGTGTTTCCCATGCGCGGCACTTCATACGTGTGCTGAGGAGTTCGTCATCTTGTAGTACATTAGCATCGACGGCATGGTAGGGCCGACTCCAAAAACTCGACGAGTGCACCACAATGCTGCTTCTAAAAGAAAAGTCGTCGCGTGTGCCGGAACGGACAGAAATCGGGCCGCATCGCGGTCATTCGGAGTTCCCGAAACGTGCGTGCAGGACTGGCGGAAACAAAAGCAGAATATTGTCGACAGCAAAGGTTCACGCAAAGGCTTCAGTGGACCACAGCAGGGTCGGTTTCCACAAATTGAAGAGCTGCTCGGCGAGTATGTGATTAAGCAGTGAGCGGCACAGCGGCCCGTGACGACAGAACTGCTCCAAGTGCAGGCTATGCAGTTAGCCTTAGAAAAAGGGCTAATGCAGAGCCATTTTAAAGCGAGCAGGTGCTGGCTAACGAACTTTATGAAGAGAAAAGGCTTTTCCCTCCGAAGGCGAACGGGCATATGCCGGAAGTTGCCGGAGGAGTACGAAGAAAAGCTTCAGAGTCTTCAGAGGTTCCTCCTAAACTTGCGGCACAACAACGGCTACCTGCTTGGGCAAATCGGGAATGCCGATCACACGCCTCTTTACTTCGACATGCCTGGCACCACAACCGTCTAGGAGAATGGGGCGAAGCAAGTTTGTGTACTGACATCGGGCCACGGTAAAACTAGAGTGACAGCAATGCTCTGTTGCACGTCAGATAGACATAAGCTTCCCCCGTACTTCATATTTAAACAGAAGACGCTCTCAAAAAGAGTCGTTTTCGCGAGTGGTGTGATCAAGCGGGCCAACGAGAAAAAGGGGTGCGCGTTGCAACCGATGTCTTAGTTTTTTTTTTTTTGTCGTGGAAATCGGGCGCGCGTTACAATCGAGGGCGCGGTAGAATAGAGTAAATACGGTAAACGAGCGGAGGGCTCACCATGCAGTGATGCATGTGCATGGAGAAGTTTTATTCACAAATTACAGGACATCCGTCATTAATTAAAGTAGTCAATACATGTCTGTACACGTTGGCCTTGCAACGAGTCAAGTTTTGCGTGCAGTTTGCAAAGCATTTGTACTTGGGCTTCAGTATTCTCCTGGCAAAAGAAGTTGCGCGCGGCAATGTCCAGTGCTGACACTCTTCGAAGACAACTGTGTTTCCACTGTTACCATCTGCGCTGCAGCCGGAGCGTGGCCAGCACATGATGAGAATGGAGGAGCGTCTCCACCTGAAGAGAAGCAGATCGGCATTCGAGAGAGAAACACTCCGTGGCAGCTTTTTTTTTTTTTCTCTTCATGCGCGGTGTTGAAAAGAGAAGAGTCTCTACATAGCAGGAACGAAAAACAGGGAAGCGTGACACCGGCGCGTTGCAGATCGGCATGAGAGAGCCAACTCTCTGCGACAGCTTTTTTCCCCCTCTTTCTCTTCATGCGCAGTGTTAAGAGGAGAAGGGTCTCTACGTACGTGGCAGGGACGGAAAAAGCCGAAGCGGGGCACAGGAATGTAGCAGATTGGCATTTGGCAAACATTCCACCGCAGTCTTTTCTTTCCTTTTCTTCATTTTCTTCTTCAAGCACAGCGATGAGGTGTCTGAAGTGCCACCGCAGGATTGGGCGGGATGCTGAGAGCATTTCCGGAGCGCGGTATAGCTTTGATACGACCACAGCGTCAGTTCAAATTAAGTGTGTTGGAAATAATGAGATTCGACTGTATTTACTATAGTCTGTGAAGTCCGAGTGAACGGTCCTAACCTAGCAGACAATGTAGGCGGCATCGTGTGTTTGATGGGCAGTGACTAGCAATAGCCTGCTTAAAACAGACATTCAGTAATTTTGTTCATTTATCACCCTATTTCGTGTCCGCTGCGGCTCTCTCTACTATGAGCTACAGTTCACCCTGCCTTGTGTTAGCCGATTTCTTACTTTTTTAAAAATCTAACAAACACGCACCCAATTTCGCAGTGTGAAGAAAAATGCACCTTTGTTTATTGTGATGATATTTCTATAGCGACATGCCTCTTTGTTGGCTATCACAGAAAAATATAAACAGCAAATGGTGCGACCATCTAGTGCGACCTTTATTTTTCTATCAGTTTCATCTATGACCAAGATTTGGTCGCTCTAAGGTTGCCTCTTAGTACGCCTTGATCATGTTCATTTATCTTGTTGTGCTCTGCTTACAATGCATTGATTAAAAACATGTCCAAGCTTCTTTTTGAATTCCACATATTTTATCGTTTTTCACCTGTAGAAGCTACTCCTGGTCAACATTCAGGCAAAGACATTGTAACCTCGAAGAAACGTGTATTGGAATTTGAGCACTGTACAAAGTAATTATACTATTTCATAGCTAGAATCAATATTTATCAAGTGTTATAACAGTGTTGTATTTGATTTCATAACAGCGAAACTGCATTCAGAGAAGGACTCTGAAAGGTTCTCACACTGAGTGTGAGAGGGCTGATGTGGAAACCATTTTAGGTCAAGTGAGTTGAAGTTAGCATAAAAAAACAATGAAATGTTGTGATGCCCAAAAATTCAAGTTGTTGTTTTCAGTGTCCTCTTCTTGCAGATTTTTATCATGAAAAAATTTCGATGTGCTGTTGCGTTTACCCCATCTATGCTTCTTGCATTTTTTTACAGCGCAAGCACCTCCTGCAGATTGGGGGACGTGGCCTCCGAGAAATTGGTGTGAATGCCATGAAGGCTGTATTGGCACATGACGTGCAAGTGCTGTACAGCCTTCATGGCAGAAAAGGGAAAAGGGCCTTTGTGAACCTGAGGCTCTGTAGATTAGTGACAGGTTAGACTTGTTCATTGTTTTATGTGTGTTTATCCCTTGTGTATTCTCTGTACTGCAGTGCTTCATGTGTACTATGGTATTTCTGTTCTTGTATGCAGATGTCATCTGCCAAAAAGCAGGGTCCGACCAGGCGGAGGCCCTCAACTTTATTAAGAGGTGGCTGCCAGGGTCTGGTGATCGCTGTGGGGGCAGGAAGCGGCGCTTCAGAGAAGCATTTGTTGTGGAGCAGCCCGATGATCCCCACTCTCAGAGTGCAGATGATCGGCTGCTCGCGGCAGCTGGCTTCCTGCCCAGCCACAGCAGCCAGGTCCTTGACAGCACCACTGTCACTGTGCCCCCAACGCAACCTGACCTGCAGTAGAGCGGGCCTTTTTTGGTTGTGTATATATATATTTTCAATGTATACATTTTTTGTTGTACCAAATAAATAAAAAAAAACAAAGAATAATAGTCTGCAGACTGTCGGTGGTGCACTGTTCGGCTAGCTTATGCTGATCCGGAAGCACCATCACCATGTTTTAGTTACAAAAAAATGCTCTAAACTATGAATATTCTCGATTACCATGTGGGCGACATATGTGGGGATTGCAAGTGGGGGACATACGCTTTCAACATTTACTTCCTAACGACTTTTTCGATCTGCTGTACCAAATACCAGTACCAAATAAAGCATTCGCTATTGCAAAAGATAAATTGGTAAAAAAATAAACTACACATCTAGTGTTAGCAAAGGGAATGAGGTATAAAAGATGAAATAGATCGAGTAACTGCTTTCAGTTCTCAGCATTCAATTTTCTGTTGCCCCAAGTATACAGGGCTGCAAAGCTACAAGAGCGGGTCATCGAGGCATATTGTTTAAATCTTCCGGTAAGAAAAATTCCCTACTAATAATGGTTACATAATGGCAAGCCAATCAGTAGCCAATATTCGTCGTGCAGGAAACATCGGTGTAATAACGGCATTTGATTGGCTGCAATGTGGCCCTGGATTGGTTCAATGTCGGTCGTACATCCGTAGCCAATATTCGTCGTGCAGCAAACATCGGCGTAAAAATGGCATGTGATTGGCTGAAATATGGCCCAATGTTGGCCGAACATTGGCAGCTTTGTCGGCAATACGATGGGCCTTCGTCGGCCCAATGTTGGTTGCATACTGGCTAAAACATCGGCAAAACGTCGGCCCATCATTGGCTTGAACGTCGGCCCGACATTGGAAGAAGTTGCACTTCCGACGTCGGCCCGACGTCGGTGCCGATGTTAGCCGATGTTGGTCCAAGATTGGTCCAACGGCGGCGTGCTGCCTGAGATGTTATACCTTCTTACATCGCATACTTTACGTCTATTAATCAACTTCGAAAGCTCTGCCAGTTCTATTTCGTGTGTTGTACTTGACACTTTCATGATTTGACGCTTCTTAATTAGGTTCTTCGTTTCCTGGGAAAGTTTGCCAGTGTCCTGTCTAACTACCCTGCCTTCAACTTCCACTGCACACTCCGTAATGATACTCGTCAGATTATCATTCATTGTATCTACGCTAGGGTTGGTTTCCTCACTAAGGGCCGAGTACCTGTTCTGCAGCAACACTCTGAATTCCTGTACTTTCCCTCTCAGTGCTAGCTCATTGATTGGCTTCTTGCGTATCAGTTTCTGTCGTTCCTTCTTCAAGTCGAGGCGAATTCGAGACCGCACCATTCTATGGTCACTGCATCGTACCTTGCCAACCACTTCCACATCCTGCACGATTCCCGGGTGTGCAGTCATTATAAAGTCTATTTCGTTCTTATTTTCGCCGTTAGGGCTCCTCCATGTCCATTTGCGGTTTTTTCGTTTTCGATAGAAGGTATTCAAAATTCGCAAATTATTGCGTTATGCGAATTCTACTTGTAGCTCTCCTCTGGCGTTTCTAGTGCCGAGGCCATAATCTCCTACTGCCTGGTAGACATAGTCCTGGTAGACATAGACTCCAGCCTGCTTTTTCCCTACCTTTGCATTAAAGTCGCCCATCACTATAGTATACTGTGTTTATACCTTACTCATTGCCGGTTCCACGTCTTCATAGAAGCTTCCAACTAAAGCGTCATAATGGCTGGATGTAGGCGTGTAAGCCTGTACTACCAATGTCCTGTAAATAAGGAGTCAGAAAAGTGGGTGAAAAAATAACTTGCCGTGAGCAGGAATCGAACCCACAACCTCCAAATAACGCGTTCAATGCTCTACCACTGCGCTATCACGCGTAATTCGGAGGTCGTAGGTTCGATTCCTACTCACAGCAACTTATTTTTTCACGCACTTCCTTTCTTCCTATTTACATTACATTGGTTCAAATAACTTCTTCGATACATTCCTTGGCATTATTGTCTGTTAGATTTCATTATATATATATATATATATAAATATACAGACATATATATATATATATATATATATATATATATATATATATATATATATATAATTTTATATATATATATAAGTATAGATAGATATGTCGATAGATAGATAGATATGTGTGTGCGTGCGTGTGTGTGTGTGTGTGTGTGTGTGTGCGCGTGTGTGTGTGTGTGTGTTGACGCGAGGCAGACGCAGTATTCAATACGACGCGCTCTAGTTCGTGTGCCTCCCAAGAAGAGACCAGCGGCCCGATGATGAAACAAGAAAAGGCCGTGACGGCACGCGCCTCCTCAGCACGGGAGTTTGATGAAAAAGAAGTGGTGCACCGCTCGAGGGCATCTCGGAGATTGATCCCTTTTGCTGATAACCTGTTACAGACGTCCCTACATTTTCCTTTGCTTTTCGGGCACACGTTAGCCCCAATAAACAGTTATTCTAACACCATTTGCATTGTGCGTAACATTTCTGGTGGAGGTGCTGGGTAATGATCCCAAACCCTGTTGGACTTTGAGGAAGCAGCCCGGAACCACGAGCAGTCGAACCAACTGAGCTCATGCCAGTTCATCAGCGCTCCAGCCGTCGTCTACGTGGTGAGCCGCCGGAATTTCCCCTGTTACCAGAGCCTAGAGTGTCTCCAGCTGTCTCCGGTGAAAGTACCGAAATGTAGTCTCCAACCGCTGCCGCACACGTCGTTTCTTCTCCAGTCGCTGCCACGCACATTGTTGTCGATGAGCCACAGACGCCCGACCCTTTTTATGGCGATCCTCATGAAGACGCCGAAGATTGGCGGGAGGGTTTTGAGCGCGTCGCCAACTGCAAAGGATGGACCAAAGAACGGAAGCTCCTCCACGTTTATATCGCGTTCCAGGACAGCGCACGAACGTGGTTCGAAAACCATGAAGGTGCCAGTCGGTCGTGGGATGATTTCGGACGGAAGCTACTGGCCACATACCCGAGTACAGACCACAAAAAAAGAGCTGAAGCTGCCTTGCAAGCAAAAAAACCTGCGCAACAATGAAAGTGTTGCAATGTATGTGGAAGACATATGGCGGTTATTTCGCCTGTCTCGAGGACAAGAAACTTCGGCACCCGATGCGTGGAGTGAAGCAGAAGGCTTTTGCTGGTTTGCTCTAATGCCGCCCGCGGAACGTTGCTGAATTTCGCACCGAGGCGACAGCGGTTGAAAAGACTCTGCAACAGCGAGCGACGCACTACAATCGAGATGTGAACACATCCGTAGACGCGGATCCGTCACATCCGTAGACGCGGTGTCAGCAGTCTTCGGGAATGGCATCGACGTGTTACAAGAGCTCATTCGATCGGTTGTTTGAGAAGAGCTCCAGAAGCTAAATGGAAACCCCTCAATGGTCCCGTCATTAGCGGAAGTTGTTCGTGAGGAGGTGAAACAGGCAGTCCGTGAGCAGCATCCACAAGCCCAGCCTGTTCAAGCGTGGGTTCCAATGCAGCCCGCAGTCTCGAACGCCGAGGTGCTGAGAGGCGCCCCTGTACCTGCTTTCGCCGCCCCTCGACCCTCGTTTGTCGAAGCAAGCCAGCATGTGCCGAAACCTCCATTCACGCCGTCCCCAGCCGAGACGAGGATTCGAATAGCTGATATACGGCGCACTCCTGATCGAATTCCGCTTTGTTATCACTGCGGTGAAGCTGGCCATCTTTACCGGTTGTGTGAATATCGCCGAGCTGCACTTCGGGGTTCTCCCGTAAACGCTGCCTGTCGACGGAATGGGGTGCGACCTTTTGAAACCGAGGAGTACTTGTCAACGCGTCAAGGTGCCCACTCCTCGCAGCAGCATCAGTCTTGGTCGACAGTGCCACTGAGGTATTGGTTACCAAGTCCGCGCCCATCTTCAAACTCTCCGAGGCGACTTCCCCAAAGCCCGTTCGGTAAAACTAGAATCGGTGACCTGGGAAGTTAAGGCCACTGCCGACGCAAGAAAACAACCTCCAGTGCCGATTTTCGAAATGTGATGATGCACACGAGACTACGTGCGGAAACGGTAACGTGGCTTCTGATTTGTCGGTAATTATAGACGGCTACGAAACGACTGCTTTGGTAGACACAGGCGCAGACTATTCCGTCACGAGCAGGGGACATGCCAGAACGCTGAAAAAAGTTCTGACCCCTTGGATAGGACCACAAGTGCTAACCGCCGGGGGACACCTTATCGATCCGGCAGGCATGTGTACCTCTAGCGTCGGAATACGCGGCTTCACCTACGTCGTCAGCTTCGTTGTCCTGTCGGAGTGTTGAAGAGGTGCAATTGCTGGAATGGACTTTTTGCAGGCCAATCGCGCAGTGATAAACTTGCAGGAAACGTGTGTCTCGTTCTCGACCAAACACGCCATCGCGACATTCGATAGTGAAAAACGACTCGATGCGCTCCAGATTGCAGGTGATGATGTAACAGTACCTGCAATATCCATCATCGTTGTCACCGTAAAAATCAATGTGTACAACGATTATGAAGGAATGACAGAAAGCAATACTGGGCTATTACTCGAGAAAGGAATCTATGCAGCAAGATGTATTGTACGACTGCGTGATGGGTGTACGATTGTCTTCCTGACCGATTTCCAAAATGAGGTGCAGCATCTTGCGAAGGGAACTGTTGTTGGTCACTTGCACAATTACTTTGCTATTTTAGATTTGAATTCTTCCGAGACCGCCCCACTACTTCTTGACAGTATAGATTCCATACTCGCATCTATCCACATCGAAGCAGCCCTATCGCTGAACCAGAAACAAAAAAATCGAGAGCCTTATACGGGAGTACGCCTCGTGTTTCTCCACGACAACGAAAGTGCAAAGAACATCCAACACAAAACACCGCATCATAATCTTTTTAATCTGTTAGACCTATTTGCCAGCACCCGTACCAAGTGTCACCAAAAGAGAGAGAAGTCATCAGAGGCCAAGTTGAAGAAATGCTTAGGGACGATGTAATTCAACCGTCGGCCAGCCCATGGGCCTCACCTGTAGTGCTGGTAAAGAACAGGACCAGACCTTGCGCTTCTGCGTTGACTAACAAAAATTGAACGTCGTCACAAAGCGGGATGTCTATCCCCTTCCAAGGATCGATGACACCCTTGACAGGACACGAGACGTGAAATTCTTCTTCTCTCTAGACCTCAAGAGCGGATACTGGCAGATAGAGGTGGACGAGTGAGATCGCAAGAAAACTGCTTTCGTCACCCCAGATGGGTTATACGAGTTCAAGGTACTTCTATTTGGCCTGTGTTCAACACCCGCCACATTTCAGTGGATGATGGATACTGTGCTGTCCTGGTTAAAATGGCAGTCCTGCCTTGTTTATCTCGATGAGTCGTGATCTTTTCGGGCACCTTCGATCAGCAAGTGGAACGACTACGGACTGTGCTCGAAGCGAGTAGTTCAGCAGGGCTGACGATGAATACCCAAAAGTGCCGTTTTGGTTTTCGTGAACTGCTTTTCCTCGGTCATGTGGTTATCTCTGAATGTATTCGACCTGACCCCGAAAAGACAGCAGCTGTAGAAAAGTTTCCTAGACAGACGGATAAAAGGGCTGTGAGATGATTCTTAGGACTTTGTGCCTATTACAGAAGATTCATCAAAGATTTTTCAAAGACTGCAGAACCACTAACCCGACTGACGAAAGAAGACACGTCTTTCACCTGGACAGGCGAACAAAAAGACACAATCAATGAGCTACGACAGCGACTCCTAAACCACCCCGTCCTGGCACATTTCCACGAAGAAGCCGAAACAGAGATTAACACGGACGCAAGCATTTTGGGACTAGGCGCCGTCCTTGTGCAGCTGCAAAACGGAGAGGAAAGAGTGGTCGCATATGCTAGTCGCACTCTTTTGAGAGCTGCAATGAATTAATCGGCGACGGAAAAAGAACCTCTGGCGGTAATATGCCATACAGAAATTCCGACCGTAGTTATATGGTAGAACATTTCGAGCAGTGAGCGACCATCATTCGCTGTGCTGGCTCGCAGGCTTAAAGGACCCTTCTAGGTGACTCGCTAGATCGAGCCTCAGGTTGCAAGAATACGACATAACAGTCGTATACAAGTGGGGTCGCAAGCACAGCGATGCTGATTGCCCGTCACACACACCAATGAAATTTGAACCTGTAGAAGATGGAGACGACTTTCCGTTTCTTGGAGCCGTCAGCACCACAGACATGACTGAATATCAACGATCTGACGTGGAGTTGCTTAAACTGATCAAGCACCTGGAAGGGCAACCCGTGCGTGTTCCTCGAGTTTTCGTCCGGGGATGGTCCTCGTACTTGATGAGGAACAACGTTTTGTACAAGAGAAACTTCGAGCACAGCAGGGAGAAATTCTTACTCATCGTTCCTTCGGCATTGCTACCCGAAATTCTGGAAGCCTGACACAATGAACCAGCAGCAGGACACCTCGGAGTGAGTAGAATGTTGGCTCGCATCCGCACCAAGTACTACTGGCCAAAGTTACTGAATGCTGTACAGCATTTTGGAAAGACATGTAGAGATTGCCAGAGACGCAAAACGCCCCCATTGAAACCTGCAGGATTTCTCAAACCAATCGACCCCCTGAATCTCTATTTGAACAAGTAGGAATGGATCTACTTGGTCCATTTCCTACGTCATCAATGGGCAACCGTTGAATAGTAGTGGCGACAGACTACTTATCCCGTTATGCGGAGACAGCCTCAATCACCAGGGGCGCGGCTATAGAAGTCGCTGAAGTTTTTGTCACTAACATCGTACTACGGCATGGTGCCCACGAGGTGGTTACCACGGATCGAGGAACTGCATTCACAGCCAATCTGACGCAGTCCACTATAAAACTTACCCGCACATGTCCCAGGAAAACAATGTCTTACCTTCACGGTATGTGTGTTAACCGGTATGTTGTCCATTTACGTTAAATTGGACCACCGTACGTGGGACAAGATACTGCCGTATGCCACTTTCGCTTATAATACTGCTGTGCAGGAGACTACTATAGTGACGCCTTTCCAGCTAGTGTATGGTCGAGTAGTTACCACGCTATTTAATGCAATGCTGTCTGTAGGTGACAATACAGAGCACAAGCCTGACATCAGCGAATTCATTCAGCGAGCCGAAGAAGCACGGCTGTTGGCGCGACATCACATATAACAACAACAACGCGTGGGTGCAAACCGTTACAACCTTCAGCGGAGAGGAGTTGACTACGCACCAGTCGACCAACTTTGAATTTGAACTCCCGTGCGGACGCCTGGCCTCTTCGAAAAGCTCATGCGCCGCTATTTCGGCCCTCACCGAGTCCTTCGTTGCGTCAGCTCCTTGAACTACAAGGTGTCCCCGGAAGGACAAGTGAGCTCATCAAGATGCCGAAGGAGCACTGAAATCGCGCATGTAGTCAAAATGAAGCCATACTGTGACAGACAATGAACATCGAACTATACACACCCGATTATGAGGAATACCTATTTCTCCAATGAAAACCACGCATTCAGACCACTTCAGCAACACTGCTTTTACGCATCGGGGCGATGCGTTCTTGGAAAAAGGATAATGGTGCAAGGCAGACGCAGTATTCAAACTACGCGCGCTAGTTCGCACGTCCCCCAAGAGACCAGCGGCCCGATGATGAAACAAGAAAAGGCCGCGACAGCACGTGCCTCCTCAGCACGGGATTTTGATGAAAAAGAAGTGGTGCACCACTCGAGGGCTTTTCGGAGACTGATCTATTTTGCTGATCGCCTGTTAGAAACGCCGCTACATTTTCCTTTACTTTTTGGGCACAAGTTAGCCCCAATCAAGAGTTATTCGTACACCATCTAGATAGTGCGTAACAATTTATATATATATATATATATATATATATATATATATATATATATATATATATATATATATGCAGAAGAATAACTTCGGTTGCCGCAAACTTACAAGTATAAAAGTAAACGGGCTTTCACATAGCAACTTGTTTATTCAGCCGACGTTTTGACGGGGTCCCTGTCTTTTTTAAGGCATAATACCATTCACGCATTTTCGTGTCTTCCTATAGCTTCTCGAGACAGGAGGGAAAAAGGCCAGAAGAAAAAAATAATAATAATAACGAGAAAAGAAAAAAAAGACAGAAAAAAGGTACGAAGAAACGTTCGAAAGAAGCAGGAGGGGCATGGCGGAATTGGGAAGGAACAAGAACTCAACATAGGCGAACATAAACGTGCTATGCCATCTTTGTCAAGAGTACCTCCCGAGCACCCACCTTTCCCCCAAGTAGACATTTTGACCACCGTTTCTCTATTTCATCCTCCAGTTCAATCCGCTGGCAAATTTCCCTCTTTTGAAGTTTACTACAACTTGATGGGAGAGCTTTAGCGCTTCAAGTGCATGTTGGTGGCTTAGGAATATATAAAAAGGCTGGTGATTGTGGCTCCGCTATCAATATTCATTATATGCATTGGCTCTTGTCATTGAAGGTAAAGAAGAAACAAAAGGCAAGAAAAAAACAGAAAAAAAAGAAGAAAATGTGGAACTTGTACGATATTAGGGACCACTTATCTGTACGTTCCGGCTGTGCTTGAAGTGGCAAACCATTTCTCTATTGTCAGATGTATACGCTAAAAGATTTGTTAGTGGGTAGTATTATTGTTGTAAAGGAAGGCTAGGGGCAGAGTACTGAATAAAGAGGGGCGTCTTCGTCTATTAGTGATCGTAACGCTGATAGAGTGCCTGAGTGTTCATTTATTTCGTTTTTCATCGTGTTGAACTTGTATATAAAGTAAGATTACCGTTGTTCCCGCTCTCTGATTGCTCGGAAGTTGCTTTCCAATAGTGTAACACTGATGTCATCAAAGCTGTGGTCTTTTAATGTACGGCGTTTTAAAAGTGGAATGCCTGGCAAGGAACGTACATGTGCTCGATGGTTGTTGAATCTAATTCTAAATTTTGTGTCTGTCTGTCCCACGTATTGCATGTTACACACCCCACATTCCAGAATGTATTTGACGTTAGCTAAGTCACAGTCCAGTGTACCTCCAATCTTGTGCTTAAAACTCGAATGGGTGCTTTCCGCCACTGTCGTTGTCTGCATGTGTTTGCATACTTTGCAACCGTTTTTTCCGCAAGGGCAACGCCCTGTTTGAGGTTTCACGCCTATTTTATAATTTATCAAATGATCCCTTGTACTTTTAGGCCACCTGTATACTACAGAAGGAGAAGTGAAAATGTTGGATATTCGGACGCTCTGTTCCAATATGCTTAAGTGTTTTCTTACGACCTTGTTTATGTTAGGTGGGTTGCTCGTGAAAGTTAATAGCAAATTTTTGTTACGGTGCTGATCGGCATCTTTTTAGTGGTGTAGAACAGTCTGTTGGTCCAGATTATCTGATTTTTTGATGACGTCATCACTGATAGCTGAAGGGCATTTTTGATGAAGGAGTACTAAGCGCATATGTGTGTTGTTTTTGTGGAAGTCCTTGGTGCGGGAGCAGATTCATCGGAATCTGTGTGCTTGGGAATAGGGAATGCTGGTCCTGCAGTCTCGTGGGTGGCAGCTTTTGAAGTGCAGGTATTGTTGCCTGTCCATAGGTTTTCTGTATACGCCAGTTACCAACGCACCATCGTCCATTCAAATTAGTACATCAAAGAAACCTAAATCAGTGTTGGAGTAGGAGTGTGTAAAGTAAATGCTGGGGTGTACAGGTTAAATGCGTGTACGAAATTGAGCAGCTCGTTTTCCTAAGGTGTCCAAATCATGAATATAACGTGTAGGTACCCTTAATAGAGTAAAGGTTTCATATCACAAGATGAAAGAAAATTGGACTGTATATGGTGCATGTACATGTTTTTTTTTGAGAAACGCACCAACTTTTATGAGAAAGCGCACCTACTTTATATATATATATATATATATATATATATATATATATATATATATATATATATATATATATATATATATATATATATATATATATATATATATATATATATATAGACATACATGTGTAAGGGAAAGAAGTGTGTACCCTAAGGGCTCGTTTTTCCGTGTTTTAACACAATAATAATGAGATCTAACAGACAGTCATTCCAAGCAATGTACAGGGGAAGTTATTAGAACCAATGGGATGTATATAAAAAGAAAGAAAAGTGGATGAAAGAATAAGGAGCCGTGAGCAGGAATATATATATATATATATATATATATATATATATATATATATATATATATATAGATATATATATATATATATATATATATATATATATATATATATATATATATATGTGTGTGTGTGTGTGTGTGTGTGTGTGTGTGTGTGTGTGTGTGTGTGAAGAAAAAAATTCTGCGGGTTTGGTACATACATAGCCAGGAACTCAAGGGGCACAATTACCAAAATTGGATACTTTATCACGCTACGTTAGTGCCATGGCACGGGCTTCGTCAAGATGAACAGAAATACGAGTGTGTGTCCGATTTTACGGCAGGCATGGACACGTGAGTACAAAACACATGCGATCAAAATATGAGAGTTCAAAAATTTTCAAGCAACTGCGACAACACTCAAAAGCATTAGAAAAAAAATTATTATAGTATACAAATTCATGGGCATGAAAAAGGCATTTGCAACATTGACCATTGACAACGATGATCACGCATAAAATGTGTAATAGCATGTAGACAAGACATTAGGAGTGCTTCTTAAATATTTTAAAAGGCATGACACTTTGTCAACACATTCGTTAATGTCGGCTAACACTCATATTGAATTTACGGATCAAGAAAGGTCCTTAAATTTTGTGATCATGGTGCAATTCAAAGCCTGATTTGAATAGCATCACCATAATCTTGTCAAACGAATAAACTAGTGGATGGACATGCTTGGACAATGGGAGATGTGGCAAACTGTTTATGTGTGATTTGGCGTTGTTGAAACAGATACGAAAGGATGTATCGGTTTGACCGATGTATTGCATGTGGCAGATTGAACATTCAAGTAAGTAAATGATGTTGCTGCTATCGCAGGTCAAGTCTCCGCTAATCTCAAGTGAAAAAGTTAGATGCCATGTCTTTAGCAACAGTCGCAGTGGTCATGTGCGTGCAAACTTTCAATGCGGTTTGTTACAAGGGTGACAACCAACAAAGCAGTGAATCTTGCCTTAGATGAAGTTACAATGTCGCGCCATTTCCTGGATCTCCGGTATACAACTCGTGGTGATTCAGTGCAATTGGTTTTAAGCCGATCGCTCTGTGTCTATAAGTTGTAATCTTTCTGGGTATATACGACACGCTAGTAATAGATGCATAATGCATTAAAATGAGATTGTTTTTTGAAAGTGGCGCTGATTACTTCATCAACTGACGAGCTCTTCACGGTCGAAGACTATTTGCTCGCTCGAGAGCATATTAGACTGCTTGTAAAGGATATTGATGTTGGGTTAATCGTTTACGGAGCTGCTCACAGTTGCGAGTGAATTCTCTGTTGTCCGAACAAATTCTTTTAAAACGGATAGCTTGGCTATAGGGGACACTATTTTGATATGGCTGCAATGTTTGATATGGCTGCTTTTTGATATTTTTGTCGGTCAGTGGGCCTTCTGTAAAGGTTCGTCGTTGATTTGTTATTGCTAAAATCTACATTGACGTCAAGTAAGTCTATGCTGACGGCTGAATAAGAGTGGGCAAAGGAGATGAATGGTTCTACGTTGCTGAAGTCAGCAATGAAAGAAAGTAATGCCACTTCAGCATGTTGAAAAACTAAGAAAATGACGTAAATGAAGGGTTCGTAATACAGTAATTTAAGGTCACAGGTGAGTAAATATCTTTATTCTAGCTTGCCCATGTAGGTGTACGCATATTTGGGGCCCCTTTTTATGCCTATTGATGTGCCGCTAGTTTGAACGTAATGTTAACCGTAAAATTCAAAGTTGTTAAGTTCGAGTAACGGCTCAAATAGTGCCTAAGCTGAAATCGTCAATGGGTTTGTAATTTACCGGGTCGTTGTATACTTGGAAAACAGAACAAATCTCAACATGGGGTATACTCGCGTACAGTGAAACCACATCTAGCGTGACCAGAAGAGCATCACTAGGAACACGCATATTGACAATGTCGCGCAGAATGCGGTTAGTGTCCTTGGCATATGAAGAGAAGTTATAAAGAATGCAACTAATTAGGCTGTCTGCATATTGAGACAGGCTTCCCGTGATGGTTCCTGTTCCCGAAACTATTGGCCGACGTAGATTGTTTTCTTTATGAATTTCAGGGAGTTGATGAAAACTACCAGCTACCGGACTCAGGGGAAGTAAGGGTTTAAGCGTACATTCTGGAATTCTATTTTCTCTTACTATCTCTTTTCAAGTTTGTTTTACTTTGGTCTTGAATTGCTCAGTTGCATCGTAGCTCAAATGTCTGTAAAATGCGTGGTCATCAATTCGCTGTGGGCCTTATGAAGGTAATCAGCCTTATACATT
The DNA here is from genome assembly GCA_013436015.1 of Rhipicephalus annulatus. Taxonomy (NCBI): domain Eukaryota; kingdom Metazoa; phylum Arthropoda; class Arachnida; order Ixodida; family Ixodidae; genus Rhipicephalus; species Rhipicephalus annulatus. The sequence goes on from WOVY01009247.1 coordinate 33,876, forward strand.
TTAATCATTGCTCCACCTTCATCAGCCGGTTCGATGACGATGTCATCTCGACAATCCAGGGTTTAGATCACTTTTATTGCTTTGTTGCTTAGGTTAGGTGAAATAGCGACTGCTTTTTGTATGCTTCGAGTACACTCTCGCTGCACTGCTTGGATGTAAAGATTGAGACACTTCTTCCTTTGGGAAGGGGGAGCCTCATGCTTAGAAGAAAAACCAAAACCACTGTTTTGATAGATAAAGCAGTCCGAGCAGTCCAGGGAGCAGCGATGCTGAACGACAGCTAATAATTTACCTTGCTTTATGCAGGTACGTGAATGATTTTTATTTCAGCTCTTAGTTCCTGGACTGCCCAGTGATAAGTGATGGGTGATAAACCGCCCACTACTGTGAAGAAACTAGCTAAGAATCTGTCGGATTATTCTGCTAGTATTGATGCCAAACGTGATGAGCTAAAGAAACACATCACAGAGGTTATTTAAGGCAAAATACAAACTCTTAGACAGTCAATCAACTTCTCGAATGATCTTTTTGAGCAATTCAAGGTTGAACTTGGCGAAACAAAGAAAGAGCTTGCTGCGGTGCGAGCAGAAAACCACGCGATTAAAGGGAAAAATAGTTGCCTCGCCAAGGATATTGAGGAAATAAAACAGGAGCTCACTTCTCAGCAACAATAGAGTAGACAGAATAACCTAGAGATAAAGGGGAGTTCCTGTGATGGAGGGAGCAAACCTGGTTTCCAAAATACAACAGCTTTCCAGCTGCCTGAAAGTTGAAGTCAAAGAGACAGATATAGACGTTGTGCACCGAGTGCCGTTAAGGAACGCGTCAACCCCGGACGTCATAGTTAGGTTTTTTTTTTCGAGAGATGTGAAAGATAATGTTCTGAGGACTGTGAGGAAGCAACAACTTATTACGACAGCTTTAGGTTTTCAGGCCGTCGCATCTCCAGTATACATAAATGAGCACTTGTGTCCGGCAAACAAGGAATTGCTAACAGCTGCTTTAAATACAAAGCGGGAAACAACTTGGAAGTAAACCTGAGTAACTGGTGGAAAGATTTCGATGCGGAAGGCGGATAAGTCACGTGTGCTTCACTTCACACTCTTCGAAAAAAAAGCTGGTGTTTCTTGCTAACTTTGGGGTAGTAATAGTTTGTCACATATGTTACAACACTTGTAGTAAGCACAGTTAGTAACGGCGAGAGTGGTAACAGTTACTACCTGCTGTGACTACCAGCAGGTAGTAACAGCGCGTGCCATGATTGCAAAAAATGATTAGACCAAACAATTTCACTATTTTTTCCATATACCTGAAGTAAGAAGTAAGCGTAGTTTATATATAGCCCCTACTTTGCAGGGGCATGTCTGGCACAAGGAAGCATTCGCGTTTCAGGATGAATTAAAACAAATATAAACCTCAGGCAATATATTATTCTACCTGGTTACGTGTGTTTGTTGACGTAGCACAAGACCTTTAATGAGCCTTACTTGTAATATATTATATGCCATATATATTTATTGTAAAATCGCCACCAAAAAGGCATTAGGTACATTGGCCAGAACCATGTACCGAACACATTCTCAGTGCATTTGAATGCTTGACACAACTAATATATGAGCGTTCCGTGCAAAAAGAATCGTTTTGGGGGTTTGACGTGCCAAAACATTGATATTATTTGGAGACACTCCGAAGTGGATTAACTGTGAATGTCGTCGAGGCTGATTGTGACCGTCTGGTTATTTTAATCTGACGGTCTTGTTAATATGTGCTGTTGTTGTGATCGTCTATTAAGAGGCGTGTAGCACTCGCCTATGATTTGTAAATTGTACTTCTTCGTTTCGACAATATCAGAGTGACGTTTACATATCTCGGTTGAGTAATTTAAAACAAAATGTATTTTCTTGATCTATGGATACCTTCTGCGTCAATTTTTCGTGTAATAAATATACGTCGAGACTATTCCTCTCATGAACTATCAGAATCGCATTTACACACTATTTTGGAATTGATAGTCAAAAGCCGAGTAGCAAAAGGGTAGTAACGGGGCAAGAAAGGTAGTAACGGTTGCAGTTGCTACCTCTTTGAATTCATTTACTGTTTACTAACGTAGGTAGTAAAGAGGTAGCAAAAAGTTGGTAACGGCTGCAGGTAGTACCTGTTTACTAACGTAGGTAGTAAACAGATAGCAAAAGGGTAGTAATGGTCGAAGAAAGGTAGCAACCGCTGCAGTTACTACCGATTTGCTTGCAGTTGCTACCTTTTTACTCACTTTTTTGAGAGGATGTGCTGAGGATCTATCCAAAAATAGGATTTCCTGCTTGTTTCTGTAAACCTGGAGTTTTTTATATTTTCAAATGGCGTTTTCTTTTTCTGAAGTTGAAAACATATGGCTGAAGCAGGATCATTTTGCAGTATTGCACTGTAATAAGTGCAGCATAAAAAAGAACTTCGATCATCTGCTTTGGTACTTATTACAGCACTCATTTAAATATGATGTCATCACTATAACTAAAACTTGGCTTCGAGAAAGCGAATCAGTTTATCTACCTGGCTACGTCATGCTTTCGCAACCTAGAAACAGTGCTACACGAGGAGGGGGCGTGGCGCTATTTATCAAAGACTGTTTTAGTTCCGTTCACCTTAGCAATAACTCAAGCTTCAGTTCATTGGTAGAGACTCTTTTTATTAATCTTCAAAATGGTTTTATAATAGGTGTAATATATCGTCCGCCAAATTCCAGTGTGGCTGACTTCATTACTGCGATATGTAGTACCATGATTCCCAATGTGGCCTCTAAAGCACATCTTATTCTGTGCGGTGATATTATCATAGATTTGTCTGGAGATACATGTGATGAATACGTGTTTTAGCTAAAATCAGTTAATCTGAGAAATGTTCTTTCATTAGCGCCTACTCGCATAACAGACCACTCGGAGTCGATTATTCATCGCGTGCTGCGTAACGCTGATCGGGATGTATCAGCCGGCATATACGCTGTTGCTATTGCGGATTACAATCGCACCTTTCTCTCTTTACCCCAGCAACATATTTATGCTCCTGACATACCTGCCGTTAAACGAACAACACGTGTCGACTATAATTCCGTGCAAAAAATACTACAAGGTACGAGTTTTGATGCCCTCTATGATGAAGACGTGGACGTCCAGTGTGATAACATTGTACAATGCATTGTGGATGCCATTGAACGATCAACGCGTCGCTCTTCGGGCCGAAATTGCGACCACGTCATATGTCCATGAACGAATAGTAATACACTTGAGGTTTTGAGCCTGAAAGATTTTTACTACGACAAATGGAGAAATAACAGATTGAGTGATATGTGGGGTTTAACGTCCCAAAACCACCATATGATTATGAAAGACGCCGTAGTGGAGGGCTCCGGAAATTTCGACCACCTGGGGTTCTTTAACGTGCACTCAAATCTGAGCACACGGGCCTACAACATTTCCGCCTCCATCGGAAATGCAGCCGTCGCAGCCGGGATTTGAACCCGCGACCTGCGGGTCAGCAGCCGAGTACCTAAACCACTAGACCACCGCGGCGGAGCGAGAAATAACAGGAGCAGTTAATATTACAATCAAAATATTACGCTTTACAGAAATAAGTCAGTAGCAATGATAAGAAAATCTAACAAGTGCTACTATACCTTCTTAGTAAAAAAATTATGGTAACACGAAGAAGACATGGCAGATTGTTAAAGACGTCACTGGCATGGGTAGCAAAGAACGCAATATACCTGATAATCCAAATCGTGAAGTGGCCGACCACTTTAACGATTACTTTACTACTATTGCTCTCATCCTTGCGAGGAAGTTCCATGCTCATATGCCGAATTTAAATGCACCCTGTGCTGTTACCAATAATTTCGATCTATGTGATGTGACTGAGGATGACATCAGACAAGCTATTATTAAGTCACCAGAGAACATGGCAACTGGCCATGACGCCATATCATCAATGATTTTAAAGGAGAATATTGATGTTTTGTATGGTCCACTATGCCATATATTTATTTATGCATTTTCCTCTAAATCTTATCTTAGTATACTTAAGACCGCCAAAGTAATACAAGTGTACAAATCTGGTGATCGGAATCTTCCTGACAGCTACAGACCAATATCTGTTTTGAATAGTATTAGCACTACGCATGAAAAATTAATTTTGTCGAAGTTAAGGAGCTTTCCGGGTGAACAGAAGGTACTTTGTCTCCAGCAACACGGCTTATATGCAAAAAAGGCCACCTCAACTGCTGTTTCGATGCTTACGCTATATATTATTTCTGCGCTACGTGAAAACATCATAGCAATAGCAGTATTTTTGGACATACGAAAGGCATTTGATGCTATTAGTCTTTCCATTTTACTGAAAAGATGCATTCCTATGGGATAAAAGGTAACTCGCTTGATTTTTTTCTAGTCATTTATCAGCACGCTAACAAAAGGTAGTCATTGGTGACATCAAGCCATCTTACGGTTATATTAAGTGCGGGGTGCCACAGGGTTCAGTTTTGGGCCCTATATGTTTCTCTCTTTATATCAATGATGTCCCGCGATACCTACAGAGGTCCTGGGCATTGATGTACGCGGACTACACTGTATTAGTTTTCACAGGACACTCTTTAGTATATCTACGAAATGACGCGATGACCAATTTATCGAACATTTCGGAATGGTTTGCTAGGAATCAGCTGACTGTTATCTGTACTAAAAAAAGTATATGATGTTTCACTCTCGTAAGAAACCTGTTGACGCTGAGTTTCTTAATCTAACAATAAACAACGCTCCTATTCAACAAGTTCCTTGTTTTAAATATTTAGGCATCACTTTTCATAAGCGTCTACACTGGCATGAGCAAGTACAGAGTGTGTGCGTAAAGGTAGCTTATGGCTGCTAATCTCTAACAAAAGCTCACCAATATATTCCACAAGCTATACTTCGCACACCCTACTATTCAATGTGTCATTGTCACATAGTTTACTGTCTCGAATCGAGGGGTGTGATGGAGAACAGTTATCTAAAAACTCTTGAACGACTTCAAAAGCGTCCACTGAAAATCATAAGCCAAGGTGAATCAGTATGCAATATTTTTCAATCACAACGCATTCTCTTGGTTTTGATGTTGTGCGACTACAATATTGCCGTTTCAGTAAATAACGTAATCATAGAAATTCATCTTTGCCTTCTGATATTTTTTTCAATTCCTGAACGCAATACGTGACATGCTTCGAATGGTAATTTCAGTCTGCCCACATGTTGTAATGTTTACAGGGAAAGACTGATACAGTTTAATGGAACGAATATATGGAACACGAATCCCTAGACATTAAAACAGCACGTAATTTCAGCATGGCATGTAAATCATTTTTTTCTGTGTAGTCAAGACAAGTAAGCGTGAGTGTGTCGGAATCGATTTTTATTGAATTTTTATTTTTAAGTGCCTATGTATAGAAAGCTAGCTGCAAGCTAATAAGGAAAAATGTATTACTGTGTTTTCTGTATGTACTTATTGCTTTTGTTTGTTAACTCAAAGCAGACCTGTGCACTTTTTTATGCTGCATAAAGTATTGGACCGTTCATCAGCCACTGTAGGCTATCGGTCCAAATAATCTCTGTACTTGCATATATCTATTCATGAAAATTAAGTTATTTGATTGATCGAGTTATTGGTTCATTGATTATTCACGCAAACACATGCTTCTTTCGAAATTGTGTAAGTCGCTGATTAGTCGGAATTCATTGTGTCTTCCAGTGGCAGGACAAAAGTGCAAACCATGGGAAAGAACACTCAATTCCTCTGCCGGCAACATGGCACTAGAATTATTTACTATGTTTTCAGCTTTTGCAGAGGACGAATGCACTGAAGACGTTGCGTCTTAGTGCGAACAATAGTGCAAAAGTTATCGCGAATCAACTTTGTAAATATTTGTTGCAGAGCTCACGAATCTCTTTTCCGGTAGTTATCTAGCAACGCTTTATCACCGGGATTGAAATTCCGCGTGGCAAAGAGTTGCTTCTCTTTATTCCTTAGGCGTTTCCGGATGATTCATAATGGTTAGTGACAATTCGCGTAATCTCCAAAGAAGCTTGTTGGAGTGTGTTGTTTCACCTCGAGAGATTATTGCTAGGCATTTCAGATGTGACAGGCCTTAAAGTAAGGCTTAAACCTGTAGGCCCTGTCGATGTAGCACTATACATGTTAAAGTGGTAGCATGCAGGTCACCGCGAATACGTTTTTCAATTACTTTTCTTATCTTCAAAAATGCATGGAGGCATCCGCAAAGGGAGTCTTACCCCGTCTAGGTAGTAGTAAATCCGTTGCCAGGGTAGCATCAGACCACTTGTTTGTGAAATGGTACTTTGACTGGGACGACGTCACATCACTGGGAAGTACTGAAGCTGCCGGTGTTGCCTTGTTACTCAATGTATTGTTCGTAACACTGTTAAAAGTTACTGCTTTGTGAATAAAAAGCTATATATTCTATGTGTGCGACTTCAAAGAGGGAAGCTGTCGTGTGCGCAGAAAGACCAAATCCGTTGTATCCTACGCATGTTTAGCGACTGTTTCGCGTCTACATCGAAGATAAAACAACCGCCAACCGTAAAGCACCGCATTGTCACTGACCATGCTGAGCGACCCATACTTCAGCGCGCCTACCGAGTATCACAAAAGGAACAAGAGGCTATACGTTTTCAAGTGAAGCAGATGCTTGAAGATGGCGTAATCCAACCTTCGAACAGTCCATGGTCGTCGCGCGTCGTACTAGTAAAAAAGAAGGACGGGAATCTTCAATTTTGCGTCGATTACCGCAAACTCAACAAAGTCACAAAGAAAGACGTTTATCCGCTTCCGCGCATCGACAACTCCCTAGACCGCCTCCGACGCGCCCGACACTTCTCCTCTATGGATTTACGCAGTGGCTGCTGGCAAATCGAAGTTGATGAACGCTACCGGGAGAAAACAGCATTCGTAACACCTGATGGTCTGTACGAGTTCAAAGTGTTTCCCTTCGGTCTTTGTTCTGCCCCTGCGACATTCCAGATGATGATGGATACAGTGCTCTCCAGTCTCAAGTGGGAAGCAAGTCTTGTTTACTTAAACGACGTCGTTGTCTTCTCCCAAACGTTTGAGCAGCCCTTGCAGTGACTTAGATCTGTGCTTGCTGCAATTCGCATGGTAGGCCTATCACTTAAACCAGAAAATGCCATTTTGGTTACAACGAATGAAAGTTCCTCAGCCACCTTGTTAGCCCTGATGGTATTCGGCCAAACCCAGACAACACATTGGCTGTCGCAGATTTTCCACCACCTGCCAACAAACGCTATGTGCGTCGATTTTTAGGCCTATGCGCATGCTACAGACGCTTTGTGCAAAATTTCGCAAACATTGCCGAACCCCTTACTCATCTGACAAAAGACGACGTTACCTTCGTGTGGGGCCCTGAGCAAACACGCTCTATTTCCGAGCTCCAGCAGCGTCTCCAGTCTCAGCACTTACTCGGACACTACGACAAATATGCCGACACTGAACTACACACAGACGCCAGTAACATCGGCCTTGGTGCAGTCCTCGTCCAGTGGCAAGGCGGCGTCGAACGCCGTATTGCTTATGCGAGCTGGATTTTATCATCTGCGGAGGTGAATTACACAACTGAAAAGGAGTGCCTAGCTGTTGTCTGGGCAATAGCTAAATTCAGACCGTACCTGTATGGTCGCTCGTTCAGAGTTGTTACTGATCATCATGCGCTCTGCTGGTTGGCGAACATTTAAGACTCTCCGGACGTCTGGCCAAGTAGACCTTACGCCTCCATGAGTTCGATTTGACAGTCGTGTACAAGTCTGGCCGGAAGCATGCGGACTGCCTTTCCCGAGCTCCTCTTAAGACAGCGTCAGGTGATCACGATCTCGACGGCCATTTTCTCTGCGCCGTTAGTGTATCCGACTTGGCTGAGCAGCAGGAGAATGGTTCCGAACTTCGACAATTCATCGAATATCTCGAACGCCGTCGGCCGCATCCACCACCAGCATTCGCCCGTTCGTCATCATCGTTCTGTGTTCGCAGAAATATCCTATATAAAAGAAACTTCGACCCTTACGCGACTGAGTACCTGCTCTTCGTCCCGCCAGCGTTACGAGCCGATGTCTTGTCCGCCTGTCACGATGAGCCTTCCTCAGGCCACTTAGGATTCACACGTACCTTGGCTCAGATTCGCCAACACTACTACTGGCCTAAGCTCAATCGAGACGTGAAGCATTACGTGAATACGTGTCACAAGTGCCAGCATCGTAAGCACCACATTGGTGCCCAGCCAGCTTTTTGAAGCCCGTTGCTCTTCCGACACAACAATTCTAACAAATTGGCATGGATCTACTCGGACCTTTTTTCAAGTCTCGTGACGGCAACCACTGGATTGTAGTCGCTACTGATTACATGACGCGCTTCTGCGAAACGAAGGCATTAAAACGTGGCACTGCCATTTAGACTGCCCACTTTTTTATGAAAAACTTCGTACTCCGACTTGAAGCACCAGCAGTTGTCAACTGATCGTGGCACAGCTTTTACCGCCCGGATGATACAAGACGTCATGCAGCTTCGCGGCACAGTACATCGAAAAACTACTGCATACCACCCACATTGCAATGGCCTTACAGAGCGACTAAACAAGACGATCACCGACATGCTATCCATGTACGTTGACCAAGACCATGAAAACTGGGATGACATTCTCCCTTACGTCACGTTTGCTTACAACACTGCTGTGCAAGAAACAACTGGATTCTAACCATTTTGGTTGCTTCACGGCAGGGAGGTCACGGCTATGCTGTATTCCATGCTTCTACCAGACAGACACCAGATTTTTGTCAAGATGAACAAATTTATCAGACTGGCAGACGCAGCTCGTATGCTTGCAGTCGAACGAATCCATAAACAACAATGCATGGTCTCGCTACGGTACAACGCTCGTCGTCGCGATGTCTCTTACCAACCCGGAGAACGAGTATGGTTGTTGGCACCAATTCGACAACGGGGCAGGTCGGAAAAATTGTTACGTCGCTATTTTGGTCCCTATAGAGTTCTCCTTTGTCTCAGTGAAGTGAACTACGAGGTTCTTGACGAAGACATGGCTCGTCAATCCAGCTGTTCACAACAGCCGCACGTCATCCATGTATCAAGGATGAAACAGTTTTACCAACGCTGACTATTGGTCAAACTCCCTTGAATAGACTTACAGTGATTGTGAACACCTCCTTGTGTACTGCTTATCGTACGTGTTTTCTTTTCATCTGGTAATTAGGTTGTGACATCGGGACGATGTCCTTGGGAAGAGGGGTAATGCCGCTAGTACATGTTCTGAAAGTATTATTTCCACAGATGCTGGCAGGCTTGTATGTGCCTGCCAGCATCTGTGGAAATAATACTTTCCACAGATGCTGGCAGAAGAGGACGAAGGTGCGGGTGCAGAGAAAAACAATAGTCATAGTGCCATTGTTTGAATAAGTTTGACGTCCTTGTGTACCATTATCTATTTTTTGTAAGTACTGCCAATCCCAAAGGGATCATAGCAGGAGGGCATATACAATAGTTGAATACAACATAACACAAATTGTGATACAATGGAAACGCCAACTAATTATAAAAAAGTCAACACAAGAGCGATTAGTGGCACAATAATATAAAGAAAACAGGCTCGCATAATAAAACCGTAGGCAAGGGAAGAAAAAAGGAGAAAAAGAGAAAAAGAAAAAGCATTGTGAGACTATGGTGTAAGCATTTTTATACAGTGGTGCTTTAGAGCGAGGCGACAATTGCATACTGTGGGGTTTCTGGTATTAGAAAAGAAAAAAGTAAGAGAGACAATGCACGAAGAACTGCGACAGGTGTAGTTTCATACATCAATAGGAGGGGGAAAACGACAACAACGATAACAAAAAAGAACTGTCTGACAGGGTTCAAGGTACGCTTTCAAGTGCAGTTAAGAACTGTGTTAGTGATGTGCCTTCTATGATATGTAAGGGAAGGTTATTCCATTCTCTTATGGTCAATGGAAAAAATTGATTTTTGTAACAGTCGGTATGGAAGGTGTATTCAGTGAGCATCTGCGTATGGTTATGTCTGGTAGGGCGTGTATGTAAGCTTGTTATGAAGTTCGTGGCATCAATATTCACTTTGTTGTGAACTATTGAGTACATAAATTTCAGTCTAGCTATTCTGGCTCGGCGCTGAAGAGTATCTGTACCAGCAGTTTCCATTAACACCGTAGGTGATTCGTGTGGCCCATACTTGTTAAAAATGAACCGTATTGCCTTTCTTTGTACACCTTCAAGTTTGGCGATGTCTCGTTTAGTAAAAGGAAAAGGTTACAGTTACGGTGTAACGTGACAATATATATATATATGTATATATATATATATATATATATATATATATATATATATATATATATATATATATATATATATATATATATATATATATATATTGTAAGGATACTGTTAGCCGCCACGCCGGCGTGATGCAACCATTTAATGAGCCGAACAGCAGCGAGACAGCAGCCAGCGGTTTTAGCAGCAGCTGTAGCAGCACGAGCCTCTGGCACAACAAACATCTTCGTCTTCTCTAGCAAGCCCATATTTTTGTCACTACATTGACTCCCCGGTGCAAAAGGAGCCATCCTGGCGACCTATGGCACAGACACCACTGGTGGGTCGTAGTGAAGTTTTAGACAGTCAACGTGCACAGTTTCACACCCGCGGCACCGTTGATCTGTAGGTGGCTGAACAGGTTCAACCATGTAGTTGACTGGTGATGTCTGGCGAAGATCCTGTAGGGACTTTGGTGTGAACTTTGAGCAAAGGCCCGGGGCAGACGATGGCACGCGGAGCCACACGATTGTTCCAGGGCGTATGACGATGGAGATGAGCGTTGGTCATGGGAGTCCTTCTGGCGAGCCTGATCGTGCGTAGTAAGCGCACGTGCGAGCTGCCGACATTCGTCTGCATATGTGGCGGCTTCAGCCTAAGTGGCCGATTCTGAAGGGTCTGGGCGGTACAGAAGGATAGTGTCGAAGAACGATGAAGGTTCCCGACCATAAAGAAGAAAGAACGGGGAGAATCCAGTTGTAGATTGAATTGCGCTGTTGTAAGTGTACGTAACGAATGGCAGAACGCGGTCCCAGTTCATATGGTCATCGAAAAAATACATGGAGAGCATGTCAACCAGCGTGCGATTAAATCGCTTGGTCATCCTGTTGGTTTGGGGTGATATGCGGTGGTTGTTCGATGCACGATTTTGCATTCGCGTAGGAGGGCTTCTACGGCTTCTGACAAGAAGGAACGCCCATGGTCACTAAGAAGCTCACTGGGTGCACCATGCCGAAGGACGAGGTTGTGCAGAATAAACAAGCCGACTTCACGCGCAGTGGTCTCGGGAAGCGCCGGAGTTTCGGCGTAACTCGTAAGGTGGTCCACGGCTACAATGACCCAGCGGTTTCCACTTGGTGTGTATGGTAGGGGACCGTACAAGTCAATTCCGATGTGGCCGAAAGGCCGAGAAGGACACGGCAGGGGCTGGAGTGGTCCTGTGGTTGTGCGAGGGGAGCTCTTCCGGCGTTGGCACAAGGTTCATGAACGGACGTACTGCCTAACAAAGCGGTACGTTCCGCGCCAGTAATATCAAATTCGTAGGCGAGCATACGTCTTCACTACACCTGCGTGGGCACATTGCGGATCCGCGTGGAAGGAGGCACAGACGTCAGAACGTAGGTGGCGAGGTATTACCAGCAACCAATTGCGGCCATCAGATAGGTAGTTTCGCCAGTACAGGAGACCGTCACTGATGGTAAAATGGCGAGCAGTTCGTCGAAGTAAGCGGTTGTCGGTACTTGGAGACGTCTGAGACAGGTACTCTAAAGAGATGCTATCCATGGATCCTGGTGTTGCTCAGATGACATGTCGACATGTTCAAGTGAACAACATTCGTAGCGGGAAACAGACGCTGTAACATAATCCTGGGGAAGTGGTGACCGAGAAAGAGCGTCGGCGTCCGAATGCTTGCGGTCTGACCGATAAATTACACGAATGTCGTAATCTTAGAGACGTAGTGCCCAGCGAGCTAGGCAACCAGATGGATCTTTTAATGACGACCACCAACACAATGCGTGGTGATCAGTCACGACGTCAAATGGGCGGCCATATGCGTAAGGTCGGAATTTCGTGATTGCCCAAACAATGGAAAGGCATTCTTTCTCGGTGACTGAATAGTTCTTTTCCGCTTTAGTAAGGGTGCGACTAGCGTAAGATACAACATACTCATCGAAACCAGATTTACGCTGAGCAAGAAGAATAGCGCCGAGGTCTACTCCACTAGCGTCCTTATGGATTTCGGTTGGAGCGTGTGGATCAAAGTGGCGTGAGATAGGTGGTGATGTCAGCAGATGCCGTAACGAGGCAAATACTTCATCGCATGCTGGGGACCACGCCGAGATGTCTTGGTTGTCGGCAAGTAGCTGCGTCAGGGGTGCAATTATGATGGCGAAATTGCGCACGAGACGGTGAAAGTGTGAGCAGAGGCCGATGAAGCTTCGGAGTTCTTTTAGTGTAGCAGGCCTGGGAAGTCGGCGACAGCGCTAAGCTTGGCTGGATCAGGACGATCACCATGCTTGCTAATAACATGCCCTAATGTGGTAAGCTGGCGGGCAGCGAAGTGGCATTTCTTCAAATTCAGCTGCAGTCCAGCGTCCGAAAGACAAGTCAGGACGCTTGCGGGGCGGCTGAGGTGGGAGTCGAAGTCCTTCGAGAAAACGACGACGTCATCCAAATAGCACAGCCATGTGTTCCGTTCAAAGCCTCTAAGGATGTTGTACATGAGACGCTCGAAGGTGGCAGGCACATTACAGAGGCCGAATGGCATCACGTTAAATTCATACGATCCGTCAGGCGTTACAAACGCAGTCTTGGGGCGGTCGGCTTCATTCACAGAGACCTGCCAGTAGCCCGATCGAAGGTGTAAAGAAGAAAAGAACTCTGCTCCTTGCAGGCAAGCGAGGGCGTCATCGATTCTTGGCAGTGGATAAACATCTTTTTTCGTGATCTTATTAAGACGCCTGTAATCAACGCAAAATCGGATGCTACCATCCTTCTTTTTTACCCGTACAACCGGAGAGGCCCGAGAGCTGTTTGAAGGTTGTATTACGCCACGTCGAAGCATATCGTTCACCTGGCCCCGCCGCGGTGGTCTAGTGGCTAAGGTACTCGGCTGCTGACCCGCAGGGCGCGGGTTCGAATCCCGGCTGCAGCTGCTGCATTTCCGATGGAGGCGGAAATGTTGTAGGCCCGTGTGCTCAGATTTGGGTGCACGTTAAAGAACCCCAGGTGGTCTAAATTTCCGGAGCCCTCAACTACGGCGTCTCTAATAATCATATAATGGTTTTGGGACGTTAAACCCCACATATCAATCAATCATATCGTTCACCTAATCGTCAATGGCACGGCATTCAGCGTGAGAAACTCGGTATGGGCGCTGGTGAAAAGATGCATGGCTACCGGTGTCGATTTGGTGAACTATTGCAGATGTACGACCCAAAGAAGGTTGGCTATGGTCAAATGACATCTTGAAGCAATCTAGCAGAGCCAGAAGTTCGGTGCGCTGAGCATCGGGAAGTTTAGGGTCAACTGATGGGAAAAAAGCCTCCGGAGATGAAGTGGGAGTGGTATCAGAGGTAATGGTGTTTATGTGAGCTAAGGGCAGGTCGTCAGGTAGGTGACTGGACGAAACAGAATCAATTTCCTCAAGATGACCGAGGACTTTGCCACGGAATTATATGACTGGGGAAGGAAGCGAGTTCATTATATTTATGGAGCCACGGGAGTTTTCTACGGTAACAACTGCGAACGGAAGAAGGAAGCTTTTGCGAGAGCCAAAGGCGTCGGAGTGGTAAAGGAGGGCGGTGACAGAGGGCACGTCGACGCAAAAAGTGGCACAAGAACACAGGATAGAGAAGGGATGTGAGTGTCCGCGGCCATGGTGACTCGGGAACATAGCGGCTTGAAAGGTCTTTCAGACGTCGGCGCTTCACACAGGGGCAGTGCAGACATCGTCGACAACTCTAGTTCGGCACGCGCACAGTGAACGACGGCATGATGAGCCCAGAAGAAGTCCCAGCCTAAGATGATATCTTGCGAACACGGGGAAAACACAACGAATTCGACTACATACAAAATATTTTGGATGACCAGTCGAGCTGTGCACGCCGCGAAAGGTTGGATGTGATGCGCAGTGGCCGTGCGAAGAGAGACATCGGAAAGTGGCAGACATCGCAAGTTCAACTTGCGGCACAGTTCACCACTTAGCACCGACACGGCAGCACCAATATCATTGAGCGCTTGCACCGGTGCACCATCAATATGCACAGTGATTTCATTAGCAGGTAGAAACGGAGGCCTTGAAAGTTTCCTTATATGCGCAGATCTTGCCTCGGGAACTGTGACGGTCAGTTTTCTATTTGGATGGGTGCTGATCGAGGAAGCATAGGAGAAATCGAACGGTGCCGTGGTGAGCGCGACCGATCCCTGTCGAAACCACGGCGACGTGGCAGCGACTGTTCCGATGTGGGGGGAACAAAGACGACTGTGGTGGCTCTGGACGATAGCCGTAAGTCGCCTCACTAGCAGTTTGGTTAAAATCCCGACGGCGGCAGTAGCGTGCTACATGACCGGGAAGATGGCAGAAATAGCAAATCAGCCTGTTGTTCGGAGTGCGCCAAGGGTTAGTTGAAGGTAGTGCAGGGTGGCGAACAGGTGGTGAGTGGGGACGGACAGAGGGACTTGCTGCGTAAATGGGACGGGGCTGTCTAGCAAGATCTGTGGCGTTTGGTAGCGACGGCGGCGATCGTCTGGTGGCCTCAGCGTAAATTAGAGGGGCGGAGATAGGCGAAGGATGGTATGTAGGAGACAAGTCATCAGAAACTTGCTATTCGATTGTCTTGCGGAGCGTTGGAACCAGCGTGTGTGCACTGGCCGGAACGTGCGGCACAAAAGACAATTGGCGCGCCACTTTTTCTCGGACAAACTGCTGAATTTGCTGCATAAAGGTGCTTTGTTCGGATGAAACAGCGCCAATGCTTAACGCAGATGTAGAGCTCGTGTCGAGGTTTGGACGTCGAGTAGAAATGCGCTCTCTCCGCAGCTCGTCGAAACTCTGACAGTGTTGAATGAGCTTGGCGACGGTTTGCGGGTTTGTTGCAACGAGCACGTGGAAGGCGTCGTCCTCGATACCTTTCATGATGTGCCGCATTTGCCAGTGTCAGACATGTGGGAATCGATACGACGGCAGATGTCCAGAGTATCCTCAATATACGAGGTAAAGATCTCGCCAGAGCGCTGTGCGCGGCCGCGCAAGCGCTGTTCGGCGCGGAGCTTGCGAACAGCGGGTCGGTCAAAGACTTCTGCAAAGCGCGTCTTGAAGGTTGACCAAGAGGGTATTTCTGTTTGTGGTTGTCAAACCACAGTTCTGCCACACCCGCCAGATAGAAATGAAGGTAAGCGAGCTTGTCGATGTCATCCCACTTATTGTGGACGCTTACCGCTTCATACTGGGACAGCCAGTCTGCGGCGTCTTGGTCGTCGTTCGCGTTGAAAATTACTGCATCTTGTTGTCATGGCTTTCCGGAACAGGTGAAGGATGGAATGATGACTGCAGGTGGCTGGGTCATGTCGTCAGGCATTAGCGACGCATGGGGTTGAGGTTGAGTCCGGGAATGAAGTTCCAGTTTGAGACAACCAGCACCTCCACCAAACGTAAGAATACTGTTAGACGCCACGCCGGGGTGATGCAACCGTTTAATGGGCCGATCAGCCGCGAGACAGCAGCTGCAGCAGCTCGAGCCTCTGCCACAACAAACGCCTTCGTCGTCGTCTCTAGCAAGCCCGTATTTTTGTCACTACAATATATATATATATATATATATATATATATATATATATATATATATATATATATATATATATATATATATATATATATAAGGGAAAGAAGTGTATACCTAAGGGCTCGATTTTCCGTGTTTTAACACAATATACTGAGATCTAACAGACAGTAATGCCAAGGAATGTGCAGGGGAAGTTATTAAAACCAATAGAATGTAAAGAAGAAGAAAGAAAAGTGGATGAAAAAATTACCAACTATATATATATATATATATATATATATATATATATATATATATATATATATATATATATATATATATATATATATATATATATATATATATATTGCTACGCTGTCTTGGTGGCAGAAGAGGAGAGCGAAGTGAATGGCTGCTGTGGCAGAGTAAACAGTCATCCCCTTCGAGTTCCTGTCTACCGTTTCCTCTCGCGACTGACTGCTGGACGTGCTGAGGTCTGTACTGCAACGTCTTATGCCTGCTGGTCTTGAAGCAGAAGCAACTACCACCAGTGCACTAGGGCCTGCTAATATCCATCAAAGCATCCGCAGCCTTAAAGGACTACCGCCACAGTACGGCCCCTTGGCAAGTTCCGTGAGGACAATGTTTGCCACATCCACAACCCAAACCGAGCATGACCCATTTGCTAACGTATGCTGTGTCATCAACACGCCTCGCACACCCAAAGCAATCCATGGTGATGCCGGTGAAGATGTCGAAGACTGGCTTGACCATTTCGACCAGGTCGCTGCCATCAACGACTAGGACAATCGCCGGAAGTTGGAGAACGTGCACATCTCCCTCTTAGACGCAGAAAGAGTGTGGTACGCGAAACACGAAACTTCATTCACAAGTTTGCAAGAATAACATCGGCAACTTCGTGAGGCGTTCAGTAACCCTGAATGGAAAGAAAGAGCGTAGCAGACTCTTTCTTCGCGGTTTAAAATGCCGAACAAGAGCGTCGCCATGTTTGTTGTAGAGATGTCGCGATTGTTTCAGCGGGCTGACCCTTCCATGCCAGAAGACAAGAAGGTGCGCCTTCTAATGCGAGGCGTAAAAGAGCAAGTTTTTGCGAGCCTTGTGCACCACTCTCCTACGACTGTGTCGGAGTTCATACGTGAGGCCAAACTTTTAGAGCGCATGCTTCGGTGTGGTTGTCACATTATGAGCGTCAGCCGGCCATGTCCACTGCGTGCTCGCTTGTACCAAGAGGTGATAACAGGGAGGTCCTCACAGAACTCATACGGTGTAGTACGCGAAGAACTTCGGAAACATCATGCAGCGTCCCCTCCCAGTAGCGCGGCTCTTACGGACATCGTTCGTAACGAAATCAGGCAGTTCGTTCACTCCTCACTACCATCGCAAGTCGAACTTCCCCCGCTTCCCTACGCGGATGCCTTACGGGTCTCTACGCTGTTATGACCGTCATCAGCAGGCGCCATGCTGTCGCTGAGAAGCGTAGCCGGGCAGCGTTCCCACGCCTGGAACCCAGTTTTCTCGGAACCAGCGTCCATAGATGACGGGGGAGCTGCGCTCTTTTAATCCTCAAACAAGTAGCCGACTGGCCGGCTGCCTATGCCCGCCAGGTATTGTCCCTGCTAGCCGGAGGATGAGATGTCGTGTCGCCACGAAGCTGTAAGCCGTTCCAGAGAGGACAACAAAGACAGCGTCTTCCTTGGAAGAAACCGCGGCCGCTGCCACAAATTGCCCTGCTAATTGAGCGGACAGATTGGCGGACCGTTTGATGTCTGCTGTCCGAAGCTTGGGACCCCTCGACCAGCGACACACACGACGAGGAAGAGCCCCTCTGGCGCCACCTTTCAGTGCAGTGATCTCGACTCAATATTGGATGTTCACTTGCGCCGTGCATGCTCGTACCCCTCGCCTGTTGTGTGTGTGTGATTGGTGTTCCCCTCAAGAAGGAGGAGCCCGACAAGGCTTATAACGAGGCCGCAGAGTGCAGGACGTCGCTCTGAACTGTGCAACAGTTCAACCACCACGTTCGTGGTTTGTGAACTCTCAACCTTTCTATGCTGCAAATATTTGTAAATAGTGCCATAAACCTGTTTGTTTTATCGTATCCCCATCTTGTAAGCGCTCGTTTCCTCAACCCGAAGCTACACCACGCTACCACAAGAGACCGGGCAGGCCCCGATCCGCAACAACGCCGTCGACGGCACATTTTGCTCATCCACCTGCTCGAACCCCCAGACGCTTTCCAAGTTTAGCTTATCGCCTCCTTCTCAGGCTGATTTTCGTCCTGGCCCGCAGAAGTCCACCATCTGGCGTGCACCCGACAATCATCCTTTGTGCTACCATTGCGGTGAAGGTGGACACATGTACCACGACTCTCACTACCAACGAATAAGCCTACGCGGGTTCCACCCAGATGCCCGTTGTCCACGCCATGGTGAGCTCGGACAACGGATGGTATTCCTCACGCTTCACAATACTTGGATGGTATTCCTCACACTTCTGTCCCGAAGCGACGACAGTCACGGTCACCATCACCTCGTTCGTCCGCCTCAACGCACCGCGTCCGACCCACCTTTGGGTCCCCTGATGTCAGTGGCGCAAGCCCACGCTGGGGAACCTAAAACAGTGACCTCAAGAGGTGAGGCCACTGCCACGCGAACCGACAAATACCCTCCGCCGCTGCCTTACGACGTACCGTCCAAGCCTGTTTCTGAAACCGCCAACAGAACGTCCGCTGCCATTACCGTTTTCGTCGACTGTTATCCGGTTACTGCGCTTGTCGACATGGGAGCTGATTACTCGGTGATGAGTGCTTTATTGGCCACCCGTCTACATAAGGCGCTGAAAACGTCAGACAGCCCTCAACTTATCACCGCTGGCGGACACCTCGTATATCCAAGAGGAAGGTGCACCAACTCGCTTGAGATTTGTGTGTCAACTTTTTATCGTCTTTCTTTGTATGCCCAATGATTCTCGGCCCCCCTTTTTTTGCATAGATTTTCTGCAAGAGTATGAAGCGATAATCATTATGTGTGATTTGTTCGTCAGTTTTGCTGTGTGTTGTCAGATTCCGACATCGAAAACGAACATAGTGGCGTGGCTTTACGCGTAGTGGGTGGTTGCGTCACGTTGCCACCTCACAGTAGTATCTTCGTGCTTCTAGAGTGTCCACGGGAACAGTCAATTACGGACATCGCTGTAAGTAAGCTGACGTTATTGCTTGATTGAGAAATCTCGATTGCTCGAGGTCTCGCTCAACTCTGAAACAGCCGGACAACGCTTTTAGTTACGAACTTCAGTGGCAAATACAGGCAATTTGTGAAACGCACAACCATAGCTTACTTGGAGGCATTCGATGATTTGGACGCCTTTTCTTTGATTACGACAATCTCGACTGAGAACAGCTGCGATACTGACGTGACTAGTCGTCTCAATGTCAATCACCAGTTAGAAGAACTTAACAGGGAAAGGCTCCTCAGTTTCCTCTCATTCTTTAGTGACTGTTTTTTCACTACTTCTAAAGTCCAGCAGACCCCTGTAATGAAGCACTGGATTATCACTAAGTCCAACGTCCAACCCGCGCGCCATTATGATTACCGCTTGTCGCAGAAGAAGCAGGATGATATCTGTCGTCAAGTGAAACAAATTCTCGACGCCGACGTAACTCAACCATCGACTAGTCCTTGGGCATCACCAGTTGTTCAGGTTAAAAAGGACGATAGTTCATTGCGATTTTGCGTCGACTACCGCAAACTGAACAAGATAACAAAAAAGACGTATATCCTCTTCCTCATATTGATGACTCCTTGGATCACCAGCGACCCGCCCGTTACTTCCCTCCCATGGGTCTCCGTAGCGGATATTGGTGGATTGAAGTTGATGAATGGGACCGAGAAAAAACAGCGTTTGTTACATCTGACGGTCTCTATGCATTTAAAGTTCTCCTTTTTGGTCTGTGCTCTGCTCCAGCCATATTCGAATAAATGATGGACAGATTTTTATGTAACCGGAAGTGGCACTCTTGTTCAGTGTACTTAAACGACGTAGTCGTTCTTTCTACGACTTTTGAACAGCACATTGAGCGGCTTGAGGCGGTTTTTCAGGCTATTCGCACTGCCGGCCTCTAGCGGAAACCGAAAAAGTATTATTTTGGGTATGAGGAACTGAAATACCTTCACCTCATTGTCAGCAGCAGTGGTGTTCGCCCCGATCCTGAGAACGCTATGGCAGTTGCTTTGTTCTCAATACCAAGTACAAAGCATGATGTACGCCGTTTTCTGGGCCTTCGTGCTTATTACCGCCGCTTCAAGCCACACTTTTCGAAAATTGCTGACCCTCTAAAACAACTCGTAAAGGACGACGTTGCCTTCCTCTGAGACCCCAAACAACTGACGCTTTCTGCGACCTTTAGCAACGCCTACAAACGCCACCGACCCTTGGTCACTTCGACACCGAAGCAGACACAGAAGTCCGCAACGAAGCGGGTAAAGTTGGCCTAGGAGCTATTCTCGTGCAAAATGAAGATGGCATGGAAGGCGTCATCGCCTACGCTAGCCACACGTTGTCTGCGCAGAAAAACTACTAGACGACTGAAAAAAAATGTCTGGTGGTTGTATGAGTAACAAAGAAATTCAGGCCCTGCCTGTACGGACGCCCCTTCCGAATCGTCAGTCACCACCACTCTCTGTGCTGGCTAGCGAATCTGAAAGATCCTACGGGCCGTCTCGCAAGATGGAGCCTTCGGTCACAAGAATTCGATATAATGATGGTTTACAAGTCTGGTCAGAAACACACCAACGCTGACTGTCTTTCCCGCGCACCCCGTCAAGGTAACTGAAGAAGACAATGATGAAGACTTCAGCTGCCTTGTTATTCTCGCATCATCGAACGTGACTGAGCAGCTTTGTGAAAGCTTGTAATTACAACCACTGATCAAATACCTTGAGGGACGTCGCCCACAACCCCCACGTCAGTTTGCGCATGATTTGTCATGTTTCTGTCTACGCCAAGATATCCTCTACAAGCGCAACTTTCATTCAACAGAAACTGTGTGCCTCCTCGTCGTTCCTCCTGCTCTCCGCGATGATATATTTCGTGCTTGTCACGACAAGGCATCGTAAGGGCATCTTGGCTTCGCGCGTACTCTGGCGCTGATCAAGGATAAATACTACTGGCAGAAACTTACGAAAACTTTCCGGCAGTACATCAAGACATGCACAGCCTGCCAGCGCCGCAAAAATCCAACGACGGAACCATCCGGTCTCTTTCGACCTTTACGACCCCCTCACGCACCTTTTAAAAAGATCGGGATGGATTCGCTCGGCCTATTTCCGAAGTATACGGCTGGTAAATCCTAGATTGTGCTTCCCACCGACTACTTGACCAGACACTGCGAAACACAAGTCATCCAATCAGCAACTGCTTCCGATGTGGATGACTTTTTTATCAAGAACATCGTTCTCCGCCACGGTGCTCCCACTGTCGTCATCACAGATCGTGGCACTGCTTTTACAGCACAGTTGCTCCGAGAGATCCTGTTGCTGAGTGGCACGATGCACCGAACAGAAACTGCATGCCACCCGTAGAATAACGGCTTAACCGAACGCCTTACCAAAACAATTGCAGATATGCTTTCAGTGTATGTCGTCAAAAATCAGAACAATTGGGAAGAAATCCACCCGTGTATAGCATTCGCCTACAATACGGTGCTGCAGGAAATCACCGGCTTTGCTTCTTTACGTCTGGTTTACGACCGTGACGTCACCACCATGCTCGACATCGTGCTGCAACCAACTCTGCCGGACATGAATACCCCGGACGCAGATATATTTGTTCTGCGTGCCGAAAACTCCCGGCATCTGGCGCGCTTTCGCATTTTTTGAAGCAAAATTAAGATGCTCGCCGGTACAACAAACACCACAAAGCAGTAATATACGAACCCGGTGACCTAGTCTGGGTTTGAACGTCAACGTGGACGCTCGGAAACTTTGTTATGTCGGTACTTCAACCCTACCGAGTTCTTCATCGCCTCGGGAAAGTGAACTACGGAGTTGTCTCAGCAGACACGTCGCACCGTTCTCGTAGACCACGCTCCTCGGATGTGGTTCACGTCTCGAGGTTGAAGCGTCAATATTCGCGTTGACTGCAAGTCAGGAACGTTGTGATGTGGCACTTCCCTTCAAGACAAGTGTACATTTCTTTCTCGCTTCTTTTTTTATTTTGTTCTTTTTCTTTTCAATGGGCACAGATATTTTTTACTTCTTTTCGTGGTTTTTCGGATCCGCGACATTCATGTGATGCTTCCTATTTTTTCGTTGGGCAGAGGGTAATGCCACGCTGTGT
Organism: Rhipicephalus annulatus; assembly: GCA_013436015.1. Lineage (NCBI taxonomy): Eukaryota > Metazoa > Arthropoda > Arachnida > Ixodida > Ixodidae > Rhipicephalus > Rhipicephalus annulatus. The sequence continues at coordinate 56,155 of WOVY01009247.1, forward strand.
TGGTGGGAGGCATAAGAGCAGAGCAAAGAATTGATTGGCTGCTGTGGCTGAGTAAACAGTTGTCCACTTCGAGTTACTGTCTATAGTTTCGTCTTGCAAGTTTATATATATATATATATATATATATATATATATACGCTTCCTCTGAAAAACGGAGGAAGCGTCAAAGCAGTGAAGAAGAATCTTGGTATAGGCGAAAGGCGGATGTATGCACTAAGGGACAAAGAAGGCAAAATAACTACCTTATGGATAGGATAGTTAAAATAGCGGAGGAGTTTTACAGAGATCTGTACAGTAGCCGAGACAACCACGACCTTAATACTATAAGAACTAGCAGTAACCTAGGTGACACCCCACCAGTAATGAGAGAAGGAGTCAGAAAAGCTTTGGAGAGCATGCAAAAAGGCAAAGCTGCTGGTGAGGATCAGGTAACATCAGATCTGCTGAAAGATGCAGAGCAGATTGTGTTAGAAAAACAAGCCACCCTGTTTACGAGGTGTCTCCTGACGGGAAGGGTCCCAGAGTCTTGGAAGAACACTAACATCATCTTAATACAAAAGAAAGGATATGACAAGGACTTGAAGAATTACAGGCCGATCAGCTTGCTCTCTGTAGTATACAAGCTATTTACAAAGGTAATTGCTAACAGAGTAAAGAAAACATTAGAATTCAATCAACCAAAGGAACAAACAGGATTTCGAACAGGCTACTAGACAATTGACCACATTCATGCTATCAATCAGGTAATAAAGAAATGCTCAGAGTATAACCAACCACTATACATAGCCTTCATTGATTACGAGAAGGCGTTTGATTCAGTAGAAATATCAGCCGTCATGCGGACACTGCGGAATCAGGGCGTAGATGAAGTATATATAAACATTCTGGAAGAAATCTAGGGGATCAAGTGCTACCATGGTGCTTCATAAAGAAAGCAACAGAATACCAATCAAGAAGGGTGTAAAGCAGGGAACACAAAATCCCCAATGCTATTTACCGCGTGCTTACAGAAGGTTTTCAGAAGCCTAGAATGGGAACAGTTAGGGATAAGAGTTAATGGAGTGTACCTTAGTAACCTGCGCTTCGCTGATGACATTGCATTGCTGAGCAACTCAGGGGACGAATTGCAACTCATGATTACGAAGTTAGACAAGGAAAGCAGAAAGGTGGGTCTTAAAATTATTTTGCAGAAAACTAAAGTAATGTACAACAAACTCGAAAAGGAGCAGCGCTTCGAGATAGGTAATAGTGCACTTGAAGTTGTAAAAGACTATGTCTACTTAGGGCAGGTAATAACCGCAGAGCCTAACCACGAGATTGAAGTAACTAGGAGAATAAGAATGGGGTGGAGCACATTCGGCAAGCACTCTCAAGTTATGACAGATAGATTGCCACTATCCCTCAAGAGGAAGGTATATTACAGCTGTACCTTGCCGGTACTGCGCTACGGAGCAGAAACCTGGAGACTTACAAAGAGGGTTCAGCTTAAATTGAAGACGACGCAGCGAGCAATGGAAAGAAAAATGGTAGGTGTAACCTTAAGAGACAAGAAGAGAGCAGAGTGGATTATGGGACAAACGGGGGTTAAGGATATCATAGTTGAAATAAAGAAGAGGAAATGGACATGGGCCGGGCATGTAGCGCGTAGGCAGGATAACCGCTGGTCATTAAGGGTAACTAACTGGATTCCCAGAGAAAGGAAGCGGGTTAGGGGAAGACAGAAGGTTAGGTGGGCAGATGAGATTAAGGAGTTCGCGGGTATAAATTGGCAGCAGCAAGCACAGGACCGGGCTGACTGGCGGAACATGGGAGAGGCCTTTGTCCTGCAGTGGACGTAGTCGGGCTGATGATGATATATATATATATGCATCATTAGGTTGTATACGAGGGACTATTAATCAGCTGCTCACTCGTAATAGGTTCACGCACTACGTGACGCCAGACATACGCACAAAAGAGTGTTTCACACTCGTCGCTCCGCTTACAGATGGCGCAGGCTGACACTCCTACTTCTAAATTCACATATAAACCCAACAAATTGGATGGAGGGAAGGCGGCTGTGATAGCTCAGTGGTTAGAGCATCGAACGCGTTATTCGAAGGTCCTAGGTTTGATTCCTGCTCACGGCTGGTTATTTCTTCACCCACTTTTCTTTCTTCTTATTTACATTCCATTGCTTCTAATAACTTCCCCTGTACATTCCATGGCATTACTGTCTGTTAAATCTCATTATATTGTGTCAAAACATGGAAAAACGAGCCCTTAGGTATACACTTCTTTCCCTTATTCATTAACGAGGGTCTCGTACTGGCAGACTTCGTGTGATTAGGTTGTATACGAGGGACTATTAATCAGCTGCCCGCTCGTAATAAGTTGACGTGCTACGTGACGCCAAAAATGCGCATAAAAGAGTGTTTCACACTCGTCGCTTCTCCTATAGATGGCGCTGACTGACATTTCTACTTCTAAATTCACATATAAACCCCAAACAGTAGATGAAGGTAAGGCCGCTGTGATAGCTCAGACAATAAAGAAAAAAAAAGCGGTGATAGCTCAGTGGTTAGAGCATCGAATGCGTTATTTGAAGGTCGTAGGTTCGATTCCTGCTCACGGCTGGTTATTTTTCACGTACTTTTCTTTCTTCTTCTTTCTTCTTATTTACATTCTATTGATTATAGTAACTTCCCTTGTACATTCCTTGGCATTACGGTCTGCTATATCTCATTATTATTGTGTCAAAACACGGAAAAACGAGCCCTTAAATATACACTTCTTTCTCATATATATATATATCTTTTAATCCTGATGAAGGCCAGACTCTAGGCCGAAACGTCGAAAGGAACCACGTTGTGACCGCTCACGGAGGATCTACTGGACTATATATATATATATATATATATATATATATATATATATATATATATATATATATATATTGTTACGGGGAGCAGGCGTCTGAAAAATGCCTTTACTTTTGGTAAACAGGCAGGCATACAATATGGAGCCCGGTCTGCACGAGCTCGCGCTAAACATCGTCCTCTTTTCTAGAATGTTCATTTGTGGCGCCCCGTAGCATCACCCCCGGTGGCGAACGCACCGTCTCGGTGCTTGGTTGGTCTGAGTAAAATCGTTTCAGCCGAGTGACGTGAACAACGTCAGAACGCGATCGCGCGCTGGTAGCGTTAAGAGGTTTAATTTCATATGTCACGTCGGTGACTTGCCGCACCACACGGTACGGACACGAGTACGGTGAAGTCAGCTTTTCGCACAGGCCAACTCGCCGCGATGGCGTCCAGAGAAGGACTGCGTCACCTTGACTGAAGTGGACATCACGATGGCACGCGTTGTAGACCTGTCGTTGTCGTTTCTGCGAATCGCTCAGACGCTGGCGAGCAATCTCACGTGCCTCTAGAGCTCTAGAAATCACATCACGGGCATATTCTGACGTGTGGCCAACGGCAGGAAGGAGCGTGTCGAAAGGCAACGTAGGTTCTCGTCCGTACAGGAGGAAAAATGGCGAGAAACCTGCAGTGTCATGCCGGGACGTATTGTAGGCAAATGTTACAAATGGAAGGGCGGTGTCCCAGTCACGATGGTCGGAAGAAACATACATGGCGAGCATGTCCGTGATGGTTCTATTTAGCCGCTCCGTGAGCCCGTTGGTTTGGGGATGATACGCCGTTGTGAACTTGTGCTTTGTAGCGCAAGAGTGCAATATGTCGTGGATAACTTGTGATAAAAAGTAGCGACCCCGATTGGTAAGCAGTTGCCGAGGAGCGCCGTGGTGTAATATGACGTCTTCTAGAAGAAAGTCAGCGACGTTGGTCGCACAACTGCTAGGAAGGGCCCGTGTGATGGCATACCGAGTGGTGTAATCCGTGGCGACTGCTATCCATTTGTTTCCGCTGGCCGATAAAGGAAACGGTCCTAGTAAGTCAACACCTATCCTATAAAATGGTTCGGATGGGATCTGAATAGGTTGAAGGCGTCCCGCTTTAAGGGTTGCTGGTTTTTTGCGGTGTTGACAGGATTTGCATGAAGCGACGTAACGGCAGACGGATCGGTAAGTACCGGGCCAAAAGAAGCGACGTCGAACGCGGTCATAAGTTCTTGAAACTCCCAGGTGACCAGCTGTCGGAATATCATGCAACTGTGCAAGGACAGTCTGACGCATATGTTGTGGTATGACCAACAGCAGCTCAGGTCCGTCAGGATGCATGCTGTAGCGATATTAGACGCCATCTTGGAGCAGGAACATACGGAGAGACGGGGGAGTTGTGGGACCACTAAGCCGAAGGATTATGATGCCGGAATCTGAAAAGGTCGCGCACATCCTCAAAGGAATCGCCGATGACGCTTTCTATCTTCTTGTATATTGAAACTCATCGACCGTAGACGACGTTAATAATGAATGCCGACGCTTCGAAGACGCGAAAAGTCGCCGTATCACTCCACACTTTTCGCGTCTTCCCAACACGGCTGCAACATCAACCTGCGAGGACGCCCGTTTGGCACCAGCCCCTGCTCCTTCCGACAATATCGTGCGCATCGTGCGCCACGAAATCGAGGCAGCATCTCCCCTGTCTGACCAAGTCGAGGTCCATGACGATTCTCGCGCCACGATTTCTTTAATCAAGAGTGTCGTACGCCAGGAACTGGCCAACGCCGGCCTTCAGACGCTATGCCCCGTTAACCGACCTGACTACCGACTGCCCAGTACACCTAATATGTCCCGCGGACCGAACAACCGCCCACGATACCGGAACCCGGCAGAATGGCGAACTTCCGATGACAGGCCCATCTGCTTCAACTGTGGACGAGTGGGCCATATTTCACGTCATTGCCGCACTTCCTGGGGTTGGCAGCCGTGGTCGCATTATGCCAACACCCGACGTCCACCTTCTGCCTCTCGGATGCCGATCTACACGGCACAAGATGATGCTTCGCCATCCAGGCCCGCCCGACCAAGCCGCTCCCCGTCGCCCTCTGGACGCATGTCCCGCTCAACTAACCGACGTCGCTCCCCCTCACCCTCCTACCACCAGTCCTCGGAAAACTGACGGGAGCAGCTCCTAGAGGTGAGCCTGCTTCGACGACCCGACCCTAAATTCCTCTACACACGATACCCGGACACAACAACTTGATTAAAGTAAATGTTGGCGGTACTTCTGTGGCAGCACTAATTGACACCAGCGCTCACATATCAGTCATGAACTCCAGCCTTTGTGCTCGACTCAAGAAAGTGCTCACTCCTGCTCCGATCACTCTTGTCCGAGTAGCTGATGGTGCAACACCAGCGATCACCGGGATGTGTGCCGCCCGTGTCACTGTTGCTGGACGTCATACCACTGTTCTGTTTTACGTACTGGACCACTGCCCACATGACATCATATTGGGACTCGATTTTCTGTCGGAGCATTCCGCCCTAATTGACTGTTCTGCTGGTGTTGTTCAGCTTGTCCTACCACACACCGTTGACCCTCCTGATCCTGCGCCGCCAAAGCTATGCTCCGCCGACTTTGTTCGCCTATCTTGTCGAGCTGTGACGTATATCCACGTCTCTTCTGATCCACCTGTGGCTGACGGCGATTATGTCATTTCGCCTAATCCTACAGAACTCTGTTCGCTCAATGTTGCGTTCCCCCACACCATCATCACAATGAAGAACAACGTGGCATGTCTCCCTATTGTGAACTTTGGACTTTGCTCTGAAGTGCTGCCACAAGGAATATCCCTTGCAACCCTTGCCCCAGCCGGCGACTACCACATATCGGCCTTAACAGAGGATACACTGTCATCTGCAAGTATTCAGTCGTGCAGTACACTAGACTGCATAACTGGAATGATTGCCTCTGATCTCCCGGCCGAGCATGTGTCTGCGCTTCGTGGCCTTCTTGCGTCGTATCAAGACGTCTTTGATTTCTGCGACCGACCCCTAGGTCAAACGACCGTCGTAAAGCATCGGATCAACACCGGTGATGCAAATCCAGTACACCGGTGACCCTATCGAGTTTCCTCCACCGAGCGCCACGTGATCCAGCAAGAAGTCGACAAGATGCTTGCCCGAGACATCATTGAACCTTCTTCAAGTCCTTGGGCTTCGCCCGTTGTGCTTGTGAGAAAGAAGGATAACAGCTGGCGCTTCTGTGTCGACTACAGAAATCTCAACAAGGTTACAAAAAAAGACGTGTATCCTCTGCCGCGGATATACGACGCTCTTGACTGCCTTATAAGAGCAAATTATTTCTCTTGCATCGACCTTCGTTCCGGGTACTGGCAGATATCAGTTGATGATCTGGACCGTGAAAAGACGGCATTTATAACTCCCGACGGGCTCTATCAGTTCAAAGTAATGCCGTTCGGGTTACGCAATGCCCCAGCTACATTCGAACGAATGATGGACGCTCTTCTTCACGGTTTCAAGTGGTCAATCTGCTTATGTTACCTTGATGACGTCATTGTTTTTTCGCCAACTTTCGAAACTCACCTCGAGCGTCTCTCAACAATTCTTTCGGTTTTCCGCAAAGCAGGGCTCCAACTAAACTCGTCCAAATGTCACTTCGGCCGCCGGCAGCTCACTGTCCTTGGACACCTTGTCGATTCTTCTGGTGTTCGTCCCGATCCTGAGAAAAGCCGTGCCGTAAAGTATTTCCCTGTACCGACCTCTGCGAACGATGTTCGAAGCTTTGTGGGCCTTTGTTCTTACTTTCGTAGATTTGTGCGGAATTTTGCTGACGTCACACGACCGCTCACGGAACTACTAAAAAAATGTGACTTTTGTGTGGGGACCTGAACAAACCAGAGCATTCGTTGAACTGACGAGTAGACTTACGACGCCACCGATTCTCGGCCACTTTGATTTATGCGCTCCAACGGAAGTGCGTATCGACGCCAGCGGCCATGGAATCGGAGCCGTTTCGGCACAATGACAGCATGGCTGCGAGCGCGTTATTGCATACGCTAGCCGTCTGTTATCGCCAGCAGAGCGAAATTACTCCATCACAGAACACGAATACCCCGCACCTCCACCAAAATGTTACGGGGAGCAGGCGTCTGAAAAATGCCTTTACTTTTGGTAAACAGGCAGGCATACAATATGGAGCCCGGTCTGCACGAGCTCGCGCTAAACATCGTCCTCTTTTCTAGAATGTTCATTTGTGGCGCCCCGTAGCATCATATAAGGGGAAGAAGTGTGTACCTAAGGGCTCGTTTTTCCGTGTTTTAACACAATAATAATGAGATCTAACAGACAGTAAAGCCAAGGAATGTACAGGGGAAGTTATTAAAACCAATAGAATGTAAATAAGAAGAAAGAAAAGTGGATGAAAAAATTACCAACTGTGAGCAGGAATCGAACCTACGACCTTCGAATTACGCGTTCGATGCTCTAACCACTGAGCTATCACAGCGGCCCTCCCTCCATCCACTTTTTTGAGTTCTATCTGTGAATTTAGAAGTAGGAGTGACAGTCAGCGCCATCTATAAGCCAAACGACGAGTGTGAGAACACTTATGCGCATGTTTGGCGTCACGTAGCACGTGAACTTATTACAAGCGGGCAGCTGATTAATTGTCCCTCTTATACAACCTAAACACACCAAGCCTGCCAGTACGAGACCCTCGTTTAATGAAATAAGGGGAAGGAGTGTGTACCTAAGGGCTCGTTTTTCCGTGTTTTAACACAATTATAATGAGATCTAACAGACAGTAATGCCAAGGAATGTACAGGGGAAGTTATTAAAACCAATAGAATGTAAATAAGAAGAAAGAAAAGTGCATGAAAAAATTACCAACTGTGAGCAGGAATCGAACCTACGACCTTTGAATTACGCGTTCGATGCTCTAACCACTGAGCTATCACAGCGGCCCTCCCTCCATCCACTTTTTTGGGTTTTATCTGTGAATTCTGAAGTAGGAGTGACAGTCAGCGCCATCTATAAGCCAAACGACGAGGGTGAGAACACTCTTATGCGCATGTTTGGCGTCACGTAGCACGTGAACTTATTATGAGTGGGCAGCTGATTAATTGTCCTTCTTATACAACCTAAACACACCAAGCCTGCCAGTACGAGACCCTCGTTCAATGAAATAAGGGGAAGAAGTGTGTACCTAAGGGCTCGTTTTTCCGTGTTTTAACACAATAATAATGAGATCTAACAGACAGTAATGCCAAGGAATGTACAGGGGAAGTTATTAAAACCAATAGAATGTAAATAAGAAGAAAGAAAAGTGGATGAAGGAATTATATATATATATATATATATATATATATATATATATATATATATATATATATATATTGTGACGGGGCAAGGTCATGGCTTACAGGACAGCGTCCACCGAGAATCGGCAGCCGAACAAGATGGCTGAGTTGCCTCTCGTGCAAGCGCCTAACGCACAGGCGTCGTCTTCATCTTCGCTAAGTGCCACGCTTGCTCCTGTCGATGATGCACCGTAACATCACTCCCCTGCGGCGGAAGCGCCGTCACGGCGCTTAGTACGGCGGCGACGAACGAGGAGGGTGATAAGGTTTCCGTCTGGAAACGTGTACAACGTCTGTCTGGAGTGAGGTGGTCGAAAAGGCATTGTTTAGGGGTGCGATCTCGTAGCTCACGTCACTAAGTTGTCGTAACACTTTGTAGGGGCCATGGTAGTGTGATAGTAGCTTCTCTGATAAGCCGACTTGGCGGTTTGGTGTCCAGAGAAGTACCAGACACCCCGGCGAGAAGTGCACGCTTTGGTGGCGACTGTCATAGCGGTCTTTTTGCTGCGCTTGCGACAAGTGCAGCCGATCACGGGCAAGCTGACGGGCTGCATGGGCTCGAGAAACGACATCGCTGGCGTACTGAGTAGACAAGGGGGCAGCCGAAGGAAGGAGCGTGTCAAATGGTAATGCTGGATGTCGGCCAAATAGCAAATAAAACGGCGAATAACTAGCTGTGTCGTGCCGTGAAGAATTGTACGCGAACGTGACAAAGGGGAGTGCTTTGTCCCAGTCACGGTGATCTGGCGAAACGTACATTGACAGCATCTGCGTCAGCGTTCGGTTCAGACGCTCGGTCAATCCATTTGTCTGTGGATGATAAGCGGTGGTGAGCTTGTGCTCAGTGGAGCAGGCGCGGAGAATGTCATCCACAACACGTGAAAGAAAGTACCTTCCTCGATCAGTAAGCAGCTGCCGCGGAGCGCCGTGATGAAGAATGACTTCATACAAGAGGAAGTCAGCGACGTCAGTGGAACAGCTTGTCGGCAGTGCTTTAGTGATGGCAAAGCGTGTGGCGTAGTCTGTGGCGACTGCAACCCATTTATTTCCAGAGGTGGACGTAGGAAATGGGCCCAACAGGTCAAGGCCAACACGGAAGAATGGTTCCGTCGGTATGTCAATGGGCTGTAGGAGGCCAGACGGTAGCACAGAGGGGCGCTTGCGGCGTTGGCAGCGGTCGCAAGCAGTGACGTAGCGAACCACAGAACGATACAGTCCGGGCCAGAAAAAGCGACGTCGCACACGATCGTAGGTACGAGAGACGCCTAGGTGACCGGCTGTAGGTACGTCATGTAGTTGTTCGAGAACGCTGGTACGCAGGTGATGGCGAAGCACGAGTAGTAATTCCGGGCCATCAGCGTTGAAGCTGCGACGGTACAGAATGTTGTCGTGCAGTTCGAACAGGCGAACGGAAGGGTCTGTTGGAGCAGAGGTCAGACGCTCGATAATGGAGAGTAACGACGGGTCACGTCGTTGTTCGGTGGAGATATCATCCAAAGCGTGGATGGAGAGAACGCAGGGGTCTGAATCAAGGTCTGTCAAGTCGGGCGTTTCAACCGGATAACATGACAAACAGTCTGCGTCTGTGTGGAGGCGTCCCGACTTGTAGTGGACCACGAATGAGTATTCTTGCAGATGGAGCGCCCAGCGACCAAGACGTCCAGATGGGTCCTTTAGCGATGACAGCCAGCAAAGAGCGTGATGGTCCGTAACAACGGAAAAAGTTCGGCCATACAGGTAAGGCCTGAATTTCGCCACGGCCCACACAAAAGCTAGGCATTCACGCTCAGTGATGGAGAACTTCCGTTCGGCAGGTGAAAGAAGACGACTGGCGTAAGCAATCACGCGGTCCTTCCCGTGCTGTCGTTGGCCAAGGACCGCTCCAATTCCATGGCCACTGGCATCGGTCCGAAGCTCTGTAGGTGATGCTGGGTCGAAATGGGCCAGTATTGGTGGCGTAGTCAGCAGATGGATAAGAGCCAAAAAGGCGTCCGCTTGCTCTATACCCCATGCGAAGGGAACGTCCTTCTTTAAGAGATCAGTAAGCGGTCGAGCGATGTCGGCGAAGTTGCGGACAAATCGACGAAAATAGGAACATAGCCCTACAAAACTTCGGACGTCCTTGGTTGAGCGTGGTTCAGTAAATTGTTGTACTGCTCGCACCTTTTCGGGATCTGGTTGAACACCATCGGCACTGACAAGGTGGCCGAGTATGGTGATTTGGCGACGTCCGAAATGGCATTTTGCAGAATTGAGCTGGAGAGCAGCTCTTCGAAAAACATCCAGAACGGCTGACAGACGTGTTATATGGCTGTCAAAGGTGGGTGAAAAGACGATGACATCGTCTAAATAACATAAGCAGATGGACCACTTATATCCTCGGAGAAGGGAGTCCATCATGCGCTCGAAAGTTGCCGGCGCAACTTTCGAGTCCAAACGGCATGACTTTGAACTGGTAGAGGCCGTCGGGCGTAACGAAAGCGGTTTTTTCACGATCCATGGGGTCGACGGAAATTTGCCAATAGCCGGATCGAAGGTCGATAGACGAAAAGTATTGGGCACCATGGAGGCAATCGAGGGCGTCATCAATCCGAGGCAAAGGGTAGACATCTTTGTGGGTCACTTTGTTTAAATGGCGATAGTCCACGCAAAAGCGCCAGCTGCCATCTTTCTTCTCAAAGAGCATGACTGGAGAGGCCCAGGGGCTGGACGAGGGTTCTATTACGTCTTTAGTAATCATTTTATTCACTTCATTTTGAATTACTTGGCGTTCCTTGTCAGATACGCGATATGGACGCCGCCGTATAGGACTGGCATTACCAGTGTTGATCCGGTGAGTCACTGCAGTTGTTTGGCTGAGAGGGCGGTGGTCAAAGTCAAAAACGTCTCTATATGATGTTAGCAGACTACGGAGGCTGGCAGCTTGCACTGCAGTGAGGTCGGGAGCAATCATCTTGTTAATGTCATCTGCAGGCAGAGTGTAATTGCGGCCAAGACAGGGGGATGTAGTATCGGTGTCCAAACCAGTAACGTTGCAGCTGTCAAGTGGAGATAGGGTGGCCAAAGACATGTCTTGCGGAATAACTTGAGTCAAGAGACTCACGTTGAGTAGTGGTATAACCACTGTATTATTAGCGACGGCGACAACACTGTGAGCAAGGGCGACGTCTCGGGCCATCAGTACGTCGACTATAGGAGTGACGAGGTAGTCACCGTCGGGCACATGACGTGAGCACGACAAAGTGACATATGTAGCAGCTTGCGGAGGCAAGCGAACGTGGTTACGAGAGCGTAAACGGGGAGAATAGTCTGCTGGAAAATCGGCAAACTGCGGCAGTTCAAGCTGAAGAGCTCCAGTGGCACAATCAATGAGCACAGAATGGCGTGACAGGAAGTCCAAACCAAGTATTAGGTCATGAGGACACATTTCAATGACGGCAAACTGAACTAATGTAGGATGACCGGCAATGGACACACGGGCCGTGCACATCCCTTGAACATCAGGGGTCCTCCCATCAGCGACACGAAGTTTGTGGGAAGCGGCAGGCGTGAGCACTTTATGTAGGCGTCGGCGAAGGTTCGCGCTCATTACAGAAATGTGCGCTCCAGTATCTATAAGGGCAGAAATAGGCACACCGTCAACGGCAACGTCTAACAAATTTTGTCTCGTCGGAAGCGTCAAGAGAGGATTTGTGGAGGGAGTCGAAGATGCAGCGTCACCTCCGGGCGCTGCACCGTTTAGTTTTCCGGGTAGGCAGGAGCGGGGTTGAATGGAGATGACGGCCTGCGAGTCTGCGGTGAGCGAGACGACTGGCGACGTCCTGGAGGCGAACGCGACTGATGACCATGCGGTGACGGAGATCGGTTGTTGAACCTTCTGTAGTTGTTTTGCGGAGAAGGCTGCACGGCAGACGCGAAGCGGGTGCTGTCCTGTCGGTAGTGAGGTTGAGATGATGTCCGAGGTGGCGAGGACCAGCGGTAATTGCAGTAACGGACGACATGACCGATACGGTGGCAATGAAAACAAATTGGTCGATTGTCGACGGTTCTCCACGCCGCAGGTTCGCGAGATCGGGCCGTGAACTGCTGCTCGCGATAGGACGAGGGTGGACGCCATGAAGCTCGCTGCGGGCTGGGCAAAGCGCACACCGAGGAAATACCTATGCTGGCGAGTTCTTGGCGGACGATAGCTTGAACCATGTTAGCAGTGAGTGGGGTGGTGTCACTTGCAGCGGTGTGAGCCGGAGCAGAGGCAATGGCTTCAAGTTCACGCCGTACAATTCGGGTCACCTGATCCGATGAATCTAGAGGTGGTGGCTGTGTTCTTGCACGGTCTTCGCAAGATGATGTTGCAGCCGTATTCGGAAGGCGAGTGAACACGCTGTTAATCCGCCGGCTCTTCGCTTGCTCAAAGCGCCGACATTCTTTTATAATGGCGTCCACTGTAGAAAAATTTTTGCAGATGAGGAGGTTGTATGCGTCATCCGCAATCCCCTTAAGAATATGCCCGACCTTGTCAGCCTCCGGCATATCGGCATTGGCTTTGCGACACAACGACAACACATCTTCTATATAGGAGACGTAAGACTCGGTCGAGGTCTGCGCCCGAGACGCGAGCATTTTGTTCGCGGCCATTTTTCTTCCAATCGGCTTTCCGAACAGGTCTAGCATTTTCTCCCTGCACACTGACCAACTCACAAGTTCTGTTTCATGGTTCTCATACCACGATTTGGCGGTTCCCCTAAGATAGAATAACAGGTTTGCCAGCATAAGAGTCGGGCCCCATCGGTATCGAGTACTCACACGTTCGTACTCTGCCAGCCAATCTTCCACGTCAACTTCATCTGGATCGCCGCAACCGCTGAACGTGCCAGGATCCCGCGGGGGTTCGAGCACAAAGGTTGTGGTCGCAGAAGGAGATGTAGTTACCGCATCATCTCCGGCCGCAGGAACACCAGGAGCAGATGCAGACGCCGTACTCTCCGTCATCGTTGTGGAATGACCCTTCAAACGTCGGCCGCTGCGAAGTTCCGTTGCGAGGCGGTTGCCCAGCACTTCCACCAAATGTGACGGGGCAAGGTCTTGGCTTACAGGACAGCGTCCACCGAGAATCGGCAGCCGAACAAGATGGCTGAGTTGCCTCTCGTGCAAGCGCCTAACGCACAGGCGTCTTCTTCATCTTCGCTAAGTGCCACGCTTGCTCCTGTCGATGATGCACCGTAACAATATATATATATATATATATGAAATAGTCTATTAGAGTTTCTTCCGGCTACCGTAATAAAAGTTGTAAACTTCGAGAATAGTGCAATATAGGAAACAAAACCATAAAATATTTATTTATTCCTAACAGTTTTGGCTGATGGACCAGCCTTCTTAGGAGGATCTAAGCGAAATAATACAAGTTCCCGTTCCAGAGGGCCACACTCACAGTTTGAAGACCCTCAAAGAAAAAGAAATAAAGAAAAAAACGAGCCAAACCGGCGAACGAGGCAGCAACATACAACAGCCAAAAGGAGAGGAAGAAGAAAGGATCGAAGGAGAGCCGCCGGAAGCGGGCGGATAATCCCTGCATCCTTGCTAGGGATAGATAAGACGCGCCGCAAGCTGAGGCGAACAAGGAAAAATTGAACAAGTGAAACATGTTTCCGTTTACTCGCATCCCACACATGGATCGAGTTAAAACTCACGTGGTTCGGCGGCTGGCTCGCGGCATTGGTCCACACACACACACACACACACACACACACACAACACACACACACACACACACACCACACACACACACACACACACACACACACACACACACACACACACACACACACACACCACACACACACACACACACACACACACACACACACACACACACAACACACACCCACACACACACACACACACACACACACACACACACACACACACACAACACACACACACACACACACACACACACACACACACACACACACACACACACACACACACACACACACACACACACACACACAACACACACACACACACACACACACACACACACACACAACACACACACACACACCACACACACACACACACACACACACACACACACACACACACACACACACACACACACACACACACACACACACACACACACACACACACACACACACACACACACACACACACACACACACACACACACACACAAGCAGCATACGACCCGCTCAAGCTTTATGAAAATATTGGTCACGATGGAAAGCTAATGTGCCCTCTCCCTTCTCCCCTATCTGCCCTCTGTTGCGGAAAGTGTACAACCAGTCCTACTCTAAATGATTGAGTGGATATTCTTCAAAGAATGAACAAACAAAAACGTAAAAAATAATGAAAAATAATAAAATAATAATAATGATGAAGTACGTAAAAATAAAAATATAATATAATAATAATAACACGCGCCGGGTGGTGCACGTAGCATCAAATTCATTTATTTTCACGCGCTATATATTCTATGTGTGCAACTTCACGTATGTATAAATAATTGAGTAATTCACTTTCTTTCTTTCACGAAACTTCGCGGAGGCACGTCAGTCGCCCAGGGCTCTCGTTGATTCCGTGGGTAAGTGATCTGAATTTTTTTATGAAGTATGACTCCCATTGTTCGCGCTCCCTTGTGTTCTGGAAGCCAGATTGTAGGAGTATGACACTTACGATTTCGAAAGAGTGACCAGAAAGGTTGATGTGTTTGGAGAACGGCAAATTGGGGAGGCCTTTTACGTGTGCCCTGTGGTTGTTGAAACGCAAACGGAACGCGGTTTCCGTGTGTCGAATATATTCCTGTTTGGACACCTCGCAACAAATTTTGTATACCACATTGACTGAGTCACAGTTAAGGTCGTCTCTATTCTGTACACATAGTCTGAACAGAAGGCTTTGGCCGTATCCGTGGTAACCATGTGTGGGCACACCTTGCAGCGAGGTTTCCCGCATGGTCTACAGCCTTGATGGTGGTCGGATTTGTGTGTTTTCGCCCTGACCAGTAAGTCTCTCAGGTTTTTATTTTTTCGGTAAACCACCTTGGGCTGAGTCAGAAAATGGCAGAGAGGCGACTACCCTGTTTAAATATGTTGAAGTGGCGGGTTAGTATAGAATTCACCCGAGGGGTGACGGTGGAGTATTTGAGGATTAAATTTGCCCCTGAAGTTATATCTTTATTTCCGCCTTTTTCTCCAATTGTTGATTCTCGGTCGAAAGAGCGAGCGCGCTCAATCGCATTGTCAATCATTTTTCGGGGTACTTTTGACGCAAGAAGGCTGCTCAAGTGCCTCAAGGAAACAGTTAACATGGAAATTCCCTCACCATCCCTCAACGTCAGCCATCGTCGGTGAGTCTCAATCAGAGTACGCGTTCAACCATTTTGACCCCCGTCGAACAAACACGCCTGTCTTCGTGACTAATTCTGGACTTCGTATGCAAGAGGCACTCCACTGCTGAACTTTATTCCACACACACTGACCACTCTGGTTTTACAAGTGGGTACCAATGACATAGCCTCCTCCCCAGCCACAGTACTCTTCGAGAAATACAAGGACATGGTGAGCCAAATCGTGGAGCAGCGCCCAGAGATTAAGAACATCTTCACCACATTGGTGCTACCGAGGGCCCCAGACCACAGGAGTGCGTGCCTCAACCGGCCCTTCATCGCACGTTTCAACAGAGAAGTGGGTCGCTTCAAACACCTCCATCGATCGCGCTGTCATCGAAGCGGTACTCTCTTCTACATCGATCACGCCTTGCAATGGCTTCCGCCTGGCCGGGTTCTGGCGGCTGATGGTATACACCCAAGTTTTGAGGGTGTTGCCCTCATCGCCAGCCACCTGAAATCGCTGCTTCTATGAAAAAAGGTGAGGTCACCATCAACCTGGCTGGACCATGGACCATTAGGTCTGCCGAGCACACCGAGAGAACATTTTGCTTCCCCGAGTGAGTTCCCCAGCATCCGCGAAGCAAGCGGGAGCCATAGCCGACGATCATCACCACGAGTGCCAAGGGGTGTTTCTCATAGATAAAAGAGCAACAGCCCCTAAAACACGACTCGGGGCCACCCAGAGGCTTCCGGTGACAGTGCTTCTCCCCCATGCAGGGACTGACTCAACAACCCGTCAGGTACGGCACGCTCCAGCAGATGTCGGTCTCGTGATTTCATGGCCTTAGGAACGAATGTTTATAAGCGCGTGAGGTTTGAAATGCATGCTTCAAACCTGAAAATATATATTTCATTGGAATTTGCACCAAAGGGTCTCACTGTTCAGCTGCAACCCGCAATGAATAACTTCAACAAAAATGAGCAGCGACAGTGGAGCAATATTTTAAGAGATGCATCTATTAGGCTTACGCAGGTCAAAATAGAACACAGTAGACGTAGGGCGGCGGAACCTAAAGAAGAACAGGCGTGCCTAAAACAGTCAAGCTTTATGCAGTCAGAAACAGAAGAACTGGCCAAATACGAAGGATAAAGGAGATTGATATTTCAAGGCAAGAAAGACAAGAAATTGAGGTGACACGACACGTGGCCAACTTTAAAACACTCCGCCAGCAATCCTCCAACAACGTATACAAATCAAACTGTAACCTCTCGCCAATCACCCCAAACTAGCACTGGTGTCACCAATGTGGTTAACCTTTCCAGCAAATCTTTGACACCTGCACAAACAAAGGTGCTATCAAAAGGTCTTACCTTCTGCCTTGCCTCGGGCAAAATTGGCGAGTTAAAACTTTACCAAGATTTGGAAAACTTTGCCAGAACCATGCGTCTAAAAGAATAGTTTCATAATCGAAGCAGCACGCAACAAAATCAATTTTCAGATCAACCTTGAACGCCAGGTGAACAACGAGACAAATATCCAGACATGTAAATTTCAGCCGTCCAAGGCGATATAATGAGGGAATATGAAAAGCACCGACCCATTCGCAACAATCTGTCCAAAGAGGAGCGAGGGGCCTTGAGCAGTTTAAGTGACAGCCAGAGCATCATTATTTAACCAGCTGATAAGGGTGGTGCTGTCGCTGTACTCTACAGGACTGACTACATCAAAAAAGGGCTTCGCCAACTGGCAGATGAAAAATTCTATAAATAACTCCCTTGTTATCCGACAGAGGAGTATTAAAGTACTATTAAGACCTCACTAATATTATTACGTAAGAGAGGGAAGATAACGTACTCTATGCCTAAGAGGATGTCACCTGGCAACTCGTCTCTCGGGCGCTTCTATTTACTGCCCAAAATTCACAAAGTTAACATTCCCGGCCAACCTATAATTTCCAGCAACGGTACTGCTACTGAAAAAATCTCTAGTTTCATTGAACCTCTCATTAGGCACATCCCACAATCATTCCCTTCATATATAAAGATACCAGCCACCACTTTCTTCGAAAAGTCTCAAAACTTTTGGTACCTCTAAGCGCTACTTGGTCACCATGTATGTCTCTTCGCTGTACACAAACATCCCCGACAACGAAGGAATCGCCGCCACAATCACCACCAATGGAAAAAGTAAATCGACAAGTGAGTTCGACGAAAGCGCTTTAGAGATGCTCTTGAATCTTGTACTTAAACATAATATCTTTGAATTCGGCCAAAAACATTACCTACAAGTAAACGGAACTGCCATGGAAACCAAAATGGCCCCAAATTACGCAAATATTTTCATGGCTTCTTTGGAGATTCCTTTCCTCAAAAATTCTCCATTCACACCCATAATCTACCGACACTTCCTCGATGATATATTCTTTGTGTGGGCTGATGGAGAACATAATCTTTCCAAATTCATTTCCGATTTGAACTCCCTGCATCCTTCGATAACAATCACGCACACGTATTCGCAGAAGAGTGTTCACTTCCTGGATGTCGCTGTATCACTCAGTGGCACCACTGTATCTACTTTATTGTATAAAAACCAACTGACCACCAACAGTATCTGCATTTCCACAGCAGCCACCCCCATCACTGCAAAGCAGGTGTTCCTTACTCTCAAGCCCACAAATTAAGAATAATTTGCTCTGAAATCACACAATTTGACACCCACGCACAGGAATTGAAAGCAGCCTACTTGCTTCAAAAGTACCCCGAAAAAATGATTGACAATGCGATTGAGCGCGCTCGCTCTTTAGACCGAGAATCAACAATGGGAGAAAAGGGTGCAAATAAAGAAATGACTTCAGGGGCAAATTTATTCCTCACATACTCCGCCGCCGCCCCTCGGGTGAATTCTATACTAACCCGCCACTTCATACTTAAACAGAGTAGTCGCCTCTCTGCCATTTTTCAGACTACGCCCAAGGTGGTGTACCGAACAAGTAAAAACCTGAGAGACTGACTAGTCAGGGCGAAAACACACAAATCCGACCAGATTCAGGGCTGTAGACCACGCGAAAAACCTTGCTGCGAGGTGTGCACTCACATGATGACTATAGATACGGCCGAAGCCTCCTGCTCAGACTGTACAAAAACAAAGACGACGTTAACTGTGACTCAGCCAATGTGGTATACAAAATTCGCGGTGAGGTAACCAAACAGGAATATATTGGACACACGGAAACAGCGTTCCGTTTGAGTTTCAACAACCACAGGGCACACGTAAAGCACCTTCCCAATTCGCTGTTCTCCAAACATATGAACCTTCCTGGTCACTTTTTCGAAAGCGTAAGTGTCATACTCCTACAATTCGGCTTCCAGAACACACGGGAGCGCGAACAACGGGAGTCATACTTCATAAATAAATTCAGATCACATACCCACGAAATCAACGAGAGCCCTGGGCGACTGACGTGCCTCCGCGAACTTTCGTGAAACAAAGAAAGTGAATTACTCAATTAATTTATACATACATGAAGTCGCACACGTAGAATATATAGCGCGTGAAAATAAATGAATTTGATGCTACGTGCACCACCCGGCGCGTGTTATTATTATTATTAGATTATACTTTTATTTTTAAGTACTTCATCATTATTATCATTTTATTGTTTTTCATTATTTTTTACGTTTTTGTTTGTTCATCTTTTGAAGAATATCCCCTCATTCATTTCGAGTAGGACTGATTCTACACTTTTCCGCAACATAGGGCAGATAGGGGAGGAAGAGACATAAAGTTGGAGCGGTTCGTATGCTTCTTGTGTGTGTGTGTGTGTGTGTGTGTGTGTGTGTGTGTGTGTGTGTGTCTGTGTGTGTGTGTGTGGGTGTGTGGGTGTGTGTGTGTGTGTGTGTGTGTGTGTGTGTGTGTGGCCCGAAGCCGCGGGCCAGCCGCTGAACTACGTGAATTTTAACTCAATGCTTGTGTGGGATGCGAGTAAGCAGAAACATGTTTCACTTTTTCCCTTTTCCTTGGTCGCCTCCGCTTGCGGTGCTTCTTATCTATCCCTAGCAACAATGCAGGGATTACCCGCCCGCTTCCGGCGGCTCTCGGTCGCTCCTTTCTTCTTCCTCTCCTTCTTCTTCTTGTGTCTGTTGCTGCCTCGTTCACCGGTTTGGCTCGTTTTTTTTTCTTTTTTCTTTATTTCTCTCTTTTGTTATGGGGGTCTTCAAACTGTGAGGGTGGCCCTCTGCGACGGGAACTTGTGTCATTTCGCTTAGATCCTCCGAAGAAGGCTAGTCCACCAGCCGAAACTGTTAGGTATAAATAAATATTTTATTTTTTGTTTTCTATATTGCACCATTGTCGAAGTTTAGAATTATATATATATATATATATATATATATATATATATAGCATCGTCAGCCTGACAACGTCCACTGCAGGACAAAGGCCTCTCCCATGTTCCGCCAGTTAACCCGGTCCTGAGCTTGCTGCCGCCAATTCATACCCGCAAACTTCTTAATCTCATCTGCCCGCCTAATGTTCTGTCTCACCCTAACCCGCTTCCCTTCTCTGGGAATCCAGTTTGTTACCCTTAATGACCAGCGGTTATCCTGTCTACGCGCTACAAGCCCGGCCCATGTCCATTTCTTCTTCTTTATTTCAACTATGATATCCTTAATACCCAATACTTAATACTTTAATACTTAACCCCCGATTGTCCCCTAATCCACTCTGCTCTCTTCTTGTCTCTTAAGGTTACAGCTACCATTTTTCTTCCCATTTCTCGCTGCGTCGTCCTCAATTTAAGCTGAACCCTCTTTGTAAGTCTCCAGGTTTCGGCTCCGTAGCTAGGTACCGGCAAGATACAGCTGTTATATACTTTCCTTTTGAGGGATAGTGGCAATTCACCTGTCATAATTTGAGAGTGCTTGCCGAATGGGCTCCACCCCATTCTTATTCTTCTAGTTACTTCAATCTCGTGGTTCGGCTCTGCGGTTATTACCTGCCCTTAGTAGACATAGTCTTTTACAACTTGAAGTACACTATTACGTATCTCAAAGCGCTGCTGTTTTCCGTGGTTGTTGTACATTACTTTTGTTTTCTGCAGACTATTTTAAGACCCCCCTTTCTGCTCTACTTGTCTAACTCCGTATTCATTAGTTGCAAACCGTCCCCTGAGTTACTCAGCAATGCAATGTCATCGGCGAAGCGCAGGTTACTAAGGTACTCTCCATTAACTCTTATCCCTAACTGTTCCCATTCTAGGCTTCTGAAAACCTCCTTTGCACACGGTAAATAGCATTGGGGAGATGGTGTCCCCCTGCCTTACACCCTTCTTGATTGGTATTATGTTGCTTACTTAATGAAACACTATGGTAGCAGTTGATCCCCTGTAGATTTCTTCAAGAATGTTTATATATACTTCATCTACGCCCTGATTCCGCAGTGTCCGCATGACGGCTGATATTTCTACTGGATCAAACGCCTTCTCGTAATCTATGAAAGCTATGTATAGTGGTTGGTTATATTCTGAGCATTTCTCTATTACCTGATTGACAGTATGAATGTGGTCAATTGTTAAGTAGCCTGTTCGAAATCCTGCTTGCTCCTTTGGTTGATTGAATTCTAATGTTTTCTTTACTATGTTAGCAATTAACTTTGTAAATAGCTTGTATACTACAGAGAGCAAGCTTATCGGCCTGCAATTCGTCATGTCCTTGTCATCTCCTTTCTTATGTATTAAGATGATGTTAGCATTCTTCCAAGACTCTGGTACTTTTTCCGTGAAGAGATACCTCGTAAACAGGGTGGCTAGTTTTCTGTTACAATATATATATATATATATATATATATATATATGTGTGTGTGTGTGTGTGTGTGTGTGTGTGTGTGTGTGTGTACGTGTGCATGCGTGTGTACGTGTGCGTGCGTGTGTACGTGTGTGTGTGTGTGTATCGAAATACCCGGTTCAGTTGACGTTTTATTAAAGTGACAGCAAGATGGCGCCGATGACGAAGAGGAACGACGCGAAGGCTTGTGATGGTTATCCACAGATGAGGAAGATGAAGTCCAATGAATTAGTACACTAATTTCCCCCGTTGACATAAGCGGCCAACCTGGCCACGAAATACGCTGTGATACGCATACGATAGGTCTTGAGACGCGAAACGTGTACAATTTGTCCCGCGGAAGCGTTGGTCATAGGAGCATGAACAGGTGTGACACGGTAGTTCACCGGTGAGGTCTGTTCGACAACTTTTTAGGGGCCAAGATAGCGTGACTCAAGCTTCTCCCGTAAGTCAGCCATTCGCGTAGGAGTCCACAGAAGTACATCGTCACCAGGGCCATAGAAACGACGCAGTGAGTGGCATCGTAACGATGTTCCCGATCTTCTTGGCTGGCTTCGGTGTTTGCACGGGCAAGGCGATTGCATTGAGCGACACGAGGCAGAAACTGGTCGCAAACGAATGGTGAAGAGTGGACGGCGCCAAAAAAGAACGAAACGTCAAGTGGGGATGTCGGTTGGCATCCGTGTACTGCGAAAAATGGAGAATAGCTTGTGGTTCATTAAACTAATGACTCATTATATGCATACGTGATACTGGGAAGAATGGCATCCCAATTGCGATGGTCCGGTCGGATATGCATGGACAGCATGTCGCACAGCATGCGATGAAATCTTTCTATTAAGCCATTGGTTTGGGGATGCCAGCTAGATGTTGCTTTAAGAAGTGTTTTTGATGCTTGAAGAACTTCGCGTAGTGTGCTTGAAAGAAATGCCTTGCCTCGGTAGCTCAAAAGAACATTAGGGGTTCCTTGACGTATGTACATAGCATTCAAGAATGTTGGTACATTAGCAGCAGTTCGTGGAGTGATCGAGGCCGTCTTAGTGTACCGGGCCAAGTGTTTAACCGCCATGACGATCCATCGTATGCCGCCTGATGTAGTTGGGAGGGGCCCGAAGAGGTCAATTCCGACAACAGAGAACGGCTCTGCTGGACAAGAAAGTGGTTGTAGGGTCCCAACTGGAGCAGCAGTTGGCTGCTTGCAGTGTTGGCAAAGTGCTCACGAGGCAATGCACTTAGCTACCGTCGTGGAAAGACCTGGTCAAAAGAATTGACTGCGAATGCGCTCGCAGGTTTTGTAGTAACCCATGTGGCCTGACGTAGGGTTGTTGTGTGAAGTGCGCAGCACTTCCGTGCGTAGTGCGGGTGGTACGACGGGAACCTATTGATGGTCTTCAGGGTGGAAAATTTATCGATAGAGCACATCGCCTTCCAACTTGAGTAGTCGGAGTTTTTTCTAGAGCCTGGCATTTGGGGAAGACGAAGTATCGGTAAGCCGACTAGTGAGGTCAGTTCAATAAGAATCGGCTCGCTGGTGAGCGGTAAGTACTGAATAACGGGTGAACGAAGGTAGGAAAGAAATTGATGATAACGACGAGGCGTCCTACACATAGCCAATTTCACAAGGAGACGTGACGTGCACTGATGACTGCGGTAAAGGGCATCGTGGCAAAGTGTTGGCATCTTGATGCTGTCTACTGGTCTTGTATGTGACATCAAAGTCATATGATTGTAATTGGAGGATCCAGCAGCCAATTCGCCGCGACAAGTTTCCGATTGTCGACAACCAGCAAAGAGCATGGTGGTCTGTCATAACAGTAAAATGTCGACCATTTAGATACAGACAAAATTTTCCGGAGGACCAGACAACATCCAACCACTCTTGTTCAGTTATCAAGTACCTCTACTCTGCAGAGGTCTGATTGCGGCATGCATACGCGATAAATTTCTCACGAAAGACATGGTCACGCTGGAGCAGTACAGCACCGAGTCCTGGTCCACTAGGGTCAGTGTGTAATAACGTAGGTGCCTTGTCATCAAAATAACGAAGCACTGGTGGGGAGTTCAGTGCGTGCTTGAGTTCTTGAAATGAGGCTTCGCATTGATCATTCCAATCGAAGGAACCAGTACTAGCAAGAAGCGTGTGGAGAGGAGCGGCATTGACAGCAAAGTTGCGAATGAAGCGGCAAAAGTTCGATGTGAGTCCAAGGAAACTTCGTAGTGCTTTAGAACGAAAGGGGCACGGAAAACTGAGTACTGCAAAAATTTTGGCCGGATTGGGCTGGATTCTATCCTTACTAGCAAGAAGTCCTAGAACCTACATAGCTGTGTTGCCGAAATGGCACTTCTTTGTGTTAGTTGAAGTCCATCATTGGACAGACATGTGAGAACTTCATCTAGGCGTTGCAGATGATCAGCAAAAAGTAAAAGAAAACACGACGATATTATCACGGTAGCATAGACAAGTTTTCCACTTGAGGCCACTAAGAACAGTGTCAGTCATCCTTTCAAATGTGGCAGGGGCATTACATAGGCCGAATGGCACTACGTTAATATCGTAAACACCGTCCGGCGTAGAAAAGGTGGTATTTTTTTTGTCGGCTTCGTTCATTGGAATTCGCCATTATCAGTACCGAAGGTCGATGGTCGAGAAGTATTGGACGCCTTGCAATGAGTCAAGTGCATCATCCATATGGGGCATCACATATACATCTTTTCGGGTAAATTTGTTGAGCGCGCAGTAATCAACACAAAATTGTACTGATCCATCTTTCTTTTGTACCAACACAACGGATGATGACCAAGAACTGGCAGAGAGTCGTATGATGTTTCTTTTTGGCGTATCTGTCACGTTCTCCTCGATGATTTTGTGGTCGGCCAAGGATACTCAGTAGGGACGACGGCGTACAACAGTCTGACCTTCTGTGTCAATGCGATGATGCGCAACTGTGGTCTGTCCTAGTGCCGAAGCATTGGCGTCAAAGAAGGCCTGGCGTTTCGTTAGCAAATTTAGCAACGCCTCACGTGGAAAAGCAGAAAGGTCATGATTTATCCCGGGAGCAGAGGAGGAAGTAACAGGCTGGCCCTGTTGTGGCTGAGCTGGAAAAGTGTCAAGAGAAACCAATAATACCGGTTGGGTAGTCACATAACTCTACTCTGCAGAACCTTGGGGTTGGAGGACAGGCTGCGGGGTAAGGTTCAGGACAAGCATTATCGCAGTACTGTCTTTGGACCGCACCAGGCTGGAGGGTACTACAACGCCGCGAGCTATACAGTGGTTGGAGGGGGTGATAAGAACGTCGGCATTGGAAATAATTGGAGAAGTGATGGTGATGAGTTGCTCCTGGCCCCGGAGCAGTATGGAATTGCAAGCTGTCAAAAAACGCAAAGGTTTCTCGTCGACGCGTTCGCTGCGGTGATCGGTCTCGGTCATCTGGGATACACGTTGACAGCAAGAAATTAATGCTGATTAGATGAAGTCTAATCCTAAATTTAGTTTATGAGCACACGAAATTAAGCCAGTGAAGGTGATGTGATGACGAATACCATCGATGAAGGCGCGTGCTGTACATGGTGCCAATTGCTTAATTATTACTCCATTGGCCCAAATAAAAGATGAATCAAGGTAAGGCATCTTTACTTTCCGCAACGAGGACACAAGTCGGCACGCATAACTGAAATAGCTTCTCCCGTGTCCAACGAAGCCAACACCCGCACACCTTGCACAATCACCATTATTATGTTTAATGGTCGTTTAGGAGCACTCAGGTCATTTCGCCGCAATGCAGTTTTCCCTCCAAAAAATGCAGTGTTTAATTTTACGATCGCTGGGCAGACAGTTGAGAGGCAGGCCGAAGTGGTGATACTGAGCGTCGGAGTGGCGGAGGGGAGCGTGGTCGGAAGCTACGTGTATTGTTGGTCGTGCTGGAAATGTGCGCAGGAGACGGGGATCGGTGGTTGGAAGGACTGTCGGCATAACTGTAGTAAGCTCGAGCACATGAGTTATCACTTTCAGAAGCAGCGTAACTACGACGTTCATCTTGCTGCCGACGTCGGCAGAATTGGGAAATGTGTCCTCGAATTCCCCAGTGGTAGCAAATAGGCCGTGGGGCCCACCAGAAGGAATGGTAGGTAGGGTTCGGCGGACGGGCGACTAGAGATGCGGAAGGTCGCGATCAGGCACAGGTGGTAATACTTGAGGTGGCGAGGCTTGAATTCAAGCGATCTGTGCGTACGAAGTGGGTTGGGGGTAAGGTGAAGCACGGTGGGAGCTTTAAAATACTGACATTTCTTCCCTAATAATGTCATGCCGATCACTTGAGTCGTGTTGAGCCGGAACTTTTTTAGAAGAAGGTACACTGTAGGCTTGCAAATCCTCACGAACTATGGCTCGAACGATGGATCGGAGCTCCATACTGTTTGCCAGGGGGTTCTAAGAGAAGTCGGGTTGCAGGCGGATTGACTGCTAGGTATTGAGCCGCTGGCATACAGAAACGACTTCGGAAACCGCCGAGGGAGTGTGCGCGGCGAGGGCAATGAAAGCGGTAGGTCCGATACTCTTCAGAAGGGGTCGGACACGATCAGCTTCTGGCATGGTGTCGTCAATACGGTGGCGAAGTGCAAGCACATCCTCACTATAAGAAGTGTAGTACTCCCCGTAATGTTGAACGCGTTCTGCCAGTTTCTTCCAAGCAACTTCCAAACGGGTGGGCGGTGTGCCTAAAATACGTCGGAGCTGGGTTTTCAAGGAATGCCAATCGCGGAAGTCGCTCTCATGATTTGAGAGCCAAGTCTTGGCAACCTGAGAGACGTAAACCTTGACGCGTGCTAATTTCGATGTCTTGTTCCAGTTGTTTTAGACACCCACGCGGTCATAGTTGTCGAGCCAGTCTTCGACATCTTCGCCAGGCAGAACGGTGAAGATTGAAGGCTCCTGAGCATGGTTGTTGACCGGGCTGGGGTTGGCGGCGGGTGGTTCAGTTGGGCTTGCTATTGCGCCATGGTGCTCTTCTGGCGTAAGCGACGCCCCAACGGATCTACAAGAGCTAGCTTCGGTTGGAAAAAGGTCGAAAAGATCGGGAAGCACCTTCCACTACTTGAAATAACATGGTTCAGCTGACGCTTTATTAAAGCAAAAGCAAGATTGTGCCGATGACAAAGAGGAACGACGCGAAGACTGATGATGGTTGTTGACATACGAGGAAGATGAAGCTCAATGAATTCTTACTATATATATATATATATATATATATATATATATATATATATATATATATATATATATATATATATATATATATATTGCGACCGTTGATGAACGAGCCACTGTGGCTCATACGCATTTTTGGGTGCGACGAACAAGAGAACATCTTCGTTGCTCTTGTTCAAGTGAACTCCTGGCTGCAAGTATTGTTTTCCCCGTGACATTACTGGTAGAGACGCTGGGTACGTGTACTTCGGCTGTGTCGGCCATCGGGGAGACAGCTACATCTCTAAGAGCAAGAATCAGCTGCCGCCTGCGTGGGTAACCCTCTGAATTTGGTCCCTTAGCATCGACACAGAGAAAGATGGCAACTGCGATGACAAGCCAGGCGGTCCAAACAAGCGATGCCCATCGTTCTCTTCTCGCCCATGTTTTTCACGTGCCACAGACACCAAAGCCGTTCCATGGAGACATCTTCGAGGATGTTGATGACTGGCTAGACCACTTTGATCGGGTTGCCAGTATCAACAAATGGGACGATGTTCGCAAGCTGCACCGAGTTTGATTCTACTTGGGGGATTCTGCGAAGACGTGGTACGAGAACCACGAAGGTTCCTTCGCAACATGACAAGAGTTTAGCCGACAGCTCCGTGACGCCTATAGTGAAACCGAGAGGAAGGAGAGGGCTGAACAAGCCATATGCTGCATAAACCAACGGCCGAACAAACGTGAATTCATGTTTGTCGAGGACATGCTTCGGCTCTTCAAGCGCGCGGACCCTGCCATGCCTGAGGAAAAGAAGGTGTGGCATTTGATGAGCGGAGTAAAAGAACAGCTTTTCGCTGGGTTCGTGCACAATCCAACGACGACAGTCGCCCAGTTCATCAGTGAGGCAGCTATGACGGAACGTACGCTGCAGCAGCGGTCGTCACAATTCGAACGCCAGATCCCGACCACCACATGCTCTATCGGCTCTGACAACGAGAGACAGGCCCTCGCAGACTTCATTCGAAGTATCGTTTGGGACAAATTGCAAAACATTCAGGCAGTGGGATCCCATCCACCTGTGTCAGCCCTCGCGGATGTAATCAGACAAAAAGTCCGGCAGGCCGTCCCACCCCTGGCCCCCGATCGCACCACCGTTTCCCAGGCCCCAGTCCTGGCATACGCAGCGGCATTGCGATCCCCTGCGCCACCGGCTACAGATACTGCTATGCGGCCAAGGTACCAGGCTATGCAGCCATTCCACGACACTGCTTCGAGCCCGCCTCTCGGCTCAAGGTTTCCGAGCCCATCCACCTATCCACCGTCTATCTCAAGACAAAGTGGTAGCAAGGCAAGCACGTGGCGCAGCTCGGATATATATATCCGAGCTGCGCCACGTGCTTGCTCTGCTATCACTGTCGCGAAGCGGGTCACGTATACCGGAACTGTCAATACCAGCAACTAGGTCTCCGTGACTTCCACCTTGACGCTCGATGCCCGCGCTGTGGTGAGCGCCCCCGCGAAATCAAAGCCTATCTCACAGGCCAACGTACTCCTTCGACTATTCGGCACCACCAGTCGAGATCACCATCGCCTCGCTGGTCTACGTCACCCAGTTTGCCCTCATCGTCTTCCGCTCCTTTCAGGAGCCGGTCACCAAGTCCCCGCAGGGGAAACTAGGAACGGCGACTTCTGGGGGTGAAGTCGCGGCCCGGCGAACTGTAAAAGACCCTCCTTCGACGCAACGACCGGGCGAGGACGATTCCGGTTTTGCAGTGTTCTCCGACAGCAAAAAGATTGCCGAAATCGCCGTCTTCGTCGACAATCATGCTGTTAACGCCCTCGTCGACACCGGTGCTGACTATTTCGTAATGAGCGCCACACTGGCATCTGAACTGAGGAAGGTTACAACGCCATGGCAAGGACCCCAGTGGCGAACGGCAGGTGGCAATCTCGTGACGCCTACTGGTATGTGTATGGCACGCATTCGAATACGTACGTCGACATTTGCGGGCTCTTTCCTCGTATAGCGCGTGTGCTCTCGGCCAGTCATTCTAGGAATGGACTTCTTTCGTGAATAAGGCGCCGTCATCGACCTCCGTGAATTACTTGTGTCGTTCGATGACCTTTTTTGCGCTGCAACTGACAGTACGCAATTCTGCAAAATAGCGCTCCGTTTTACCGACGATTCTCTGACTCTCCCACCTCGAAGCAGCCTCTTTGTCAAAGTAGAATTGGGACAGGACGTGTCTGACGCGATAATTGCAGAGGCCAATTTGTCTCTCCTTATTTCACGACAAATCTGTGTTGCCCGAGGAATCATTAAGCCTAGCAATAGGCATGCTCACCTGCTGGTCACGAACTTCAGCTTCGAATATCGCCACCTAACGAGACACACTGCCATTGCATATTGTGAAGAACTTGCCGATGCCGATGGTCCGTCTACGTTAGCTTCATTTTCATCGAATGGCCACCATGACGAGGCCTTCGTGAGCATTCTCGACGTAAACGAGAGACTACCTTCGGCTCAACGAGAAATCCTTTTGCGTATACTTGGCTCATTTGAAGACTGCTTTGCCACTACGTCAAATGTTAAACAGACAGCACTTGCTCAACATCGTATCATCACGGAACCCACCGGGAGACCCATCCGAAAACATGGCTATAGGGTGCCGCAAAAATAGCAAGATGCTATACGTGACCAAGTCCGGCAGATGCTTCAGGACGACGTCATTCAGCCATCGACCAGTCCCTGGGCTTCGCCAGTTGTGCTAGTAAAAAAGAAGGACGGTATGTTGCGTTTTTGCGTTGATTATCGTAAACTGAACAAGGTCACCAAAAAGGACGTTTATCCTCTACCCCGGATAGATGACTCGTTGGACCATATACGCAACGCTAAATATTTTTCCTTCATGGATTTGCATAGTGGCTACTGGCCAATTGCAGTGGACGAGCGCGAACACGAAAAGACGCCGTTTATTACTACCGACGGTCGGTACGAGTTTAAAGTGTTGCCTTTCGGTCTATGCTCAGCGCCAGCTACTTTTCAAAGAATGATAAATACGGTTCTCACGGGGCTCAAATGGCAATCATGTCTTGTTTACTTTGATGACGTCGTAGTCTTTGCAGACACGTTTGAACAACACGTCCAACGCCTTCATGCAGTTCTTCAGGTAATGAGAACAGCGGGGTTATTTCTCAAACTTGACAAATGTCGACTTGGATATGAAGAACTGAAGTTTCTTGGTCACGTTGTGAGCCATGCCGGCATTCGCCCAGATCCTGAGAAAACCCGCGCCGTTGCCGCCTTTCCCGTGCCCACAAATAAGCGTGACCTACGCCGATTTCTGGGACTCTGTGCGTATTACACGTGCTTTGTCAAAAACTTCTCGAAGATTGCTGAACCCCTCAACAAGCTTGCAAAAGACGGTGTCTCGTTTCTTTAAGGTCCCGATCAGTGCCATGCGTTCGACACCCTCCGAAACATCCTCCAGGCTCCGCCTGTACTAGGTCATTTTGACGAAAGCGCTGACACTGAATTACACACTGACGCCAGCAACGTTGGACTAGGAACGGCATTAGTTCAGTGGCATAATGCCGTAGAGCGCGTGATTGCTTAGGCGAGCAGAACGTAATCCCCAGCGGAGAAAAACTATTCTGCAACCAAAAAGGAATGCCCCGCTGTTGTCTGGGCCAAAACAAAGTTCCGCCCATACTTGTATGGCCGCCCATTCAGGGTAGTTAGCGACCACCATTCGCTTAGTCCGCTCGTGAATCTCAAAGATCCCTCAGGTCGTCTAGCACGATGGAGCCTTCGGCTACAAGATTTCGATGTCCCCATCGACCACAAATTTGGGCGGAAACACACCGACGCCGACTTTCTCTCAGGTGCACCGGTCGAAAATGCCAACACTGACCTTGAAGACAACGACACTTTTATTTCTACCGTATCAGCAACCGGCTTAGCTGAGCAACAGCGTCACGACTCGGAGCTCATCCCGCTCATTGACAACCTGGAAGGACGCAATTCCCACCTTCCTCGAAGCTTTGCACACTCACTATCCTCTTTTTGTTTCTGTGATAGAGTGCTTTATAAAAAGAACTTTCATCCTACACAAGCTATGTATTTGCTTGTTGTGCTAACTGCGCTTCGTGGTGACATTTTACGTGCATGTCATGATGAGCCATCATCCGGACACCTCAGTTATACGCGCACGCTACAACGGATTCAACGCTCCTACTACTGGCCACGTCTCGCGAAGACTAGGAAGCACTACGTTCGCACATGTCACGACTGTCAGTGACGTAAGATTCCACCTTTACGACCAGCGGGACTACTGCACCCGATTGGCCCTCCAAAGGCGCCCTTTCATCAGATGGGCATGGACTTGCTGGGGTCATTCCCCACGTCTTCGTCTGGAAAGCGGTAGATTGTGGTCACTACCGACTACTTAACCCACTACTGTGAAACCAGGGCACTTCCGAAAGCCACCGCAGCAGATATCGTCCATTTTTGTTAAGAGCATCGTCTTACGTCACGGTGCTCCAGCTGTCGTCATAACTGATCGTGGGACAGCTTTCACCGCAGAGATCCTGCTGGAAGTCTTGCGATTAAGTGGCACGGAAAATCGTAGAACAACGGCTTACCGCCCGCAAGCGAATGGCCTGACTGAACGACTCAATAAGACAATTGCAGACATGCTGTCAATGTATGTGGACATCGATCACAAGAACTGGGACGCCATACTTCCCTACGTAACTTTTGCGTATAACACTCCTGTTCAAGAAAGTACCGGTTTCAGACCTTTTCGCTAAGTCTACGAATGCGACGTCATGACGATGCTCGACGCCATGCTCCTGCCCGACAACTTAGGAATATACCACACAGATGCAGCCAAATTCTCGCAGTTCGCAGAAGAGGCCCGTCAACTTGCTTGTCACCGTATTCAACGTCACCAAACCGCAGACGCGCGCCGCTACAATCTTCGCCACCGTGAAGTTATTTTTAAACCAGGTGATTAGGTCCAGGTGTGGACCCCTATCCAACAGCGTCTACATTCAGAAAAGCTTCTTCGCCGCTACTTCGGCCCTTACAAGGTTGTGCGGCGTCTAAGCGACGTCACTTACGAGGTTCTCCCACAAGGCAACTCGAGAAGTTCCCTTGTCACCCCGCAAACTGAAGTCATTCACGTTTCACGTCTCAAACCATACGTTTTGTGCTGTGAATTGCCAGTGAATGACTGTCTTTATTGGTAACTTCGCGCCTTTTTTTCTTTTGTCTGTTCCTTACATTTTTTCTATTTTTCTTATTTCTCATTTAACGTTTGTCCCCACAACCAAATACGTTATTCCGCCTTATGCCATTCATTTTGCTAATTTTCATCTAATTTTCTTTTCTTTTTTATGCCTTCATGTACAGAATCGAGACGATGCTTATTGGGAGAGGGAGTAATGCCACCATTCGTGAACGAGCCACTGTGGCTCATACGCGTTTTTAGGTGTGAAAAAGAGAACATATTCGTTGCTCTGGTTCAAATGATCTCTTGGCTGCTGGTCTTATTTTGCTCGTGACAATATATATATATATATATATTGTAACAAAGCCGTCGAACAGTGGGTCGTCCTCTCCAGTACCTTCTAGTGGGTCGCCTTTTGGACTGTCGCTCTCGTGGATCATCAACGAGTGTCCGCCAATAAACGTCTTAACAATTAGGTGAAGAGTGCTGTGGCCTTCAAACATCTTCGGTTCGCATTAGATGCCCTTGGAGCTTCGATCCCTTACCGTGGCTTCTACCATGCACCAGGACGCCGCTCAGCAAACGCTCCCTCCTACGCCGACGCCATGTCCCGGTGTCCCCCGCATCCGCGACCTTCCTGTCTTCACCGGAGCAGATGGCACCGACGTCGAGGACTGGCTGGCCATGTACGAACGCGTGAGCGTCCCCAATCATTGGGATGAGGCAGCTAAACTCGGAAACCTGTTTTTCTACCTCACGGGTGTGGCCGGAATGTGGTACAACAACCACGCATCTGATTTCCCGACGTGGTCTGCTTTTAAGACCGCTGTCGTCGACGTGTTCGGCCGTCCTGCCGTTCGTAAACTGCAAGCGGAACAGCGTTTACGTGAACGAGCACAGCAGACCGGCGAGTCCTTCACAAGTTATATCGAGGACATCCTTGACTTGTGCAAGAAAGTCGACCTGAACATGTCAGAGGCTGACAAATCACGCATGTTCTAAAAGGCATCGCCGACGATGCCTTCACCATGCTGCTGGCCAAGAACCCTCACACTGTGGCAGAAGTCATCACATTATGCCAATGTTACGACGAGCTTCGGCGGCAGCGCTTGATGACCCGTCGACCACCACTACAAGATGCTGGTCTCTCGGCTTTGTCAGCAGTTCCTGACCACACAACCTTGTTCGCCGAAATAAGTCATTCGTGCGTGAGGAAGTTGCCCGCCAGGTCTCTTTACTGGCTTTTGCTCCGCCGCAACATGCTCAGCAGCCAAGAAGTACACTTCTACCTCCGCTCCGCCGAGCCATTCAGCAGGAAATCGCGGAGGTCGTTCCTGAATACCACCAGCCACCTCCTGTATCTGCGCCACTCAGCTACGCCCAAGTTGTAGCCAGGCTACCCCCACCGATTTCTGTGGCTTGCCCTCTAAGTTGCACCGAAACGATTTCGAGGCCCCAGGCATTCGGAGAAACTGTGTCGCCTACATATGCCGACGTCACCCACGTGCCCCGAGTGCCGCCCACCATGCACTCATATCAGCAGCCGGCTCGCCGATCGCGTTCTACGACATGGATGGGACCCGCGAACCGATGGCGCACTGCTGACAATCGCCCCATCTGCTTTGCATGTGGTCGCGTTGGTCACGTAGCACGCTATTGCAATCGTGTGCAGCAACCGCAGGTCGCCTCAAACTTTCCAAGCCAATCAAGCCGCCCTTATGACCAACCGCCGCCTATGTCACCGTCGTCCCGCCCTGCTCCGTCTACCCGCCGTTTACCATCTCCGCGACGTCGCTCACTGTCGCCGATGCGGCCACGTCCACTCGAGGGCGACCAGGAAAACTAGTCGTCGCAGTCCACGAGGCAAGGGCGGCGACGCTGTCGAACTGTGGAAGCCCTCAGGAAAGCCCATCGAATGTGATAGACGTACTTGTGGATGGCGTTCGTGCATCTGCCCTTGTAAATACTGGAGCCGCTGTATCAGTCATGGACGCAAAACTTAGCCGATTACTGCACAAAGTGTCCACGCCACTCTCCGGGCTCTCCCTCCGTACAGCCAGCACCTCCACCAAATTGTTAAGACGTTTATTGGCGGACACTCGTTGATTATCCTCGAGAGCGACAGTCAATGCGGGGACCGACTCTCTGCACGAGCTGCGCTTCTTCTTATGAAAAAGGCGACCCACTAGAAGGCACTGGAGAGGACGACCCACTGTTCGACGGCTTTGTTACAATATATATATATATATATATATATATATATATATATATATATATATATATATATATATATATATATATATATATATATATATCTTGCAGCAAGCGAGTTCACGTATAACACTTGTTATTATTTAAGAAGCGTTAGCTACAACAAGTTGGTACAGGCAGAAACCCGGAAAGAGTGAGCCACACAGACGTAAACGTTTGCTTTTACGCTGACACAGAGCTGGCGCCACTATGCTCTGGTAAAATTACTTCCCGCGCAGAAAAGAGCCGACCTGGCGATCTAAGGAAATCACACAGCAGGGGGGTCTTGGCATGGTTTTAGGCGTGATACGTGAACCGTCTCACGCTCACGGCAGCGTTGGTTCGAAGGTGAATCAATGGGCTCAACTTCATAGTTGACGGGAGATGTTTGTCGCACAACACGGTAGGCGCAATGGTATTTCGACGAAAGCTTTGGGGAAAGACCGGGAGGAATAGACGGGACCCAGAGCCAAAACAACATTCCTGGGTTATAGTGGGCACTCGACGCAGAGGCATGGTGGTCAGTTTTCTGGCGCCATTGCCCTTGCGCGATAAAGGAGCGAGCGAGTTGATGACACTCTTCGGCATAACCAGCTGCTTCGGAAACGGGCGTCGCTTCGGAAACATCAGGTCTGTAAGAGAAGATGGTGTGCATGAAGCATGATGGTTTACGTCCGTACAGGAGGAAGAAAGGAGAGAAGCCGGTGGTTGTTTTTCGCGCAAAATTGTACAAGTACGTTACAAAATGAAGCACTTGGTCCCAATTATTGTGGCCGTCAGACGCCTACATTGAAAGCATATCTGTAAGGGTACGAATAAAGCGTTCTGTCATGCCATTGGTTTGAGGATGGTATATCAAGGTTTTCCGATAGACAGTGCAACATTTCTTAAGCAGCTCATCGATGGTGTTCTAGAGAAACACGTGTACACGGTCACTAATTTTTTCATGAGGTGTACCATGTCGCAAAATAAGATGATGAAGAAGAAAGAAGGCAACGTCTTTCGCATCAGCAGCAGGCAGCGCAGATGTTTCAGCATAGTGTGTCAAATGATCGACGGCGACGATAATTCACCGATTGCCTCGAAGAGTGTTGGGAAGAGGACCATAAATATCAATTCCGACGCGGCCGAATGGTCTCGATGGACGGGTTAAGGGTCTCAAAGGGCCTGCAGTGCTGTGATAAGGCGTCTTGCGGCGTTGACACGTGGCACATGACCAAACGTACTGGCGAACGTGCTGATACATGCCGCACTAGTAGTATCTTAGACGAAGGCGAGAAAAAGTCATGAATACTCCAGCGTGGCCACACTGCGGGTCATCGTGAAAGTCAGCGCAGATGTCCGAGCGCAAATGACGGGGGATGACAAGGAGCCACCTACGACCATTCATCTCGTATTTGCGGCGATACAACAAGCCTTCACGGACAGCAAAGTGTTTTGCTAGACAAGAGAGGGGGCATGAAGTCGATTCTGAAAAACTGCGCGAGGGGAAGTCGAGCAGAGCATTGATCTAGAAATCTTTGCACTGCTCGGCTGGCATGTCGGTGATGCTCAGCGATGACGAGTCGCAGATGGCAGTTGGTAAACTGGCAAGATCAGGGAGGCAGCGGAGAACGGGATATGGCATCACCTAATGTCTGCATCCTGAGCGATAAACAACACGGATGTCGTATTCCAGAAGGCATAAAGTCCAACGAGCGAGGCGGCCAATAGGGTCTTTCATGGACGCTAGGTTGCATAAGGCATGGTGATCTGTGACAACATCAAACTGGCGTTTGTAAAAAAGTGCAAAAATTTCCTATAGCCCAAGTATATTCAAGCACCCCTTTTCAGTGACGGAATAGTATGATGCTTCCTTCGTTAGGGTACGGCTGGAATAGGCGACGGCCTACTCATTGCAGCCATCCTTGCGTTGAGCGAGAATGGCACCGAGGCTGACACCGCCAGCATCCGTGTGAACTTCAGTAGGTGCATTGGGATCGAAGTTGCGGAGAACTGGTGGATACGTGAGTAGCCGGCACAGCACCGTGAATATGACATCGCAATGGAAATTCCAGCCCTAGAGTTCCGCGCTACTGAAAAGAAGCTCAGTCAGGAGGGGGGGCTAATATAGAAGCAAAACTGCGGATGAAACGCCAAAATTACGAGCACAAGCCTACAAAGCTTAGGAGCTTTTTTAAGGTGGTAGGCTTGTGGTACTCGGCAACGGCACGCAGTTTGACAGGGTCTGGCGATATTCCTTTTTCGAGAAGACATGACCCAGAATTGTGAGTTTTTGTGCGCCGAAATTACACTTTTTGAAATTCACTTGCAACGTGGCTGCCGTAAGGCACTGCAGATCTTGCTACAGACGGAAAAGATGAGCTTCAAAATTGGCAGAGAATTCAACCATGTCATCTAAATACCAAAGGCAGATGTGCCATTTAACTTCCTTGAGGACACTGCCCATCATCCATTCAAAAGCCGCCGGCGCATTGCAAAGACCAAAGGTCAATACACTAAATTCAAATAAGCCATCAGGGGTCACAAACGCCATTTTTGGTTCGTCTGGTGAGGTCATTAACACTTGCCAATATCTAGAGCGCAGATACAGTGAAAAAAAACACCGCACCTTAAGGCAATTCAAGGCTTCATCAATGCGTGGCAGGGGATCAAAATCTTTGCGTGTGATTTTTTTCAGTCGCCGATAATCCACGCGAGCACTAATAGAGCCATCTTTTTTGCACGAGGACCACTGGCTAAGCCCAAGGACTGCGTGAGTGCTGAATGACACCACGTTTCACCGTATCATCGACGTGTTCAGCGATGACATCACGCTCAGCCTGCGAGACGCGGTAAGGGCACTGACGAAGTGGAGTATGTTGACGGGTGTGGATATGGTGAACGACAACTGACGTGCGTCCCAAGGGAGGTTGTCCGTGGTCGAAGGAGGCGCGGAAACAGTCAAATACGTAGTTGAATGAGCTAATTGCACTGGTCTTGCGTAAGCCCTGTGTCCACGCTGTGCAACAGAACGTCGTTGTCAGGTAGTTTAGGTGCGGCGGCAGTCATGACAGCATCCACAGACATTAGCGTCGTGTCGGAAGGGGCGTCGAAAAGAAAAATGGCAACATAAGCGTCAAGACGCCCAATACATTCGCCATGTAATAATGTAGCGCGACAAGGAAACAGACTGCACGCGTACAAGGCACTGGAACCATCGGCAAGCGTTATGAAGGCAAACGGGACGGCAAGGTTCCGGCGACGCGTGCATTCTTGCGATGGTATAAAGAGGGCAGATGAATCAGGGACGGAGTTGCAGAAAATGGACACCACGGCGACCAAAAAAGCAGAGAGGACGACGTCAGCAGCGACGATCACCTTGTTGAGTGAGCAAGGGAGAACTATGAATGTCGTGCTTAACGAAAACAAAACGAGTTGTGCACAAGCGCAGTCGACAACCCCACGATTAGCGGAAAGATTCATCACAGGATGATTTCATGAGAAGCATCCGAAAGGATGAAAATTCAACGATGTAAAGCACTCCTTGAATCAGAACACGAGCAGTGCATGTGACAGAAGGCTGGGTGTGCCGCGAACTCGCTGTGCGTAAGGAAATATTACCCAGTGGAGTCATCACTTTGTACAGTTTGCTGCATAACATTTCACTGATTACACAAATAGCGGTACCTGTGTCGATAAGAGCAGTTGTGGCCAAACCGTCCACAAACATGGCAATCTCGTTAGGGGGCGAAAGATGGGGCTTTGGAAATTTCGTCGGTGGCGCAGATCTTGCATCGGGAACTGCGACTGTTAGTTTTCCTCCTGGGCGTGGTTGGAACGGCAAAGCATGGGAGAAGGAGACCGAGGACGGGGTGAAAGAGATCGACATGGGCTGAAG
Source organism: Rhipicephalus annulatus (assembly GCA_013436015.1). NCBI lineage: Eukaryota > Metazoa > Arthropoda > Arachnida > Ixodida > Ixodidae > Rhipicephalus > Rhipicephalus annulatus. The sequence goes on from WOVY01009247.1 coordinate 94,167, forward strand.
TCTGGTCGACGTGAGTGGGGGTCATGTGCATCAGATGTAACATGTGATTCTGATTGCCTAGGGACGTTGCCGGAATGCTGAGCATCATTAAAATAGATTCAATGCGACGACAGTAGCGCGCGACATGTCCTGGAATACCACAGTTGTAGCAGACTGGCCGGTTATCTGGAGTACGCCAAGAATTTACAGGTGCTCGAGGTGGTGGAAAGGGCCGATTTACCGGATAAACCGAAACTGGTGACCTGTAGTAGTTGGTAGCTGGACTGTATGAAGGGAGTGGCGGTTGGGCAGGAGGTCGGCGGACGGCTTCTGCATAAGTGAAGGTGCAGCAAGTGATATTGGGAACGCGGGCGAAAGGAGAGCCTCGGCAACACTTGCGTCTGAATAGCACGGTGAAGTGAGTGGTCAAGTGCTGTGAGGATCTCATTCATGGTGGCCACAAGAGAGAGCTGTCGAGCAACTTCTTGGCAGATGTACTGTTGAATTTGAGGCATCAATATCGTGTAGTCGGTGCCACTGCTTTTGCACTCCAAAGCTGAAATATCGCTGTATTAGCGCGACGTGAAAAAATTCGCTGCTTGCGCAGCTTATCAAAACTTTGAGAGAGCTGAATCACGGCCATGGTGGTCTCTGGCTCTTTGCCTACAAGCATATGAAAAGTATCGTCATCAATGCTTTTCATTATACGCTATATTCTGTCAGCCTGCGACATCCTCGCATTCATTTGCCTACAAAGGCCAATCACATCCTCAATGTAGCTCGTAAAGCTCTCAATCTTTCGCTGATATCATCCCCGCAGCCCACGTTCAGCGCAAAGCTTGCGCATAGCTCGACAACCGAAAGACAAGGTGACGCGCTCTATAAAAACCTACCAGGTGGGGATGTCGGCTTGGAGGTTAGTGAAACATAGGTTGGCCAAATCTGTCAGGAAGAAGATGATGTAAGCTTCGCAGGGTCATCCCACTTGTTAATCGAGCTGGCACACTCGTACTCTGCCAGCCAGTCCTCGACATCGTGATATTCAGTGCCGTTGTGGACTGGTGGGTCGCGCAGACGAAGTACACCAGGGCCCATGACAGGTGGCGGCGTGGAAGAGGCTTGTGGGGGATCGACGCGCTCAGTCATTGCGAAATCAGATGGTACCTTACGGCGGCGGAGCTACAAGACGTTACCCAGCACGTTTTCACCAAATGCAAAAAGCGAGTTCACGCACAACGCTTGATATTATTGAAGAAGCGTTAGCCGCAACAAGCCGGTACAGGCTGGCACCCAGCAAGCACGAGCCACACGGACGTCAACGTCTTCTTGCACGCTGGCGCTACTAAGCTCCGGTACAATATATATATATATATATATATATATATATATATATATATATATATATATATATATATATATATATATATATATATATATATATATATATATATCGAAAGTCTTCCTTGATTCGATTAAGTTATAAGTCACCAGAAGAAGCGAACAAGCAAACAAAAAACGATACTTTATTGCCAACTTTAGGCCGGGGACCGGCCTTCGCCAGGGCATGCGTGCCTGACGAAGGCCGATCCGCGGCCGTAACATTCGCAGTAAGCATCGTTTGTCGTTTGCTCGTTCGCTTCGGCTGGTGACTTATATATATATATATACATATATACGTAGCGGGGAAGAAAGCGCGCTGGCTCCGTAGTAAAAACGAAAGGGGAAAAGCACGACGCACGATGAAACACTTTTAATAATGACATACGTTTCGGCTGGTGAGCCAGCATTTGTTAGTGGGACCATATATATATATATATATATATATATATATATATATATATATATATATATATATATATATATATATATATATATATATATTTTGTTACAGCTGAATTAAAGGATAGGTGTATTTATTTACAGGGTGAGGATGAAGTTCGGCAGTCGCGGTAAAGATGGAGTCCTCAGGCCGCACCAGACAACGTCGTCTTCCTCTTCTACCTTCCCGGCACATACTACAGCCCGGCTCATACCGTAGCAATCAACCGTTCACAGACGAAGCCCGCTGGGCGAGTTTATGTCGCTGGAGGGATGAAACTTCTTGAGGCGAGCCACGTGCACCAACTGCGTTCGATTTGACCGGCGAGAAGGTGTCGTCAAGCGTGCCACAACGTACGTTAAGTCAGTCAAGCGATCTACAATGGCGTAGGGGCCTGTGTACTGCGCTAAAAACGTCTGACATAAACCACGTTTTCGTCGGGGGGTCCACAACCACACGAATTCACCTTTGCGGAATGAAATGGCATCATGGCGTTGATCGTATCGTTGCGTGGAGTGATCTTGTGATGCCAGTGTTCGCAAGCGAGCAATTTGGCGGGTTTCTTCAGCCCGGCACAATGTTTCTGCCACAGACTCATCGGTATGAAGCTTAAATGGGAGGATTGTATCAAGGGAGCTGCGTGGTGATCGGGCGTAGAGCAGGTAGAAGGGCGTGAAGTCCGTGGTCTCGTGTTACGCTGTATTGTATGCATAAGTAATAAATGGTAAGATCTCATCCTAGTTTTTGTGATTGGACGCGACCTACATTGCGAGCATGTTAGTGAGAGTTCGATTGGTACGTTCTACAAGACTATTCGTCTGGGGATGGTATGGTGTCGAATGTCTGAACTGTGAAGTGCAGAGGCGAAGCAATTCTTCCACAGCGCCCGCAATAAATTGGCGACCACGGTCACTAATGATTACTTGAGGTGGACCATGACGAAGAACAACGGAGCGTAACAAAAAGCAAGCGACGCCTTCAGCTGTAGAAGATGGTATCGCAGCGGCTTCGGCATATCTGGTAAGGTGGTCGACGCACACTATTATCCAGCGGTTGTTGTTCGAAGATCACGGAAACGGGCCCAATTGGTCGATGCCCACTTGCTCTAAAGGCGTAGTAGGCGGTTCTACGGAATGAAGAAGGCCGTGCGGTGCACTGGTACGTCGTTTGTAGCGCTGGCAATTCTCGCAGCTTGAGACGTAATGTTTTGTAAAATCTCGCATTGGGGCCAGTAAAAACGCTGCTGCAATCGATGCAGGGTGCGAATGAACCCAAGGTGTCCTGACGTTGGATCATCGTGCATAGTACGGAGAACTTCGCATCGAAGACTTTGAGGTACAACCAGTAAATAACGTGCGTCGGTTGCTGAGTAATTCGTTTTGCACAACAGCCCGTCACGAATGCGAAAGCGACTACTGCCTTTGAGATTTCGAGCATCAACGAACAATGGCTCTAAAGATTAATCATTCAATTGTTCTCGTTTGAAGGTATTGGCGTCAGTAAACGTGTGAGAGACCGCAGCAAAACAGATGTCAAGGGTATCTGCACTGTCCTCCGTCGTGGTCATAGGTAGGCGAGAAAGTTAATCAGCATTCGAATGACGTCGTCCACTTCTGTACGAAATGCTGAAGTCAAATTGGGCACGGTGGCACCGTCGACATGCGGCTCACAAATTGCCCGTTCGTCTACATTTTTCAGTTCGTCTTCGGCCTGCTGCACAGCGCAGGCGATGTGGGCCTCGGAACAACCGGGGCGACTGTGACTGCGCTGGACCAGCGTGCAAAGAGCGACCACGTGCTGACGCTGCCGACACGGATCTTCTTCGACTATCGACTGCGTCAGCTTACCGGCACATGCATCCATGGATGGATGGATGCTATGAGCGTCCCCTTTATAACGGGGTGGTGACAAGTATGCCACCAGGCTCGACAAAAAAAAAACCTTTTTTTCTTTTTTGATGTTGGCCTAATGCCTCTACTTCGATAAATTCTATCTTAATGGAAAAAAAGGTAAATTTTCAGCTTAAGTTCTCTGCCATTTACGGCACACTGTCCATATTTTATTTTTCCAATATTTATTTTTGTCCTTTCTCTCTAATTTTCTGCCACCAATACTCTAACCGTCTCTTACTTATTTCAATCGCGGGTGTGTTCAGCTTTCCATTGTTGTCCCTAAAACCCAAGGCTTCCTGTAGGCTCGTGCCCAAACGTACACCTGGGTGGATATCTCCACATTCAATCAGAACATGCTCCGCCGTTTCCTTATCTTTCCCGCAGCATGTGCATTGTTCTTCTTCTTTACTGAATCTTGCTTTATAACTACGCGTTCTAAGGCAACCCGATCTCGCTTCAAACAGTAAAGCGCTTCCCCTTGAATTATCGTAAAATGCCTCCCTCCTTATTTCATTTTTGCCCTTTCGGTAGTTACTCAAGGCCGGTTTTTTCTCCATAGCTGTCATCCAGTAAATCCTCTCCGCCTCCCTGACTTTTCCCTTAACGCTCTTTGTTGACATATGGCTTACAATACCAGCTGTATATTTACTAGTGAGTCTTCTAGTTCTTTTTCTCCACTGTGTGTCCACGCTCTTCCTATACAAATAACGGAACACCTTCTCTGCCCATCTACTCTCCTTCATATTTCTTAGCCTTTCTTCGAACCTTATTTTGCTCTGCGCTTCCCTCGCCTCAAAACCTGCCTACCCCATATCGCCCTTTACAGCCTCGTTTGTCGTCTTCCCGTGAGCACCCAACGCGAGGCGTCCCACAGTCCTTTGATTTACATCCATTCCCGATTGCACCTCTGCCCTCATGCACACCACTGAGTTCCCAAAAGTAAGCCCTGGAACCATTACACCCTTCCACAGACCTCGAAGCACCTCATACCTATTGTATCCCCACAACGCTCTGTGCTTCATTATTGCCGCATTCCTCTTTCCTTTTGCTGCCGAGGCTTTTTCCTGTACCTCCATGTATCTATCACTCTCATTTACCCATACTCCAAGGTACTTGTATTCGCTTACCCTCGGTATTTCTTGGCCTTGTATGGACACCGTCTGATCACAGGGATCATTGAATACCATCAATCCACACTTCGTTACACTGAATCCTAGTCCAAGAGCTTCACCTTCCCTTCCGCATATATTCGCCAGCTGCTGTATATCATCTCGACTGTCCGCAAATAAGACGATATCGTCCGCATAAAATAAACCTGGAAGCTTCTGCTCAATCATCATGCCGCCCTGTTTGTGTGACAGATTAAAACCAATGTTGCTACCTTCTAGCGCTTTTTCCATACTCACCATGTACAGCATGAATAACAGCGGGGACAAAGGACATCCCTGTCTCAGACCCTTGCTAACCTCAACGTTCTCTTTGCTACGCATTCCTTCCCACTCTATGCAAACTGTATTTTCTCGGTATATCTCCCTCAAAAGCTGTATACAGTCGTCGCCCATGCCCATTCCTTTCAATATATCCCACAAAATTTCCTGATTAACGTTGTCGTATGCCCCAGTGATGTCTAGAAAAACCACGTACAAGGGCCTATTCTCTATTTTAGATATTTCTATACACTGAGTGAGAACAAACAGGTTATCGTCTAACCGCCTGTCGACTCGAAATCCGTTCTGAAGTTCTCCCAAAATATCGTTATGTTCGGCCCATGTTTCTATTTTCATTTTTACTGCTTGCATCGCCAACCTGTATAGTACCGATGTAATGGTTAGTGGTCTATACGAGCGAATCTTGTCCTTTTCTCCCTTGCCTTTATAGATTAAGTTCATTCTACTTTGTCGCCAACTGTCCGGTATTTGTCCGTCCTTTAAGCTTTTTTCTACTGCTTTTAACAATGCTTCTTTAGTGTTATGTCCTAGTTCGTTAATGAGGCTAACGGGAATCCCATCTAAACCCGCGGCAGTGCGCTTTGGAATTTTTCCTTCGGCCTTTTTCCAGTTGAAATTATCAAGTACTAGCTCTTCCTCTGTTGCTTTCTCCGCCACACTTTTACTCACCGGGGAGATCCCCTGGACGCTCTTTTGAAACGAATCGGCTGTTACCTTTTGGATGTAACCTAGCGCTTCGTACCCTTCCAATTGATTTCCTCCTTCATCTAGAATATGTTGTTGCGTTGTGACAGACTTCCTACCTAGCGCCTTTATGTGGCTCCAAAAAATCCTAGGCGCGGCCTCCTTTTTTTCGTGTATCTCTGTCATCCAGCGTTCACTTTCACCTTTAATTTTTGCCTCTACCAATTTCTGTACAAGGGATTTTTTCTCTAAATATATTTCCCATATTTTTTTGACTTCGTCCTGCGGCCGCTTCTCCTTTTTTGCCTTTCTATGCTCCCGTGATGCTTCGCGTCGCTTCTCGATCGCCTCCCGGATTTCCTTGTTCCACCAACTTTTTGGCTTCCTTTTTCCTTTCCAGCAAACAGTTTTCTTCTCTTTCCCTATCTCCTTCGTCATTAGATGTAACAGCTCACTATACTCCCAGTCCTTGCCTGGTATTTCGCCTACTTCTTCCTCGACTCTTGCGGCTATATTTATTATTTGTTTGTCATTTAAATACGAGCTGCCAGACTTTGATTCCATGCTCATATTTTCAGTTTCGTATCCCATTTGTAATGTTATTCGTTTATGATCACTACCCAAGCTGTTAATGCCTTCCTCGTCTATCCTCATTTCTGTCAGTTTGTGGTAAATTCCTTCAGTCGTGAGACAATAATCAATACTTGATTGCTTGTTTCCGACTTCCCATGTGATCTGGCCGTCACATTTAGGCCCCGTGTTAACTATCTCCAGACTATGTTGCTCGCAAAGATCTAGTAATAACTTCCCATTGGTGTCTGAATATCCGTCAAGGTCATGTATGTGGGCATTCATGTCCCCTAGAAGGATGATTTCGGCCCCATTACCAAATTCCTTAATATCCGCACTCATGCAATCCACTATCTCCTGATTCTTTTCTCTGCAGTTATTCCCCGTCCACAAGTAGGCTACCCCTAGCCACGTTTCCTTTCCACCTACTGTGCCCAGAACCCAGAGGTGCTCTGAACACGTCTGTTTCACTCTAACCCATTTGGCTCCGCGATGAATTAGCATTCCTACACCCCCACCTTTCCTTTCCGATATGGTCCTGTTACACCCTTCCCAAACATAATTTTCAATATGTGGTGGCTCTTCCAAGTCTCTAAGGTGTGTTTCTGTATCCATCCATCTGCCCTGGAGCGCCACCTGGCGTCAGCACTGTCCGGGACTATATATACGTTCCTCAGAGAACCCCCTGTCACTGGGCACGGTGGCACTGCCGACATGCGGCTCACAAATTGCCCGTTCGTCTACATTTTTCAGGTGAGGAAGCAATATAGAAAATGTATCCGCTCAAGTGACCGTTTCTGGCTGGTGTTGCCGTGCCCATGGCAGTATTGCGCTATGTGTGAATCATGCATGACATATTTCAAAAAACTACTGTTAATGGTTGGAGATATCGAAAGCAATCCCGGCCCCAAGCTCGAAAAGATTGCTAAACAACTGATGGAAATTGCTGCAGACATTAAGGACATCAAAGAAAAGCGACTCTCGGATATTGATAACAAGCTTGACGTAATTACAAAACTTGGGGCTGAAGTCGCGGCATGCCACAAAGAAATGGCTTCTTTGAAGGAGGCAATCAGGGGCCTTGTAGCAAGAATAGATGACTTGGAAAACCGCAGCAGGAGGTCAAACCTAATCGTTTATGGCATACCGGAACCGGAAAGAGAAACAAGTGAAACCCTAGAACAGGCAGTCAATGACGGCATAATTACAAAAATTCTACAACTTGAACCTGCAGCCATTGAGCGCATTCATCCCTTAGGAAGAGTTGGACCAAACAAGATAAGGCCAGTCATACTTAAATAACTTGATGCCAAAGAAAAAACTGCGGTACTAAAAAACGGCTTTAAACTGAAGGGCACAGACTTCTCTATAGGAGAGGATTTTTGCCGAAAACTCAGAGAAACCAGAAAAAAACTCTGGGACAGTGCTAAACAAAACCGCGAAAATAGATAAAGTGTCGTTAGCATATAATAGGCTGTTCAATAACAGCCGTGTGTTCACCTGGGATGACGAAAAGAACGAAAGGGTAGAAATAGAGAAGTACGACAAAGTGGAACAAAGAAAAAACGAAACAAGCCGACCCGCAATGCGCCAAAGTCAGCGCAAGAAAAAATAACGTTATTGAACATAAACGACCGCAGTATCTTGAATAAGGTACTGCCATTTGAAAGCCTACTACTCGATCGAGAATCCGATATAGTGGCAGTTACCGAAACGCGATTATCGGCATCCGTCTCGAGTCATGAAGTTGCTCCCCCAAATTATGTACTTGTTAGAAAAGACCGCCAGTCACGTGGTGAAGGCGTGGTGTTAGTAATAAAGAAATCAATCTCACTAATCATCCTTCCAGAAGTAGCAGATGCTGAGGCAGTTTTTTGTAAAATTATTACCAAAAGCACAAGTATAGTTGTTGGCTGCATCTGTCGAAGCCCCAGATGTGGGCACGAATGCATAACCGCCATACAAGACTATTTGCACCAACATGCTGGAAAGTGCCAGGTTATTCTTATGGGGGATTTCAACCTTGCCGACTTTAACTGGGCTACCATGCAGTACTCGACAAAGGCTTCAGAAGCACTTGTCGATATGATGCTAAGTTTTAACCTGCGCCAGATTGTGGAATGCCTCACAAGGGTACAAGGCGAGTGTCGCAGTGTACTTCACTTAATCTTGTTGAGTGATAACTTCCTTTTAGAACAAACACAGGTTGAGATAATTGAAGGGATATCAGATCACAGAATACCAATGTGTGTATTACCGCTAGATTGTTCAATACCGATGCGAACGGCAGCGCAAGCCATAACAAATTTTGACAAAGCAAATGACTGTTCCATGCAAACCTACTTGGCTCATAAATTCCCAGAGTTTTCGGAATTGGCCTCAGATCCCTTGTCTGATGTAAATGATGCCTGGTTGTGTTTCAAAGATATAGTGTCGCACTGTGTAACACATTTTATTCCTGTGCGGTTAAAAAACCGTTAAAAAATAACCCATAGATTACACGTGAAGTAATACATGCAAAACGCCAACTCCAAAGGATTCGGAAAGCAAACAAGGTACCAGGCACCAACCCATCTAACGCTTCCAGGCTAGCGCTTGCAGTAAAAACTTTTAAACAGAAATCCAGAGAAGCGAAAAGTCATTATTTCAACACAGTACTCCCCAGCTTCTTAAAAAACAACCCACATAGATTTTGGAACCGCTTCCGCCAAAAAAACACACTCACAATTAAGCTTTCGTCCATTGAAAAAAAAGATAAAGCCAACAGATACAACCAATTCTTCCGTTCTGTCTTCACAAAAGATAATGGTGTCATGCCGGACTTACATCCGCGGCCTGGTCCCACTATCCAGCCACTCGTTATCACAGACACCGGTGTTCTTAATCTTCTGCTTGGCCTCGACACCAAGAAAGCCTGTGGTCCGGACAACATACCAAATCAATTTTTAACGATACGCACAGTGGTGCAGCAGATACCTGGGGATTATTTTTCTGAAATCCCTCTCAACATCCAAACTGCCAGAAGATTGGAAAATAGCAAAAAGTATTCCGATACCCAAATCAGGAGATAAATCCATTGAAACAAATTTCAGACCAATATCGCTAACCAGCACGGCATGTAAACTACTCGAGCATATCATTCTAAAACATTTAACCGTTTTTCTTGAACAAGAAGGCATTCTGTCCAATAACCAGCATGGTTTTCGCCAAGGTTTATCTACCATAACACAGTTAACCGAAGTAATACACGACCTCGTGCTAGGCATTAACAATCACCGCCAAACCGACATAATCCTACTCGACCTATCCAAGGCATTTGATTGCGTTTGTCATACAAAGCTAATAGCTAAATTAGGAAGCCTGATTGGAGATGGAGAAATTATCGCTTGGGTTCAAGATTTCTTGTTTAATAGATCCCAGTTTGTTAATTTTGAACATTTTGCTTCAGACACAGTACCAGTGACGTCAGGAGTGCCCCAGAGCTCCATGCTTGGACCTTTGTTATTTCTCGTTTATATAAATGATATAACTACTAATATAGATAGTAAAATAAAGTTATTCGCAGACGAGTGTGTCATTTATCGAGAAATTAACAATCAACAAGATCACCTCTCTCTCAACAAGTCTCTTAATACCGTTGCAGAATGGTGCTCTCATTGGCAGATGAAAATCAACGTAAAAAATCTGAATGCATGACGATAACACGGAAAAAAGAACCCTCTAACTTTCGCTATAACATAAATAATGCTGCTCTCACGAATGTACACAGACATAAATATCTAGGCTTAACAATAACATCAGATCTAAGGTGGGACGCTCACATTGATAATGTTACTTCTTCTGCTATGCAAAAACTATTTTTTATTCGCAGATCGCTCCATCTGGCACCAACCTCGACGAAACTACTAGCCCACAAAACATTCATTAGGCCAATCCTTGAATATAGACATACTGTATGGTTTCCTCATACCGTGACTAACATAAAAAAATAGAAAAGGTACAAAGGAAGGCCATAGGATTCATACATAACAAATTTAAACTGGCTGATTCACCCACTACCCTTCTAGCTGTTTCTGGGCTTCCCACGCTTGAAACATGGGCGAAGCAGGCACGTTTAAAACTTCTTTATCAACTCCTACATAATTATTTCAAAATATATGTCTCAAACTACGTTGAATATTCGCAAACACGAGCTACCCGGCACCAACATACAAATACTCTATTAGAACATAAATGTAACAATGATGCGTTTAAGTACTCTTTTTTTCCAGTTGCCATCCACGAATGGAATTTGTTAACCCCTTTCACCACTATTGCCCAGTCATTGTGCGATTTCTTATCAAGAATTGAAAATAACGTCTTTTGCGTCTTTGATATGTCTGCTTTTCTGTGACATGCAAACCAGCCTTCACTTGTATTTGGTGTGTATGGTGTGCATAAGTGCTCATTGTATGCTTCAAGGTTGCTGATTTGTATTTTTACACATTATTTTCCAATTTACGATCCTGAGAGTGTTAAGTGCTCTTTGTAACTGTATGCTGTAGTGCCCACCTGCTATGGTCTTTTTGAAGACTGGCAGTATTGTGAATAAATTCTTGAAGGCGTAAAGCCCATCGAGCAAGGCGGCCAGAAGGGTCTCGGAGGGTAACAAGCCAACATAATGAATGATGGTCTGTCACAATCGTGAATGGACAACCGTAGAGGTAACATCGAAACTTCTGAATGGCGAATACATCCGCTAAACATTCTTGCTCTGTCACCGTATAATTCATTTCAGCCTTGCTTAGAGATCGACTCGTATAAGCAACAACATGCTCTGCATTAGTATGGCGCTGAACAAGCACACCTCCGATGCCGATTCCACTTGCGTCACTGTGCACTTCTGTAGGAGCAGATGGATCGAAATGACGAAGAATAGGCTCAGATGTTAGTAGAAATTTCAGTTCAGAAAAGGCGGCATCACAATCAGGTGTTCATTCTAATGGGCTGTCTTTTCGCAACAAGCTCGTCAGTGGGTGTACTACGTCCGCGAATTGGGGCACAAAGCGGCGATAGTAGGAACATAGGTCCAAGAAGCTGCGAAGTTCCTTAAGTGTCTGGGGTGGTTTGAATGTGCCGACTGCTTCGATTTTGCGGGGATCCGGCCTGACACCATCTTTGTCAAGTAGGTGACCGAAGACTAAAGCTTGTCGTTCACCAAACCGGCACTTCTTAGAGTTCAAAATCAAGCCAGCCTTTCCGACACAGTCTAAAACAAGGCTTAAACGGACGTTGTGCTCTTCGAAGGTACGCCCAAAAATGACGACGTCATCCAGGTAGCATAAGCACACCTCCGATTTCATACCATGAAGGACAGAGTTCATAAACCTTTCAAAAGTGGTGGGGGTGTTAGCCCAAACGGCATCACACTGAATTGGTACAGTCCATCAGACGTCACGAATGCGGTCTTCTCCTTGTCTGTAGGGTGCATAGGTATCTGCCAATATCCTGATTGTAGGTCTATTGAAGAAAAGTGCGAAGCCGAGTGTAAGCAGTCAATAACATCGTCCATTCTAGGCAGCGGATATACATCTTTTTTGGTCCCGGCGTTGAGTCTTCTGTAATCAACGCAGAATCGCCAGGCACCACCTTTTTTCTTAACCAAGATGACCGGTGCTGCCCACGGGCTACACGACTCTTCAATAACACCCTTCATCAGCATTTCCTGAACCTGGTCGGCAATAACTTTTCGTTCTGGTGACGACACTCGGTAAGGCTTTTGTCGGATCGGATGGGCAGTGCTTGTGTGAATCCTATGGTGAGCGCGAGAACATGGTAAAGGTAGTGGCCTCTCCTCTTGGCAAAAGTCAAACACAGAAGCATGTCGCCTCAACAGATGGCGTAATGTTTGCTGCTCGTGTGACCGCAAAGTGGCGCTAATCATGCCTAGGATCTGCGACTCGTAAGAGCAACTGCGCTTGCCAGAGACTGTACCTTTCTCACTTTCATCGTTGTTAACGACTGCTACAGAACCTTCAGTGGAATCATCAAAGACGCCAAGCTTCATTCCTCGAGGGAGCACAACCAGCATTGGCGAACAGTTCAGTGCCCACAGAAAGGTTGCTCCTTCATTAACAGATACCAAGCTACGAGGGACGAGTACGCCTTTCTTAGCACATTGAACGATGGCAGGTTCAATGATGGCGTCAAAAGATGTGACAAATTCTGGGGCGAACACCGCAACTGACCTCATTGACCATGGCGGCACTGTCAGCTCATCGGAAACAATCAGAGCATCTTTCGCGGCCTCCGGCGCCTCATCGACTAGGGCAGGAACAACGTCACCGCTGATGGAAAGTTCACCACTTCTACAGTCGACGAAAGCGCCACATCCTTGGAGAAAGTCAACACCGAGAATCACATCGTGGGAACAATGTTGCAGCACAAAAAACTCTGTTGGGAACACCTTTCATGCCAATAGGACATTGACGGCACAAACTCCGACAGGATGAAGTACTTCCCCACCAACACCACAAAACCTTGTTGATTCGCCCCAAGTAAACCTAACTTTGCGGCCAATGCAACTTTTGAAAGAAAGACTTATAACTGATATCGTAGCACCAGTGTCCACCAAAGCACTTGTACAAAAGCCATCTATTTACACACGTATCTTGTTCTTGGACATTATAACTGGCAGAGGCATCTGAGGCAAATTCTGTTGTGCGACCTCACCTCTATCGGTCGTGCTGGCTAGTTTCCCGGCGGCGGCGGTGATGACAGGCGTCGTCCCGGCGAAGGAGAACAATGCAGTCGGCCAGATGGAGGCGTCAAACTACGGTCAGAAGCGGGAGAACTGCCACGGTGATTTCCCCGCCGTGAGGTACTCCTGGAATAGGCGAGCCAATGACCGTTGTTGTAACCAGTGCCCACTGGCGGAAACTCTGATGGGGAACGATATCGGGATGTTGGCTCTCCCTGTCGACGACAGAACCGAGCTATATGCCCGGCGATACCGCAACGGTAGCACACAGGGGCTTGGCGGTATGCATTGTACTCCTGGAAGGCATTGCGCAGACGTGGTGGTGGTACGGGTGCATCTTCGTTCGGGTCGTAATAGGTGTTGGCTGGCTGATGGGGGTAGCTGAAGCGGTCTTCGTACCTCGGCAGCGGATAGTTATTGCGCTGTCACTTCGGTGGTGAGGGTGGCCTGTAGTTGCAGTCATCGTTGCCTGCTGCGGCAACTAACACAGAAGGGCGAGAGGGAGGCGGTGCGGGTGTAGGCTCGTACGGCGTCGGGCGAGCGTGTCGAGTCAGCTCTTCTCGAACGATCTGGCGTATTGTCGACGCGAGATCAAGCGTCGTGTATTTGTCAACACTTGCCACGGTGGTTACATTCGGTAGGCGACCGAACTTGGGGGAGATACGTCGCATATTCAGCATAACTGTACCATACAATTTGCGACAGTGGCTAATGACGTCGGTCACCGTAGCAAGGCTGTCTTTGCTGGGGAGGAAGTGATACACGTCCTCGGCAACGCCCTTCAACAGATGGCCAACTTTGTCTCCCTCTGACATAGAAGGGTTGACAATCTTGCAGAGCTTGAAGATTGCCTCGACATAGGTCGTGCACGTCTCTCCTGGGATCTGAGCTCTCTGCAGTAATGTTTATTCCGCCTGCTTTCTCTTAGCTACGGAGTCTCCGAAGCACGCTCTTATTTCAGAAACGAAGCGATCCCATGACGTGAGGGCATCTTCGTGGTTCTCGTACCACACGAGTGCTGTGTCCGTTAAGAAAAATACTACACGGGTCAGCTGGGTCGCCGCATCCCACTGGTAGTATTTGCTCACCCGTTTGTAGTGTGTGAGCCAGGCATCCACGTCTTCGCCAGATTCGCCACCGAATGTGCGACGCACTATCAGATCCTGACGCAACCAGGGACCAGCCGCACGTGAACCTGGTACTAGCGGTGCTGTTGGGACTGGTAGAAGGTCTGCAGCTGCGGGGATCCGGTTTCCTTCTTCGCCGTGAGACATCTCAGCTGCCAGTGGTAATGGGGGCAGTCCAGCAAGGCGGCGGCTTTGTCGTAGATCAGGCGCTTGAAGCGTCGTGTTGCTTGGTTGATTACCCAGCGCCTCCACCACAAAACTGTTACGGTTGAATGAAAGGATACGTGGATTTATTTACAGGGTGAGGAGTAAGTTCGGCAGTTGCGGTAAAGATGGAGTCCTCAGGCCACACCGACAACGTCATCTTCCTCTTCTACCTCCCCCCCGGCACATACTACAGCCCAGCTCATACCGTAACAATATTATATATATATATATATATATATATATATATATATATATATATATATATATATATATATATTTATATATATATATATACCTGCTCACGGTAGGTTATTTTCTCACACACTTTGCTGTCTTCTTATTAACATTACGTTTGTTCTAATACCTTCCCCTATACATTCCTTGGCATTATTGTCCGTAAGATCTCATTATATTGTGTCAAAACATGGAAAAACGAGCCCTTAGGTATACACTTCTTTCCCATATATATATATATATATATATATATATATATATATATATATATATATATATATATATATATATATATATATATATATATCAGTGCTACTCGGATAGGCAGAGGGTATCACTCAGTCTGTGAAGAGGATGACGTTTAGTTGGCCGGGTACACAGGCTGGTTCCGCCATTACCACTTGACTTGTCGTGACCGCTCTCCTGTTTTATAAAAAGTGCTGCTCTAAAACGCCTCAATTTTGTTATATATATATACCCTACCTATATATCCATATATATCGCATACTATACATATCTATACTATATCCCATATATATATATATATATATATATATATATATATATTTAGAAGTAGAGTACGACGCACGTTGGTTTTGCACGGTATACTGGCTCACTGACGTTTTGGCTGGTCCACCAGTCTAAGCGTTAGTCAGCAACTGTACCATACAAAAGCAACGTGTGTGTCTTGTGTATATATATATATATATATATATATATATATATCTGTGTATGTATGTGTGTGTGTGTGTGTGTGTGTGTGTGTGTGTGTGTGTGTGTGTGTGTGTGTGTGTGTGTGTGTGAAAAAAAGCTCGTACACGTACGAGACAGCTAGCAAGCTAGCAGTTCCTTTACTGAGTTACGCTTCGGTTATGGCACGGCCTTCCTCAGAGAATTAGTTGCCAATATTAGATGCAAAGCATCTCTTGACCCACGCGTGTAGCGCCTTACGTGCGCCCGTACAAACGCGCCGCTACGTGTTCCCCTCACCGCAGGTGTTGGAGTGGTGCCAAGTAGCTCACGTGACCCGACGTTCCCATCGCATAGTTACCTCGCAGGTGCGCGATGACGTCTCTCTCTCGCACCCGCAGAACGCTTTCCGCAGCGCCCACAGCAACCGATTTCTCCGCCCGCTCGCAACACGTTTCTGCCTCGCTTCATCCTCTACATTCCCTCCACGTTTTTGCGTTACAGAGAAACGTTTGCTTGAGTAACGTTTGCTCCAGCACCCTCGTCGACGCTCGTTTTAACCGTGTCAACGCCGTGCACACCGCTGCTGCTTCGCATCTCATCAGGGTTCCCTTCGCGGAGATGGTCCATAATTTCTCTACCTCTTTCGAATTGAGCAAGCAATGTACCAACTACTACGCGTCCATAAGAAACCACGTAAGAAACCACGTGCACCTACGCCGCTGCTCACTACGTCGATGTTTTCCGCGCCGAAAATGATTAACTGTGTATGCGCACTTTGATACTTTTAACCACTTACTCAGTGTGCTATTCTCATTAACTCAGGCAAGAAAGTATTGCGTGCGCTAAGGGGACTCTTCGTGCTACGAGACGTTCCTGTAGGGTTTTTCTTTACATTTTATTGATTTTTTCCTGAAGCACAACGACGACCTTAATCAACAAACAAGACAACCGACACCAATGCCGATGCCAGAATTTCTGCGAAATGGGCTCTTTTTTACGCGACTTCTTTAAAAAGTAACAGTGCTGCTATCTATTAGCCAACTACAAATTTTCTCTCACTTCTTCAGGTCACTGTTGCTGTTAACTTCTCTAGTTGATGGAAGACGTTCTGTAAAACATAAAAAAATATGATATACTTGACTGATTTTATGAACATCACAGTGGGTAACCTCCACATGAACGTTATCGGTTCCAAAGTATAGCATTAACTCTTTGACAATACGAAAAGTAGTCTTGAAGTATTTCACCAGCCAAGTACCAAAGAACATATTCGCTTCTATTAGGCGCTTACTTTCTGTAGGAGGCCACGACTTACCCGCATCAAAGCTAAGAACAGTCCGCAGAAATATCGTCATCAGGGCACCAATAAACAATATCCAGTAAAAGGACACTAAATACAGCGGGAACACACTCGATCTGAATTAGCGAATATGCGTGTTGAAAATGTTAACAAATTTAGCCTAAACATCTACGTGAAAACAGTATTTTTCAAGGTCTTCTTAGTAATTCAGTCACACATATGAACTCTAAAGCAGCTTTTTGTTTCGATAGCTCTTTTGTATTCGCTTTTTTCTCGACGTCATCACATCGGTAACAAGAGGTCACTTATATAATAAAAGGAACTGTTTAAGGTTATTTTATTAGTCTCGTGCATTGTGCTAAAGCGATATCAAGCCTCTGTGCAAGAGAGATTTGCAGAAGCCTCGCAGTACGCTCGGCCTGACGTTTTTCTTTACTCAAATGCAGCCGCTTCACTCTCCAACCAGATACAACAAATCGGTCATTTATTCACCAAATTGTTGAATTCGGCTGACTTTCTCATCTACAGACCAATCAGCAACCTCCTCGTGTTCTCTTATTCTTTGGAAAAAGGTATATGCACGCGAATAGCTAGGTTTTTTTGCATGCTTAGAACATACTGACTCTCAGTATGAGTTTAGGAAGAACCTGGTGACATAAATAGCTTTACTTCATCAAAGAGATTATATTCTGGATAAACTTGAGGAAAATAGGTTCGTGCTAGACATTTCAGTAGATTTTTAAAGCATTTCACTGTATTGTGCGAGGCAATATATACAATAGGTTAGATTTTTGTGGCATGAAGAGCCATGCTTTTGAGTAATGAAGTCGTATCTATCACATCGAAAATAGTATGCTAAAAGCGGCAGGTTTCAATCAAAAACACTTGCCCCGCCGCGGTGGTCTAGTAGCTAAGGTACTCGGCTGCTGACCCTCCGATTGCGGGTTTGAATGCCGGCTGCGGCGGCTGCATTTCCGAAGGAGGCGGAAATGTTTTAGGCCCATGTGCTCAGACTTGAGTGCACGTTAAGAAACCCCAGGTGATCAAAATTTCCGGAGCTCTCCACTACCGCGTCTCTCATAATCATATGGTGGTATTGGAACGTTAATCTCCATATATCAATGAATCAATAACACGTGACATCAATATCAGGAGTACTTAAATGTAGCATACTGGGGTCTCTTTTTTTTTAAAGTTTACATCAACGATAATACGCATATTGTGATTCTAGATTTATAGTTTGTGCAGACGATCCCACGTACCTATACAATCAATGTCAAAAGAAGCATACGAGGGAGGAGTGGGGTAAGTGAGTAAAATGTAATTTTTTAAAATTTTCCTTAACTTTACGAAATGACGCTAAAGATAACTACAAACGTTGCACGTGCAGACATAAGCTGACCGTTTACGTTTTATATGGCTGGACGTATACGTTTTATATGGCTGGATGTTTAAAACTGTGCAACAAGGCCAACAGCTACATAGCTAATACCACCCTGCCGCGGTGGTCTAGTGGCTAAGGTACTCGGCTGCTGACCCGCAGGTCGCGGGATTGAATCCCGGCGGCTGCGGCTGCATTTCCTATGAGGCGGAAATGTTGTAGGCCCGTGTGCTCATATTTGAGTGCACGTTAAAGAGCCCCAAATGGTCTAAAGTTCCGTAGCTCTCCACCGGGGCGTTTCTCATAATCATATGGTGGCTTTGAAACGTCAAACTCTACATATAAATCATTACATAGCTATTACCGACCCCAAAAGCGGTAAGCTCTTACGTATTCTGTGCTTGCGAGTACATGGTAACCATGGCTCATGCAATGAGAAACTTCGGTGCATGATGCTTAAGATTACAGAGAGCATTAACTCGACGTGATCGCCATATCAACGGATTAAATATGTATCATTTATTAAGGTAGACACTGTAACCCCAATCGATAATTCACCAAGATTTTGCCTTCATAGAGTCTTTTTCCAAAGCGAATTCAACATCTGGCACGGCGCTTTGAAACAAAGATTGATTGCCACACAAAGTTTATGGCTTGAATTCCTGCTGTGATTGTGATGTTTATTATTTGCATTGGTCAACGTAAGTTTTTATTATTGCATTTGCATTTATGTTACCAGTTCTTGGTCTCTTCTTTCCTGGTAGACACACACTGTCAATACCTAAGGTGCCTGGGGAAAGAGTTTGATGACCTACGTGATGGTTTTTAATGTTATATATGTCACGACAAGCAAGACTTATTCAGGCAGCACTCTTACCCATTCATAGTAATTCTGGTCTACTTCTACCCAGGTAATGCAGAACGTTAGTCAACGTAGTTTGAAGGTCACGGTTGTGACGCAACGTTAGACGGCAAAATATCACATAGCACCAACGGTTATAGTACTACGTTGCCATAACACAGTGTTTTCAATGTTGCAGCAGCATTCAAGTAATCACGTTGTCCTAACGTGTTGTTTTTAACGAAGCAACAACATTCAAATTATCACGTTGCCCTAACGTGATGGTAATAATGTGGCCACAACAATCGAATAAATACATTGCATGGACGTTGTATATAGACATCAAGGCCATGTTTAACAGCGGACGTAGAGACAGCATAGAGAACATAATCGCTGAAACATCCAATAACACTCATGGCAACTTTTTCAACTTCGTGTACTCATTTGATTATTGGCTGGCAGTGGCTAGTTAATGTGGTTGAGTAAGCAATAGAAGAAGCAAGAACAATACAGACAGCAGTTCAGCCTATGTTCTTCACACAATAAACCTTCTATTATTCTGATTTATTTACACAGCTGCACTCTGTATTTTACTTATTTATTTGTTTGACAATACATAATTCAGTAGTGCAAGATTCAAAAAACAACATCATGAGTCACCCGACTTGGCCTCTATAGCTCCATACCATACGTTCTTCGCACAGAGTGGCTGCATTGGCCAAAAAAAGAAACACAAGAACAATTCATATGATGGAGACCATTGCGTTGCCTTGTTACGTCTGTAGCTAGATACACTGAACACAGTGAATTCATGTGTGAGAAAGACATGTGATAGAGCAAGCCTTTTAGGACCCCGAATTTCCAGGCTACAAAAAGCGTGCTGTAGGCAGGCCTCATCTTAACAAGTATGCATGCAGACTTGAAGAATAAATTATCTGTCCAATTTATTTTTACCTCAAGGTTGTAAAAGTAGCATGGGAACCATTACATTGCGAAGTGAGCAAGCAGTAGATAAATCAAACTGTGCCTCTATTGTGAATCATCACCAAAATCATATTTCAAAGAGTGCTTTCAGATTAAACAAACAAGAAACAGATCTACTAAAACGGGACCTACATGATTGCATGATGCGAGGTAACAGTCACAACAAACCCTACGATTGGCAAGAAATATGAAAGTGAAGCCAATAGGAACCACGGAGCTAGAAAAACAGGTGTGTCACAGAGCTTGGGGAACATAAAAATCAATGCAATGATTTGAGCAAAAGATGCAAACAAGAAAATCTGTAACTGGATAAAGTAATAAAGTAAAATCACGGTCGAGAGAGAGAGATATGGTATGAAGAAAGGCAGGGAGGTTCACTGGAAAGCAAGTATCTGGTATGCTACGCGGCACTTGGGTAGGGAGACAGAAAGGTAAGGAAAGCAGAATGAGAGAGAAAAAGAGAGCGGGAGGAAGCAAAAACACACACACACGCACTAGAATGTCACAAACGTCCGACGAGGCTGGTCGATCGCAGAAACTTGAGGAGGACGGTCGAAGTCGCAATAAATGTATCGACATGCTGAGCTTTCGGACAAAAAAGGGTGCCCATTCTAGTTCGTAACTGCCTGGACAACTGTTTGCAGTACTCAAGTGTCTGGTAGTGTCTGTGACTGATGAAAATGCGATATAGAAGCTATTTCACGCGCTCTGCTTTTACAGATTTGTTGGGAACTCGCATCGTCATGAAAGCAATTTATGTCTTCTTAATAACTGCGTGTAAGTTAACATCTGTCAAAAATTATTCAAACGTAAAAAATGGTGTTAATTTGTTACTGCCAAAGCTCTCAATTACGGCACAGGCAGCAAACACCAGGTCTGCAGAACATACTGTCTGCAAGCAAATATAAACATCAAATCGCACCGCGATGAAAGGCCACACTAATACAAAGGACGATCACTCACCAAAAACACAGTAGACAACAACATAGAGAAAGCACGCCTGCTGAAAACACTGTGCTGTTGGTAAGAAAACCTAAACCACAAATCGCAGCACCGTGAAAGAGCACAGTAATCTGCAAACAATATCACCCACAGCAAATCTGGGAGACGCCAACCAGAAGATGCCAAGCTTACACAACACACTATGCAGCACGCAAATAACACCAGACCACTGCAGTACTCTTGACCTTGTCCAAGACCTGGCTTCAGCTTCGCTTTGACTGTAATGCTTACATCAGCTTCAACAAAGGCACCTACCGATTGTGATTCCTTTGCTCGAGTAGGTCGAGCGAGAAGCCACACAACTGAGGCAAAGCTGCTAATGAGATGCCATTCTTTCTTCACATGACTTCATGCAGCTTTCTATGTAGTAGATGTAGAAGTAGCACCACATTTATGTAGCTGTCTGGACGACTGATACGTTTGGTCAATTGCAGTGCTTTTCCAGTTGGTCACAACAAAAATTGCTGAGGCAAAAGTCACAGGGATTGTGCTGCTTTCTCCCTAACATACTGCAATGAACTTCATTGCTGTAAGTTCTGGCAATTACTGGTCCCACAACACCTTTTTTTCTACGAAAGTCGAGGCGCGAACGGTTGCTGTCTTCATGGAGTCTTCTTTGTTCAGTAAAGGAAGCTTCGATGCTTTCTTTCTGTAGTAGTTCCTAAATTATTCCATTTTTTCTAATAAGTCTGCTAGTGCAGAGTAGGTTTTTTAGGCAGCATGTTTGTTGTCGACAGAGTAGGTATGGTAACCTGTCAGCAGTTAGGCGGGCTTCCGTTTCTGTTCCGGCATGGTGTACATGCATAATTAGCACCACGTTTATGCAGCTGTCTGGACGATTAATACACTTGGTCCGCTGCAGTATTTTTGTAGTTGGCCTAACACAACGAACGCTTAGCTCCATTTATCACACTGTCGACTATTAAATTAAACTGAGGCTGATTTGAGCTGGAAGTCGTGTGCGAGCTGCCACTGCTTGGTGAACTTGGTGAGCGATGTACATGACAATTGTGAACTGTTGTCGCTAGTTCGCACAAGTGGTGATTCATATCTGGGGAGGTCTGTTGTCTGATCATCTTGTCACGCGGCTGCTCATTGTTAGATTCATGCACTTCTAGGATTGAGGCATTGGGGAAGAGCCAAGACGTATTTGTTGCCGCTTTAAGCAGTGAATGTTGTAGTGGGCATACCCTTTGTTGCATGTCTGTGTAAAGTGCGCATGAAGTGTTCGTTTCTGGTTGGGGAGTCGCCTCAGTTGAAGGAATGAAATCGGAAATAATGGAGATAAGGGCGATATATCCGCTGGCTACGGAAAGCCGGAGGGTCACCACCCGTTCGATAAATGCAGTTTTTTGATTTGCAACGGTGAAACAAACCTGAAGTTGGCGTGAACAGCATCCAGTTCGCCCATAAATTGCCAATTATGCACTTACGCGCTCAGATGTCTCGGCTGTAGACTTTATCATATGTAGGAAGATCCGCATCAACTGAGCTCAATGGTGACGCTTAGCTGTTGCGTGGAGGTACTCTGCTTTTTTCACTAGAGGGTGTCGTCATCAGTCACACTTGAACGACACCTCACGCTTGACTGATCCACCCTAACTTTATGCCTTTGACCGAGAATGCGGAGCGAAAACACACAAAAATAGGATGCTCCATGCTACTGTGTTACGACGATGATGATGATAATAATGCGTCAAAATGGAAATTGCACAAGTTTCGCTTTCAACTTCATTTTTAAAGTGATTTTGTACCAGTGAAAAAAGCAGATAAAGCAGCATAAAAAAGTGAAAAAAATGCTGTTTGGAAAGGACCGAATCAACTGTACGCACTAAAATATCTCCAGCACAACGTTATGACTTAGTGGGGCTAGTTCAGCAGGCAAGTAGTTAGATTGTGCACGCCTGCATAATGCAGTGTGTTAAACGCGGCTGATAGAACTGCAGCCAGATTGCGTGCTGTTGGCGTCTACTTCGGTGATAAGTTCTCTACCTCACCATAGGTTCACGAAAATTATGAAGCTCGCTTACACTCATTCCTGAAGCATACCTTGCCCTTAGCGCTCATTCGGGCTCGGACTCAACAGAATTTTCCTGAGCCGGGCTCACACTCATGAAAATTTTCTTCAACCGGGCTCACTCAGACTCAAACTTCCCAAAATATTACTCACCCGTACTCATTCAGACGCCCACTCACGCCTCGATCTGAATCTGAGAGAATCAATCGACTCATGACTCATATGAGTCCACCAAGGCGTCGGTGCCCTTTAAGACGAATATCTCACGTCATTGGTCTTCTTCTTGGCGCTTTTTGATGCTGTACCCTTGATTACGAGTTTAAGTGAACAATACTGTTGAGTAGACTTGAGTCACACTGAGTGTAAATGTTAATCTAGACAAGGCTGGTAGTAATGCTGACCCTTACAAAAATCCTATCGAGGGTCAGTAGATAGGGGTGGGCAAAAAAACAGCAATGCAACCACTGAAGAAATCTCTTTTGCACTTTGGACTCCCACTCGCGAAAACTTTTTTACCTGGACTGACTCAGACTCAAACTCGCAAGAATGCCATTCACCTGAACTCACTTCCAAGGTTCGGTCTGAACCTCGTCGACTCTCGGCTGAGTTAGCCGACCCGTGTACGTTCTCACTGAACTACCTCATTCCCCTAATTTGTACCTGCTGGCTTAAGAGAGGGTCCTGTTCCAAACACCCCGAAAACTGCACAAAAGGCAGCTAACTGCACGAAAGCCCGCAAATCACACCGCACATATATGTTCTTAGAGCGTATAGTCACATTGTGGTCACACGTGAATATTCCACAGCAGACCCTGTTTCACAGGGCATGTAGCAGAGTTTCCAGTGCCAAAGGGAACCTTTTTCCTGCGAAATTTGCGCTCATCAAACAAGTTGGCTGTCGGGCATATTGGTGCTTTGACATAGAAACCATCGTGAGAGCGCGCCCACACACAACACACAGGAAGAGAGACTCACTCACTGGATTCCATGCCGACCAGTTGTGCCCTCGCAATCTCCGACGTCAGCGTAGCTCTGGACGACTAGGCTGGCCCTATGCCATGTTCTTCGCTAATCTTCGATGAAAGCGTAGCTCTGGCCTACTGGGCTTGTCCTACGCTATCTCCTGACGCCGACAAGAGGTCTCGCAAGTGGTCCCCCATTCTTGGACTCCTGCAACGGTGTTCCTCTTTCCTGTCTTCTTCTTACATCTGTCATTCGCTATCCCTGTGTCTCGCTCTTTCCTTCCTCTCTCTCTATCTCTTTACCTTTTAATCCTATACTTTTAATCCCTTCTATACCCTGATCCCTCGAGAGCTACTGTTAAGGTGTCCTTCCTCTGGGAGACCGTTACGTGGCTCAATTTTCTCTTCGTTTTACTTAAAATCACTTCCCCCCACAAGAAGAGACGCACGTGGACAGGCGCAAAATACTAACTGGCTTTATCCAATGAACATCCAGACCTCTATATATACACACCCTGCACAGGGGCACCGCGAAAACAACCACAAAAGTATAAACCAGTCCAGGAAAAAATTTCAATAAAGAATCGTACAGCGCAATGAAAGTTTCACTTAAGAACTCGTCATTTGCTTTTTTTTGCATCCTGATAATGCGTTTTCACGATGGTTTCTTTGTTGCGCTCATCAGCTGTCACCAAAAGTAAAGTGCAGTCATGAATAAATATAATAATACAATTTGCACGAAGATTATCTAAAAATACCTAGTTAAAAACAAGCACTAGTCTTTATTATCGGTATTGGATTTATTTGTCTCGGAGGCTATACGTTGTCAACGTCGGGTCCTGCCTTGCGTTATAGGCTGTTATAGCCACGTGATAGCATTTCGCACTCAAAATAATGGAGGGTTCCACCGCGGTCCGTTCATCAGTAGTTAACAATGCGAAATTTTAGTTTATATAGAGTCTGCATTGCTGCATTGATCGGCTTTGTGTACTGCGGTGCCCCCTCCTGTCCTTGTACAACTAAGCAAGGCGTTCGGCGGCGGCAGTGGCTTCCGCCTGGCCACTCCTCACGCTGCATTATCGGGTAAGTAGTGGGCTCTGTCACGAAGACCGTTTGCAGTTTTCTCTTTTGTAGATATTTTTGCCACCGCCTGTTTTGTGCACTAATTGTGACGTAAGGCGCGTACACTGTCCGTGTCACAAGGGCACTTTGGTCACGATCTGGCTCTCAAATTGATGTTTGACTCACGTCTCGGGCAAACTCAATCCAGATTAATTTGCACCGCTTAGCAATCATCACTGTTGATCGCGATTAAGAAATAAGACCCAAATCAGCCCTCTGACGGGCAAAAGTGCTCGTAGGACACCGATGCAATCTAATTTATGCAGCCAAAAATCTTAAATGTGACATTTGTGCGTTAACTTTCAATATCTCTATTTATGTAGTGCATACGATGTATGCGCTAAACAAAGTAAAAATAATATCAACAATTTTATGCTCAGAATCATTGTTAGGTTGCTTTGTGTGATTATGTCTACAAAAAATTGGCCCTTTAAATTTGCGGCAGCCCCTTGTTCGTTTTAAACAACGGTTTCACCCTGTTTCCCCGGGCCCCCAGTTTTGCCGTAACCTCTTCCGTTGTGTCTGTTATCATGACCTTTTGCGTTTGGTTCAAGTTAGCGTTACTATATTTGTACACAATTCTTCGTTTTATATAATTATAAAATTTTACTCCAATTAGTCTGTAAGGAAAAGACGTATCATTCTATTATGGCAGTTGAAACAACCGCAGCCTCTAAAGCGTTTTCCTATCAATATGGTGGCATGTGGCACAACTATTCATTTGCTTAAACCACTTGCAAATAATTGAAAAGTGAATAAACGAATGCAACTTTGTTGCTAATTGTGTATTTATTTTTTAAATTACATTTTGTCTAAAGGTAACCAATCTCGACACTCGAATGCTAACCTTTCAAATGTTGACCATACCCACAAGGATTTAATGTTTAAAAATTAAAAAAGTGGAATAACCCCCTGATAAAAACTACGTGAAAGTACTATACTCTCTTCAAAGACATCTACAATCTCAATATTCCTTCTTCGAAGACACCTACAATCCCGCTTATAGATTTAGAAAATGTTCTTGTCACTGTTCTTTGTATGCTATAAAGGTTTCATGGAGTCGATAATCAAGACAGCGTTCCATCTGACCCATGTACCTCCTGCTGCATGTCAGGGATTGTGCACATAATGCCTTTCTCTCAAGTTACATACTTCCGCCTGTGATGAGTGCTGTAGTGTTTCCTTCCTTTCACTTGATCCATGAATCTGCGTAGGTCAGAAAAGAAAGTTTCGGGGGCCATAAACACTACTTGAACTCCAACACTTTCTCTTTACTTTCTAGTAGTGTTTGTGAGAAACAATGAGCCTGCTAAGTGCGACAGCCGTCTTCTTTTCTTCCAGCTCTTCAAATGGCCTGTAGCTTCTTTGTATGCCTAGAATACTTCGCATGCCTAAGCATGCAGATAGCAGCAGTGGCTTCCATGTACGAGACTTATAACGCCAACTTGTGCACCATTTTGTAAAAAGCTGTGTTAAGCACAGAGATTCGATTGTGAAACAATCAGGAATCTCATGTATTGCCACAAAGTACTGGAGCTTGGCCAGCAAAACCTCCATGCTGGGCTTGACAACCTACTTGCAGTCAACATACGCTGCCAAATTAAACAGTAAAAATTATCCACGTAGCAAGAGATTGTAGAGCACTGAAACCTAGGAATCTGTTATTATTGTTCCTTCAAATACTGGTGAAGGGCAGGTCTCTAAGAACTGATACTGTGCTCAATTCAATACTAATACCCTGCTGTTACAAATACAACTTTATGACCTAGCCAGGAAAAGTACACTGAATTAGCAGCGTGAGAAATCTTTTAAGCACTTGCCAGTGATATTAAACACTTTCCAGGGAAGGATACTGCTCAAAGAAATTCGATAGCACTCTTGACGCAGAGCACTCGATCCTCTGTGCTGACAGGATGTTTATTTTTGGTTAATCATTGCATTAATTTTTAATGACTTGCACTTGGCCTGCGCTGGGAGGAAAATAATAATAAATGGTTGATGACTTCTAGTGCTGTAAGATCCTCCTGCTTTGTAGATGATTTTTTGTTCTTTCACTAGGCAGAATCAATATGCTTGGACTGGGATCTCCGGCCCACTTTGTAGCTTTCTTCGATTGTGCTCTAACTTCTTTAAATAGCGTAGCTGCTTCTTGAATAAGGCAAGAATAAATTCTAGAACTTAAGGTGATTTCTCAGAGCTTAACATTCATATTGGTGGTATGAACCTTTCGGTATTCAAAAGTGGCTAAAAGGCAGAACATGCACTTGCCTTTGCAGAATGCTCTGTGGCAATTGTCTCATCACAAAGACGGTGGATGATGCATTCTCCGAGTAAACGTCCCATATTAGG
The DNA here is from genome assembly GCA_013436015.1 of Rhipicephalus annulatus. Taxonomy (NCBI): domain Eukaryota; kingdom Metazoa; phylum Arthropoda; class Arachnida; order Ixodida; family Ixodidae; genus Rhipicephalus; species Rhipicephalus annulatus. The sequence goes on from WOVY01009247.1 coordinate 121,517, forward strand.
ATGGCGGGTTTCGCTCAAGATAAGCTGTTGTTGTTAGCTGTGAGTTTTCTTGCATATGTGATGGATCCTAGGCGTGAAGAGGAGCGGCTGGCCTCATAGAAGGCCCAAGAAAGGAATACGGCAACTGGGTACATTGCATGTACAGTGTCTCTCGCTGACTCAAGGAAGTAGGGAAAAAGTGTTGAAGTACAGGCAGTGTACTTTCTGGCCTGTGCAGATTCACCGCTTGAATGAACTAAAAAGGCTGCAGCTCTGATCACAGGCGGAAGTGTGTACCATGTTTTAAACACAAGTGGACACAATCCCTTTATCAAAGAAAAATGAGGCCCTAAAATTTCTTTTTGTTCAATCGTAGCAATTGATTGATATGTGTGGGTTAACGTCCCAAAACCACAATATGATTATGAGAAACGCTGTAGTGGAGGGCTACGGAAATTTTCACCTCCTGGGGTTCTTTACCATGGAAACAAATCTGAGCACACGGGCCAAAAACATTTCCGCTTCCATCGGAAATGCAAATCCCGCAGCAGAGATTCCATCCCGCGAACTACGGGTCAGCAGCTGAGTACCTTAGCCACAAGACAACCATGGCGGGGCGTTCCTTCATAGCGAGGGTCTCGTTCCTGTAGGCTTTATGCCTTTAGGTAGTGTAGGAGGCCTTATTGACAGACACTGACACGTAAAAAGATCACGTGCTACGAACCGTACCCACTAACACTCCCAAGTTTACGAGCTCAGAAACACTCGATAATGCCGACAAGAATACAGCTGCCACTTTAGCTAATTGATAAGAGCATCGAATGCATTACCCGAAGGTTGTAGGTTCAGTCTTTGCCGGTGGAAAGTTGTGTGTTTGTCCACAGTATTTTCTGAACATTTTTATCGTAATTGCTGCACCATAATTAAAAAGCTCTTTATAACGTCTTCTATATTTTTCATGGCCTGATTGTACGTTCTCATTCAAGGACTGTATATACATATGCACTGCTTTGTAAAAAAAATTACGTTGGAAGGTGGCGCTGCATCTTGGATTTTTTTGTTCCTCCAATTGCATTTTCCCAGAGCAGCCTTTGCAGCCGAGTTAACATGTAAGATAGGTATGCGGGGGCACGGTTGTTGTCTACAAAACTTCAACAAGGGATATATGCTGGAACACACTTAAAATCAACTTTACAGTGCTTGTCGTACCATTATTTGCAGAACACGCCTTTGGTTTCTGTCTAAACAACCTACTGCCTTCTACGTCATAAGTTTCTGTTGGCTTGTACAACCATTGCAAGTGCTCTTCTAGCAGACTTCTTAAAATGAAGAGGGGGCAGACTTGCATGGGAGCACAAATGCTGATGTCCTTGCTTTGGCCGCGCATTTTTATGGGTCATGCATATTTACATCTCAGAGGCAATTATCGCTGCACCCAGAAAGTCTTCATTGAAGAAAGTTGTCTGTGCGGTGACCACGTCCATGCGGTTTTGTGTTCCTGTAGCCAGGTATGTTCACATGAAAACCACGTTACGTCCCACCTCACTTGTTTAGCGCCCTCTGAAACCGAATCAATGACTGAGCACTGTAAAACCTTTTTCTAGGTAACTAACTATTGCGTCCACGATGAGTGTGCCAATAACTTCCTATTTCAACAGAAAAAATGCTATGCGAATATTTTGTGTGAGTGTTTATGCTGTGTCTATGAAAGATAATTCAGTCCTTAAATGCTCCTTTTGTTCTGTGACATGCAGGAGGGTCAGTGGCGCAGACAGGAACCTTACATAATGATACACTCTGTGAGCACCATTGCAGTCGATAAAGAGCTGTTCAAAGGTTTCTCGGAATGCTTGCGTGTGTTGATGGGTTAGGCCCATTTTTGAATACAGTGTGCTTTCTGCACTTGGTCCAGGTCAAAGGGTCAGGAAGATAGTAGAGGCGGAGGCGATTCCGAGGTCAACTGACGCATGTGTAAGCATGCTATCGTTGCACCTTTGAGAGAAAGAGCATTCTCTTTTGGTTGGATTTAGAAATACGAGCAGTCAGGCTGCATCTTTTTCGTTTTGTTTATCCTGATACTTTTGTTCTGGTTCATGATTTGGAGTTTTTATTTTTTGTATTTTTTCTGTATACAGCCTTACTCTCGCTGTAACTAGATGGAAAGGTGGACAGAAAAATTTGTTTTACAAGGGTTTCGCTATTGGAAAATAACACAGTACTTACTGAAATACGCAAAGATGCATACCATTGGGGAACAAAGTTGAGGACAGAACTCAAAAGGCGTAACTCGCAACTAACTTCATTCTTGGAAAATCAGCGAAATATATAAGCGTAGCAACCAAGAGTTTTGTTGTTGTTAAATAACACTGCACTTACTGAAATACACAAATATGCATGTCATCTGGGAACAAAATTGAGGACAGAACAGAAATAGCGTCACTCTCAACTGGCTTTATTCAAGGCCAATCAGCGAAATGTGTAAGCGTAGCAACTAAGCGCGTGCACATAGCCGCGATTGCTAGCCAAAAAACTTGCAATAAGATTGACAACAAAAGAATGATGACAAAAGAGGATCTAAACAAAAAAAGATTCTAAGAAACGAAAATTCCTCGCCATGCAGAGCAACAGATGTAGTACTAACATGAGTATCTCCCTTCTTTTTAATGTAGAATGCTTCTATAATTTCACGTGCCACGGTATCATTACTCTTTCCGAGAACGGATACACTGGAAAACTTAGCCTCACAGTTGCAAGAGCCACGATGTGCAGGCAATTATTCCGAAAGTTTATTTTTCACAGGTAGTTTTTGCTCCCTAATTCGCTCCTTTATGCACCGGCACATTTGCCTGCACACTGTGGTTCCTGCAAGTGTGAGGCTCGGTTTTTCAGTGTATCCGTTTTTGGAAAGAGTAATGACACCTTAGCACGTAAAACTATGGGACCATACTACCTTGAAAAGAAGAGAGATACACATGCTAGTATTATATATGTTGCTCTGCATGAAGGGGAATTTGAATATTTAGAATATTTTTTTCATTTAGTGGCTTTTTTGTGATAATTCTTTTGTTGTCAATATTTAGGCGTGCTTTTCGACTAGCATGTGAGGCAATGTGCGTGTGCATAGTTCCTACGCTTGTATATTTTGCTGATTTTCTGAGAACAAAGTTAGTTGCGAGTGATGCCCTTTTTTCTGTCCTCAATATACTTCCCTGATGGGATGCATTTTTTTAGAGTTAAGTAAGCATGTACCAACTAGCCCAACAAAATGATTTTTTAGGTGGCGGTCCCACTCCCGCAGCACCCGCTTTGCTTTTTATTCATTGTTTGCTGACGTTCTACGCTCAGCCTATTGATGTGAATTGTATTGCATTAGAAAGCTTACATTTTCTACTTTTCAATGACAGCTAGTATTGTCACCTAGTCTGAAACGGTATTGTATAGCACACAAAACAGTGCGAGCTAAGACCAGTGCTTTAGCTGTACAAGCCTCCGTTGCACTGGCGGTGTGGCGAAACTGTTACATAAACAAATGAAATTTCTTGAGCATTTTCTTAAAGCCTGAGGCAAGGTTTTTATGGCGGGACGTAGCCAGTAAAGCAATCAAAAAGTCATGCAGGCTTCAATCTAAATGGGCAGAACAATGTAAGTTTATGAGCTGAATGACTTTTTTTTGTGTAGAACAACAATGCTGAATTTCTTTCCAGGCTAAAATGTACCTATTGTCCATGCAAAGTTGTTTTGCGTTCTGACGAATAGCTCATGACTTATAACTACTTGAATTCACATATTTATGGAGCCACTTGTTCAGGCTTTACCGAGGAGGTGAAAAAACTGTTCAAGATGAAAATCTGAAGTATTAGATATTGAAGCAACAAGCCTTTCCATGCTAAGAAAATTATCACACGTCAACCAAAAATGTAAGACAGGGTGAATTCAGCTTATTTTTCTGCTTGCCAGGTTTGTGCAAATTAACTTTTTTCTGTTATTGCTAATTCACAAATATTGCAATTTACCAGAAATATGGCATAATTTGCAATTACCAGTATTCACTAACTCTGCATAGCAGCGTTTGAATCAAAATATTTTCAACAAATAATAAATATTTGAAACATATTTTGGTGGCGGCGTCCTCTGTGAAAAGACCCATGAAGTTGTCTCGTGTTAAATCTGACGTTTGTCAAAAGTGATGTCGCGAACGACGACTGTGCCGCCGAAACACGTATGGGTTGTTTTCCCAGGTTACAGACTTCAGTGTCTAGCCCAGTGTGTAAATTTAGTCACTAAATCTCCAATACACAATGTAACCTCAACAGGCTGCTGAAAAAGAAAGAAAGAAAGCGACCAAGTAACAGAAAGAAAGAAGGAAACAAGGCGCGCCACATTCCTGACTAAGTGGCTCGGCAATTGGGCCGATGATTCCTGGACCTGCTAGGCTGCTAGACTTTTAGCCAGGGGACTGTAGAAGCGTTTCTGATTGATTGATATGTGGGGTTTAACGTCCCAAAACCACCATAGGATTATTAGAGACGCCGTAGTGAAGGGCTCCGGAAATTTCGACCACCTGGGGTTCTTTAACGTGCACCCAAATCTGAGCACACGGGCCTCCAACATTTCCACCTCCATCTGAAATGTAGGCGCCACAGCCGGGATACGAGCCCGCGACCTTCGGGTCAGCAGCCGAGTACAAACGTTTCTGAAGTAAAAAGAGAACTTGTTTTCGTCTTCTATTTTGGAGACTGGTTGAACATTACCACGTGGTTTTTGCGTGGAGGTGAGGAAGGTTTGACAGTGTCCGTTTCACGTGACACTGGTTAAAGGGTAGTATAGCATTGTACCTTTTTCGAGAGACTAGTATTTACATGTGAAGGAGTGGCGACATGACGCACGTCACATTTTTTTTTTTCTTGGGAGAGCAGGGTAGGTCACAAGGCCAAGCAGCCTCTATAAACGTCGCACAGATTGACGACAGTTGCTAACTGAGAGATAGCTTGAATCGTCTGCAAATCATTCATGAAATATACTAAGCCCCCGACATTTTTTACCAGTGCGTGGCGGTTAACTTCAGAGGCTACGGACCACCAGTTTTGATTTCGATGACCTCTATAGAGGCGCTTTTCAGACTTAGAAACGGCCCATTGACAAGTTTGTGGATAGCTTGCGGGCATGTTGGTAGAAAACAAACTTGCATGTGCGCCGTAACTATATTGTAAACGGTGAGAGAAAGAGCCACATTTTCAGTCTTGCAGAATAAGTGCGGATGACTGCGCGAGCTCAATAGCGTTCCCAGCCACGCGCAGCAAAACAAACGTCAAGTGTTTTGACGCCTTCTGAAGTTTCGAAACAATATTTTCATTGTTCCAACCTATTGATAAAAATGTGTTTCCTAGCGTAATACTTACTCTGACATTACGGTAACACATGTATTGCGAATGATCATTGTGTCCTCAAAGACTATTTATGTGATGCCATTTGCCTGTTGTAGTGGGCAATGGCTGGTTTAGCAGAGAGGTAGCAGGAATAAAGCTTGAATTGCACGAAATAGACAAGACGTTCACCATTCACCTCTATCAAAGCTAAGCTTTGGCAAATAATCTGTTCGCTCATGTAGGTCATGTTATATCTTACTTTCTAGGCACCCAGCCTTCACTGGCCAAAGCGGGAGATAACGCACATACTCCAAGCAGCGACCATCATAGACACCTAGAAATTGAGACGTTCGCAGAACATGTAGACGCACTGAAGCGTATTTCTTCGATGAAATTCCTCGTGTGCTCATTGGGTGCCGCCACAAATGTGTGAGCCGCCTATTCCCCTGCACCTCCCGAATAACAAATTCAATACCCGGACTGGTTTTGCAGCTTCCACTCACTAAGCCCAATCAGCTAGCATGCTATCCGGACACTCAAGATGGTAAAAGTACAGAGGGGGTGGGAGGAAATTTCAAGTTTGTAACAAAAGAATGATAAACTTGAAAAAAAAGATTGTGCGTGAGTTTTCACGATAATTATATCATATGCTATTGCTATGAGTACTCACATAGGTGAGCACTAATGAAGCAATCGCTTCGCGATGTCACATCGTATACCACACTACTGTGCTTCTGTTTTAAAACTGGAATAAAACTATCTGGAGTACCATGTCCACAAACGAATCAGATTCTGACAAGTCTACCGTCGCGTTCGTGAAAGCCCAGCAAGTGCGGAGGTGGGGTGCAAAATTTCTGTCTTAATAAAACTCCCAAGATCACATATGCGTTTGTCTTAGAGGATTTGAACGCCAAAGCAGTCATCCTCTTCTGCTTCTCGGTCTACTGTATTCCTCGACAAAAGCTTTCTGCACCTCATGCGGTTTGTCAGTTTTTCGGGTATCTGCCCAACTCAGACCAAGCGGCGATGTCGCGTGATGGCGTCATGAAAATGCTACATGCATGCAAATTAAGATTCTTGGGGGCGACGCGTGTGTGTACCTGACGAGGAAGATGAAGAGAGGTCTCCGCTCAGTCTTTAGTCTACCGGTCACGCCGCTGCTGCTGCTGGTTAGAAATAATGTTCATCCACAGCCTTGTCGATATGGCGTCTCTCTTCCGTAACATATTTGGTGGAGGTAGAACGTTCCCCGTCCTCACCAAGAAGCTTCGCAGTTGCTGCACCGTCCAGCCTCCGGCCATGGCTTCTAATGATAATCCCTGTCCCCGCCATCACCTGGAGCACCAGCTACTACGAACCTTGCGATGTCCCACCCCCGTGATCCCGGTACGTTCTCCGCCCAGCCTGGCCTTGACGTCCAATACTGGCTCCGCACGTACGAGCGCGTAAGCCTGTCTCACCGATGGGACCCAACCATGATGCTCGCCAACGTAATCTTTTACTTGGATGGCACCCCGCGTGTGTGGTTCGACGCTCATGAGGCCGAGCTCACCAGCTGAGACATCTTCAAGGACCGACTACGCAACATCTTTGGGGAAACGGCCGCACGACAAGAACTCGCCACGCGAGTACAGTCATCAACCGAGTCGTATGTCTTGTACAAACAGGACGTGCTCGCGTTGTGCCGCAAAGTGGACGAGCAAATTACCGACAGCGACAAGGCGGGCAACATACTCAATGGCATCGCAGACGACTCTTTCAACTTGCTCATGTACAACAACGTCACGAACATCGATATTATAATTAAAGAATGCCGCCGCTTCGAAATGACCAAAAACCGTCGAGTTCGGCCTCAATTTTTACGGCTCCCAAACACGGCTGTCACGTTAACCTGTACCGAACTCGGTGCCGCACCACCCTTGCACGAGAATGTCACACGCATCGTTCGGCGCAAGCTTGAGGCAGCCCATCCGCCGCCCTTTGATGCACTTCCACTAGATCAGGGCACCGTGCAAACACCTCCGGTGGTGTCAGTTATTCAGGCAGTTGTGCGACAAAAAATTGCTAACCTTGGTTTTCCTGTCGCCTACAGACTACCGGACTACAGACCGATGTCAATGAATGCAACACGCCACGACCCATACACTCTGCCTAGATCCCGCAATCCGACGGATTGCAGAACAGCAGAAAACAAGCCAACCTGCTTCCGCTGTCACTAAGTTGGCCATGTCTCCCGCTACTGCCGCAGCACTTGGACGCCCCCCCCCCCCCCCGTTGGCGCCAATTTTCTTCTCCTCAGCCATACGCGGACCCCCGTCTGTATTCGCCCAGCCGTGATTATCCTGCTTCCGACGCACCTAACAGCCGCTCTACCGCTCGTTCACCGTCACCGCAACGCCGCCGTTCGCCATCACCCCAACCCCGCCGCTATCCATCGCCGACTAACTGAATCTTCCCGGATGGAAAACTAGAATATGCAGCTCCTCGAGGTAGTGCTGCATCAAGTGCGACTGACCCAAATCCCCCGTTGACACTACCTACTAATAAGAACTTGCTGGAAGCGCATGTGGACGGTCTTTCTTTCATGGCTTTAGTTGACACTGGCGCTCAGGTGTCTATAATGAGTGCTCGTCTGTGTCGCCGCCTCAAAATATACTCACGCCTGCCGGAACACAAGCCGTCCGTATCGCCGATGGTGGAACTGTAGCCGTCATTTGAATGTGTATTGCTCGTATTAGCATTGCCGGCCGCCATGCTCTTGTTTTATTTACCGTGCTCGACAGTTGCCCTCATGACGTCATCTTCGCGATGGGCTTCTTATCGACGCATTCCGCCCTGAATGACTGTTCCACCGGCACTCTCTGTTTAGAACCTCCTCTTCTCCTGAATTCTCACCCTGAACTACCGAACAGCCTGTGCACCACTGACTTCTTTTGGATACCACCTAAAGCTCTAACAATCATTGAATTGGCAACACGCTCTCCTGTGCCCGAAGGTGAGTATATAGTAACGCCTATTCCTGATGTTCTTCTGGCGCGTGACATTACTGTCCCACACTCCGTCGTAACCACGGCCTCGAACCGAACATATTTACCTGTTATCAATTTCGGTTTTATAAAAGAAGTGCACCTCAAGGAATATCCGTCGCCACGCTAAGATCCTTAATTGACGACCACGTCATAAGTTTTTCGGCAGACGTATGTCCCGATCACCCACGTCACTCACAGGATGCAACGTGCCTGGATGCAACCTTACGCTCCATGATCGCCCCGGACCTCGAACCTGAGGAGTCAGCCGCCCTTTGCCGCCTTCTGACGTCATACCACGACATATTCGTCATAGACAGCCGTCCACTCGGCCAGACTTCACTCGTCAAGCACCGCATTAACACAGGTGATTCTCATCCCATTCATCGGCAACTGTACTGGGTGTCTGCCACCGAGCGTAAAGTACTTCAACAAGAAGTCACCAAGACGTTAGCCAAAGGAATCATTGAACCCTATTCGAGCCCTTGGGCGTCCCCCGTTGTGCTCATTAAAAAGAAACATGGCACGTGGCGCTTCTGCGTGGATTACCGCCATCTGAATAGAATCACGAAAAAGAACGTTTATCCTTTACCCCGCATCGATGACGCTCTCGATTGTCTCCCCGGTGCCCAATACCTTTCTTCAATAGACCTACGTTCCAGCTACCGGCAGATTGCTGTCGATGAAAAAGACCAAGAGACTACTGGCAGATTGCTGTCGATGAAACAGACTAAGAGAAGACTGCATTTGCAACTCCAGACAGCCTGTATCAGTTCAAGGTTATGCCGTTTGGGCTACACAACGCCCCAGCCACGTTCGAGCACATGATGGACTCTCTGCTACAAGGGTTTAAATGGACAACATGCCTCTGTTATCTTGATGATGATGTTGTATATTCCTCAAGATTTGAGACCCACCTTCAGCATTGGTCAGCTATTCTCGACATATTCCACACTGCAGGCCTTCAATTAAACTAGTTGAAGTGCCACTTCGGGCGCCGGCAAATTACAATGATGGGTCACTTTGTCGACGCATCTGGTGTGCAGCCAGACCCGGAGAAAATTTGTGCAGTCACCAACATTTCTGTACCTCGGTCAGTTAAAGACGTCCGAAGTTTTGTAGGACAGTGTTCCTACTTTAGAAGTTTGTGAAAGGTTTCTCTACCATCGCTCGACCTCTCACAGAGCTTCTGAAGAAAGACGTCAAGTTTACGTGGGATACTGACCAAGCTGCTGCTTTTTTTATCTAATAACGCTTCTGACGACTCCACCTCTTTTGGCTCACTTTGACCCATCCGATCCGACGGAAGTTCGAACCGACGCTAGTGGTCACGGGATCGGAGCCGTCCTAGCCCAACGCCAACGGGGACACGACCGAGTTGTCACCTACGCTATCCGCCTCCTCACAGCTTCTGAGCACACTTATTTCATTACAGAGCGTGAGTGTCTCACATTTGTTTGGGCTGTCTCAAAGTTTTGTCCATATTTATATCTCACAAATTTCTCTGTAATAACTGACCATCATGAGCTCTCTTGGCTTACGTTACTGAAGTATCCTACTGACCGGCTCGGGTGCTGGGCTCTGTGACTGCAAGAGTATACCTACTCGGTGACGTACAAGTACGGACGCCTACATCAGGACGCAGACTGTCTGTCCCGCACCCGGCTGCTGAGTCGAGCACTATACTTGACAAAGACAGCAGCCCTTGCGTCTTTCTCTTTCGCAAATGACATGCATCGGTGACGAGCCGTGCCGTGATGCGTCCTTGCGTGTTATCATTGAGCGCCTCGAATCATCATCTTCGATTCAGTCTCATCACTCATTCGTGCTCCACGATGGCGTATTATACCACCGAAATTTCGAGGCGGATGGACCAGCCCTGCTTCTTGTCATTCCGAAACACCTTCGCTCGGAAGTTGTACATGAACATCATGACCTTCTGACTGCCGGTCACGTTGGTGTCTCACGCACTTACGACCGAATAAGCCGGCGATTCTTCTGGCCAGGCCTTGCACGCTCAGTTGGAAGATACGTTGCGGCTTGTGAGAAAGGTCAGCGCCGCGAAACGCCATCGACGCTTCCCGCCGGTCACCTTCAACCACTTGACAATCCGTCAGAACTGTTCATCTGCGTTGGCTTGGACCTACTTGGCCCATTCCCCTTGTCTTCCTCGGGTAACAAGAAGATAGCTGTGGCCACCGACTACGCCACGCGTTATGCCATCACACGAGCTCTTCCAAGGAGCTGCGCCACAGACGTCACCGACCTCCTCCTCAAGGACGCGATTTTGCAACCCGAGCCCCACGGCAGCTGCTTACAGACCGTGGCCACACCTTTCGTCGAAGGTGATAGCCGACATCTTGCAGTCACGTCAAACAAGACACAAGCTGACTACTTCATACCATCCGCAAACCAATGGTCTCACGGAGCGTCTAAATCGAACTCTTACAGACATGCTCGCTAAGTGTGTTTCTGCTAACCACACCGACTGGGATCTTGCGTTGCCGTACGTTAAACACACCTATAATTCTTCGCGCCATGACACTGCCAGTTACTCTCCATTTTTTCAGCTTTTTTGCCGAAAACAAACATTGCCTCTAGATACCGTCATACCATCCCCTGCGGGACCGACCAGCGAATATACCATAAAGGCTATCCCTCGGGCCGCTCACGCACGCGAAATCACCCGTACTCACTTTCTGACCTCTCAAGAGAAGCAACGACGTTTGTATGACCAACGAAACCACGACGTACACTTTCCGCCTGGTTCTTTGGTCCTGCTCTGGTCTCCGAACCATCAAGTTGGCTTGTCAGAACAACTGCTTACTTGCTACACAGGTCCATACCGATTCCTTTGTGTCGTTACTTCTGTGACATATGAAATTGGTCCTGTCACCCCATCGCCTTCATGTGCCCAACAGGCTACCGATATTGTACATGTTGCGCGCTTGAAGCCCTACCACTCTCCTAGTGACGTTGACTATATTATGCGCCAAGACATCGCTTCTGCCACCGGCGATTATGCTAAATGCATGCAAATTAAGATTGTAGGTGGCGACGCGCGTGTGTGCCTGACGAGGATGACGAAGAGTAGCCTCTGCTTAGTGTTTGGTCTACCGGTCACGCCGCTGTTGCTGCTGGTTTGAAATATAATTTACCCAGAGCTTTGTCGGTACGGCGTGTCTCTTCCGAAACAATATTAAAAAGTTTGGTGATCTAAGGTGTCAACGAATAATTTATTGATCACTTGTGTAGCCAGCTACAGGCACTTTTCGTGCTTATTAAGGCCTCTAAATTTTACCGACGACGTATACTGTGCGGTTTATTTTGTAGGAGCGCACGAATATTGACTTATCACACCAAATTGAATGCTGCCTATTGGATATCAAAATTGGATACCTACTTTTTGGAAAAGAAATCTGCGTGAATATGATATCATTAAATTGGTTGTTCAAAGATCAACGGGTGCAATTTGCATCTGTCTTACAAATTATTTTGGTGCGAGTGGCACTCGTTTTATAGCTGAAAGAATTGACTCTCGTATTTGTCACTAAATCTGAGCACTGCATTCCTGTATGTAAGTGTGAGAGCATTCTCTAAGTATAATTGTTACGCTGCTTGACCTCATCTTTCTCTGTGTCGGCTCACCACGCTTGCACCCCATCATGACCGATGTCACCCTGATCCCTTTTCATATTCTTGAAGGTTTCAAGTAGGTATGTGGGAAAGAAAAAGAACGTGGCAACCGATACATCTGTTCAGCGATGCATGAGGCTAGTAATGTTTTGGCTCGCAAATTCTTTCTGCCGTTCATGCATGTGAAATAACCATTATTTCCCCACTGCAAGGCATGAAAAAGGGGCTTTGCGTAATGACAGCCAGAAAGTAGTAAAATATTGTTTTCCGGGTAGCTTCTGTATGTAGCGACATAAGTATGAAGCGGACCATGTGCCACACCCGCAGTATATGTGCAGAGGGGTCCACTGTCAAAGGGAACGTCAGGGCACGTGTCATCTTTCTGGTGTTTTTTTTTTTACAAAATGCCACATCTAGTGGCCACGTGATCAAGTATAGGAGATAACATTTAAAACTCTCTAAACCGGTTTGCAAACTTCACCAGCCATCGCTGGTGTCTCTCAACTCAATACATTCCCCCTGTAGGATTCCTAGAATTTATATAAATAGCACCGGTAGTGAATAATGCTACCGACTGGATAGTAAAGCCCCGATAAGGGAGCCATCTTAGCATATTTGCTGAAGTAAGAGTGCACGATGTAAAGCAGAAGTAGAGAAAGGAAAGTAGCAGGACAGGACGTCTGACATCATGCCGCAGGGACATCCGACATCATGGCCATCAAGTTGCTGCCTCACAAAGACTGCTGTGCAGCTGCGGCCTGCTAGCAATGTTTCCAAAATACAGGCAGATCTTGAGAAACACTGAAAGTAAATGGTTTATCGGAACAGAAGTTGCTCTAGAGTGCAAATTTAATGCTTCGTCTTTTTTTTTTCCTGTTTTGTTCAGTGCGCTTTAAACTTCGACCGAGGAATTATAGAGTGATGCATATTAGAGTAATTTGAGTGTCAGAAAGACGGTATGTTGTAAACAAAATGTCGTGAAATGCAGGTACTCGGTTGCTTTGCACGAGGAAAATCGTTGCTAAAAGAAGTTATTCCAGTATAATGAAGGCTAGGCATTGTACCTGAGTTAGCCATGTTTTGCTGTGAATTTGCAGCTTACATGATAATAAAAGGAATTCCTCTGCGAAGCCACTGATACAGTGTCTTCATGACGAGGAAGTACATAAATTTTCTAATCTTATACCACAAAGTGTAGAGCAAAAAACTAAGCTTGTAAGCTTGTCCTATTCTAAAATATTGGGAAATATTACTTAAGCCAATTGCATGAAATTGGGTCAAGTTTGTTTGGATGCTTTAAATTTAGAAAGAGTACTCTGATTAAGTGAGCAGCACTCGTTGAGTCTAATACTAACCAAAGATTTTGTGGTCAATTGTTGCACTTCTTGAATTATTTACTAGTGGTGTAGCCAAATAGAAGAGACAATAGATAACCATTCCCAAGAAATCAGTTCACTGGTAATCGCATAATTGTGGGATATTAAATTATCAGTCATAAACACATGGCTTGAAGGCTGATTAGCGATGTTTATTTTGCCTCAGGAGGGACTTATGTACGCAAAGATAGAAAGCAAGTCTATAAATATTTTTTGTTTGAATAAATTATTTTTCTCTGGAAATATTTGATTATTGTCAAATTTACATGGAAATAACACTCTGCTCTTTAGTGATTGTAATATGTTCTACGTTCACAACAAAATATAACAAAAACTACACAGACATTTTGCCTCCTATGTCAGTGGCATCCTCAGAGTGCACTGGCAACAAATGGGTTGAAGTGAGCTAATTCACTCATTGTGTCGTACGTGTCTACTCATCCGGATGTAGGACATAATTGTTGTTGCATGCTGACTGGTGAAAATGGTGACAAACCCAGATGTTTTTTGTACCGCTGTGTGTAATAAGAAATTTTAGGCCATTTGATTATGTATAACGTTGCACTGATATCTGTGAAATTCACTTGTCTAATGCATGCATTTTTTGGAATGCCAAGAAATCGTCACGTATGCTAACCTCCGCCGCATTTTTTTCGTCGCAACAGGAATATTGCGACCTTTATGAACCATATAACGTGTTTTGTAGAGGTTATAGCTACTTCTGTTGTGCTGTTTGTACTGCAGTTTCCTGACTTGTTGTAACGTATTCACCCACTCCTTTCTTCAATGCAATAGCCTTGAGAGTATTCAAAAAAATAAAAATTAAATTGCAAAAGCCACCCATGCCACGCATTATAAGGCAAGACTCGTCAAACACTGCTCGACAACGGGACATGCATTCGACTTCAGTAATGAGACAACGCTAGCTCGGAAATAAAAGTGGGGAGAGAAATCTTTTCGACTCGTGATTCATTAGTGTGACGAGTTGGCGCGCGACAACAACCGTGGTCGCCTACTAAGCGGCATACGAAACAAGCAGCAAGCAATGTAACTTCTGCTCATTTGGTGCCAGGACATACTGAGGATGCCAGCTGCATATTTGGCGAAACCTCTATGTTGTTCTAGCTTTTAATTATGAACTGGCCTCTTTAGGAACATTTTTACATCTGCTTTTAGTTATAACTCTGCTTCATACTGGGGTGTACCATAAAACATGCTGGTAATTTCATTTTGATGCTTAGAATGAAACTTTTTATTTTGTTTTAGGCACATATGCTTGTGCTGGAAGAAAATGAGCAGCAGAATTTAATCTTACTTTGTCACTAATGCAGCTGATGAGGTGTGACAGAAAGTAATCGTACGCTGCGAGTGCAATCTTTTTGGTAAGCACAATATTGTATGGCAATTTCAAGCTACTAACAATTTGTTGTGCATAATTTAAAACAATTAACTCAACGAACATTGTCCACCTAAAATATTTAGGTAGATTGATTAGGTTTGAGCTGGAGAACTGAAATAAGACCGTAAATAAGCTCGAAATGTTGATTCTTTGCCACCTACAATAAGTAAGAGACCAATGATTCAGCTGAAAAAAAAAAGCTTCACAAATTTAATGTCTGCACTATTTATTCTTCTTCACTGCTTTGTTCTTTTCGCAGCTAGATTGTTACATAGTTTTCTGTCAGTCCTAGCTCAGATTTTATAGGATGTTGCAGACTGATTTTCTCAGCCAATTCTCTGCATTTTTAGAAAAGTTTTCTCATTTATTATTTTGTTTGCTCGATAAGCTACTATTACGCATCCAATCACTTACTCTTCAAAATGCAGGCCCTTATTGCCAACCGATTGCCACGCATCATGCCTTGTTCCACGGTCGCCACATCTATCACCCTACAATTGTTGTTTGCCGACATCGTTGACAGTGTTCTTCTTGGACCTACCCTCACCTGGTGAACTTGTTCACCCAAGTTGAATCACATTGGTAAAGTCTGGAGTAAAAACAGGCAACTTTAATATGCTGCTCAGTTTGCATAAGTGAACTCCACTGGGCATGTGAACTGTTGTGGCGGTATGGCTGTTGCTTTTCTGATGGTGATGCAGGTTGGTGTCCATTTTTTTTATTCTACTCTAAAATATAGCATTTTCTGTGCCTGTTGCTGCTGTTGTGCCCACAAGTTATTGTTTGTATATCCTTAATTGACATTTACGGTGTTATATTTTTGCGAGAAATAGGATACTCGGTCATAATACTCGTTCTGAATACCTTCTAAAAGTCAATTTCCTTCCTAAACACTTCCGCAAACAAGTTAGAGTACTCTGCCACTTTTCCGAAGATGCACATAACCACTCGCTATAAATTATCAAGTTCAAGCTGCATGCTCTTTATATCCAAAGAAGTTGAAATGTTAAAACTAGTGGCACACACAATACTAGAAATGCTTAAATGAAAAATACTAGACAGTTTTCACAGCAGCGCGTAAGAATTATAAGATAACTTGAGCTTACCTCTAGATACAAATATAATAAAATCTGGACTGAATAAACAAGAAGAATTGTGTCAAGGCAGTTTAGTCATTTTTGATCAAATGGACAAAAGGACAAGAACTTGATATTGAACCAAACAGAAAATAGTCGCATGACTTGTGTATTCGCTTCGGGATCCATATTTTTCGCTTAGTTGTGGCTTGGAGGTCACTGTTTTGCGCGAATCACACTGACCAGTTGCTGCACTGATCACGTTTCGCTTTTTTTCACAGGGTGTCGGCTACCTTAATTTTCAAAGACATATTTTTATGTAATCAATCGGCCACATTTAATCAGCCCCTTTTCCCTGAATGCATGTCAGGCAGTAATCATGAAGTTCAGATGCTTTCAAACAGATAAGCTTCTTTAGATGTGCAACATGTTTTGCTACGCAGATATCAGCCGGTTTTCCTGTTTAGTTAAAAACAAATTCTTGTTTGGTAAAAACAAGTTGTTGTTTTGGAACCTTTTATGCTTCATCAAAACGAGCTGTACCTGAATGAGACGTGCAAGTTTTTCAACGCTGCTATATTGTCTCTGTTCAAAAAATCATGACATAGACTGTCAACAGCACCGACAACCATCACTTTATACAATGCATGCCTCACCGTTGGAAAATTACTGACATAGCAATGGTTGTTTATGGTATTCATGTACCCCTAAGTATTTAACACATAGCAGTTTTGCCAGTGTTTCCTTTCTTCCTGTTCACTCTCCCACTGATATTGTAAATACTATAATTAAAAGCTTTTTTGTCAAACTTTTGCAAAGATTGTATAAGCCAGTTTGTGTTTTCATTTCGCACCTGTATTTGTTTTTTACGACCCACCAGTAGACATCTTATGAAAAGAACTTGGTAGACGAAGGAAGTGCTTAACAGCGCAAACGACATGAAGGGATAGGAGAGACGAGAACAGAGCGCTGAACAAACAACCAAAGTTTATTGCATTCCAACTGCAATATATAGGCAAACAGAACCTGCGTCTAACCACGCAACATCAGCGAAATCGGACATACATATGCCAAACGGCCTATCTTATCAAGCGCCAATCATACCAGGGTACCCTGGATAACGGAATTCACTGCCGTGAAGAAAACTCGAAGCTACGCCACCACAGGAACCTCCAATTTGTTTAATGTGGAAAGCTTCGCGAATCTCGCGCTAGCGCTGACTTTTATATCGCCCCATAATAACACACTGGTCGAAAATTGGCCGGCACCCACACTTTTTACAATGGTCCGCCAAATGGTTGGGAAAGGAGCCTTTAAGAGAGTAAGCGTGCTCCCTCAAGCGATCAATATTGCATCGGCCTGTTTTGCCAATGTAACAGAGAAAAAACTGTATAGCAGCCAGGCATTTTCGACAACTGTGTAATTATGGGGCGATATAAAAATCAGCGCAAGCCCGAGATTAGCGAAGTTTTCTACATTCCACAGTTTGGTGCTTCCTGTGTTAGCGTACCTTCAATTTTTCTTCGCGGCTGTGAATTTCGTTATCTAGGGTCTCCTGGTATGACTGGATCTTGATAAGGTAGGCTATTCAGCACATGTATGTCCGCTTTTGCTGATGTTGCGTGGTTCTGCGCAGATTCTGTTTTCCTATATGTTGCAATTAAATTCCAATGTACTTTGGTTGTTAGATCAGCGCTTGGTTCTCGTCTCTTCTATCCCCTTCTGTCGTTTGCGCTGTTAAGCACGTTCTTCGTCTACCACAGCACCAACCAGCCCAAGCAAGCACCTTGTGAAAGGAACTTGCAACGTGCTTTGTTCATATTTATTACTGATTACTTAAAATGTGTTTTGTAACACTCCCTTTCATATGTGGCTCTGTGACAACGACAAATGAATAAGTAGCAAGTGATCTTCTTGAATAAATGTCTTCTTTTGTGCTTTCATGTGGCATTCAGGCACTTCGGCATAATGTTTTCTGCCTAATCAGTGTGCCTACATGTCCTCATGGTTTCTGCAATTCTGCACATAAAAGTTTTGCAACCTCAACACATGTTCACTTATTTAGGTCATCGCTTACACAGAGCAAAACCACATTTTTCAATGCTCTAAAAAATGCAGTATGTATTTCACATGTGTTGGAAGCTTTTGAATTTGAGAAGTCTGTTTTCGGTCTTACGGACATGCACAAGTGCCTTTAGACATTTTGATAGCTTGGCTGTTCCCACACCACTTGTTTATGCATGTACTAATGCATTGATAAAAAGCTGTTAGGAAACAGTTTTTGTGCATGGACAATAGTAATGCAAATTTCACACCATACCAGAGCTTTTTTCTTAGCCAAACGCTTCGGGGCAGTTCCCGTAACAAGTCAACATGCCTTTTATTGATAACGCACACACAGTAGTATATATTTTCTGCGCACGTCACATGAAAGTCAGCACGTCACAGAGCAATGTTGACATCACATTGCTGGTATGCTGACATCATACTGCTAGTATGTTGACATGACCTTGCTGGTATGTTGCGAAAACATTGCCGTGATGTTGAAAATGTGATCCTAGACGTTGCCATATCGTCGTGAATGTTAGAAGCAACGCTATCATATGATCAAAAAAGAGGACGTTAGGCGCTTTTAGGTAACGTCGCTGACTGACATCGGGGCACTTTCATTCAATGTTCGGATAACACTCTGCGTGACTTGGGTACGATGCTTTAGTAAGCTGACACTCATCCGCAGTTAGCTTTGCATGGAAACTTATAACTAAGGAGTAATAAAAATGCATTGTCAGGTAATGTGAATATGACAAAATCTGTCATTTTTACCTGCAAGATTAAGAAAGTCAACAATTCACAAACTTACAATATAAATCATAGTCTGTAGAATTTTAAATTTATACTTGCTTGGAGTCTATTTTACACAAAGTACGCACTGGAATGACTATGTCATTATTGTTTTACTGAAGGCCTCTAGAGATAGTGGCATTTTTTCGCGTCAGAGATCACTGCTACCACTAAAATCAGAGCTTGCAATATATTATGCCTCATTTATTTTCATTTATTTACTGTTCCTAATTGTGGGCCAGGGCGAAACAGAGTTATCTGAAAAATATTTCTGTAATACATAACGAAATCATTTGTTAATATTTATAATCTTCCATGCAGACATAAAATTTATCATCTGTTCTTTGAACACAGCATGAGTACCGATGTCAACCTATATAAATATAGACTGCTACATTACTGTAGGATAGAACAATAAAGATGTTTCTCTACATTATCATCATTAGCTGATATGCAAACTTACAATTCACACTACCAACATCGTAATCAGTCCATTTGGATACTTCCTCACATTGAACAATTTATGGTGTGCAAAGAATGTGTTATTAGTTACCGTTACAGTGAAAAATGCTCCATTTTGCTTGCATTGAAGCTACAGACATTACGGTAACCCCGCTCGGCAATTTTTGAAAATAATTCTAACTGTTAAGTCAGATCATTAGCCTTTACCCCCTTATGGGTACCATGCAATGTTCTGCAACGCTCTGTGTTTTGTTTTGGCTCTCAATGTTTTGTTTTGCCATACTTGCACAAAGCTTTTGAAACCATGCTCTCTATGCTTTTTTTTGTTGCATCGAGTGTACACAACCTGTGCTGCCTTCATTACATGTCCGTTCATATATTTGTGTAATGTAAGTGAGTTACTACGACCATTTTATGCATGCTGTCGCCATCACTCCCTCTGAATGATGTATTTGCATCATCAACACTGCATTGTTATAAAACTGTGTTATCTTTTTTTTCTGATTAAAAGCGCCTATTATGAATTATAAACGCTATTTCACGAAACACCACGGCTTTCGCCAATATTGGTGCATTTGATTTCGCTTCCTATAGCCACCTAAATTCATTCAAGACGCAAGTAACATGCCATTATCTTGACATCTATGCTAGAGATCACAAGTAGGCCTTAGGATTTCGGGTCATGGTGAAGCCTCAGTTCAGCACGAACATTTACTGTAAAAATCTGTGAAAGAATCAAACCTCGCAACTTATTCCAATCCAGCGAAATTTGCAGTGTAGTCAATGAAGTCATTAGCATTTGACTGTAGTGGGCAGCGGTCGAGCGATTTGGGTAGAATAGGGACTGCTGGTATTTCAGAAAGTCCCCTTCCTACAGCATGCCACAATAAAAAGATGCAGACTAGCAGGGTTGCAGAGCCTGAGCGCAAGGAAAGAATGATTCATCGCTATTCATACTTTTACAAACGTAGGAGTGTCACAGATGTGCGAACCAAGAGAATTGAATCTACTGCAAGGCTTGGCAGTATCGAAGATATATGTATCTTAGAGACTGTCTTAGATACTGTTTGTGTATCTTCCATTTTTACCATTATACGTCTCGCAAAAAGAGTATCTGCATTTGTTTTGGCGAGACATTTATTATGTATTGTTCAACTGAAAATACACTCAATGGGCGGATGCTGTCATAGCGGCAACTCCGAGCGAAACGATAAGCGAACTCCTCTTCTGTACCAGGATAGTGCAGACACTAAGGCCCCCGAATACAGTCTTTATTCACGCCGAATAAGTGGTGAATAAGGCACCCGAATAGTCTTTTGTACTTCCGCCAGAACCATCGATAAAGGGCAGGCGTTGAGGTGTGCGCGTCACAATTAGTAGAACACAGCCACCTGCTGGCACTCACGTCACCGCTACGAAAATTTTGTCCCCATGTCTGCACGCACACAACCTTTCAATATCTCAGTATATTATTTTTTGTAGCTGCTTTATTGTCACACGCACATATTCTATGTACTGTTCTACATAAACTTGTGTTTTTGGTGTTTTCACAAAGTTTCTGATGCTGCTGTATCGAATTTTCGGACCAAAGGCGAGTGCAAAGCGCTCCTTATAAGACATCAAGAATATGTAAGTAAATCGAATGGCTTTAGAGAATGATCAGGTTGGCGATCTTCGCAAACTCTTTGAAGAGTTACACTAGTGCTTTAGCAGCCAATCGAGGCAAACAACACTTATTGCTGACGAGATTCAGTTGACATACGACAAGCATGCACAGTCAAAACCGTACCACGTCTCACCTCGCCAGCGAGATATAGTGGAGGTAGACATAAAACGAATGCTCGAGCTGTGAATTATTGAGCCAGCTGATATTGGCTAAACTTCCCCAATAATACTCGTTGGAGCAAACAGAAAGGATCCGCGTCGTTGTGTAGACTACAGGAAGGTGAGTGCAATCACATGAGACCAGCTCTATTCTATATCTAACATAGAAGAACGAGTCAAACGAGTGAGCAAAGCCCCAGTATATTTCTACGTTGGACTTGGTTAGAGGATACTAGCAGCTTCCCATGTGAGTAAGCGCAAGTCGGTGCGTAGCGTTCAGCTCTCAACTTGGCATGTTTCGACCTCTCAAGTTGACTTTCGGCTTAAGAATGTTTCGTTTAGCTCTTCCAAGCCGATAGATATGGTCTTCAAGGATCTACAATATTACGCAATCCCCTATTTAGATTACAACGCAATCTTTACGACAGCTCGAATGAACATTTGGAGCGTCTAAGGGAAGTGCTGAGTCAATGGAGAGATGCGTTTTTTTTTAAGGTAAAGGCTGAAAAATGGCAATTTTAATGTTCACAAGTTACCTAACTAGGACATGTAGTGGGACAGAAAAAGCTAAGGCTCTCCGAACTGAAGCTTGAACCTATCACTAGTTTTCTTCAACCACGCGTGAAGACAGATGTCCAGGTTTTTTGGGGACTCGTGAGTTATTACCAGTGGTACATTCCTCCCTACTTGCGGCTAGCAAGCTCTTTGACAGATGCTCTCTGAAAACGAGAGCCAGAGAAAGTTCAGTGGTATTAGGCAAAATACAGTGCATTTAAAGAACTGACATGTGTTTTTAGCTCGAACCCAGTGCTTCAGACCCATGACTATGCTACAAATGTATAGTGCAATGCGATGCTAGCGAGCGTACATTGGAAGTAGTCCTCAGTAAGGTGTCAGATGACGTTGCGGAGCATCAGCTACTGTATGCTAGTCGAAAGCTTACGTGCCGAGAAGAGGCGTAACGCGCCTTGGAAAAGGAATGCCCCGACATTGTCTGGGATACCCGAAAATTGTTTTGTTAGCTGTACGGAGCAAATTGTACCCTAAAAACTGACCACTTTTCTCTGACATAGCTATGACACATGACGCCCTAAAATGGACGCTTGCTCTGATGGAGTCCAATTCTTCAATAGTATAACTTTACCGCCCGCTACAAAAAGGGCCACTTATTAGAAACGCGGATGGTTCGAGCCGATTTTTGTAAGACGATGTTTTCTTGTTGAATTTGTCTGTATTTTCAGAAAATGAACTTCATCCGCATAGCTAGATTTTGCGTGAGTATTTTCATGTTTTTCATTATACAAACATTCTTGTTCGCTTTCATGGCAATGGTGACGGCATGCGGAGCTGGTCGGCATTTGAAGAGAAACGGAAGGCTGTTTGCAATGCCGCTTGGAATTGTAGTGTCAAAACTGTGAAAACACAGAGTTTTGACTTTGGTGAAGAACTAGCCTGGCGAGTAAGAGGTCAGGAACCTGCGCTTGCACGTGGGGCAGCGCTATGTTGTTTCGTTTGTTCGGTATACTTTCTTCAGGATAGGGGACAAAGAAGTAATCAAATGACAGTCGCTGCCAGTGGGATACTACCTCTATCTGCGTTCTTCATCGCCAGCGCATTGTGTTCACCGGCGATTTCAAACTTCCGGGGAGAGGATGAGCTGTTAGATGCGGACTGCGTACCAGTACAGTGTTCTACTTCTCAGTGCATAAGGGCAATATTAACCCAGAGGCCTGACAACACGAGTGACTCTCTGAGCGACGCCTTCGCGCTGTAGCCGAGGTGATTCATGTTCCACGTTCAACAACCCAGGATCAATGGCCTCGCCGAGGTTTAGGGTGATGCAAGCTTCCATTGACATTTCCATGTGCGTGCTTGCACAACAGTAGACCAACACCACAAGAAGAGCAGCCCCCCGGCAACACAGACCTATATCTTCCATTGGTTAAAAGTCACGCCATCTGTTTGGGGCTTCTGATTGCACGAACCTCACATCACTCGCCCCAGTTCATGATTCATTGGAAGTGACGTGATTTAAGGCTATATAAGTCGAGCAGCCATCGCAGGAGGGGTAGTCTTCAGCTGTCCTAAGCACGCAGCGTGCTAGTTGCTGGCGACCAAACTGAGTTGTCTGAATGGCCAATTCATCTTATATTATTTTACTCTGACTATCTTATGTATATAAACATAAGTTTTACTTCGTACGCTTACATTATTCTCGGCCAATTTCCGCACATATCCCGGCTGTGGCGGCTGCATTTTCGATAGAGGCGGAAATGTTGTAGGCCCGTGTACTCAAATTTGGTGCACGTTAAAGAACCCCAGGCGGTCAAAATTTCCGGAGCCCTCCACTACGGCGTCTCTCATAATCAAATAGTGGTTTTGGGACGTTAAACCCCACGAATCAATCAATCAATCAATTTCCGCACATAAGTGGCGAGATGCCATAATCTTAAATACTTCGTGCCAAAGTATCTTGTATCGTACCATGACAGAATTTTAAAGTATCCATACTCGGCCCGGACTCCTCAAAAGGTCGCAATTAAAAGGTAATATGAAGTTAGTTATGTCAAAGAAAGAGATATCTTTACCCAGTCGAACCCAGGTGTGGTTAAGTCAGCGGGCAGCGCATAAGACAAGTGTTTGAATTGTTGAATGGTTTCGTCACACTCAGTTCGGTGCCAATACTAACTTGCTGCAATAGTTTCACTGTGCTAGAAAAGAATCATTTCTTTGAAGGATCCGCGGTCGTGTTGCCATGTGTGCGCATCAAGAGGGGCTCGCGTATGTACAAAAGCCCTCCCCATAAGCGCGCATCCTCGGTGACTTCGAGGAGATAAACAGAGACCTGGATCACAGCTGGCGTGGCACTGAAGTCAAAGCTCGCTGTGTATTCAAAGTGACCCTCAGAGAAAATTTGCGATTTTCCAAGGAATTTCGCCGCGACGACCCAGTTTAATGCAAAGTGTTGAACGAGAAAAAAAAAACGCTTGTTTCGCCGAAGGTGGACAAGCGTTGAAGTGGTGGGTGTCATCATTAAATGAGAGGGAGCCCGATTGCAGAAAAAAGGGTACTTCAAAAGGACGTAGCGAGGAGAGATGTCGCCATTACTTTGCGTGGCGTGAAGAGCAAGATAACTTGCTCGTGGTTGGCGTAATCCTAGGCAGCTGAGGGACACACGAGTTATGTCACCGCGCCAGGCTTGGCCAGAACGACTACACGTAAACAGAAGAAGGCTGTAAACAAAGAGCCCCGGTACACTGCTCTAGTAGTCGCACCGTGTCGCTCAAAAAATTTATTGTAGAAGGTGGGCCCAAAAGGATGTGGCTACAATATACACTAGAACAGTAGCGCCTTTTTTTCGGTATTACCATCTAAGGCGCTCCTTCGTAAAAATAGGGCCAGGAATGCGAACAATCGTTTCACCTCAAATCACGACTGTTTATAAACGAAGTTTGTGAGTGTGAATGAGAAGCGTGAGCCAGGAAGAGGCGACCACTGGGTAATATTTTATGTCGACCTTATTTAAGTTTACTTTTTATTTTTTCTTGAATAAACACTTTTATTGTGGAACCTCGCATTCCTTGTAGCAAGCTGTCTGCAAAAGATAAGAGAGAGGCATGCCAAGTTGCGGGAATTATAGAGTTTTTCATCAGCCTGAGACCAATCATTAACGAGAAGGCTGGAGAACGTAATTCAACACTTTTAAATAAAATATTGTAGCTAGGCAATAATTATGAGAACGAGAGTAAACGAAGCAATGAAGCAACACGAGAGAAAGAAATGCAGGAATATCTAATCATTCGAGGAGGTCTGGTATGCTACCGTAAAGAGGGAAAAGGGATGACAGAGTTTTGAAGATGAAGAAAGAGACAGCACGCACTCACAAAGTACACAAAAAGGCACTTGCGGCCAGTAAGCACAACACGTCCCCGCAAGCTTTCCCAAAAAGAGGCCCTGCAGCGACTTATTGAGTTACACAGGAATAGTCTGCTATAACATGACGCACGGCACGAAAGTCAGGGGAAAAAAGAAAAAAAGCTACAATAAAATCCATCAAGCAGGAGTGGACATGCAGCAACTAATCACAGGCTTCAAGCGCCTTCTCTCCCTTCTCGTACCAGTGGGCCTGCAAGAGGGGGGAGGGGGGACATCCCGAAGGGTAAGAGGATGTGTCTCATTGGCGATGGACGTCAGGCCCGTCAAGAAGTTTCTTCTGTATTTTTTAAACAAGAGGCTTTTTCGGCGTCATCGCGAGCGCCAACGGGTACGTGGCTTCATCCAGTAGCCACAAGGACAGCTCAGTAGCTTGCTTTTGCTTCAGGCAGCCGACAGTGGTACCTCTGGATCTATGGCGGAGTAACTTGTGTATATCGCAACATTTTTGAAAAGGAGGACGAGAAGTTTAGCAAAATTGGAGAAATAATACTAAATTTTTATATGCGATCATAGCTGTAAAGTTTCGATCACTTTCTTTCGGGAACTTCGTGCACCGATCGGCAGCGTTTGGTGGCAATGTTAGAAAAGTGTTAAGCTTTCTAGGCTCTACCAAGAAACGTCTGGTAGCGGTATTTATTCCTCCGTCTGCCTGGAGTGTCATTTCTCTTCGCTTAACATTTAGGTGTGGTTCAGCGGCATTGGCATGCCGTAGAAAACGGGACATTGCTTTGCGTAGCACCATGCGGCCAAGATAATGTTCTTTAACATTCTGGCAGCAGACCTATAAACGTCTGCATGCGAGTTCAGGGAGTAAAAAATGTTCACGTGTGGCAATGATATGCGTTACACTACATCAATATATGCAACCAGGCTTGAATTCAAGCACCTCTAAAGCACGAACCAGTCTAGTAGCTACAGTTGGTTTTACGTAACATAGAGGAGTACAGAAAACTTTAACATGCGGTGCAAGTACGTTCAACCAAACCAGCGGAAAGTTTGCTCTGCTATTCTAAATTTTCTTTGATCACTCATCCACAGTTTTTCTTGCTCAAGAAACGCAGAATGTTATCACAACAATGAATGAAAGCGCCAAGATGTCAGTCAGCAACGTTGCCTATACGCGATTAACATCCTCTTGATACCGTGATAACGTTGCTTTTAACATACAGGACTATATGGCAACGTCCAGGATCACAGTTTCAACATCACGGTAATATCTTCTCAACATAGCAGCAACGTAATGTCAACATACCATCAAACGTGATGTCAACATTCAACAACGTAATGGCAGCATAAGAACAGCGTGATGCCGAAATTGCGGTGTGACGTGAAGACTTTCATGTAACGTGCGCAGAAAATATGTACTATTCGGTGTGCCTTATAAGCAAAAGGCATGTTGACTTGTTACGGGAACCGCCTCGAAGCTTCTCGCTAGGAAAAAAGCTCTGGTGTGGTGTAAAAAATTCCATTAGTGTTCATGCACAAAAACTGTTTCCTAACAGCACTTCATCAACACATTCTTACATGCATAAACAAGTGGTGTTGGAACAGCCAAGCTAAAAAATGGCAAGACATACTTGTGCATGTCCGTAAGACCAGAAACACACTTTTCAAATTCCAAAGCTTGCAACACATGTGATATACATACTGCATTTTTAGAGCATTAAAAATGTGTTAATGTAAGCAATGACTACAATAAGTGAGCATGTGTTGAGGGTGAAGTATTTTTCTGTGTAGAAATAGAGCAACCATGAGGCCATGCAGTCACACAGCTTATGCAGGAAATAACATGAAGTGCCTGAATGTCATATGAAAGAAAAAAAGACATTTGTTTACGAAGATTACTTACTTATTTATTTTTCATTGCCCCAGAGCAAGACATGAATGGGAGTGTTACAAAACGCATTTTAAGCATTCAGTAATAAATATGAACAAGGCACGTTGCAAGTTTCTTTCATACTATGTCAACTGCTGCGTCGTAAAAACAAATACAAGTGCAAAATGAAAACACAACTTGTTTATACAATTTTAGCAAAAGTTGGACGAAAAAAGCATCAATGGTATTTACAATATCAGTGGGAAAGTGAATAGGCAAAGAAGAAGACACTGGCAAAACTGCTATGTGTTAAATACATAGGAGGACACGAATACCATACACAGCCATTGCCTTGTCGGTAATTTTCCAACAGTGATGCATGCAATGTGTACAATGATGATTGCCACTGATGTTGGCTGTCTATGTCATGATTTTACGAACAGGAACAATATAGCAGAATTAAAAAACTGGCACATCCCACTCAGCTACAGCATGTTTTGACGGAGATTAGGAGGTTCAAAACAAGAACTTGTGTTTACCAAAACATAAAATCCTGCCAATATTCATGTAGCAAAACTTGTTGCACAGCAAAAGAAGCTTATCAGTTTGAAAGCAAGTGAACTTCATGATTACTGTCGGCACGCATTCAATGAAAATCGGCTCAATAAATGTGGCCGATTTATTACATAAAAATACGCCTTTGAAAGTTAAGGTAGCTTATACCCGGTCAGAAAAAGCGAAACGCGATCAGTGGAGCAACTGGTCAGCGTAATTCGCGCAAAACAGTGACCTCCCATTTACAACCAAGAGAGAAATATTGATCACGAAACGAATACACAAGGCATGCAACTATTTTCTGTTCAGTTCATTACTGAACAGTTACTTTCTGTTCAAGTTGTCCTTTTGTACATTGGATCACTAAACTGCCCTGACACATTTATTCTTGTTCATTCAGTCCAGATTTTATTAATTTGTATCTATAGGTGAGCTCAAGTTATCTTTAGATTGTTATGCCCCGCTCTGCATAACTGTCTAGTAATTCTCATTTTTGCATTTCTTGCGTTGTGTGTGCCACTGTATTTAGCATTTCAACTTTTTTGAATTTGCAGTGAATGCAGCTTTCAAGTTGATTCTCTGTAGCGAGCGATTATGCGCATCTTCGGAAAAGTGGCAGAGTACTCCGACTTCTTTGCGGAAGTCGTAGGAAGGAAGTTGTTTTTTTTTTTGAAGGTATTCAGAACGAGCATTATCACCGAGTACCCTATTCTTCAAAAGAATATAACACTATGAATGTCAGCTACGGATACACATAGAGTCATACTTGTGGGCTAGGAACAGCCGCAGGCACAGGAAATGCAATATTTTAGAGCAAAATGACAAATGGACACCAACCTGCATCACCATCAGAGAAGCGACTAACAGCCATACCGCCCAGTGGAGTTCAGATACGCAAACTGAGCAGCTAATTGAAGTTGCCAGTCTTTGCTCAAGACTTTGCCAATGTGGTTCGACTTGAGTGAACAAGCTCACCAGGTCAGGGTACGTCCAAGAGGGGTACACTTTCGACGATGTCGGCAAACAGCAATTGCAGGGCGATGGCTGTGACGACCGTGGAACAAGCCATGATGCGAGGCAATCGGTTGGCAATGAGGGCCTGCATTATAAAGAGGAAGTGATTAGCCCCATAGTAGTAGCTTATCAAGCAAACAAAATAATTATTTGGGAATACTTCACTACAACAATGCAGAGAATCCGCTGACGAAAACTGTCTGCAACATCCTGTTAAAGCTGTGCCAGGACTGACAGAAAGCTATGCAACAATCCAGCAGTGAAAAAAAACACAGCAATCAGGAAAGTTAAATAGTGAAGAGATAAAATTTGTCAAGCTTTATTCAGCTGAAGGATTACCTCTTTACTCAGTAATGACGGCAAAAAATCAACTTTTCGAGCTTATTTACGGCCTTATTTCAGTTCTTTAGCTCAAACATATTCCATTTACCTAGTTATTTTCAGGGCGGCCATGTTCATTGAGTAAACTATTATAAATTATGCACAAAGAAAATTGTTAGTAGTTTAAAAATGCCATATAATATGGTGCTTACTAAACAATTGGCACTCACAGCGTAGTATTGCTTTCTGTCAATCCTCATCGGCTGCATTGGTGGCAAAGGAAGACGAAATTCTGCTGCTCATTTTCTTCCGGCACGTGCATATGTCCCTAAAACAAAATGAACATCCAAATAAAAATAACAGCATGTTTTTGGTGCACCATAGTATGCAGCAGAGTTATAACCGAGGAGCAGATAAAACATGTTCCGAAAAACCAGGCAAGTTCTTGATTAAAAATATCAATAGATTCATACTTATCACAGCAAAATATGTATAAATAATCTATACAAATATAATATATATAAATATATATTCATACTTATCACAGCAAAATATAGCACAAACTACATACACGTTTCGCCCAGTATGCAGCTGGCATCCTCAGTATGCCCAAGCACCGAATGAGCGGAGGTTGCCCAATTTGCTGCTTGCCTCGTATGTCGCTTAGTATGCGGCTGCGGTTGTTGTCACGCGCCAACTTATCACACAAATGAATCACGACTCGAGAGGATTTCTCTTGCCCCACTTTTGTACCCGAGCGAGTGTCGTCTCATTACATAGTCAAAGGCAAGTCCCGTCGTCAAGCAGTGTTCGATGAGTTTCGTCTTATAATGCGTGGCATGCGTGGCTTTCGCAATGTCTCTTTTGTGCTCTTTGAGCGCTGTTGGTCGCTTCCTGCTTATTTCAATAATGCATGTGTTGCCGCATACATCACTGATCAGCGCTTGCAGTCATATAGATGGAAAACATGGTTGGTGACTTGTAATCGAGCCATTATCTGAACAGGTTTATCAATGACACCCAGAAACACATGCAAAAGAAAACAAGGAGTGTGCAACGAGAAAACACAAAACCCATTGTTTCTTTACCTTACGTTGTAAGTTTTTCAGACTCTGTCCAAATAGCGCTTCGTCCACAAGGAATTGAAACAATTTTCAAGCCTCATTGTACATTGGTAAACGTGCTCTCTAAACCCAAAGACAGCACCCCTGCGAATAATCAAAACAGGATTGTTTACAATATCCTGTGCGGTGGCTGCGACACCACTATTATTGGCATAACTGGCGAAGGATCAAAACAGGGTTCTTTACAAGTTCCTGTGCGATGGCTGCGACACCACTTATATTGGCAAAACTGGCCGGAAGTGGTCAACGAGTTTTAATGAACACGAAGGGGACCTCACAAAGACCACGCATTCTGAGACAAAACTCTTGAAACATTGCTTGAAAACGGGGCATGCCTTCGACTTTGGTAATTCAATCACGCTGGCTCAGGAACAAAAGAAGGGGAAGAGAAAGCTTTTCGAGTCATGGTTAAACCATCGTGAACAGCCAGCGTGCAGCAACAATCACGGCCTCCTTCCAGATGAGTAGACACATACGAGACAATCAGTGAATTTGGTCACCTCCACATATTTGGTGCGAGTGCACACTCAGGAAGCCACTCACATAGGAGGCGAAGTGTCTGAGTAGATTTGTTATATTTTGCTGAGTAAAAACGGAGTACATAATATAATAACTAAGGAGGAGTGTTTTATTTCCATGTTACCTTGGCATATGTTCGAATATTTTTAGATAAAAATGGTTTATTCAAATAAAGAACAAATATTTATAGACTTGCTTTGTATCTTTCCGTACGTAATTCCCTCCTGAGGCAAAATAAACAATGCTACTCAGCATTCATGCTATCTTTGACTACCGATGTTATACCATCCAATAATTATGCTATACCCAGTGAACTGTCTTCTTGGAAATTGTTATCTATGCATCTCTTCTATTTGTCTATACCACCTGTGTTAATTCAAAAAGTGCAACAGTTGACTACCAAATTTTTGGTTAGTAGTTGACTCAACGAGTGGTGCTCACTCTATCAGACTGCTTCTTCTAAATTTTAAGCATCAAAACAAACTTGATCAAATTTTATGCATTTGCCCCAAGTGAAATTTCTCAACTTTTAAGAAGAGGAAAAGCTTAGTTTTTTGCTTTACACTTTGTCGTAAAAGATTACAAATTTATGTACTTCCTCGTCATGAAGACACTGTATCAGTGGCTTCGCAGAGGCCTTTAATATCATGTTAAGCTGCAAATTCCTTACTAAACATGGCTAACTCACGTGAAACGCCTAGCCTTCATTGTACTGGTAATATTTATGTTAGCAATATTTTGCCTCGCGGAAAGCAACCGAATACCTGTATTTTACGACATTTCGTTTACAACATAACGTCTTTCTGGCACTCAAATTACTCTAATATGCATTACTCTATAGTGCCTCTGTCGGAGCTTAAAGCACACTGAACAAAAACAGGAAAAAAGACGAAAGCATCAAATTTCCACTCTAGAGCAGCTTCTGTTCCGATAAACCATTTACTTTCAGTGTTTCTCAAGATCTGCCTGTATTTTGGAACATTGCTATCAGACCGCAGCTGCACAGCAGTGTTTGTGAGGCCGCACCTTGATGGGCATGATGTCAGACGTCCCTGCGCATGATGTCAGGCGTCCTGCCATGCTACTTCGCTTTCTCCACATCTGCTTTACATCGTGCAGTCTTCCTTCAACAAAAGTGTTAAGATGGCCCCCTTTTCAGGGCTTTACTCTCCAGTCGGTAGCATTATTCACTGTCGGTGCTATTTATATTCGTTCTAAGAACCCTACAGGAGGAATGTAGTGAGTTGAGAGACACGACCGATATCTGGCGATGTTTGCAAACCCGTTTCAG
Source organism: Rhipicephalus annulatus (assembly GCA_013436015.1). Classification (NCBI taxonomy): domain Eukaryota; kingdom Metazoa; phylum Arthropoda; class Arachnida; order Ixodida; family Ixodidae; genus Rhipicephalus; species Rhipicephalus annulatus. The sequence continues at coordinate 153,078 of WOVY01009247.1, forward strand.
AGTATGTTAAAAGTCACCTCCTCAACTTGATCAAGTGGCCACTAGATGTAGCAGTTTATAAAAAACACTAGAGCAGATGACACGTGCGCCAGCGTTCCTTTTAACAGTGGACCCCACTGCACATATACTTCAGGTGTTGCGGATGGTCCGCTTGATACTTATATCGCTACATACAGAAGCTACCCGGAAAACTATCTTTTACTACTTCCTGGCTATCATTACACAAAGTCCCTTTTCAGGCTTTGCAGTGAGCGAAAAATGGTGATCTCATGGGCATGAACGGCGGAAGGATTTTGCCAGCGAAAACATTACTAGTCTCATGCATCGCTAAACAGCAGTGTCGGTTGCCACGTTCTTTTTTTTTCTCCACTTAGCTACTTGAAACCTTCAAGAATATGAATGGAGATTAGGGTGACATCGGTCATGATGTGGTGCAAGTGCGGTGAGCTGACAGAAGGAAAGATGAGGTCAAGCAGGGCAACGTTATTATTTACAGGATGGTCTCACACTTACATACACAAATGCAGTCCTCAGATTTAGTGAAACATATGAGCATTTATTTCAGCTATAAAACGAGTTACGCTCGCACCACAATCAATTTGTAAAACAGATGCAAATCGCACCCGCTGAACTTTGAACAACGAATCTAACGATATGATATTAACGCAGATCTCTTACCTAAAAAGTGGGTATTTTTTTCATATGCCTTAGGCAGCATTCAATTCAGTGTGAAAAGTTAATAATATTCGCGAGCTCCTACAGAATAAACAGCACAGTGCACATGGTCGGGAAAGTTTAGAGGCCTTATCCAGTGCGAAAAGTGCCTGTCGCTGTTTACACAAGTGCTAAATCCAACTATTGGTTAACATCATAGATCACCAAAATTTTTGAAATCTTGATGCCATCAAGCGACATCGCCACTTGGTCTAATTTGGGCAGATCTCCGAGAAACTGACAAACTGCATGAGGCACAGAGAGCCTTTGGCGAGGGAATACAGTCAACCGAGAAGCAGAAAAGGATGGCTGCTTCGGCGTTCAAATCCTCTAAGAAAAACGCATACGGTATCTTGGGAGTCTTCTTCGGACAGAAACTTCTCACCCCACCTGCACAATTAGTGGGCTGTCACGAATGCGATGGTAGACCTGTCAGAATTGAATCAGTTTGGGTACATGGTACTGCAGATATATTCATTCCATATTTAGAACAGCAGCACAGTTGTGTGGTATACGAAGTCATCACACGAAACGATTGTTTCATTAGTGCTCACCTATGTGAGTGCTCAGACCACTAGCATGTGATATGGTTTTCGCGAGAACTCACGCATAGTCTTTTTTTTTCAAGGTTACGATTCTTTCCTTTCGAACTTGAACTTGCCTCACCCTCTCCCACCCCCTTTTTGCTTTTACCATCTTTAGTGTCTCGACAGCACGCTAGCTGATTGGGACCCTTGGCTTAGCGAGTGGAAGCTGCGAAAGCAGTCCGGGTATTGCATTTGTCGTTTGGGAGGTGAAGGGGAATAGGCGGCTGACACATTTGTGGCTGCACCCAGTGAGCACTCGAAGAAGTTCATTGGAGAAATACGCTTGAGTGCGTCTACGTTTTCTACGAACCTCTCAATTTCTAGGTGTCTATGGAGGCTGCTGCTGAGAGTAATTGCGTTATGTCCCGCTATGGTAAGTGAAGGCCGGGTGCCTAGAAAGTAAGATATAACATGACCTACATGAGCGAACAGATTATTTGCCAAAGCTAAGCTTTGCTAGAAGCAAATGGTGACCATCTTGTCTACTTCGTGCAGTTCAAGATTAATTACTGCTACCTCTTTGCTAGACCAATCACTGCCCACTACAACAAGCAAATGTTATCACATCAATGGTCTTCGAGGAGACGATACTCATCGCAATTTATGCGTTACCGTAATTTGAGAGTAAGTATTACGCTATCAAACACAATTTTATTCAAGAAGTTCGCATACTGAAAACACTGTTTCCAAAATTAGGGAGTCAAGACACTTGACGTTTGCTTTGCTGCGCGTGGCTGGGAACGCTTAGAGCTCACGTAGCCATTCACACTTTTAGCTGCATTTAGGGAAATATGGCTCATTTACTCACAGTTTATAATACAATTGCTGTGCACACGTAGGTTTGTTTTCCACCAACTTGCCCACAAACTATCCACAAGCTTGTCAGTGGCCCCTTTTCAAATCTAAAAAGCGCCTCTATGAAGGTCATCTAAATCAAAACTCTGAAGTTATCCGGCACGCACTGGTTAAGAAATCTCGAAGGCTTAGTATTTTGCGGGAATGATTTGCAGACGACTGAAGCTATCTCTCAGTTAGCAACTGAGCCACTCTGTGCAACGTTTATAGAGGCTGCTTGGCCATGTGACCTCCCCTCCTCTCTAAAAATGTCGCCACCTCTTCACATGTGCATACTAGTCTCTCGAAAAAGGTTCAATGTTTTACTACCCATCAACAAGTGTCACGTGGAACACACACTGCCAAACCTTCCTTACATCCGCGCAAAGTAAAAACCACCAGGTAATGCACTACGAGTCTCAAAAATGGAAGGCAAGGTCAAGTTCTCTGTGTACTTCAGAAACGCTTCTGCAGTCCCTTGGCTACAAAGGTGAGCAGCCAAACAGGTCCTGGAATCCTCGGCAGAATCGCCAAACCACTTGGTCAGGAATGTGGCACGCTTTGTTCCCTTCTTTCTTCCTGTCACTCCGTCTCTTTTCTTCTGTTTTTTTCAGCAGCCTCTTGGGCTTACATTGTGTATTGGAGACGTAGTGAGTAAATTTACCTACCGGGCTAGACAATGAAGTCTGAAATCTGGAGAAATAACCCATGCATGTTTCGGTGGCATAGCCGTGTTTAGCGGCATCACTTTTGACAAACGTCAGAACTGACACGAGACAGCTTCATGGTTCTTTTCATAGATGACGCCACCACCAAAAAATGTTTGCAATGTTTATTATTTGTTGAAAATATTTCGAGACATGCGCTGTTTGACTCAAAACTGTTAGTGAGCACTGGTAATTATAAAACATGACCTAGTCCGGCTTATGTGCAATAATTGTGAATTAGCAGTAAAAGAAAAAAAGCAAATTTGCGTAAACCTGGCAAGCAGAAAAATAAGCTAAATTCACTCTGTCTCACACTTTTCTAAATAACCTATGACAATTTTGTCTGCATACAAAGATTTGGCGCTTCAGTATTGAAAATTTCAGATTTTCATCTTGGACAGTTTTTCCACCTGTTCGATGATGCCTGAACAAGTGGATCCATAAGTTTGTGAATTCAAGCAGTTATTATTCATGAGCTATTCGTAAGAACGCAAAACAACTTTGCATAGAGATTAGGTACATTGTAGCCTGGAAACCCTTTCAATAATGTTGTTCTACACAAAAAAGATATTCACACATAAACCTTCATTATATGCTCATTTTGATTGAAGCCTGCATGACTTTTTGATTGCTTTGTTGGCTACTTTCTTCATAGAAACCATGCATAATGCTTTATGAAAAGGCCCAGGTAATTTCATTTTGTTATGCTGAACAGTTTCGCCACACATCCAGTGCAACGGGTCCTTGTACTGCAAAAGCCATGGTCTTTGCTCGCGCTGTTTTGAGTGCTATGCAAAACTGCTTCAGACTAGGCAACAACACTAGCTGTCATTAGAAAATAGAGAATGCAAGCTTTCTATTGCAATGCAATTCACATCAACAGGCTGAGTATAGAACGTCAGCAAACAGTAAATACAATGCAGAGCAGGTGCGGCCGAAGTGGGACCGCCACAATAATAAATCATTTTGTTGGGCTAGTTGGTACATGCTTACTTAATTCTAAAAAGATGCATACCATAGGGAAAGAAAATTGAGTACAGAACAGAAGCGGCTTCACTCAAAACTAACTTTATTTTCGGAAAATCAGCGAAATATATGAGCATAGCAACCTTGCGCACGCACATTGCCTCACATGATAGTAAAAAAACACGCGATCAGAATAACAACAAAAGAATTATTACAAAAACACCGTTTAACAAAAAAATATTCTGAAGAACGAAATTGCCCACAACGTAGGAAAACAGGCGTAATACTAACATGCATATCTCTCTTCTTTTTAATGTATTATGCGTTCACAATTTTGCGGGTTAAGGTGTAATTACTCTTCCCAAGGAAGGCTACACTGAAAACCTAGCCTCATACTTGCAGAAACCACAATGTGCAGGCAAATGTGCCAGTGCATAAAAGACACAATTAGGGAGCAAGAACATTTGTGAAAAATAAACTTTCAGCATATTTTCCTTCACATTGTGGTTTCTGCAAATGTGAGGCGAGGTTTTCCAGTGTATCCGTCCTTGGAAAAAGCAATGATACCTTGGCGCGTGAAATCATGGAAGCATTCTACATTTAAAAAAAAGAAGATACGCATGTTGGCGTTACATATGTTGCTCTGTGTGGTGGGGAATTTTTATTTCTTAGAATTGTTTTTTCTTTAATAGCTTTTTGTCATCATTCTCTTGTTGTCAATATATAGGATGTTTTTTACTAGCATGTGACGCGCATGGTTGCTACGCTTATATATTTCGCTGATTTTCCAAGAATGAAGTTAGTTGCGAGTTACGCCTTTTGAGTTCTGTCCTCAACTTTGTTCCCCAATGGTATGCATCTTTGCGTATTTCAGTAAGTACTGTGTTATTTTCCAATAGCGAAACCCTTGTAAAACAAATTTTTCTGTCCACCTTTCCATCTAGTTACAGCGAGAGTAAGGCTGTATACAGAAAAAATACAAAAAATAAAAACTCCAAATCATGAACCAGAACAAAAGTATCAGGATAAACAAAACGAAAAAGATGCAGCCTGACTGCTCGTATTTCTAAATCCAACCAAAAGAGAATGCTCTTTCTCTCAAAGGTGCAACGATAGCATGCTTACACATGCGTCAGTTGACCTCGGAATCGCCTCCGCCTCTACTATCTTCCTGACCCTTTGACCTGGACCAAGTGCAGAAAGCACACTGTATTCAAAAATGGGCCTAACCCATCAACACACGCAAGCATTCCGAGAAACCTTTGAACAGCTCTTTATCGACTGCAATGGTGCTCACAGAGTGTATCATTATGTAAGGTTCCTGTCTGCGCCACTGACCCTCCTGCATGTCACAGAACAAAAGGAGCATTTAAGGACTGAATTATCTTTCATAGACACAGCATAAACACTCACACAAAATATTCGCATAGCATTTTTTCTGTTGAAATAGGAAGTTATTGGCACACTCATCGTGGACGCAATAGTTAGTTACCTAGAAAAAGGTTTTACAGTGCTCAGTCATTGATTCGGTTTCAGAGGGCGCTAAACAAGTGAGGTGGGACGTAACGTGGTTTTCATGTGAACATACCTGGCTACAGGAACACAAAACCGCATGGACGTGGTCACCGCACAGACAACTTTCTTCAATGAAGACTTTCTGGGTGCAGCGATAATTGCCTCTGAGATGTAAATATGCATGACCCATAAAAATGCGCGGCCAAAGCAAGGACATCAGCATTTGTGCTCCCATGCAAGTCTGCCCCCTCTTCATTTTAAGAAGTCTGCTAGAAGAGCACTTGCAATGGTTGTACAAGCCAACAGAAACTTATGACGTAGAAGGCAGTAGGTTGTTTAGACAGAAACCAAAGGCGTGTTCTGCAAATAATGGTACGACAAGCACTGTAAAGTTGATTTTAAGTGTGTTCCAGCATATATCCCTTGTTGAAGTTTTGTAGACAACAACCGTGCCCCCGCATACCTATCTTACATGTTAACTCGGCTGCAAAGGCTGCTCTGGGAAAATGCAATTGGAGGAACAAAAAAATCCAAGATGCAGCGCCACCTTCCAACGTAATTTTTTTACAAAGCAGTGCATATGTATATACAGTCCTTGAATGAGAACGTACAATCAGGCCATGAAAAATATAGAAGACGTTATAAAGAGCTTTTTAATTATGGTACAGCAATTACGATAAAAATGTTCAGAAAATACTGTGGACAAACACACAACTTTCCACCGGCAAAGACTGAACCTACAACCTTCGGGTAATGCATTCGATGCTCTTATCAATTAGCTAAAGTGGCAGCTGTATTCTTGTCGACATTATCGAGTGTTTCCCAGCACGTAAACCTGCGAGTGTTAGTGGGCGCGATTCATCGCACGTGATTTTTCTACGTGTTCCTAGCAAATAATAAGCACTCCTATACTACCTAAAGGCATTAGGTCTACAGGAACAAGACCTTCACCATAAGAGAACAAAAGGAACTTTTCGGTGCTCATTTTTCTTTGTCAAAAGCATTGTGTTCAGCATATGTTTAAAACATGTTACACGCGTCAGCCTGGGATCAGAGCTGCAGCCTTTTTAGTTCATTCAAGAGGTGGATCTGCACAGGCAAGAAAGTACACTGCCTTTGCTTCAACACTTTCTCCCTACCTCCTTGAGCCTCCGAAAGACACTGTATATGCAGTGTACACAGTTGCCTTACTCCTTTCTTTGGCCTTTGATATGGCCAGCCACTCCTCTTCACGCCTAGGATTCATCACATGCGTAAGAAAACTTACAACTACCAACAAGAACACGTCCTAAGTAAAACCTGCAATCTTGAAATGGGATGTTTACTCAGAGATTGCATCATCCAGCTTGTTCGAGAAGAGTTTATATCCACAGAGCATTCTGCTAAGGCAAGTGCATGTTCCAACTTTTAGCCACTTTTGAATACAGCGACAGAAAAGCAGCAGTGGATTCCAAGCACATGGTTAATACCACCAATATGAGTGTTATTCCCTGAGAAACCATCATAAGTTCAAGAAGTTTTTCGTGCCTCATTCAAGAAGCAGCTAAGCTAACTTAACAAGTTTGAGCACATCCTGAACAAGCTTCAAAGTTGGCATGACATCCTACTTCCAGCCCATTGATTCTGCCTAGTGAAACACCAAAAAATCATCCACAAAGAAGGAGGATTTTACAGCACTAGAAGTCATCAACCTTTTAATTATATTTTTTCTTGCAGCGCAAGCAAGGTACAAGTCACTAAAGATCAATGCATTCATTAAACAAATATAAACAGCCGGCCAGTGCAAAGAATCTACTGGTTTGTGTCAAGCATGCTATCGAATTTCTTTGAGCAGTATCCTTCCCCGGAAAGTGTTGAATGTCACTGGCAGGTGTTTGGAAGTGTTTAACACTCTGTTACTTGAGTCAACTTTTCTTGGCTAGGTCATATAGGGGTATTTGTAAGGCAGGATATTAGTGTGGAATCGAGCACTGCATCAATTCTCACAGACCTGCACTTGGCCAGTATTCAAAGGAACAATATTAACAGATTGCTAGGTTCCAGTGGTGTGCAATCTCTTGCTATGTAGATAAAATTTACAGTTTAATTTGGTAGAATCTGTTGACTGCATGTAGGTTGTCAAGCGCAGTATGGAGTTTTTGCTGCACAAGCTCCACCAACTTATGGCAACACATGAGATTCCCGAATGTTTGACACAGCTTTTTACAAAATAGTGCACATGTTGGCGGTATAAGTCTCGTCTACGGAAGCCACTGCTGCCTTTCTCATTTGTGCACACAAAAAGAGCCAAAAGGACGGCCTTGCACAGGGCCTTGCACAGTGCTCTGTGTGGATCACTTTAACACAAGGGGGTAGAAGCAATTTTCAAGTAAGTGTCTAGACTTCATATTGCAGGATTAACTCAAGACGAGTTGCCTCTAGCTGAGGATTTGCTTAGGCATGCGAGGTATTCTAGGCGTAGAAAGGAGCTGCAGACCATTTGAAGGGCTGCAAGAAGACGGCTGTCGCACTTAGCATGCAAAGTGTTCCTCACAAACTCTACTGGAAGCACATGGGAAGTTTTGAGGAAGGAGGCACCTTATTATTTGTATCAATTCGTCATCTAAACAAGACCAGCTAATGGTAATAATAATTTCTGACATTTTATGTTCCAAAAACCGTGATATGACTCCAAAGAGCAACATAATAGCGACCACAAAAATTACTGTCTCTACCCTTGCGCCCTCATCGCAATACTGCGTGTGTGCCAGCTAGGGCTTTGTACGCGACATTTTTGTACTGAGCGACAAAACTTCCCAAAACAAATTACGTTCACTTTGCTTAAATACTGAACATGCGCTGCACAAGTATACCGTATCCAGGAAGTTCACACCCAGGATCCCAAAACGGTCGTACCTACCCGTGACGCGGTGCTGAGATAAGGCACTGCTATTGCGGCCACCGTTATGATGGTGCCGCTCGCAAAAGCTGGAACAAAAACATTCGATGGATATTTGAGGACACAAGCGCAGGTTTCAGATCTCGGTTATAAGTAAAGCAGAGAAGTAAAATAGGATCCGAAAGTAGCCGAGTTACTTCAAAGCTGACGCGCTCTACCGCTACGTGTAGGAGGGTTCTATTCTCGAGCAAGTACGGTGGCTGCGATTTTTTACCTAAAAAATGGCAGCATATCCATGGGGTGAATGGTGAAGAGTGGGGCGAAGCATCCGTACATCCATTCGTTCTTGCTTCCGTCCGTCTGTGTGACCGTTCGTGCTTCCATACGCCCATCCGTTCGTGCGTCTGTTCGTGCGTCCGCACGTACATCCATGCTTCCGTCCCTGCGTTCGTCCATGCATGAATCCACCCCTGCGACCGTCTATGCGTCCATCCGTCCATGCAGCCATTCATGCGTCCGTCCATGCATCTGTCTGTGTGTCCTTTCGTCCATCTAGTCAACACTCCAAGTACCACCATCTCGCAATTTTTTTTCATCATACATTCCGCGTATAGAAGCACCGCCATACACCCGACATTCCAAGGACTAAACGAGTGGTGGCCCACGCACACTTTCTTACGGCTTGCGCTTCGTGTCTACTTCCCACCTTTGACCACCTCGAGTGCATGGTATATACTGGTTCACTGTATACATGGAACTGTGACCCAACGCTCGCTAAACCTTTCTAAAATTAAGGAGGTTACGACCAGCGAGTATAACGTAGCAACCCCTTTTTGTCAGATTGTGCTCACTGTACATGCCAATGGCTGCTATGGAGAATGAGAGACAGGAAAATTCGGCTTTTAGTTACGCGCACGCTGCAAATTTTTCTATTGTTCACCAACGCACTGGAGAATACTTCCACCGGCACCACCTTGCAGGTCAAAGCGTAAGACATGTTACCTGCTACGACGAGGGAGGAACAGGTGGTGCTTTAAGGAGCTTCGTCCCTAAAAAAGGAAAAGATGAAGCATTCATTCCTTTTTTTACCTAAAAAAGGAAAAGTTGAAGCGTTCATTCGTCTATCAGTGGTGCTCGTGATTTTCGTATAAGCTAATGTTTCACCGCCCCGGGAACCAGAATTATGCAATTTAAAAGTGCACATTAAGAAAAAAATCAGTCCTAAATGAGCAAATCCTATTTAAATATGCGTAATATCAAAACGATTGGTTCTCCTGAAACACTTTCTATAAAGATTACTTTCTAGGCAGCAAGGACGCCAATAAAGGGCCCATTTATGACCATAGTACCGTACAATTTTGGGGTGCCAGAATTATGATCAACATCATCAGCCTAACTACGCCCACTGCAGGAAAAAGGCATTTCCAATATGCCGTCATTCAACCCGGTCTCGTGGTTACTCTAGCCTCGACATCGAGCAATAAGAATAAAAGGGATAAGTGTAAATTTCGGGTACAAAAAAGGAGTAGTGCGGGTAAGCAAGCACTCTGGTTTCAAGGACTTATTAATCGGCGAACAAAGAGGTTTTGAGGCCATCGTCATCAAAATCAAGAAAAAGGAATCGCGTAATGGAGTAGGTGCAACAAAATTGACACATTAAACACATAAATGGTGTTCAGTTTGGAATGCAGCTATCAAGCTATCAATAATGAAATGACAAGAAATTGTGCGCTTGCGCATTCGAAAAGTATTGCAGCGGAGCTGTTAACATCAAAGTTCGTGGTGACGTAGATAGAAGGTTGTGATCCTAATGATACACAATGAGAAGAGAAAACATTCTCTGAAATTTTACATTCCGAAACCACGATATGATTACAAAAGAGGCCATAATGTAGGGCTTCGAAAATTTGGGCTTCTGGTGTTTCTTAATGCGCACTGACATTTGACAACACATGGACCAATTCAATTCCATCAAAATTCAACACCAACAACCAGTGTCGAGCCCACCGCTATTGAGTCAGTAGCCACTGTGCCGTCATCACGGAGAATTTAAAAGAACAAGCTCAATTGGGCTGCTCCTAATAGCCACGATAGTACGCAATCGCAAGTTGCGTGAAAGAGGCATGTCAGATGATAACATCCAAGCCAAGCCAAAACCAACAGCATGCCCTCCACCTATACTGAAGCGCAACATCGCACAGATTAGTGCAGGCTGCCCTAACTTTTTGAATTGCGGATGCCATAATGCATTTCACTAATATAACGCATGATGAAAGTGCACCAGATGTGCTCGTTATGTTGCTCGGTATTACTACAAGCGTTTAATTGCAAGTTGTATGTTCATGCTGGATCGAAGTCAGTGCACAAACCTGGGAGGCGCATTACTGCAATGGCTTTCTTTTCAGTTAACGTGACGTATGGTATGACGATGTTGACGTAAAATATTTCTGCATGGGAGTTCACAATAGATGAAAGAGTGCTGCAAAAGAAAGCAAAAAAACTAAGTTTGTTGTATTTGCTGCTAATCATTCATTATTTTTATTGCTTGGCGAAAACCAAGTCAGAAGTTTTTTACATCATCTCAGCAGTTTCAAAACACCAGCCCTGCAAAAAATATCCGCTAATAACGTTCAATATTTTGTTTTATCAGCCTGCATTTCTGATTCTCCATGCATTCATTGTTTTCCGAAAAATTTATTTTAGTTGCCATGTAAAATAGGTCAACTCAATTTGTTAAAACGAATATTTCTACAGAGACATTGTGGGAAAAGCCGTCCGCTCAACTTACTTGAATACAACGTGCAGTGGTCATTGTGACGGACCCCCGCAGGGGCGTCTGCATACCGAGGTGTTTGGTGTGTAGCGACACCACGGACCCGAAATAACGGGGGAGTTTCGACTCCCTCCCACGACTAGCCGGGCGTGGCTTTGTCGTGTCCGGGGAAAAGGGGATCCTGGGGGCTGAGCCGACGCCGGCTGATTGGACCTTTAAGCGCCCCCTCCCGGAAGAGGCAAAACACCACTCTCGCCCCGGCTTCACGTAGACGTCAGCCCTGGGCTGACCCACCCAGGGGATATCGGCAGTCGCCTTTTCCCATCTCTCTCCCCTACGTCTTCGTCTTTATCTCTCACTTTTTATTCTTTCCTGTCTATTTCTCTCTTCTATTTACTTCCAATTTTTTCTGGCGGCAAGGGTTAATCTTGTGTAGTTACTCAACCTTGAGTAGTTATATCTGGTTATAGTGGCAATGTATGGCTGGTGTCTGCAGCCTTATGCTATTAAGTGCTTCAACGTCCCCTGGTTAGACTCCATGGTGGGTTGTCACCGTTGCTGCCGAAAAAGAGTACACTACAATGAAAACACCTGCATTGCCCTGTCTCTTAGATCATCTTCTGCTTAAGAGGAGCCGCACCGATGAATTATCAGTTTTCAGCCGACCCAGACAATGCTTTCCTAAATTCTATGTTGTGCACAGTGAAAATCTTACAAAACAAGCCAGAGCCATGTCACCATTTTTGTTGCCAAACCTCTCACTGGGGTCTTTGGCCCAGGATAGAAGGTAACAAAAATGGCTAGCGCAGACCTTCTCCTTGAGCTGCCTGAAAAACACCACTATGAAAAACTTGGCAGTATCGTAGCATTTGGTAATTATCCAGCATCGCTTTCACCTCATCGATCAATGAACACCTCACGCGGAGTTGTTTCAGAGGCATACCTTCTTGAAATGTCTGAAAAGGAACTGCTTGGAGGGAGGAAAGAGCTAACTTTCAAGGATGTGAAACGAATGGTCATCAGACGCGACAATAACGAAATTCCTACCAGACATTTATTACTCACTTTCGCATCCAGCACATTGTCTCCATCTATAGACACAGGCTACATCAAACTCTCTGTCCGTTCCTACAATACCAATCCAAGACGGTGTTAGAAATGTTTACGATATGGTCATGGCTCGCAGAACTGCCGTGGTCAGGAAACTTGTGCAACATGTGGTAGCCACAGCCACCCACCTCATGACTGTGTTACTACGCCTCACTGCGTGAATTGTGACGGGGAACACGCTGCGTATTCGCGTTAATGTCCCAACTGAAAGAACGAAACAGAAATAGTCGCTCTTAAAGTCAAGGAAAATATATCACTCAAGGAAACCGGGAAGAGGGTCACTCCTTAATACAGCACATCTTATGCTGATAAGGCGCATCGGGGGACAGCGTCGCAGCAGCTATCGCCACCTACACAGCCCGCACACAGCGAGCTGTCGCTTGAGGCAACTGCCCCCGGGGTGGCAGTTGTTCAGTATGCTGCACCCAAACAGCACCTAAGTCTGATTGCCGCAGGGTTGCCGGCAGAAGCCAGCCATTGATGGCAGCCTGCACTACGCACAGCGAAAGTGCAGGGTTGTCCAAAAAACCTGCGGGGGTGGAAATCCAGATGGCCCCAGCCATTCAAGCGCCTGCTAGTGCTGGAAACAACCGGCAGAGTCTGGACTCTAAGAAATCACCATAAGACCCCGAGCCGAAGGGTGCAAAAGTCTCGTCTTCAGAGGCGAGGTTTTCACAAACATTTTCTCGCTCACAAAAGCGCATGTCCGGCACCTCAGAAGAGGCAATGGACGCTTTAGTTATTTTGACCACGCATGAAGCACCTAGAGAGCGGTGAGACCTTGTCGAGCGCTCCAAAAAGGGCAAGTTGCGGCTTACGGGGCCTGGAAAGAGCCCTAAGTCAATGCCTTTTATTTTCACACACAGCACTAGTTTGTTTTCAATATGAGTACTAAAATTACGCAATGGAACGCCAGCGGCCTTTTTAGGAACCTATATGATGTCCAAGAACTTGTTCACAGACGCACAATAAAAGTGTTGTGTGAACAAGAAACACACTTAAAACGAACACACACCAACTTTCTCCGACAATATGTCATCTTCCGCAAAGACCGCCAAGAGGTTCTCGCATCATCTGGCGGCGTTGCTATGATAATAGACAAAACCATGCCTTGTCAGGCTCTGCAGCTGCAACGCTGCAGGAGGCAGTGGCTGTTCGAGCCATTCTCTTTAACAAGCTCATAACCATCTCTTCACTTTACATACCCCCCTATCAGATAAACAAGCATAAATTTCAGTCATTTAATGACGAGTTGCCAGAGCCATACCTTGTCCTTGGCGATTTCAACGCACACAGTGACCTGTGGGGAGATCCTCACTCTGATGCGCGAGGCCGTATCATTGAGCAATTCCTTTTGTCTGCTGGTGCATGTCTGCTCAATAAGAAGGTGCCAACATTTTTTAGCCTTGCTAACAAAAGTTATTCATCAGTGGATCTCAGCATTGTTTCACCCACCCTTTACCCGATTTTAACTGGGACCTTATAAAAGACCGCTACGGTAGTGACCACTTCCCAATACTCTTAAGTACAACAATAAAAAGTGAGTCTCCACCGTTTGCTCCCAAGTGGAAAATTGAAGCAGCAGATTCGGAGCAGTTTAGAACTGTTACGAGTATCTAGAGGGATGAGATGTTATTTTTAGTTATCAATGCTGCTGTTCAGGTTTTTACTGTTTTTGTTATTAACGCTGCTTCGAAATGTATTCCTCAGTCAAGTGGTATTACTGCCAAACGTCATGTGCCATGGTGAAATGAAGATTGTCGGAAAGCTCGAAAAAACAAAACAAACCTTGGGGACTACTTGGCCACTCCCCCACTGCTGCGAATCTTATTACCTTTTAACAGATTAAGTCCCAAGGTCGAAGAATACGCCGACAGGCAAGAAGGGACAGCTGGTGCAGTTTTTATCGGGCATCATTTCTTATTCAGATGAGGCTAATGCCTGAAGAATGTAAAAAGGACACGAGGCCAAACAATAAACTCTCCTCTTTAGTAAGTACTGATGGCAACTGCCTGGAAGATCAAGCAAACTTTCTGGGTGCACATTTTCAACGCATTTCCAGCTCTGTCCACTACTCCGACACGTTTCAACGTCACAAAGCAACTATATAAAGCAAGAAATCAGAAAATGCACCAAAAATGAGGGATTCAACGGTTTATTCAACATGGCTGAGCTGCAAAGAGCACTATAAGGCTGCAATGAATATGCACCAGGTTCTGACCATGTTATGTACCAAATGATAAAGAACTTGCAACGTGACACACAGAACACCCTCCTCCACCTCTACAACGCTGTATGGTTTTCCGCCGAGTCCGTCTGCGTTGAAAGAGGCCAATATATTCCAAATATCGAAACCGGGAAAGGATCCGTCAAGTGTGTCTAGTTATGGACCCATCGCACTAACAAGTTGCCTATGTAAAGTCTTCAAAAAATGATGAGCTGCCGTCTGATACATTTCCTCGAAAAAAAAGCAATTAGTAGACCTGAACCAGTGCGGATTTCAAGAAGGCCGATCCACAACCGACCAGCTAATCCACATAGAGTCACAGCGCGACCCATTTCTCCACAGACACTTTTTCCTCTCGGTATTCCTAGATATAGCAAAACCTTATGACACTACGTGGCGGTACGGAATACTTAGAGATCTTTCGCACTTAGGTATATGAGGCCAAATGTTAAATGTAATAGAAAGCCATCTGACTAACCGCAAGTTCCGAGTTCGGGTTGAAAATGCCCTGTCAGAATCAATTATACGGAAGAGTGGGGTACCACATGACGGCGGACTTAGCTGCCCGCTTTTCATCAATAAAATGAACTCTCTTCACCTTTGCATCCCACGAAAAATGTTCCATTACACTTATGTGGATAACATCCAGATAGGATTTCAATATCGCAATTTAGCAATTTGTGAGCGGCAGGTTCAGCTTGGATTGAACAAGGTGGCTAAATGGGCAGAAAATAACGGGTTCAGTATAAACCCTCAAAAGAGCACCTGTGTTCTTTTTCCAGAATTAGAGGCCTCCACCAAAATTCTGAAATTCAGCTTCTTGGGCAGCGAATAACCTGTAGAGGCTGAGCATAAATGTCTGGGTTTAATCGTGGACTCGAAGCTCACATTTATAACGCAAATGAAGTACATTAGGAACAAGTGCAAGAAAACAATGAACATCCTCAAAGTGCTGCCACGCACAACATGGGGAAGTGACAGGAAATGCCTGATGAATATATATAAAAGCCTTATACGCACACACCTAGACTACGGAGTCATAGTCTACCAGTCTGCTACACCGAGCGCATTGAAGATTCTGGATCATGTACATAATCTTGGCATTCGCCTTTCAGCAGGTGTTTTCCGCACCAGCCCTGTAGAAAGTCTCTATGTAGAGTCCATTGAGTGCTTGCTCCACCTTCAGAGATCCTATATGTCCTTTTGGTAGTATTTGGAAGTAAACTCGGATAAGGAACACTCCACACAAACCAAAATAATGCTTTGTCCAGTTCTGTTAATTTTGAAAACCGTCCCTCGGAGAGACCACCCTTCTCACTTCACGTGAGGGGTCTAACTGAAGAAACCGGGGTACCGCTTTTTGAAAACTGTATAATGGTTCTCGCAACATATCCACTGCCGTGGCAGTGGCAGCTCATTGACTGTGATTTATCTTTTGTTCAAATAACCAAATACGCTCCCCTTGAACATATGTGTGAATACTGTCTGAAATTGCAGCTGAAATACTCTTGTCCTGAACATTATACAGATGCCTAAAAGTATTGTATTGGTGCGTCCTATGCTGCCGTTGGTCTATCTTTTTGTTGTTCTGGTGTTCTGCACTCTAATTCAAGCATCTTTACTGCAGAAGCCTATGCAATACTTATGGCTGTTAATTATTTTCAGGAATTTAAATTACATCGCGCCGCTATATACATGGATTACTTGAGCGTCGTAAAAGCTTTAAAATCTCTGCAAAAACATAAAAACTCTGTCCTTGTGTCACTTTACAGTCTTTTGTAGATGATCTACACACTCAAACAACATGTAGTAGTGTGCTGGGTGCCAGGACACCGTGAGATCGGGGAAAATGTCTTGGCGGATCAACTTGCTGTATTTGCCCGAAAGAACGCTGCTACCAATACATCCATAGCTGCTCCTGCGCTTGACCTGAAGCCCTTCCTTCGACGGGAGCTCAGGGCCTGTTGGCAGTGGCTATGGGATAGACAAACACAAAACAAATTGCATGTAATAAAATCGAGACTTGGAAATCGGCCACCAGTATTCAGATCATGCTACACGCAAGTAACGCTCACAATATTACAAATATGACACACACACAGCACACATGCATATTTGTTGTCTGGCGGTGAGCAACCCTTCTGTGACAGATGTGAGGAACCGCTTACAATTTTTCATATGTTTGTTCAGTGCATTGAGCTAGACTCTAGGAAAAAAAGCCCTTTTTAATACCCTACCAGCAGCAACTTTCATTACATCAAGTCATGTTCGTCGGTAGAGACCCTTTTTTTAACCTTAAATCACTGTTCATGTTTATAAAAGATATAGATAGCTTTCGCTCCATATTCCGAGGTGATCTGTAGCACGGCTTCATTACAGAGGCGGAGGATGCAGTGGTTCCATTAAAGGCAGCACCTGACTCGCTGCCTTTGGGCTCAAGGGCATGCATTGACGAGGCATTTGTGCTAATCTAATTTCCTCAATCTAGTTTTATTACCACTAACATTGTCTTTTACTTCCGCTTTTACACATTTCACGTCACTTCCACGATTTTAAATACTTGTATGTTTTGAACCACTTCAAGTGCGGAATTCATGGCGTCTTCACAGCCACGAAACATTACAATAGTTCATTTTCTGTACGTAGTGCATCATGTCATGCACCATTGTCATTTTATCAACATTTTCCATGGTACTCTTTGGTCAAGTATGGCCCTTGCGCCATTAAAACCTATATATCACCATCATCATTGGGAGGGTCAGTTGTGCTGTTTGTGTCTAGCATCTATGGAAAGCAACTCCATTTGGAGCAGTGTGGGGCAAAACAATCATGTGGGCCTTCTTTTACAATGAGGTTAAATTCTTACATGTGGATGGAAACAGATAAAGCTATATTGTGCTTTAAAGCGGAATAACTTTACTACATCTTTTCTGATAAACTGCAGAAAGCAATTATAATTTCGCAATTTTTGCACACATTCATAATAGACGAACTTGCGTTACGATTATTATACCACATTCATCAGCTAAACAATTATGTGCACCTTCTTTTAACCTAATTTTTTTAATTGTGAATGGGCTCAGATAACGCTATATTGTGTTTTTTAGCGGAATAAGCTTACAGCATATTTTTCTGATATTCTGCAAAAAGTAATCATATTTTCAGTTTTCGCAGACATCCATTTTGGATGAATTTGCGTTATGACCATTATAATATGTTCATAATGCAGAGAAATGATAAGAAAAGAAGAAAAAAAGTGAGAAAATACCACACATTTTTTATTTCATGCCATCATGATCAGTGTGCTGCTACATTGACCAGGTGCAGTGACTAATTTTCGACTCGGCGAACTTTCTAATTTCACAAATGTCTGCTTTGATGCAACCCCAGTGATGTTCATCTCTGATCCAAAAGGGCAGTTCTGAGAACATTATAATTTAGAAACTGCCCCACCGCGGTGGTCTAGTGGCTAAGGTACTCGGCTGCTGACCCGTAGGTCGCGGGTTCGAATCCCGCCTGCAGTGGCTGCATTTCCGATTAAGGCGGAAATGTTGTAGGCCCGTGTGCTCAGATTTGGGTGCACGTTAAAGAACCCCAGGTGGTCAAAATTTCCAGAGCCCTCCACTACAGCGTCTCTCATAATCATATGGAGGTTTTGGGACAGTAAATCGAACATATCAATCAATCATAATTTTGAAACTACACTTTGAGTCACAGCGCATATTTCATCAATCGTACGCTAGAGCACAACTCCTGAAAGGATGAGCAAGATTGTTTTGAACACCTATTTTTAAACAAACCGAACTATTTAAAGAAACCGTCATTTGAAACAGAACTTATTGGTTGGAACGATACAGTTCAGTCGCGTGCATTGTTGAACAAGTTGGTTGATATTCATCGTGGGAATACCAACAGCACCAAAAGAAAGCATAAGCAACCGAGAAAAGATAAAGAGACAGAGAAAGAATGCTTCCTTCCTGTACCTTTTTATTTCATTTTTGTTTTGGTTACTTCTGCTTTCTTTTGGTGCTACTTGTATTCCCACCAAGACAGTCAAACTTTCCTCGCTAAGCATACAATACTGTTTAAGCGGCAACAACCCATCACGGGATGGAAGTAAGCCAATTAGTTTTTGTTCGCATTTATCCCCAGAATTCAAGAGAGACGAGCTCGCTATTTCTGAAATTATATAGACGAAATTGACAGGGCCAAAGCATGAACAATTTTTGGACATAATGCGCTGAGAAAATCCTAAGGGACATTCGATGTTGACATTGGAGTTCACTAGACCATTTGTGATAAAAAATAGAAAGATACCATGCACTGCTGAATTACCATAAAGTTTTGGTTCACAATTATCAAGCTCAATTCCACATTGCACAGTCATCATCATCATCATCATCATCATCAGCCTGACTACGTCCACTGCAGGACAAAGGCCTCTCCCATGTTCCGCCAGTCAACCCGGTCATGTGCTTGCTGCTGCCAATTTATACCCGCAAACTTCTTAATCTCATCTGCCCACCTAACCTTCTGTCTCCCCCTTACCCGCTTCCCTTCTCTGGAATTCCAGTCAGTTACCCTTATTGACCAGCGGTTATCCTGTCTACGCGCTACATGCCCTGCCCATGTCCATTTCTTCTTCTTGATTTCAGCTATGATATCATTAACCCCCGTTTGTTCCCTAATCCACTCTGCTCTCTTCTTGTCTCTTAAGGTTACACCTACCATTTTTCTTTCCATTGCTCGCTGCGTCGTCCTCAATTTAAGCTGAACCCTCTTTGTAAGTCTCCAGGTTTCTGCTCCGTAGCTAAGTACCAGCAAGATACAGCTGTTATATACCTTCCTCTTGAGGGATAGTGGCAATCTACCTGTCATAATTTGAGAGTGCTTGCCGAATGTGCTCCACCCCATTCTTATTCTTCTAGTTACTTCAATCTCGTGATTAGGCTCTGCGGTTATTACCTGCCCTATGTGGACATAGTCTTTTACAACTTCAAGTGCACTATTACCTATATCGAAGCGCTGCTCCTTTCCGAGGTTGTTGTACATTACTTTCGTTTTCTGCAGATTAATTCTAAGACCCACCTTTCTGCTCTCCTTGTTCAACTCCGTAATCATGAGTTGCAATTCGTCCCCCGAGTTACTCAGCAATGCAATGTCATCGGCGAAGCGCAGGTTACTAAGGTATTCTCCATTGACTCTTATCCCTAACTGTTCCCATTCCAGGCTTCTGAAAACCTCCTGTAAGCACGCGGTAAATAGCATTGGGGAAATTGTGTCCCCCTGCCTTACACCCTTCTTGATTGGTATTCTGTTGCTTCCTTTATGAAGCACTATGGTAGCGGTTGATCCCCTGTAGATTTCTTCCAGAATGTTTATATATACTTCATCTACGCCCTGATTCCGCAGTGTTTGCATGACGGCTGATATTTCTACTGAATCAAACGCCTTCTCGTAATCTATGAAGGCTATGTATAGTGGTTGGTTATACTCTGAGCATTTCTCTATTACCTGATTGATAGTATGAATGTGGTCAATGGTTGAGTAGCCTGTTCAAAATCCTGCTTGTTCCTTTGATTGATTGAATTCTAATGTTTTCTTTACTCTGTTAGCAATTACCTTTGTAAATAGCTTGTATACTACAGAGAGCAAGATGATCGGCCTGTAATTTTTCAAGTCCTTGTCATCTCCTTTCTTATGTATTAAGATGATGTTAGCGTTCTTCCAAGACTCTGGTACTGTTCCCGTCAGGAGACACCTCGTAAACAGGGTGGCTAGTTTTTCTAACACAATCTGTCCTCCATCTTTCAGCAGATCTGATGTTACCTCATCCTCACCAGCAGCTTTGCCCCTTTGCATGCTCTCCAAAGCTTTTCTGACTTCTTCTATCACTACTGGTGGGGTGTAATCTGGGTTACTGCTAGTTCTTATAGTATTAAGGTCATGGTTGTCTCGGCTACTGTACAGATCTCTGCGAAACTCCTCTGCTATTTTAACTATCCTATCCATATTGGTAGTTATTTTGCCTTCTTTGTCCCTTAGTGCATATATCCGACTATTGCTTATCTCAAGTTCCCTCTTCACTGCTTTGACGCTTCCTCCGTCTTTCAGAGCGTGTTCAATTCTCTCCATGTTATACCGTCTTACATCGCATACCTTACGTCTATTAATCAACTACGAAAGCTCTGCCACTTCTGTTTTGTCTGTTGTACTTGACACTTTCATGATTTGACGCTTCTTAATTAGGTTCTTTGTTTCCTGGGAAAGCTTGCCAGTGTGCTGTCTAACTACCCTGCCTCCAACTTCCACTGCACACTCCGTAATGATACTCGTCAGATTATCATTCATTGTATCTACGCTAAGGTTGGTTTCCTCACTAAGAGCCGAGTACCTGTTCTGCAGCGACACTATGAATTCCTGTACTTTCCCTCTCAGTGCTAGCTGAGTGATTGGCTTCTTGCGTATCAGTTTCTGTCGTTTCTTCTTCAAGTCTAGGCGAATTCGAGACCGTACCATTCTATGGTCACTGCATCGTACCTTGCCAATCACATCCACATCCTGCACGATTCCAGGGTGTGCACTCATTATAAAGTCTATTTCGTTGTTATTTTCGCCATTAGGGCTCCTCCATGTCCACTTGCGGTTTTCTCGTTTTCGGTAGAAGGTATTCAAAATCCGTAAATTATTCCGTACTGCGAATTCTACTAGTAGCTCTCCTCTGGCGTTTCTAGCACCGATGCCATAATCTCCTACTGCCTGGTCTCCAGCCTGCTTCTTCCCTACCTTTGCATTAAAGTCGCCCATCACTATAGTATACTGTGTTTTTACCTTACTCATTGCCGATTCCACGTCTTCATAGAAGCTTTCAAATGAAGCGTCATCATGGCTGGATGTAGGCGCGTAAGCCTGTACTACCTTCATCTTGTATCTTTTATTCAGTTTAATTACGATACCTACCACCCTTTCATTATTGCTATAGCATTCCTGTATGTTGCCAGCTATGTTTCTGTGAATTAGGAACCCCACTCCCAGTTCTCTTCTGTTTGCCAAGCCCCTGTAGCAAAGGACGTGCCCATTCTGTCGCACCGTGTAGGCCTCTTCTGTCCTCCTAACCTCACTGAGCCCTATTATATCCCATTTAACACCCTCTAGCTCCTCGAATAGTACAGCTAGACTTCCCTCACTAGATAAGGTTCTAGCGTTGCACAGTAGGAAGCATATATTAACGCGATAGTCTTATAGAGCTTGTTTTTCTAAAATTACAATATTGGCGTCGTTAGTTGGTATCATCAACGTGTACGTTACGTAAAAATTCAGTAAGAAGCAATCACAAACAGAATGAAAAATTCCGGGCGCGAGTAAGAATCAAACCTACACCATATGTGCGTAGGCAGGTGTTCAACCACCTAGCCACGAAATTTGGAAAAAAAGGGTATGGGTGTCATGTACATTGAATGTAAAATATGATTGTCATCATGCATTGCGGGGCAGAAGCATGGAATCTCGCCGGGAGCGAAAAAAAGTGACTTGAAGAAAGAGTAGATGTTTTGAAGGCCCACTCAATGCGAAGCATTCAAACCTGTTTATTATTTGCAGCAGGACCGTCGACATAAGGATAAGCGGCGCAGATTCGCGTGTTTTGCTACTGTTCTCGTATTGGGCCCTTTGTAGATTTGCAAAAGAGATAATTGTGTAGCGGGCACCTTACAACTCTGCTCGCAATGGGCATTGAATGACACTTCCGCTTCCTTATGGCAAGATGGGAGCACGTATCGAGATCGAAGCACTTCACATGGCGATGCGCGCGAGGCTATATGATGCTATCACGATCTAATTTTGAAAACAAAGCTCAAGTGCCCTCACTTTTTCTTTTTAAACAGGGTTACTATCTACCCATATGTTGTAATGACGAAGCATATTTGTGGTTATTTTGTAGACCTAACTTCTTATGTGTCTCTTCCGCAATTCGAAGTCGCTGATTATCGCAGAATTCGTAACGCCGCTTTTCTTCACAATTTTGCATTATGCTATTTTATCAATCACCCACCTCCTCATCTTTCGCAAATCGAAACCACAGAGCCGTAGTACAGCATGCTAATCTCCGCTCACGTTTTGTTGCTGCTTTTGCGGTTACAGCTGCTCCATGTAACCCTCCGATACCATACTGTACACAGCGTTACACGGAACTCATCTCTTCACCAGTTTAGCTTACCTCTATTTTCTTGCTACTTGACTTCAATCGGGGATGAAAAAGTGAATGAATTCATTATACTTCTCTGTGTAGTTCTGCGGAGATGAATGAGGCGGTACTACAGAGTCACTGTTTGCCGTACATGTTGCGTGGATACGCCTCATGATCAGTTACTTCCTGCCTCTGCTGCACGGACCTCGAGCTTTCACCGAAAGAAAGCTTTACTTGCTATTGGCAAGGAGTCAGCGGGTATGCCTGGGGTTTCCATGGTCGATTTATAGCGATTTGACGTATGCATAAGCTTCACAATCACCTTTGGCTGTACTACGAGAAAGAGAAACGTCCACATATTAATTTAGACTTTGATGCAGCATAACAGTCCCCCTTTATTTGGCAACCGAACACACGAGGCTGCCAGGCGACTACAGGAGATATTTTGTCCTGAATTCAAGCAGTATACCAGGATATAATTGATGGACACCATCGAAACCACTTAGAACCCGGCCAGTTCTGAACTTTACCTCTGAAATAGGTGGCATACATGAGAAAGTGGACATGACGTTTTTAGTGGCAGCACATATGAAGTTTCATCATTTTCAAACAAGGTAAAACGGAAAGACGAAGATTTTTACAGACGGGTCCAGCAATAAATAATCGCCAGCTTGAGCTATCTTTATACCCCAAATCAAAGAAAAATCTTAGCCCCGTATCTGCACGTTACTCTGCAAATGTGGTCGAAAGACAATATTCTTGTATCTGGAGCGATTGAACAGAAACGTTTATTGCATGTTCTGCGCGAGAAAATTGGTTAATGGTATTCTGCAGTCGCTGCGTTGAGGTGCGAACGAGCGCACCAAATCACGTCACACGTGAGACATGGGCGCTATCTGGCAGTTATCTTCAAAAATGAAACGCGTGGCTCTGAGGCGGGTGTGCGTGCCCGTCTCAGAGGTGATGAGGCGCGAAATAAAAGGCGACGGGTAGGTGCCACCACCGTGTCGTCTTAACAAAGCTTTGGAAAGCTTTCCCTTTTCGTGCAAGCGTTGCATGGTCAGCGCCGCGTGATAAACGCTACTGTCTAGAGAATAACCTAGGTATGCCTTTTCGAGCAAAAAACGCACATACGGGATATATACGTGTTATAGTGCCTCAGATATGCACGATAATTGCATTTTTATTGACAATCGCACAAGTATAAACGCTGAATCTTGAGGAACATTGGTGGACGCTGCGGAAGGGGTCGGCCGTTTAGGATGCCCTCTGGTGCCGTTTGAAGTGCCCAATACAGTTTGAAGTGGACAAACAGACAAAAGGACAGACAGACCAAAATTTTTGTTTAGAAGGTCCCCAAGAAAGACTATCATGTTTAAAAATGTATTAATATCGCACAACGGTTCATCAACGACATCGGCATTGTTTAGTATTTTCAAAGCAGCTAAATTTATCTGTTAGGGTTCTGGGTGGTGACAATAGGTTAGTACACGCTAATAGCAAAGCTGTGCTTCAGATAATCAAACTTACGAGATCACCTTTAAAAAAGTGAAGAATGAGCCCGATGTAGTGTATAAACTATGGAATATTTCTCAGCACAAGGTCACAACATCTTGTTCTAGTGGATACCAAGGTACACTGGAATAAAGGATAATAAGAAGGCAAAGAGAGTCACAAAAAACAGACTTAAACAGGGCGTGGGATATTCAAACAGGCAGTGTCACCAAGAAAGACCTGAATGAAGGATATTTAAAGTTTATAACGCAAGAAGCTCACCACTGTTCTATTGAGAAGGGGTTTCATAACCCAAGTCAAAGCAATAATTGCTTTATGGATACAATTCGCACAAAAATATTCATAGGGGCCGATCTTCCACAATATTTAGAGACGTTACTGCTCAGACTTGGCTGGAAGTACCACATAGAGACAGCTTCTTGCACAAAATACATTTGTTCAGCTCCCCACAATACCACCGTTGTCACAAAGATGAGAATGTTTGTCACATTCTTTTAGAGTGTGTGAAGTACGCAAGCGAAAGAGAAAAATTAATGACGAACAAGCAAGTTTGGAGAGATGGCCCCTGACGTTCAAAAAATTACTTGAAGCATGGCCTTCAGACAAAGTGCAGTTTCGGAAAAAGGCAAACATCTTTCTGAAAGACTTCTCAGTGGACATCAGATTGTACATATGATGCGTTAGGACATATACTGTTAGTGGAAAAAGGAATGTGTACGTTTGGGTGCTTTATTGTAGTATGCCTATATGTTTTTTGCTTGTTGTTCACCTTGGGTAACATTCGTTACTTTTTTTCGCTGCAGAACATATCGGTATTAGGTAGACGAGGTAACATAAACGTCAACAAAACAGAGATATGCCACCAGAGTATATCCATATACACAACACTGCTATACATAATGTGCTAACAGATATGCGACTGTGCTGTCACTCAACCCAATGAAACACTTGTGTATATCTTACCTTCTCGACGCCGCAACAAGTCCGGCTAAATATAGGCCTCTGAGAATGGGCATATCAGCGAGGTTCTCCATCATATAGTAGGAAACAATCTGAAGGCGGGAGTGTATATTTATTTCAGGAAATTAACCCAACAAAATAAATTTCACAAAACGTTCTGGCAGAGTATATGAACAGACACACCACAAGTGAGTAGTAGCAAACAAAACGGTACATTTATTTTTCGCCAAGCCTATCATTTTAGGCCGACACCTGCTACGCGCACTTCCAGGAATGCAATCGTAGAGTGAATATGCCTTTCAATAGAAAATTTTTTGAGAACGAAAAAAAATTTTGGACGTATATAATATTATTTTGCAGCAACGAGAGCTTAATTTGCGAGCCTTGCATGTGTACCTGTACGCAGAGTACATCGTTATCTTGACAATTACCTTGCGCTTGTTTAAAAAACTGGACAAATCTGTTTTAATGACAAGTTTCAAGCTGTGATCAACGTTTTTAAGAAGCACTCCTAGGCGCTAAAATGGACGTTTCCATTGCCTAAAAACAACGGTATTGAGCACTTAGACGTTCACCCCATATTTCTCGATGATTCTTCCTTTTGTCGTTGCTATCCTCCCGGGAGTGCTAAGAAATTCCTGCCTTTTGATAGTGGGCATTTAAACATAATAAAAGGAGGAATTTTCACCACGTCTATTCAGTTCGCCCTTCAGAAGTCACGTGAGCTCAAGGGTGAGGTCATTCTTACAAACCATATTATTATAATAAAAAATGTCGGATATACCAACAGCATCATCATACCCGTTTGCGAAGCCCTCCTGGAGAAAGTAATGGTAAACAAAACAGGACCAGAAAAAAAAAAACGAAGAACCAAAGACATTCGCATGCTATATACAGTACGTACATATGGTATCTCACAATTATAAAAAATAGCGAGCATATGTGATATAAATTTCTCGTTCTGCGATAATTGTAAGCTTTCAAAAATGTGCGTACTAAACAGACATAGTAGTTGTCGATCGTGGAGCATTCGTCACGAGAATAGGCTTAGTCAATGCCAATCCAATGTTGTACATGAGATACCGATGACATGTGAAAATATACACAGGGGACAAACTGCGCACTGCTTGAATCACCGAGCAAGGCATTCTTTAAATGTTAAGCATGGCTACAATTGTCTCATGGCTGTGCACTGCAAAGAATGTAACGGTAGTACTATGCTACAATAGACACCGTTTTTTAAAGCTAGAATGACACATTAAAAAAGATTTTAGAAGCATTTCTTATTAGGAAGGCCAAGGAGGAATGCGTCAGTACACCATCCATTCTTCTTTCCGAGAGAGCGTATTTTTCTTTCTCAGTTTAGAATATTTTTTGATGGTCACAGTTTTGTCGTCACGCTTGAGCACTTTTCCTGCAATCTGTATAAAAGTGGTCGTAGCATATTCAATAAATTCATTTGACAGTCAGTGATCTTTCCTGTTCATTTCGTCTCTTTCTCCAGTTGTCACTGTATTCCTACAATTCAACATAATATTCTTGTCCCATGGCAATCTAACTTCATTTGCCACAAATCGCATACCGTGATCCCAATAGGATTTTACTCGCGTGATGTCATGCGACGAAAACAAACGTCTTTTTAAAATGGTGACCGTGACCTTAGCCGTCGTGAAACACAGCTTTGGGAGAATTAAATATCTATTAAAGCTTGCATGTAACGTATTAGTAGCGTAAGCATAAGTTTTATTACTGAAAATGTCCTCCTAGATTATATGAACGTAGCTGTTTTACACATCACGCCACATCAACACGAATGAAGTCAAGCTAAGAGCCATTCGTTAACAACCTGGCCCACAGATATGACCAGGCGTGAACGAGAGTTTACGCCGAGCTGAAGCATGACAGCGCTACTAACTCAATCGGAGGCTGCAGAATTGAGACGGCGGGAGTAATAGGCGACCAGTAAATTTGCCCATTTTAAGCCCATTTTAAGCTAGCCAAGTGAAGCATTGCTTTTTCCTGCCTAAATGTAGCACTAACTTGCTGTTGTCACCAAAAAATAGAATAAAGTTTTTTGCTCCAAGTTCACCGCCTTCAACAAGCAGGTTTTCGTAAACCCCTGCTAACTTCTATTGCGAAGACTCTCCTAGTGTTACTAAGAGTGCCTGATAAGAAACAAAGCAACAGCTAACTCAACAAGCCTCATTTTAGCATGGCTGTTATACCCTACGTACACGAAGTTTCCTATAGGCTAAAGAAGGTCGCTGCCAAAACAGGTGTAGGAGTTGTGTTCTGCGCACGCGACAAGCTCGCTGGGCTATGTCCCTGGGTCAACAGCAAATGACCGAAGAAAGAAGCATGTACTAAGAAACACGCTATGTGCCATGTTGAATGTGTTTTAACGATTCTATACAAGATATTATTTACTCGTGGGCTTGGTTACATTGGCCAAACAGGGCGATGCATGAATGATCGGTTGAGGAAGCACGCTAACTCTCTAAAAGGCCCTCTTCCTAGCCACTTAACGGGCCATTGTAATAAGTCTCAGTGTCAGCCAAATCGTAACAAATGTTTGATCATGGGGCGATGTAAAAATCGGTACGATCAAGAGATTAGTGAAGCCTTCCACATTCAACAACTTGTGGCTTCCTGTGTTAGCGTACCCTCAATTTTTCTTCCCGACTGTGAAGTTAGTTATCTGGGGTCTACTGATATGACCGGTTCTTCATAAGGTACGCCATATGCCGTATTTATGTGCAATACTGATTATGTTCCGTGTTATGCGCATATTCTATTTCCTATATATTGCAGTTGGTTTGGAATTAAATTTGGTTGTTATTTGAGCGCTCCGTTCTTGTCTCTTCTATCTCATCTTGTCATTTGTGCTGTTAAGCACTCTCTTTGTCTACCGCACCTCCAAGAACTTAGCCAAAGTGTGTTTGAATTTTTTTCTATTATATTGCCGCGCTTTGTGTTCATATCAGCGTAGTTTATACTTACCACACAAAAGGTATATTTTGGGACCTCTCATTCTGCTAAATATAACGAGCAAAAAATCACAAATTTTGCAGAATCGTCATTTTTGTTCATATTGAGACGCTATATACACGGTCGAGTGGTCATATTAAAAAACACTCTCAAACCCTAATTGAATTAAAAACAAACAGTTATATTGATAGGCCAAATGTTATCACTACATTTTTTTGTTTTAAGGAAGACAATAGTTTTTGAGCTTTCTCATTGATGGCAATGGAGAATTTCAAGGCAGCAGCTGTCGTAAGACCAAATGGGAAAATAGCGCCATTGGGAAAATTCAAAAATTGTTTTCTTCCTTAAAACAAAAAAAATGTAACGCTGATATGTGCCATATCAAAAGAACTGTTTATTTTCTTTCAATCTATGTATAAAGGTAATTCTAGTTGGATCACTACTTGGTGTAAATCGCATCTCAATATGGACGAAAATCACCAATTTGAGAAACGTGATTTTATTTCATGAATTTCAGCAGCTTGAAAGGTATCAAATATTTTTTTTCTTAAAACATAACTTCTTTGAAGTAAGTATTCACTACTCAGATATTCATACAAAGTAAAGTATTGGAATAGAAAAATTGCATACATAACGCAATTTGAATAAATTCTTTGAGGCGTATGTGCCAGTAAAACTGCATTGATATTACTGAGCTTCACAAACTTTACACAAGAAAAAATCCTGAACATGTAGACCAAGATTGGTATAGAATGTACTTTTAAAATAAATTTTTCCACAAACACCCAACTGACAATCCAGGAAGTTGTGAAGGCAACCTCGTGACCAAACATTTTTTTTTCTCGGAAATATTGTATTGATTCACTTCTTTCAATGCAGTTAATCAGCACAATACTTTCCGAATACATTTGAGATGCTCACCAAAATGGCTGGGAATTCGGCATAGATAACTATAGTAGCATGTAATGAACATAGCAGAAGGTCATGCATCTATTAAGCCCTCTATTTGCGAAGAAATATGTTGAAAGTGCCTCCTTTTAAAGGCTGTATAACCCTGCTATTTGTCACAGTTTTAAGCCGGCTGCACGTGTTATAGTAGTTTACATGTGCAGCAGCGGCATTCGTAGCTAGTAGTGGGTGCATGTCTGAAATAAATATTAGTCAATTATGCGTCAAAATGACGACCAAACAAACGAAGAAAGCACACAAACGGGATTGGCTCTCATTTGCAACTGTTTATTCCTTCAGGACACAGGCTGATATAAACCCACTTCTCGTCAATGCATGTGCAACGTACTCGGGCCGTCGCTTACCTAATCACGCTATAGGACACATGATCGCTAGATACTGTGAATCCGACTCATACAGGATTAGTGAAGTTTCGCTAACGCAATCGATACCTCGTTTCTTCTGTGAAAGGCCTCCAAAAATTTTCTTGGTGTGAGCCCACATGAAGTGACATGCATGCTTGAATGGGCACCGTTGTTATTCTTTACCGTAAAAGCCTTTTCCCTCGGTCGATCATTCACGCAGCGCCCCGTCTTCTGGCTAACATGTCTCTTTCCGCACGATAGGGATGGCACTCTTCGTCAACGACCACGCATGCTTCTTTTGACAGCCTTTCAGCTTCTGAGCATGATTTTCAGTGATGCACAGGTGCAACTTTGCTAGTTTGTTAGGAGTGGCGAACTCCTGTAGTAGTTCATGCCGATTCGCCACCTTTTCAAGGTTGTGTGTAACCTTATGAGTATATTGTACAAACAGCTGCTAGTGAGCACGCGTCCAGTCCATGTGTTTTCTTCGTTTTTCTGGTAATGGTTTTGTCGCGAAATCGACAATTCAATTGAAGCACTCATATCCATTTAACCGCACATGTTTAATGTCCGTAGCATAATATTACATCCTTTTTTGTATTCATATTGACTTGTTCGAGAACACAACAGCTGCGCTAATCGGGTCTATTGTATACAATTTCTTATTTTTGCACAAAACCGGTATAAAAGGTCCCACCAGCGTAGATATTTTCTCAGTATTTCTAATTTTATCAAGAAATATGAAATCCAGTAATCACCATAACTTTGAACATCACCATCCAAATGATTGATGTGTGCAGTTTAACGTCCCAAAATTACCATTCCCAGGCCACACACCAGCATAGGACCAATCTTGGATCCGTATCGGCTAACGTCGTCCGAATTATTGGGACAAGATCGGCATCTCGGCCAAGTGCAACTTCTTCCGATGTAGAACCGATGTTCAAGCCGACCTGGGGCCGACGTTCTGCCGTGCATTTGCCAATATCCAGCCAATGCCGGTCCACTCTACACATGCCGATGAAGGCCCGTCCTTTCACCGACGTAGTTGCCAACATACATCCAGCATAGGACTATTATCGGGCTACTTTGTTGCCAATGAAATGCCATTATTACGCCAGCATTTGCTTTACGACGAATGTCAGCTACCATTGGATTGCCAATATTCCACTGTTTTTATTATAGGCTTTTTACTACTGGCGTTCCTTAGCAGGTAAACTTTACATTACACTCCAAGAACTTCCCCTACCAGCTTATAGTAGCCCCGTACGAGCTTCACGGTGTAGTATACTTCAAGGCGACTAACCACTAGATGACTAGTGTAGAAACACTACATGATTCCACTAAATAGTCCATTTTTGCCCTTTGTCTTGCATTGCCTATTAACCTTCCCACATGTAGAGCATAAGACTGCACAAGTCTAGTTAATGTGTAGTTTTCCCCACACATTCATCCTCAGTTCTGCGAAAAATTGTAACGCAGGCTGTTACAATTTTCATGAAGTATTAGCTAAAAAACTTTAACTAAAATAACTGCTCGGTGCAAATATTTCACACACAAGCAATCTATAAATAAGAATACCAGAACACAATTTTCGTAACTTTATTTCTAAATATACCAAGTCAAACCATTTATTTTTCAGTTCAGCTTTTAAAGTTACTGCTGTTCAGTAATGCAGCCCAAATTAGGAGGCGAGTTCAGCAAGGCTCGAAGGGCATAGGGCTGGCCAGGGCAGCAGAGGTGGCGCGATGATTTAGAGGCTGCAGCAGGAGATGAGGCAATGACGGTGTGCTGCCCAAGGTTCTGCAAGCAGCGATTCGGCCGACGTCTAAGCTACGGCTAAAAAGATACCTGTATTCATTATCCGACAGATTGACAGGTATCTTTTCAGTTAAGTTGTCATTTTAAGATTGGAATAAGGTGGTCTGGCGCATGCGCCATCATTTGTTCTTTTTTCTCGGCGTGATCCCCTTGCCCTCTTGACCGTATATATATTCCCGCCATCTGTGCAATAAAATTGGCTGTAAGTCTGTGCTCTGTCCAATCTCTCTGCTATATCTTCCCTCTGAAACATTCTCTACGCACTAAGGAAGTATATTTCTCTAAAAAATGCAATTACAACCAGCCCAAGTAGCCACTTTTTTGGTGTTGGTACGGCGATGCGTGCACGCGCCATCTCTACCAGCCGCAACTCTCCTCTGCGGGAGCAGCTGAGAAAGGCGCGCTCTCACCGCCAGTGTAGCCGTGGAAACTCCAACGCTGGTTCCCTGTACTAGCAACGTATACGATTCGATGGTGCGGGTTCCGAAGAAAAAACCTTGGAGAGGGATAACTTCAACATAGAAAACTTTGAACAACCCCTTTACCTGGGATGAGCGACAGAAGTCAAACCTGATAGTCACATGATCGGCACTATGGGGAGGACCCTAAAGAACTGGAGATGGCAGGACTGTGAAGACGCGATTTCGTACTTAGTTGAATTCACTGCACTCTAAAAATATTGTGTGAAAAGGGTGTCTTTTTGTCCCACAACAATAATCGTCATCAGGCTTGAGAGCGCTTCTTTTCATGAGAACTCGGCGCTGGCCACTTTCCTATCAAAAATGCAATGCAACCCTGATAATGGGCATGTCGATCGTGACCGGAATGTACCAGGCGCGGGGCGATAGCGCTAGGATAGAACGCAATATAGATGACGATTATTGTTGTGGGACTAAAAGACACCCTTTTTGCTCGCTCTTTTTTTAGGGTGTAGACAAACAAGGTATTTTTGAGGTGAAACATCTTGATTGAGGAGGTACAGGTATGAATAAACTTTCATACAACTGGAGGTTGCTAAAACAGAAACCAGTTGTAGATAACTCAAATAAACTTTAAACGGTGTTACTTTGTGCTAGCCTTTTTTCCAATCATAACACTCAAAAACAACTTTGTCACAAAGCTGCCCCACACGATGAAGATTAATTTACCCCACCTCACCTCCCCACCTCAATAGAGCCATTTGTAATAAAAATGTAGATCAATAGAACACTCCGTAGCGCGAGAGAAGGTTTTATAAACGTTCTGCAATTTTTCATATGCCTCTATATGGACGATTCTCCAACAAGAGAAAAAACTTGAAAAATCTGTCGCAGAGTAACCGCATTTCACGGTAGTAAAGCTCTTTGACATCCAAGCTAAATTCACTGCTTGTCTTCAGATCATTCTGCCGCAGAAATATCATAATAGCCCTGAATTGGGCACTAGAAAGGGATTATGATAACGCTAGGTCATGCCCCAAAAAGAACTCATGACTGCTGTTAAGGCGCTACAACACGAGGTCACCGACAAGGCCAAGTTCAACAATGTGATAGGACTAAAATGTCAGTGAACCTCTGATGTTTTAACCTGAATAAAATCAAATATTGCTTCAAAGCAGTGTTTGCAGTGACTGGTGTTGCACCAGCAGTTGGAAATATTTTCTTAAACGTACACTAAAGAGAACCAATGTCTCAGTTTAGACTGACATGCTTCACACGGAGACCTCATGCCAAAGGTTCATTATCAGTGGGGAAAATTAAGGTTGAAGTTTATTTTTGTTAATTTCGTGATGTTCAAATTTTGAAAATGTATTGTATTTTTGCAACACTGGGTTGATGAATATTTCTGCAACTTCGTATCTTAGGTCCATCATACCGACAGATGGCAGTGTAGTTAATTTTAAGCAATAAATATTTACGTAAGGCCCAGTACACGCGTTTGAATTTCATGATGTACCGTGGTTTCGTGTGAAAAGATCAAAGCGGCATCTCCACCCACATTTTCTTTTTGTGTGTTTTCTCACTTACCAAGCGTCGTTTCGTGGTACAAGTGGTATTTCCTGGATTGAGAAATTGTACTTGACTATTACGCGCAAAACCTTTTTGGTTTTAGTGTCTTTTAAAGGTGTACCGAGACAATTTTGAGACATCGCGAAAGGGACATTTTTGGTTTCCTCTGTACGCAAGTAGTATTACCACTTAGCACACAATAGTCAGCCAGCAATCATAAGATAGCTACTCTGATTTTAAAGTTTTTCTTGCAGAGTATTGGCAAGCAATGGAGTGGACATTATCGTGATGAGTCAAGAAGGTTGCCCCCAGTTTTAGAACGGAGATTCCGCGCAGCCTAAATCACAGAAATCACTTTCATGGTCAATATGGACAATGCACTCATCGTTTATATGTACCACGACGTTAGTACGTAACGAATTGCCAAGTTCCTGCAACGTCACACTTCCTTTTCCTGTTGCGGAGAAGCCACCTACTTGATATCGAAACTGGAAGTGTCTTTTAAAGGTAGAGGTATTAAAATTATATGCGATGCTCTCCCAGGCAACACAGAACTCTCTTCTTGAACCCAATCGTTTTCTATAAAACAACAATTCCTAAATATTGAAAATTCGCCTGTGTACTCCTTTAGGTGATGCCAGCAAGATGAATCGGGATTAATATCAGATGGTTTGGCAGTATGTGTTTCGGTACATGCACGATTAACTGATCAATTGTGAAGGAAACAATATTCACAAATGAATGGTAGATCACAGCCGGTCTATAGGCGCTTGCTCGCTCGTTGCTTTTATGGCCTAAGCAGTAGCCGCGAGTAAACTATATTTGTTTTTATACAGTGTCAGCGCACTCCGCATGAAGGCGTCGAGAGCCAACTCTTCAGAACACCTTTTGTGGCATACGCATTGCATTGTAAATTAGCTGTACTGGGCCACTTTCTCTAACCAATGACTTTTCCATTTGTAGGAAGCAGTGAGAGTAGTAGAGGTAAGCGTGGGCACAGCCTGCATTTTTCGGCACTCATGCATTGGGTAACGAATACGCACACACAACGACACAAAGATCTTTTTTCAAGGCTTGAACACAATCTATTCGCTGAATTCGAAAACGCTTGAGGCTCGTATGGTTGTATTTATCATTTAGGTGCACGTTAAATCACTCCACATAGTGAAAATTCCCAAAGCCTTCCACTATGGCGTCCTTCATGAAGATGTCAGTGAAATAACTTCCTCGAACAAAAATCCTTGACAATTGCAGTTGATTCTTGAGAATTACCTGCAATTGAAGATTCCCATACATTGAAGATTCCTTGCTACTGGCCTGTCTGGAAAGTGTGGACAAGAGTCACGCAAAAGGATCGGCGCTAATTCTGAAACGTTTCTTCGAATTCTTCTAGTTAATTGTATACATGTTAATGGATCAAAATGACATGCCATCTGGCTTTGTTTACAAGCCCATACAAAAGCGTTTCCGGTTAGAAACAATGTCGCTACTTCAGCTAAAAGCATCACGACAGAGTTTTGCCAACAGCGCTTTTTTTCTTCAGGCGCAATGAATATATATTAGTTCTAATGACAACATTTTTTGATTCTCTGAAATTGTATTGTTCCCCTGCGTCTCCGGCGAGCTATATTGCATATTTCACCGGCACTGAAGATTGCATCTGCGATTGTGTGGGCTTGGGGTTTTTTTTTTGTTTACTACGACTTTTCAAAACGTTATCACTACATGCTCTTTCATGTTCTTACATATTGTGTTTTCACTATGAACAATTATTATTTTTATTGACATTCTTATTACTATTGCACTGACTCCTGCTGTTGCGAGTGCTATTCACGCGTACTTGTGAAAAATAGTGACCATCCCGATTATGCTTTCACATTCACCTTTTTGAAGGACTTCTTTCAAATAAACACGAAGTGTGATACCTTAAACTAAAATGCGCAAACTTTATCATTTTCATGGGCACTGGCTGCCGGCATGTGGATTCAAAGTTAACGTTCCCAAAACTATTTTTCTCAGGAAAAAGAAGATTGTTGTCTGTCACTTCGTCTGCCAGTTAGTGACGGATCATGTGGCCGAGCCTTCTGAACGTGACGCACAATAGTACATGCGTGCAGAATGGATTATTTATCAATTTACTCCTGTCTTGAAGTCTCAGAAAGAGCTTTCATATATTCTTCCCACCATGTTTCTATAGCATTGGTACAATCAGGAAGTGCGACAGTAGAAATGAACCTGAGCATTATTTGAGTGCGCTAGCCTTTTTTCCAATGGACGGCGGCGAGTTAGTTTGGAACGAGATTGCAGCGATAGCTAGAAGCACAGCCTCCTTCCTATGCACAGGCCGTAAAGAAAGTGAGCGTGCACCTCCAGATTGGCCACAGGTAGATATACTCGCGATAATAAAGAGAGACTATGACTTGACTTAGATTAACAAACTGTGGTCGGAGAACTCTAATGCTACAAGTTTCACTGTCATTAGTTTCATTATTAATTATTAAAAATCAAGGTCAAAATTTCGATGTTAAATTTTGTGCTTAAACATTTTGCAAGGGTGCAACAGCCGAACTAGAATGCGGAGCAATTTTCGGAGCCGCAAAGTGTTACTTATGGAGCATTACACTCAAATTCGGAGCAGGTGACAAGCGAAAAATTTCATTTTTATACCACGAAAGACAGAATTGCGAGCATTTAACATTTTCTCAATCATGCAGAGTGAATATGAGCGCTGCTATTTCAACAAAGTAGTATTTTCTTTAATCACCCCAGTCAGCAAACAATGATGAGGTCCACATTACAAGACACCAGGCCTGTCAAATTGTTGAGAATTCTAATGTGGATTTCCCACGATAATGACCATGAAATTCGTAAAACTGGAAAAAACTGACTTTTTACAGCTGCAGAGATGTCATATTGTACTCCAAATAATTTTGCCAGTAACTTTTTTTGGAATCAGCGAGCATATTAGTTCTCACAAGTATGTGGCATATACATACATCAGTCATTGAACAAACTGTGCATTGTCTAGAGACTACAACTATAGGCCCCTTCTAAATATTATAACGCTTTTCCGCAGGCCACCCATGGACTATAGCAAAGGTGGCTTAAGCAGTGTTTCTGCACAGGTTAGAACAAGACCAAGAAATTTTCAAACCACATCCCCCCTCCCTTTTTTTTCCATGAAGGGTTTAGGTTTACGGCACAACAATTCGGCTTGCTTGCAAGGCGCGTTTGACCCGATAAAGTAATAACTGCACGCGCCAGTTGGACTCGCAATGGCACTGAATATCTATCGCATGTGGCAGTACTATGGCAACTGACGTGGTCATGGCATGAATTAAAGCTGGTAGTGTGCAAGTTCGATGTGCCGAGAGTTTATACATTTCCTGCTTTAGTTATTAACGATTCCTAGCATGCCATGACCACACTTGCTGACAAGAAAATTCATGTTTCCAACGAAGTGTTGCTGGCTACGGCAACACATCTTTTGTGTTGTATTTGTGTCGTCCCGCCGGTAAATATCTGCTGTGGTCAGCCGACCTACAGGCACGCGTTGTAGTTACTTCATCTGGTCGATCGAGTTTCACGAGTGTCTTGACCGATTGAGCAGCTATCTTACACTGCGGTTTAGGGTTAGCGTCTGCCCGCATAGACTGATGATGCAAACTATAAGGGGTTAAATTGGTCTCCATTTCTCGCTCGGATTAGGGCAAAGGAGAAACTTTTGAGGCTGGTCGCGCATTTTGGCGCAGTGTGGCGCGATTCCGGCAAATTTCATGGTTTCCGCACAGCTCAGCGCACAAATGAGGAATTTCATTAAATTGGCGTAATCAGCGCAGCTGTTGCACCCATGCATTTGAGCATCACGTAGCAAATTTCGAAATGTTTTTTTTCCTATTTTCACGACATTGGCTCAATGAAATTTTCCAACCATCGTATGCTAGGTCTAGCACCCACAGAACACAATGTACTTCATTTTTATTGAGTAGAAGCTTTGTGGGACTCCCCCAGTAGACGCCTTCAATATTTGCCTAACACACGTCACTGCCGTGCCAGATTGCCGTGCCAAACACACGTCACTGTGTTTGGCACGGCAATCTCAGTGAAATCTCCACCCAAATTTTCTTCTTGCATGCTTTTTCTGTGGCCGAGCAACATGTCGCGCATAAGAGGTGTTTTTTGGATAGTGAAACTGCAGTTACTAATATGCAAAAAATTGTTTTGCTCTTTAGTGTCTGTTTAAGGTAAAAGGCCACAATCGAAAGTCTTTTTTTTCGCGAAATATATTTTTAGGGTTTTATTTCTTGCACGCCCAAACATTCACATATATGTTGCAACAAAAGTTATCCTCCTAGCTTGATTATTTGGCGAGTTACAGAAAGTTTTCTATACTCTATACTCCTATAGCAAAACCGAAACCACATTTCCAACTGTAATCCACCTGTGGTTCCGGTTTCGAAAAATCGCTTTCAAAATCAAGTCTTGTTTCGTCTATATTATTGCTATTCAAAATACTTTATGCATTTTATTGTGACTGTTATATAAAATGATGTCTATAAATACAACTTTGTGTTTAAAAGTCTTCGTTAATCTCTAACAACAGCCACAAGGGGGACGTACGATGCTCGTCGGAATTTTCCTTGTTTGCCTTGGTCAGGCTACGTTAGGCTTCGTTCTGCATTTGTTCCACGTGTCAACGCTACCAGGGCTGTATTCTTAGGCCACCTGGACCATATTACGACCAGCATGGGGAAGTGCAGAACACAGAAGACGAGGACGCGCAATTTTGCTGGAAATTGCAACACGACGACGAGGCTGCCTACTGGCGCAGACGCCGAAATTTCGGCGAGCACGAAGAAGCTCGGGGACATAAACAAGGCGTACCAGGCTCCACTAGCGCTTTCTGTGCTCCAAGGGAACAGGATAATGGACATTGGTATTCTTTATTCAGTGTTTTCATCGCTGGCATGTTCGAATGCATGAACACACACTGAAGCTCTGGGAACGCTCTCACCAAGGGATATGCTCGGCTTGTGCGGTCGTGTGTACCGACTGTGGGTTAAAGCGCCCATTTCATACGTCGAGAAAGGTGGGTCGGGCCAATGAGAACAATTTACGTCTGGTTTACGCGATGCGCCAGTTAGGAAAAGGGCACGCTGGTGCGAAAACTTTTTCCAAAGTGATGAACATGCCTGCTCCTCCACCTCACTCCACCTACGACAAATTGTCATCTCGGCTTTCTGCAGCGGCAGGAGAAGTGGCATCGAAGTCGATGACTGATGCTGCTGTGGAAGTTCGTCGTGTTGTGGGGAATGCCGGTGTTTCAGGTGAGGGCACGTTGCAGAAGCTTGGCCATTCCTCTTTGAACGGTTGTGTGTCTGTGATTTATGGAGACACGGGAAAGGTTATTGATGTTGAGGCCCTTTCTAGTTCGTGTAAGTCTTGAAAAACCAAAAGCAAGTTGAGGCAAGATAGTGCTTCTTACCAAGAATGGAAGGCAAACCACACTTCCTGTCAAGCAAACCATGGAGGAAGTGCTGGCAGTATGAAGACGGTTGGTCTATACCAAATATTTGAAAGGTTGAAAGGCAAAATAGATTCAGTACCTGCAGTACTATGGTGATGGTGATTCCAAGAGCTATGCCGCTGTCAAAGACATGTATGGAAAGGACAGTGTGGAAAAACGAATGTATTGGCCATGTCCAGAAGTTTGTTGGCTGTGGCCTCAGAAAACCGAAGAAGACAGTGCGTGGACTCGGTGGTAAGGGAAAGCTCACTAATGCCCTCATTGACTGCCTGCAAAACTACTATGGCATCGCCATAAATGCTAATGTGGGGAACCTTTCTGCAATGAAAAAGGCTACCCTTGCTAGTCTTTTTTATTGCAGCTTTACCGACAAGCAGCCGAGACATGGGCTGTGTCCACTTGTACCGAAAAGCTGGTGCGGATACCAAAGGGTCGAAGCACTCGGCCAAGGGAAATATGTACACAAAGGAGGACTTCCAAATGATGTGCTCAACAAAGTTAAAACTGTGTACAGTAATCTGTGCTCTGATGAACTTCTAATAAAGTGCCTTCATGGAATGACTCAAAATGCTAATGAGTGTTTCAATGGTCTAATATGGTAGCGGGCACCCAAAGAGGTCTACGTAAGCTTTACTACAGTAATGTTTGCCTTGCTTGATGCTGTGGCACACTTTAATAATGGCAGTGTAAGCACCTTATATATCCTGAGGCAAGCTGGCATAGAACCAGGGTACCACACGACGAAAGCTTCCATCGCCAGGGATCACCTGCGCATGCAGAATGCTAAACGCAAGTCAGCGGAAGGGACAAAACAGGCCAGGAAGAAAATACGAGCCGCCACCAGAACAAAAGGAGACAATAATGCTTCCGCAGAAAGGCCCAGCTATAAACCTGGTGTATTTTAGGCCTGCATGCGAAGATTGTGACTTTTTTTACATGGTCGGAAATCTTTGTTTACGTTTTTTTTTGAAAATAACAATTGGCTCTAAATGTTGCGACGCAAACTTTCATAACATATTTCTCAGCGTATACTTTGAACTGAAATTTTGCACAATGATTTACAACATGTATATCTTTGCAATAAACTAGAATAAAAGAAATCCATTGAACATTTTCTAGATTCACAGCTGAATTCTCTAACAGGTTCAGTCTAATTTGACTCTTTTTTCCAGTCTTTTTTTTGTTTTTTTAGCATTACTTTTTTGATATTCACTGCATAATATTTGTTCCAGTTTACTACATAGCTCCAGTCATTAGTTACACAAATGTCAAAGCTTCACTGAATAAAGCCACCCATTAGTCACTTATAACAGCTGGCGTGGTTAGCACTTTTATTGCAACTTTTGACAAAGATTACCTCCCAATAAATAAGTATTCAATATTTTACACTGTAAACAGCTGGGTAAATTAAATAAGACTTGCTGGTTTTGAGGAAAACGTTATTTCAACGCTGCCTGCACTTAAAAAACTTTTGTTTTTGAGTGGCCTACCACCTTAAAGAGAATGGAAGCGTATTTCACTTTATGACAGAACCGGTGCCGGAATTAAACCTTAGGTTTTTAGACCTAAGACTAACGCCTTACTCAAACTGGGGCGAGACGGCTGAAACTAAATTGGGAGCAGTTTTTGGAGCAGCGAAGTTTCTACTTTGGAGCAGTTAGCAGCCTTTACTAAGTTGTCTTTTGAGCTTGAAAAAAGCAATGTTCAGCATAGTGGGCGCCCCAGTGCACATTTTAATTGGCTTATAATACACATTCTACAGAAACAGATTTTGAAAAAAGTTTTCGAACACATTATTGCTAGGCGTGAACTGCACTACTTTTTTTACATAATACACACGTGACCTATCTAACTCTCGTAACACATGAAATAATATCTAAAAAAAGGTTTTGTTGAAAGCTACATTCTGCAGAAACATTAAAAAACACATCACACTCAAAAAGAATATAAAAAATTGTGATTGCACAAGAATCTTATTGACGTAACAGTGGTCGTTCACTTTAAAAAAGCGTGACATAATAGCGTCAAGAGCTTTTAACAAACAAAAGCATGCTGCACTGCCGTTCGCGGCCACCTCATGCAGGATCACCTCCAAGAATGCAACGCGAGAGCCAAGAAATCTCACCGCATAGACTATCTCGTAAAGCACGTGCATATGGCACTAAGTGATAAGTGAGTGATACTGATAACGCCTCTCCACATGAGCAACCACGAGCTATTATCAGAGCACAAGCTGGCCAGTTTTATACTTTTTCAATATTTATAGGTCATCACCGTAGATGAAGAACTCCCGATAATACATCAACTTGCGATTGCTGCCTGCGCCGCTCCGTGACTCGCGTAAAGTACTTGCGCACCACAGGTGTAAAAATCCCTGTCCATACAAACAAACCGCTGATCATAGAGAGGCAGGTTTTATTGCAAAAAAAGAAAAGAAAAAAAACGAAGTCACAGAACAAATCACCGCGGCTTCGCATGTATCCAAGTGTTTCTCTCTACCTGCAGACACTGATGTGCCGATTTCATATGCGATGGCTTTTTAAATGCAAAATGCAATGAGAACTCGCCTGTCTAAAAAATAAATAGCTAATGGGTGTAAACCGAGAATAAGTTGCACACATTCTGCCGCTCACGGAAACCATTCTGAGAACCAATGTGCTCGTGCCAGAGCATCCGGGAAGCGCGTTGGATGCAGGGAAAAAACACTCCACGTTTACAGCTACTCGCTCACAGCAAACACCTACTCGTAGGTGACCGTATGCAGCAGTGTCAACATGAAAGCCACAATGCCTGGAGGAACTTGCTGTGCACGACAAAGAGCTGGAGAGTCAACCCCGTAATGCTTGCCACCCAACTCGGTGGTTTTCGCTAGCTGACAGTGGCACTAGAACACACAGCCTTGCTAGTAGAAGCAGCACACTCAATGCACGGCAGCACGTTTTTGAGGGGACATGCATATTTTACCTTATTACGATCCGCTCGTACTCTGTTTACCGTGAGTCGCCAGGATGGCTCCTTTTCCGACGGGGGACGAAGTGTAATGAAGAGGAATGCCCACTACTAAAGCGACATCGACACGTTGGCGCGAGGCACGAGCTAAGACTGCCTGGTTGCTGCTGCGACGCTGCCCCTACACCCGGCTCGCTCTTGCTGCTTCTGCACCGACGCTGCTACCGCTTTTGAGCTTGCATTTACATTATAATATATATTTTGCGATGATGTTTATTCGAACAGAGGAATCGCAACGAGGTCGCGACAGAAAATGGGCGAACGGCAAGTCTGGCAAAGGCGGTCCAGGTTCTCGCGCAATCAGAGCAGGGGGTTCTTCGTTCTCTTTTCAAGGCGCATACGCGTTAGTGCGTATGCTCCACTACAATACCCCCGGGGTGAAGAGTAGCCATCGTGGCGACTCGGGGAGTAGGCACAATGAGGGGGTCGTAGTAGGGCTTCAGACGCTCGACGTGCACGGTCTCACATCCTCGACGGCGCAAGTCTGGTGATTGTGTTAGGGGCTCGATGATGTAATTCACCGGCGAGGTTGCGTCAATGACACGGTATGGACCTTGGTACCGGGCCAGAAGCTTAGAAGAAAGGCCAGGAACGTGCGGGGGCACCCAAAGCCACACAAGAGAGCCAGTACGAAACGTAGGCGCCATGTGATGAACGTCGTCATGTCGGGTCTTTCGTAGACCTTGAGCCTCATTTGTCATAGACCGAGCCAACTGACGGCAGTCTTCTGCGTATCTGGCGACTTCCGAAAGCGGGGAGCACTCAGATGCATCAGGGCGATGCGGGAGTATCGTGTCAAGTGGGTGGGATGGTTCACGGCCGTGCAACAGAAAGAACGGGGAAAAACCGGTAGTCGCTTGCGTCGCGGTGTTATAAGCGAATGTAACAAATGGCAATACAGCGTCCCAGTTAGTGTGGTCGGAGGCGGTGTACATCCTCAGCATGTCACCAAGTGTGCGGTTGAACCGTTCAGTGAGAACATTCG
Organism: Rhipicephalus annulatus; assembly: GCA_013436015.1. NCBI lineage: Eukaryota > Metazoa > Arthropoda > Arachnida > Ixodida > Ixodidae > Rhipicephalus > Rhipicephalus annulatus. The sequence goes on from WOVY01009247.1 coordinate 195,680, forward strand.
TCTGTGGATAGTATGCGGTAGCTTTCCGGTGTATGATGTTGCATTGAGCGAGAATAGCTTGTATGACCTCCGACAGGAACACTCTACCCCTATCACTGAGTAATTCGCGTGGAGCCCCGTGGCGGAGAATGAAGCTGCGCAGAATGAAGAGTGCAACTTCGTGGGCGGTTGCTGCCGGTAGAGCTGCAGTCTCAGCGTAGCGTGTCAGATGATCGACGCCGACAATAATCCACCGGTTTCCAGAGCGACTATATGTGAGGGGGCCAAAGAGGTCGATACCCACGCGGTCGAATGGGCGAGCCGGGCATGGGAGCGGCTGCAACATGCCAGTAAAGTGCCGCAGAGTTGTCTTGTTCTGTTGGCAAGTGGTGCAAGACTGAACGTATTTTTGCACAAAGCGATACGTTCCTCGCCAGTAATATCGTTGGCGCAGCCTTTCGTAGGTTTTCAGGACACCTGCGTGAGCACTTTGGGGATCTGCATGGAAATTCATGCAGATCTCCGAGCGCATATGAGTTGGGACAGCAAGGAGCCACTTCCGACCACCAGGCATATAGTTGCGGCGGTACAGAATGTTGTCTCGCACGGAAAAGTGGGCTGCTTGCCGGCGTAGTGCTCTCGTGGAAGGGACAGCAGACGTATCGCTAAGGTAGTCGAGTAACAATGCAAGGTATGGATCTTTACGCTGCTTCGAAAGCATGTCAGGGGTGTCGATTGGTGACAAGGTGGCAAAAAGTGGTGACAGAGAAGCCACATCTGGTGTTAATGGCGATCGCGAAAGTGCATCGGCATCCTCAAGCTGGCGACCGGAACGATATACGACACGGATGTCGTATTCTTGCAATCGAAGTGCCCAACGCCCCAGGCGTCCGGACGGGTCTTTCAAGGTGGACAGCCAACATAGATCGTGGTGGTCTGTGACCACGTCTAAAGGACGGCCGTAAAGGTACGGGCGAAACTTCGTCAACGCCCAGATTATGGCCAAACACTCCTTCTCTGTCATGGAGTAATTCAATTCAGCCTTCTTGAGAGCGCGACTTGCATAGGCGACTACGTATTCAGCTTGGGTGCCTTTCCGTTGAGCCAAAACTGCACCAAGACCGATGCCACTTGCATCGGTGTGAATTTCTGTGGCAGCAGCAGGGTCGAAGTGACGAAGAATAGGTGGTGAGGTCAGCAGGCGGCGCAGCTGGCGAAATGCGTCGTCACATGCAGGTGACCATGCAGATATGCCTTTGCTGTTGGAAAGCAGACTCGTGAGAGGTGCGATGATGGACGCGAAGTTGCGCACGAAGCGACGAAAGTAGGAGCAGAGACCGACAAAACTTCTTAGGGCTTTCAGTGATGTGGGCAACGGAAAGTCAGCGACAGCTCGAAGCTTATCGGGATCCGGAAGAACACCGTCTAATGTGATGACATATCCCAAGATGGTTAGTTTTCGTGCGGCGAAGTGGCACTTCTTGGAGTTAAGTTGTAGGCCTGCAGAAGTTATACACGTCAGAATCTCGTGGAGGCGAGCAAGATGTGTCGGGAAATCAGACGAAAAGACTACGATGTCGTCCAGGTAACACAAGCAGGTTTTCCACTTGTGGGCACGCAATATGGTGTCGAGCATGCACTCAAATATGGCAGGCGCGTCGCAGAGCCCAAATGGCATGACTTTGAACTCATATAGGCCATCCGGCGTTACAAAGGCTGTTTTAGGGCGATCACATTCAGCCATTGGCACCTGCCAATACCCACAACGCAGATCCAAGGATGTAAAGTACTCGGCGCCTTGTAAATAGTCAAGAGCATCGTCTATTCGTGGTAGCGGGAAGATATCTTTTTCGTAATATTGTTTGAGTGGCGATAGCCCACGCAAAATCTTACGGTGCCATCTTTTTTGACGTGACTCCACGTTTAAGCATGTCATCTACTTGCTCCGTAATGACGCGGCGCTCTTCGGCAGAAACGCGGTAAAGACGCTGTCGCAGAGGCGAATGTGAGCCGCTGTCAATATTATGAGTGATAGTCGTGGTGCGGCCCAAAGCAGGTTCTTGAAAGTCGAAAGAAGAACGAAACTTGTTAAGGAGAGCAACAAGTTAGCGGCGATGCGAGAGGGGAAGGTCTGCGTCAATAGCATTCTCGAAGGCTGACGAACTTGATGGCTCAGACGCATGAGTGATTGCAGCAATGTGACATGGCGTTTCGTCGGGAAGAATAATATCATCGATATGGTCGACAGGTTGCACATATCCTAACGTTTCACCACGAAGTAAGCCAATGGGGTAGTTGCAGTGGTTGGTAACCAGCATTACGGTTAAACCAGACGCAATTGTAAGAACAGCAAATGGGAGAACGACGCCCTTGCGTTCAGTAAAAACCGGAGATGGCGTAAACACCACCGTGCCGTCAGGTTGCGCCACACATGAAAGGCTAATAGGGACCGAAGCTTCAGGAGGCAAGGTGATGTCGTCATCAGCGATGAGTTTGCAGAGCAGAGGAGAGCGGTCGGGTGGTGGAAATTCACATGTTGGCACAAGAGACACTTCGGCACGAGAACAATCAATTATAGCTTCATGACGTGATAAGAAATCCCAACCCAGGGTAAGGTCATGAGAGCAAGATGGTAGAACAAAAAACTGTACCACGTACAAAACGTCTCGGATGACGACGCGCGCCGTACACACAGCCGAGGGATGAATGCGTTGCGCGCTAGCCGTGGACAGCACGAAGCCACTGAGAGATGTGGTAACTTTCTTTAGTTTCCTACAAAATTTTGCGTTCATCACAGAAACGGCGGCCCCGGTATCAGTTAACGCTAATGTGGCGACTCCCTCAACTTCGACATCAACAACATTTTGCGGCGAAAATGGAGGCCTTGGGAATTGCGCACAAGGTGCAGTTCTTGCCTCCGGAACTGCACTGATTAGTTTCCCTCCCCAGGAGGTGGTCGACGCCGCATAGGCGATGGCGATCAGTGACGAGGTGATGGGAAACGAGCAGTCGATGGGTGGCGATCCGAGTCGGAGTGCTTCTGTTCATATGCAGACGTGGTGGTCTGCTGCGGTGCGTAGGTAGGAGCTCCGAAGTATGCGTGCGCAGGTGTGGGACGGCGGCGGCAGAAGCGTGCAATGTGGCCAGCGATGCCACACGCGAAGCAGATGGGACGATTGTCTCGGGTGCGCCACTCATTAGATGGACGGAAAAAGCGAGGTGGGGGCCTGTAAACTGGAGGCGAGGCCGGAGGAGGTGGAGCCGATAAGGCGACTGGATGCGGTGGGGGCCGCGCGACCACAGCTGCGTAGCTGAGAGGTGAAGGCGGCGCAGTTGATGCGTAGCCAGCAGTTGAGAGATCAGATGGCACCGAAGTGCATGGGTAAGAGGCCGGAACTGTAGGGAGGGCATTGCAAATTTCAGTGCGTATGGCCTGCTGCATATTCTAAGAAAAGCTTGTCGTGGGCACGTCGCTATGCGGCAGCAGGGAGAGCTGTCGGGCGACTTCCTCCCTGAAGAAGTCTTTAATCTGGTTCGACAGAGTTTCTTGGTGAACGTTGGCATTGGCGAGTGCGACGGCCGAGATCAAATCTGGTGATGGGACACTCTGTCGGGCGATGGAACGCTGACGACGCAATTCATCGAAGCTCTGGCACAGGCTTACGAGGACTGCCACCGTGGTCGGGCTTTTCGCCAGCAACATCTGGAATGCGCCATCCTCGATGCCCTTGAGAATATGTCGAATTTTCTCTTCTTCAGGCATGGATGAGTTAACACGACTGCAGAGGTCGAGAACATCCTCAATATAGCTAGTAAAAGTCTCGCCAGGCTGCTGGGCTCGGTGGCGCAGACGCTGGTCAGCGTGGAGCTTGCGGACCTCTGGTCGGCCGAACGCTTCGGTCACGAGGGTCTTAAAGGTGGACCAGCTGGCGATGGCGGTTTCGCGGTTGGTGAACCATAGCTTGGCGACGTCAGCCAAGTAAAAGATAACATAGGCAACCTTAGAGTCGTTGTCCCATTTGTTGCTGGCACTTACGCGTTCGTACAAGGAGAGCCAGTCTTCGACGTCTTGCTCACCACTGCCGCTGAAGAGTGGTGGGTCTTGCTGACGGGTAGCACCAGGGCAGGTCGACAGGGCAGCCGATGGTGCTGGCTGAGCTGGGATGGGCTGGTTGGTGACTGCGTCAGTCATGTTGTACGGTGGTCTTTCGGCCAACTTGCGAGAGCGGAGCTCCAGGTCTGCTTAGGGATCTCAGCAGCCTCCACCAAATGAGATGATGTTTATTCGAACACAGGAGTCGCAACGAGGTCGCGACGGAAAATGGGTCAACGGCAAGTCTGGCAAAGGCGGCACAGGTTCTCGCGCAATCAGAGCACGGGGTTCTTCGTTCTCTTCTCAAGGCGCATACGCGTTAGTGCGTATGCTCCACTACAATATATATATATATATATATATATATATATATATATATATATAGGAATAAAAAGAAGACACACGTCGAAAAACAGAAAAGTTTCTTTACGTTACGGCTGTGGGACCGGCCTTCGTCAGAATAATGTCAGAATTTGGTTATTCTGACGAAGGCTGGTCCCACAGCCGAAACGTGAAGAAACTTTTCTGTTTTTTGACGTGTGTCTTCTTTTTATTCATACTATTTACCGGCGTCCCTAAATTTATTCTCTGCAAATATATATATATATATATATATATATATATATATATATATATATATATATATATATATATATATATATATATATATATATATATATATATATATATATATATATATATTTATATATATATATTGTCCAGTAGATCCTCCGTGGGCGGTCACAACGTGGTTTATTTCGACGTTTCGGCCTAGAGTCTGGCCTTCATCAGGAATAAAGATACAGTTTGTTGGTGCTCAGCTTTATACAATCTCAAATCAGAGGGCAAGGAAAGAGGCGAAAAAAAGGAAAGAAAAAAGAAAAGAAAAAAAGAAAAAGGAAAGAAAGAAAGAAAAAAGAGAAAAACAATATACGGTGGACGCCCCTCGGGTGCCCTCCTTCCACTTTTCTTTCCACTTCCCCCCTCATCTCTCTCCCCCCTCTTCCCTTCACCTTTCTGATGTCAGCGGTCTGTGTATGTTTCCGTTCACTAGCGCGTTCCTCTCGATCAGACGGCCCCTCCTGGCACTGGCGGTTCCGTGTGGGGCAAAAAAGAGCTTTTCAGAAAGCCCTAAGCCTTTAACTACTCGGGGTCCCGTAAACAATTCGTCGTAGAAGGACGGGGGCCGCGTATTGTGGCAGAAGCTGGTCAGCGGGCATTTTAGGAAGCTCTAAGCCTTTAACTACTCCGCGCCCTGTCAACATTTCGTCGTAAAAATAGGGGTGCCCCGTATTGCGGTAGGCTGTGGAAGCGCGTGCAATACTAATTCCTTGCCCGCTTCTAAATTGCGCGTGTAGTGCGGGCCTCCAACCCTGGCAGTGCACAAGGTTGCTGTGTGGCATGTCGTGCATGGCACAATTGATTCGGTAGTAAAATAAAACAGAAAACAGACGACAGCTGCACTTAGGAAGAGTAGTTACACTTGGAATTGTTTTGTGTTGTCCAGTGCCCTTCGCAGCTGCAGTGCCGTGAACTCAGTTACTATTTTCATTGTTGCCGTTATTGTTTTCTAATGCTTTAATTGCTGCAAGTGTACCAGGATTCTCATTTATTCCTCTATCGAGGGTGTTAAATCGGTGGATAAGGTATGACTGTCGTTGTTCACGTTCTCGATTTGATTTAAATCCCGTATCTAAGAGCGTTACTGATAGTTTGTCGAATGCATGGCCGGGAACATTGAGATGTTTTGATAGAGGTAGACTTGGGGCTGATTTCGCATGGGCTCTGTGATTATTGAAGCGAATCCTAAATGGTGTTTCTGTTTGTCCAATGTACTGCATACCACACATGTAGCATTCGAGTAGGTACACCACATTAGAGGAATCGCATGTTAGGTTTCCTCGTATGTTAATCGAAAACTTGGATTGCGTGCTGGTTGCTTTGTCTGTTTCTCGCATTGCCATACATACAAGACGTCGTGGCTTTAAGCAAGGCGGCATGAATTAATGGCGGGTGATGTGTTAATTTGGGAGTGGACCAGGGTGTCTTTGATGTTACGTGGTCGTCGGTAAACGACGCCTGGAGCGGATGGAAATGCGCGTTTTAGACGTTCACTTTGTTCCAGAATGTTGTAATGTCGTTTAAAGATTTGTTTACATTGGGGAAGTTTGTGCTGTAAGTCAGGCAGAGGTTTGCTTGTTGTGGGTCTTTTCGTGGTGGTCGCTTCATAAGTAAGTCTTCACGCTTTAGTTTTCTCGCTTTTGAACAGCGTCATTAATTACATGTGGGGGGTATTTTTGTTTCTCGAGCATAATTTTTAGCCTCTGTGAGCTCGTGTCAAAGTCAGCGTCTCTAGGTTTAAGCGAATCTGCTCTAGAGACGCTGACTTGACAAGAGCTCACAGAGGCTAAAACTTATGCTCGAGAAACAAAAATACCCCCCACATGTAATTATTGACGTTGTTCAAAAAGCGAGAAAACTAAAGCGCGAAGACTTACTTATGAAGCCACCACCGCAAGAAGACCCACAACGAACAAACCTCTGCTTCACTTACAGCACAAACTTCCCCAATGTAAACAAAATCTTTAAACGACATTACAACATTCTGGAACAAAGTGAACGTCTGAAACGTGCATTTCCATCCGCTCCAGGCATCGTTTACCGACGACCACGTAACCTCAAAGACACACTTGTCCACTCTCAAGTTAACACATCACCACCCAATAATTCATGCCGACCTTGTTTAAAGCCACTATGTCTTGTATGTAAGGTGATGCGAGAAACACACAAAGCAACCAGCACACAATCCAAGTTTTCGATTAACATACGAGGAAACCTAACATGCGATTCCTCTAATGTGGTATACCTACTCGAAATAAACGTGTGTGGTATGCAGTACATCAGACAAACAGAAACACCATTTAGGATTCACTTCAATAATCACAGAGCCCATGCGAAATCAGCCCCAAGTCTACCTCTATCAAAACATCTCAGTCTTCCCGAGCATGCATTCGACAAACTATCAGTAACGCTCTTAGAGACGGGATTTAAATCAAATCGAGAACGTGAACAACGAGAGTCATAACTTATCCACCGATTTAACACCCTCGAGAGAGGAACAAATGAGAATGCTGGAACACTTGCAACAATTAAAGCTTTAGAAAACAATAATGGCAATAATGAAAATAGTAACTGAGTTCACGGCACTGCAGCTGCGAAGGGCACTGGACAACTCAAAACAATTCCAAGTGTAACTACTCTTCCTAATTGCAGTTGTCGTCTGTTTTCTGTTTTATTTCACTACCCAATCAATTGTGCCATGCATGACATGCCCAACAGCAACCCTGTGCACAGCCGGGAGGCCCCCACTGCACGCGTAATCCAGAAGCGGGCAAGGAATTCGCATTGCGCCCGCTTACCAGCCTCTGCAGCAATACGCGGAACCCCTCTTTCTACGACGAAATGTTGACGGGACCCCGAGTAGTTAAAGGCTTAAGACTTCCTAAAATTCCCGCTTACCAGCCTCTGCCCCAATACGCGGTACCCCTCTTTCTACGACGAAGTGTTGACAGAGCTCCGAGTAGTTAAAGGCTTAGAACTTCCTAAAAAAGCTCTTTTTTGCCCCACATCGAACCGCCAGTGCCAGGAGGCACCGTATGGTTGGGAAGAATGCGTTAGTGAAAGGAAGCATACACAGACCACTGACATCAGAAAGGTGAAGGGGAGAAAGGGGAGAGAGATGAAGGGGGAAGTGGAAGGAAGAGTGTAAGAGGGGCACCCGAGGGGAGTCCACCTTATATTCTTTTTTCTCTTTTTTTCTTCTTTTTCTTTTTCTTTTTTCTGTCTTTTTCCTCTTTCCTTTCGCTCTGATTTGAGATAGTATAAAGCTGAGCACCAACAAACTGTACCTTTAATCCTGATGAAGGCCAGACTCTAGGCCGAAACGTCGAAATAAACCACGTTGTGACCGCTCACGGAGGATCTACTGGACCATATATATATATATATATATATATATATATATATATATATATATATATATATATATATATATATATATATATATATATATATATATATATATGTATATATATATGTGTGTGTGTGTGTGTGTGTGTGTGTGTGTGTGGGTGTGTGTGTGTGTGTGTGTGTGTGTGTGTCACAACGTTCGTGACGTCAAGTAGCGCATTCGTTTTTCGGACAGTTAATGGACGGATCAGGCGACGAATAGCTAAGGCCATGAATACCTCTCGAGTGCGTTTTGACGATATCATTTTAGGAGGGTGCTGTCAGACTGCCTCAAGGTGCACCAATGCGTGGAACATTGTGAAGCTAAATTACTATCGACACCACTCTTTAATCAAATGGCGTCTTTCTGATTGCTCACATTGATGCACTCCGCTATCTACGAAAGGGGCGAGTGGCGTGTGTGCGTTCCGTCGCTTGATTTGTTCAAAAATACGTCCGCAAGTTGATTTCAAGCAGGTGACTAATATAGAGACCTAACTGTTTTCTTATTTTTTGATCTGTCTATATATTGTTCGTTTCTCAAATATATCATTTCGTTAGTAGTCAGCGCCCGTCCTCGCGTCACCCTCCATCGTCTTGCGTTCGCGCTGTTATTGCGATAGCAATTGTGTGGGTCATCCCGGTAAATTCCCGCCGGGGTTGTCACGTCCCGGAAATATATATACAAAAATCACAAAGAAAAATAAATAAATAAAGGTTCTATCGACCTACGAAGGCATTTGAACCAGCATCCTTTCTTTCTCAGCGCGCAGCGTCAGACGGTTCAACCAGGCAGCAGGCATCTCGTTTTTCTCTACTACCACGCACCATGCAAGTACCGGCGTAATAACGCCGGTACATACATGACGCGTGATAGTGTATAAAAAATGTATGGTAAAGGTTACGCAACTTATTGGTGGCGTAACCACCACCAATAGGTGTTGGCGGTTACGTGTGACAGGTAACGCCACAAGCGATAACGCAATGCCTTTTTCGGTAACTCAGCAATGTACTCTTTATAATTGCGAAACTGTGTAATGTACATACGTTACCAATTTTCCGTAAGGTGTCTTGTCACGTTACTCGCCACTTTTTCATCTTGTAGGTGACATTTCCCCAGAGCTCGTCCACACGAATTCCTTTGTCGCAGGTATGGGCATAAAAAGGGCTGGCCGAATCACTATTGCTTGTGAAAACAGCGGGTAGAGAGTTCTCAAAACCTGCTGACTCTAACTGGGAAATTTCACGCCATCGCCAAACAAAGCTTGAAGAAGGACGTAGTATTCACCACGACCAACTTTACGGACATGATTTTTGGGGTAGTGGGTGTTAGCAGGAGGAATCCTGGCACCTGCGCCTTATACCATGGCCAAAAGACCGGCTGCCCAAAAAAAATCCGATAGGGCAGTTAACTCAATACCACGCGCTGGTGGTGATGCTTCATTCGCTAGTAAAGAACTTCTCCGATAGCCTGCGGTAACCTAAAAACGATGTCCAAGCGTGGAGTGACCAAGGATTGATCATTTGATATTTTCACGCGCTAGTGATAATCGAGGCTGACAAGGAAGAACTTGTTGCCTGCTGGGACTGAAAGTAAACAACCGTTCGCTGCGTCTTGGCCCCTTTTGTCGTTTCTTCTGGAGACTAGCTGGTAGAAGAGCTCGGTACTCCGACGTTCTAAGCCTGCTGGTCCTGCACCAGAAACAACCGACGCCACTACACCACGTTTTGCTGAAATCTATCGAAGCAGCCGTCGCCTCCAAAGTCTACCACCTCAATACGGTCCCCTGGCACTTTTTGCGAGAAAACTGTTTTCCTCAATCGTAACTCCAATTGTGCGTGTCGATGACCCATCCGCTGCCGTACTGTGCGCCACCAATACGCCTTGCATGCCTACCCCTTTCCATGGCGATCCTGGTGAGAGTGTATAAACCTGGTTGGAGCACTTCAAATGTGTGGCTGCAATAATGACTGGGGCAATCGCCGCAAGCTGAAAAATGTCTACATCTCTCTTCTTGATGCGCCAAGAGTGTAGCACGAGAACCACGAAGCTTCGTTCACAAGTTAGCCGGGGATTAATCGGCTACTCCGTGAGGCCTTCAGCAACCCCGAGCAGAAAAAAAAAAGAGCTGAGATGGCACTGTTTGCACAATTTCAAATGCCGAACGAGAGCGTTGCCATGTTTGTTGAAGACATGTCACGATGGTTCCAACGAGCTGACAAGAAAATGACAGAGGCCAAGAAAGTACGACTGTTGCGTGGCGTAAAGAAACAGCTTTTCGCGTGCCTCATGCGCAATCCGCCAACAACTGTGCCTGAGTTCGTCCGTGAGGCGACAATTATGGAGCGCATGCTCCGGCAGCAGCTCATGCAGTACGAGCGGTAGACTGCCTTCTCCGCTGCGTGATCACTTTTGCGTGAAAGCTATGACAGGGAGACACTTACAGAGCTTATACGGCAGTATGTCCTAGAGGTGCTTCAGAAGTTTCATACAGCGGCACCTCCAAGCATCACAGCTATCACCGACATCATTCGGGAAAAAATCAGGCAAATCATTCCTCCCTTACCACAATCCCGAGCTGAACCTTCTACGCTATCCTACTAGGATGCCCTGCGAGTCTCCACACAGTCGACGGCACGTTTCTAGCATCCACCTGCTGAGAGTTTTCTGCCTTTCTCAAGCCCCATCCACCGCCAAGCTATGCATACCGAATACCGCCCTGGCCCGTGAGAGTCCATCGTATGGCACGCACCTGACAATCGACCTTTGTTCTACCTCTGTGGTGAAGCAAGACACATGTACCACGACAGCTACTACCAAAGATTAGGCCTGCGTGGCTTTAACCCGGATGTTCGTTGTCCACGCTATGGTGAGTGCCCGTACAAAATCGAACAGTACTTGGGAAGTGGTCATCTCCGTCCTGGCCTTCAGCGACGACAGCCATGGTCACCATCACCCCGCTGGCCCACATCACCCAACCACGTACGAGCTGCCTTTGAGTCCACTGGTTTCAGTGACTCAAGTCCCCGCCAGGAAAACTGAGAACGGTGACCTCCGGGGGTAAGGCCGCCGTCACGCGAGCTGACAAATATTCTCCTCTGCTATTCCCCCCACCCCAATGGCATACCACTGACACCTTCTTTCGTAACCGCTGAAATAACGTCGGCTGCTCCTACCGTTTCCCTTGACTGTAATCCAGTAACCGCACTCGTCTATACGGGAGCTGATTACTCGGTGATGAGTGCGGCATTGGCCACCAAGCCATGCAAAGCGCTGACAACGTTGGACGGCCCAAGACTGATCACCGCTGGAGGACACCTGGTGTGACCAATCGACAGGTGCACCGCAAGACTTGAAATCTGTGCGCTGGCTTCCGTAGCATCTTTCATTGTGCTGCCCCAATGCTCTCGACCAGTTATCATGCGCATACGTTTTCTTCCGGAGAATGAAGAGGTCATTATTCTGCAAGGTTTGTTCATAACCTTCGCTAACTGTGTTCATACAGATTCGGATGACGCGGACGAGCATCCGCGAGTGGAATCAGGCTTTCTCGGCGACTGTATAATGTTCCCGCCTCGTAGCAGTGTCTTCATCCTTGTTGAGTGCCCACAGGAACAATCGCACACAGGCATCACCCAAGGTAACGTCACCCTGCTACTGGGCCGAGAGGTCGCCATAGCTCTTGGTATTGTAAAGATCGGAAATGGTTGGACTACAATCTTAGTGACCAACTTTAGTGGTGATTACAAGCCCTTGACAAGGCTCACCACCATAGACTACTGGAAAACGTTCGACGAATTCCAACCTGCGCTTTGATTACCACACACTCAACCGATAAAAGCTGTGGTGTAGCCGTGACGAACCACATCAACGTTAATCAACAGCTAAAAGAGCACAAGCAGCAAAGATTACTCAGCTTGCTGTCCTATTATAGCAAATGTTTCGCCACTAAATGGAAGGTCCGGTAGACTCCGCAAATAAACACAGAATCATCACTGAGACAACCGTTCAACCGGTGCGACAACACGCTTACCGCGTACCACAAAAGAATGGGTTGGCATTCGTCATCAACCAAACAAATGCTTGATGACGACGTCATTCAACCTTCAACTAGTACGTGGGTGTCACCTGTTTTACTGGTAAAAAAGAAAGATGACATGCTTTGAATCTGCGTGGAATATGGCAAGGTACACTTCATTACAAAGAAATACATTTATCCCCTTCCGCATATAAATGAATCTTTAGATCACCTGTGACATGCCCGCTACGTTTCTTCGATGGATCTTTGTAGCGGGCACTGTCAGATTGAAGTTGGCGAAAGGGACCGAGAAAAAACGGCGTTAATAACCCCTGACAGCCTTTTTGAACTTGAGGTTCTTTGTTTTAGGTAATGTTCCGCTCCAGCTACGTTCTGGGGAATGATGGACCAATTGCTGGCTGACCTGAAGTGGCATCGTGTTTATTGTACATAGGCGACGTATTAATTTTTTCCACGACGTTTGAAAAGCACATCGAGCGGCTTCAGGCTGTACTTCAGGCCATTCGTACTGCCGGTCTATCCCTTAAGCCGGAAAAGCGTCACTTCGGATACAATGAGCAAACTTTTTTCGGCCATATCGTGAGCAGTAAAGTTGTGCGTCTTGGCCTCGAAAAAGACGCAGCAGTTGCTTTGTTGCCAACGCCGAAAAACGAGGCAACATGTGTACCGACTTCCAGGCCTTCGTTCATATAACCACCATTTTGTGCCGAATATTTAAAATTGCAGAACCTTTGCAACAATTGATCAAGGACAGCGTCGCCTTTACCTAGGGCTTGGCACAACTTGACGCTTTTCGTGAGCTTCAGCAACGTCTTCAAAACCCACCCATCTTTGGTCACTTTGACACAAAGGCAGATACAGAAGTGCCCACTGATGCTATCAACATTTGTATCGGAACCATTCTCGTGCAGTTTCAAGATGGCATGGCACGCATTACCACCTATGCTAGCCGCGCCTTTTTTTCTGCCTAGTAGAACTATACAACTGAAAAAAAATGCCTGCAATTGTATGGGCTATCACAATGTTCCAGCCATAGTTGTACGGACGGCCTTTCCGAATTATCAGTGATCACCACTCTCTCTGCTGCTTGACAAATCTCAAGGATCTTTCGGGTCGTCTTCTGAAAAAGAGCCTTTGGCTGCAAGAATTTTACTTGACAATAAGGCACCGGTCTGGCCAGAAACACCCAGACGCCGACTGCTTTCCCGCGCCCCTGTCGAAACCACTCCAAAGGACTCTGACGAAATCTGCGGTTTCCTTTCCACTCTAGCATATTTCGTTGTGGCCGGACGGCAACGCCAGGACCTTAAACTGCAACCGCTAATAAATACCTCAAAAGACGTTGCCCACAACCCCCCGTCAGTTTGCGCGTGACTTGTCATATTTCTGTATACGCGAGGACATCCTCTACAAGCGCAACTTTTATCCCACGCAAACCCTTTACCTGCTAGTATATCCTCCTTCTCTCCACGACGACGTTTTACGTGCATGCCACGAAGAGCCATCATGTGGGTATTTTGGCTTCACACGCACTTTGGCGAGGATGAAACATAAGTACCATTGGCGGAAATTTGCAAAAACTGTGAAACAGCATGTCAAAACTTGCACTGATTGCTCACGCCGCAAAGTTCCCCCTATGAAGCCAGCCGGTCTTCTTGAGCCTGCCAGACCTACGCACGCACCTTTTTAACAGGTCAGCATAGTTTTTTTGGGCCGTTTCTCAAGTCTAAAGCTAACAACCACTGAATTGTTGCCATTACTGACTATTTGAAAATATTCTGCAAAACCCAAGCCGTTCAGCGAGCTACTGCTTTTGATGTGGCCAACTTCGTCGAAAACAACGTTCCCACCATGGTGCCCCAGCTGCTGTCATCACAGATCGTGGTGCAGCCTTCACGGCGCAGTTGGTTTGTGAGGTCTTGCAGCTCAGTGGTACCACACACCGAACAGCAACAGCATACCACCTGCAGACAAATGGGTTAAGCAAACGCCTCAACAAAATGATTGCGAACATGCTTTCGATGTTTGCAGCCTCGAATCACAAAAGTTTGGACGAAGTCCTCCGATACGTAACATTTGCGTACAGCATGGCTCTCCAGGAAACCACCCGATTTGCACCCTTCAGGCTGGTTTAGAGCCGTGAAGTCACAACGATGCTTGACGTAATGCTCCTGTCAACTCCGTCTGCCACCACCTCTCAGGATACAAACGTTTTTGTTCAGCACGCCCATGCAGCACAAAATCTTGCGTGGCAACGCATTATGTCTCGTAAGACCAAGAGGCTTGCAATACAAAAGCCAACACAGAGCAGTGACCTACAAGACGGGTGAGCTAGTCTGGATTCGGATGCCTATACGAAGACGTGGCCACTCATAAATATTGTAGTGCTATTATTTGAACTCTACTACGTTCTGCATTGCCTTTGCGAAGTTAACTACAAAGCTGTGCAAGCGGAAACATCGCGCCACTCGTCCACCACGTTTTTTTATATGCTTCACGTCCCCAAGATGGAACCGTACTACTTCCACTGACTACTAGATACAAACGTTTTGGTGTCACGCCTGCATTCAAGCCCATCGTATCTCTTTTTGTTGTTTCTTTATTTTCTCCTGTACTATTCAAATCATCAACAACTATCTCGCCTCAGCTTCCAGTTTTTTTTCGAGCTACGATATCGAGCCGAAGCACTTGTTTTTCATGGGAAGAGGGTAATGAAACACGCTAGTAACAGTCGATGTTGAGAAGAAAGAAGTTGTTGGCTGCTGAGACTGAACGTAAAAACAATCGTTCGCTACGTCTCGACACTTTTTGTCGTTTCCTCTCGCGACAATAGGGTTTAACGACCCGAAACCACCATAATGACGCAAGATACATTTGAAGTTTGCGCGCCACTCTTTTTCTATACCCTCGATGTTGCCTGTGGGGTACGTGCTAAACAGAGCAGGCGAAGCACCGCTGCGGACTGCCAGGATCGGCGCCGACAACTCAGGCACGTGCGAGCTGTGCAATATGCGAGAGGAAAACGAGATGCTGAACTTGGAAGAAGGCAAAGTGTTCGTTACATAAACAATTTTTTCTTTAACTTTTGTGTTTGTAGGCCACAAGTTCGCCCGATTTTAGCTATTCTATTAAATTCTACTTTTTCAACTGTGCGTGACATATATGGTGGAGGTGCTGGAGTATGAACCCAAGCTCTACTGAAGTTGGAGAAGGAAATTCAGAACAAAAGAGACTCGAGCTGACCCGTGTTCAGCAGCGGAGAAGCCGCCATTTACACGGTGAGAACACCGAGATTTCCCCTTTGGATTGTGCAAGAAGTGTCGCAATTCCAAGTGGAGATGCTACCGAGATGACTTCCAAAGTCCTGCAAAGACAAATTGTAGTAAATCTGCCGATGACGTCTGAACCTTTCCAATGTGACACATACGAAGCCGCAGAGGACTGGCTCGAGCAATTTAAGCGCGCCGCGACGGTCAATGGCTGGCAATGCTGCTCTGAAGCTAGGAAGTGTTTATTTTGTGTTGGAGCATTTCGTATGAACGTGGTTTGAAAACCACGGGGCTTACACTTCGACCTGGGATAATATTCGACAGGAGCTCCTTGCCACCTACCCGAGAACAGATCGGAAAGAGACAGACGAAACCGCTCTCCAAGCTCCAAACCCACGCAACAATGAAAGTGTGGCTATGTATGTTCAGGACATGACCCGTATCTTCTGCCGAGCAGATCCTAACAGGAGCGAGGAAAAAAGCTGCACCATCTAATGCGAGGTGTGAAACAGGAACGTTTTACCAGTTTGGTTAGGAGTCCACCATCCACCGTCACAGAGTATTATTCTGAGGCAGCCACGATAGAAAGATCGCTTCGGGAACGAGCGAGAATGTACCACCGCGATCTGGCCGTTGCCTTCGTTAATGCCGCCCTCACTACCCTGAGAAACAGCATAGAGTTTTTACATGAACACATCAGATATGCGGTGCGAGAGGGGCTTGAGAGGCACCGACTACCTTACAGCACTTCATCTTTGTTGTCACTGGCCGACGTCATGCGTGACGAAGTCAGACTGGCAGTTTGGGATCCCCTGCCTATTCGGGAACGTCAGCAGTATACCCAGCAAGAAGTGTCGCTATCGTTATCGCAAAATCTCATATGCCAACTTTCACAGGTTCCGTTAATTAGGGAGGCGAGAACCAGGCTAATTCTCCCCCGAACTGCACCACGAAAGCGGGGACAATTTAGAAGTAGTCCTATTTGGCGCACCAGCGGACGCTGACTGTAGTCCAAAGAACGGGTCAGAGCCGAGAGCTGATAAACAAAACAAAATTATATTCTTGATTATGGCATATCAAACGATACAGAAGTATGCACACTCGACAATAGTTGCATACGATACCTCACCAATCAAACAACGCACTAAACGGTACAATCAGCCACACTCGAAACAACGGACCCAAACAACAATACGCCCTACGATGCATTCACATGCACCGAACAACCAAGACACTTAATGACTAAAGAGACCGAAACCTTATTCATTCCGAAGTCCTTGGAACAAAGACTGAATGAGGCTCTTCCAAGAATCACTTACTGGAAGTCCAGCGCTGTGGTTGTTCCGCTGCCCCCGAAGTTTCTCTTCCAGGAAACCTCGCGTCTTCAATTAACCGCTCTCCAAGCACCAACTTTTTCACCGGTAACACGTCGGCTTCCCACGCCCAGTTGTTGCAACGCGTCTTCGCTCGCTGGCAATAGACACACTCTTCTGCTTGTAGCACGAGTCTTCACCCCTCAAGTGGAAATCCTCTTCATTACTTTCTTTATCACGGAGGACAGAAGCATTCGCCAACAAGGCGGAACACCCTATGCACCCTGGCGCAAACTTACTTCTCCTGTTTTCCCTTCTTCACTGCTCGCTCATATACCTTTCGCGCTAGATTCCGGAAAATTCTCATCGTTTCGTCAGCGCGATGCACAGCCAAAGCTGGGGAAAGAGCTAGACTTTTCGAGGGCCGTCCGGGACACGTGACGCAACTCTGCATCACCACGCTCCTATCCTTCGAGAACCTTCCCGGGCTTGCTCAGCCGCCGATGTGAGGAGGTTGGTCGGCGAAACAACGGTTCTGAGGGAGGAGAGACGGCCCACCCGGGGAGTCTTTGGATGCTTGTTTTCTTCTTTATCGTTGACCTTGAGGCACCTCTCTGGTGCTTGGTCGCCAGAATTCGGGGGCGCGCCCTTTTTTAGCGCTCGTTTGTGACACTGCCCCACTTTAAGAATATTATCGCAATATATTCAAAACCAGACAAACGAGTGCGAGCAGTCTCCACACAACAGTCTGTAACACAGACGGTCACTCATGGCGCATCACAATCATAATAGAACACTCAGTACAAATGTACATTGCAATTCAATCTCACAACAGATGAAATATAACCACAGGTGCATGTGTACAATACTGCATCACATATTTCAAACAATACAAATGTACAAAGGTCTGTCTTTATATAAATTGTACAATCGTATACATCCCGTCACTGCATCAAACACTTTGACTCGTTCGTCATACACTTGTGACACAGGATAACAACAACACTACACATTGAGGCTCAACACTACCAAATACACTCCGATTCGACCTGAGCACCTATCCTGTGTACTTCGAGCTGTGCATGCGCCTTTTTTAGGTGCTCGCTTGATCTCTTATTTTTTTCGTTCCGTTCCGGCAAGCCCTTCCAATCGACGGTATCTGAGGCGGCGTCTCAGCCACCGTTAACGGGTCATAACGTTCAACCGATCTTCTCTGGCCATTCACCGCCTTTCTCTCGTCACAATATTGCGCCTGGCTGGCCGACTCTGTCACCTTTTCACTGTTGGTCGGATGAGGTCGTGCCGCCATAAGCTCAGCTGCACGGCATGTTCTCTCCTTCAACACGATCATTTCCCGATTCACTTACTCTTGTAACCGGGTTTCACCTTGGGCTCAGGTGGAATACTTCGCGGGATTCTCCTCCACTGTACGTCTCAAATGTTGGGCTGCTGGGGGCTCTTTCTTCGCGTTTTCCCCCAAACGTTGGGGATCGTTTGGTCCTCGCACCCCATCGATGTTTCTGATGATGAGGTCGTACAAGGGGGTCGTCATACACAGGGCAGTAAGCTTGCTGCTGAAGTAAGTGGTTTCAACCTCAATCTCTGCTTCAGGAAGCATCTGAAATGTGATGTGAATAAGGCAAACAGGTTTCGTTTTGCCTATTGACTCACTTTCTCGTACCAAATTTCTCCGCATGATAACAGTGGAGCTACCAGTGTCTCTTAACACTGTAACCTTCTTGCCCACAACTTTTCCAGGCAGCGTTGGCATTCCCTTCGTAACACCGGTTGACCGTTTTGTCATTACAGCGCCCTAAATAGGAATTTTTCCCCATTTTTTCACTCAACGAATCAGTCGGTGATGTCATCATCATCGGCTTTCGGTGCCACCTGCACACAGGCCACCTGGCGAGTTTCACTCGCTCCGTTACGACATGCATCTGCCTTGTGCCCGGTCTGACCACATATGAAACATTTTACAGCCGTAGGGCTCGTAAAGATACCTCGACAGCTGTTTGCACGATGACCAACTCGGTTACATAGAAACCCTCGCGGAACACTCTCCGGTGCACGCTTTTTTTGTTCGGGTGCCGATTTCTTCGAATCTTCAGGACACTCCTTCTTGACATTGGCCAAATTCATGCCACCTTGCGCTTCCAAGAATTGGTCAGCCTATTCAAGAATGTCTTCAAGTGACCTAGCTCTCCTCTCATTCAAGTACAGCGACAGGCTTGGATGGCAACTGGTGAGAAATTGTTCTTTAATAAGGAGCTCTCTAATCTCGCCGTACTCTTGTGCTGTCCCTGAAAGTTCAATCCATCTGTCAAAATAATGGCTAAAAGTCGGGCGGCGTACTGCGTAGCCGTCTCACCTTCAGCTGGCTTTCCCGTCAGAAATCTGTCCCGGAAACCTTCCACCGTAAACCTTAATCGCTTCAGTAAAGCAGCTTTCACCTTTGTAGAGTTGGCTGAATCGGTCAGCGTCAGCCTACCGTACACACTGGGCGCTTCGCCACTCAAGCAGGTACTGAAAGCAGTTGCCCATTGATGTTCCGGCTAATTGTGGCTCCTTGCAATGGTCTCAAATCTGTCAAGGTACGCGTCAAGGTTGTCCTTCCTTTCATAAAACGCTACGAGCAGCTTGCTTGGGTTCAAGCAGAAGCCATGATTTTCCCGTTCGCTGCTTTCAACTCTAGCTTGGACGGGAGTTTCGATTCGCTGTTGCAAACGGAGCCGCTCGAGTACCATCTCGTGCTGCCGTACCATTCCCTTTCAGCCATCTCCGCCTCTCTTTCTTCTTTCAACATTCGTTCCTTTGTCTCTCTTCTTTCAACTGTCGCTCCTTTGCCTCTCTTTCTTCTTTCACCCTCTCAGATGCCAACCTTTTTCTTTCCATTTCCAACTTCAATCTGAAACATCTAGAAGTGGCCGCATGCTTGTCTGGTGTGATGTGATATACCTATGGTGCCTAGATACTAGATCATACACCAGGTAGCTTGCCCCGGAAGTATGTGGTTAAGGAACATCTTGAACTGCTGTGTGGTTCGCCTCGAACATTTGAGGTAGTTCGTGTGTGGTGGTGGACGACTCCAACGGTGGAAATGGGTGCCAGATTGTGGTCCTGGCTGATTGCATTGCTGGTGGGCCTACAGTTTGCGCCACTGTCCGAGGGCCTGTGGCGTCGTGGTGAGCCACCACACAATCGGCAGAATAGACTACGGACCCTGTTGCGTATGCCTGGTGTAGAGCCAACTCAGATTGCGCTATGGCCTAAAGGCCTCACTACCGGGCTGGTCACGCATCTGCACACAAATGGAACTACGCCAGTGATCACCGATGACACAACAACAGGGAACGAATCTGCGCAAGCGCCTGCGATCTTCTACGCACCTCTACAGCGCAGCTACCACGCCACGGACGCGATCTCGTCGACGCAAGCAGGCGCCCAACAGTATAAAAGCCTGGCTCATGACACGAGACACTTCAGTGGACTTGGTGGCACCGACCAGGGACCGATGCTTATTCCTGCTCTTTTCGTTGTGCAGATTGCGCTATGGCCTAAAGGCCTCACTACCGGGCTGGTCACGCATCTGCACACAAATGGAACTACGCCAGTGATCACCGATGACACAACAACAGGGAACGAATCTGCGCAAGCGCCTGCGATCTTCTACGCACCTCTACAGCGCAGCTACCACGCCACGGACGCGATCTCGTCGACGCAAGCAGGCGCCCAACAGTATAAAAGCCTGGCTCATGACACGAGACACTTCAGTGGACTTGGTGGCACCGACCAGGGACCGATGCTTATTCCTGCTCTTTTCGTTGTGCAGATTGCGCTATGGCCTAAAGGCCTCACTACCGGGCTGGTCACGCATCTGCACACAAATGGAACTACGCCAGTGATCACCGATGACACAACAACAGGGAACGAATCTGCGCAAGCGCCTGCGATCTTCTACGCACCTCTACAGCGCAGCTACCACGCCACGGACGCGATCTCGTCGACGCAAGCAGGCGCCCAACAGTATAAAAGCCTGGCTCATGACACGAGACACTTCAGTGGACTTGGTGGCACCGACCAGGGACCGATGCTTATTCCTGCTCTTTTCGTTGTGCAGGTTAGTAACAATTACTCTGTAACCTCATTAATAGACGATGATGTAACCCTGATGGTGCTGCCAAGTCCACGCTTTCTTGTTGCCCTGATTGCTGATTGCTATGATGTGTGTAAGCTGCTGTTACTAACATCGGGTGATGTTGAGCTAAATCCCGGTCCGAATTCTGATTCGGAATCGGACACCCGTCCCAACAATGACCTTTTAAAACAAATACTCAAAGAACAAACTAAAACAAATAAAACGTTAAAGGAAGTAGTGGCTAATTTGAAAAAGGTTGAACGAACTGTGGATAATATGGAAACCAGGCTCACTAAAATCGAAATTGACATGGAACGACTTAAACACTGCGAAGAAAAATTGGCCGAGTATGAAAGTAAGCACGCCACCATGAAAGGTGAAATTGGAAGTCTTGCACTTAAACTGGATGATTTAGAAAACAGAAGCCGACGTAATAACTTGATTATCTATGGTGTAACGGAAGAGTCTGACGAAGATGCTATCTTACTGGAAAAGAAAGTAAAAGATGACATTCTGAAACATACACTCGGTATCGAAGTAAAGACCATCGAAAGAATTCATAGAATAGGCAACCATAGAACCAGCCAGGGAAGGCCAATCATCCTACGTCTCTTCGACTACAGTGAAAAAAACAAAATCTTATCTTGCTGTTATAAACTCAAGGGTACGCCCTTATCCGTTTCCGAAGATTTTTCCAAAAGAGTAAGGGATATGCGCGCGCACTTATGGCACTCTGCGGCAAACGAAAGGGCCAAAGGAGCAAAAGTCAAACTGTCGTTCGATAAACTGAAAGTCAATGATAAAGTTTATACTTGGGACCCAGTAAAGAATGCTAGAACAGATATATCGAAGAAAGCGGGTCCACCACGAAACAACCGACCAACTTCAACTACGCATAAAACTTCTACAAATAAGAAAAACTCGAACTGACAGCACAGTACTAAAACACTTAGAATCGTTTCCCTCAATGCCAGAAGTGTGCTAAACAAGTTTGATGAACTAGAGAACATAATTTCGTCCTACCAACCTCACGTTCTAATAATAACAGAGACTTGGCTTCACTCCGGAGTACGTGACTCGGAAGTCGTCCCTCCCTCATACAGACTGCTCCGTAAAGATAGAGGGTCAAGAGGCGGGGGCGTAGCGGTAGCAATTAAAAAAAATATCAAATCCTTTGAACTCGATGGCATTCCCGACCACGAAAGCGTCTGGTGCAAAATAACATATTATGATAAAAGTATAATTGTAGGAGGGGTATATCGGCCTCCAAATGCGGCACCTGACTACATTGAAGTGATTCATGATTATCTTTCAAAGCATACTAACTCTAGGTCAAAAATTATCCTTGCTGGGGATTTTAATCTTCCCGGAATAAATTGGAACAATGGTTCACATGATGGTCGTGACGTTGCTAGTTCAGAATTACTACTGGACGTAGCGTTCGCGTTTTCATTGAATCAACTAGTAACTGATAACACTCGGATCACTGCGACGTCATCGTCTTTACTTGACCTAGCGTTTGTAAGTAGTACATTAGAAGGTTCTTCTGCGTCCATCGAGAATGGCATTTCCGATCACAAATCGATTACCTTAACCTGCCCCATTTCATGCGCGAAGAAATACAAAAAGCCACTACCTACTTACTTTAAAGATTACGCACGTGCAAATGACCCTGCTGTGCTACGTTTCCTGGAAACACAATTTCATGAATTCATTGAGCTTACAGACGTAAAAGAACTTTGGGCGCATTTTAAAAGCACTGTTAAATATTGCGAAGACACATTCATTCCGAATAAAAAGAAACGCATCAACCGAGAATACCCTTGGATAACGCGTGAGATAATTCAACTGAAAAGAAAAATAAAACGACGGCAGAAAAAGGGAACCAAAAACAACGTACGTGATCTTATCGGGACATTAAAGCATAAAATGTCAGAAGCAAAAACCCGCTTCTTTAACACTACGTTAGCTTCGTTTATGGCGCACTGTCCCAAAAAATTCTGGCGATACTTATCAGATGAACGAGACTCAATCTCACAAATTAAAAATTCGGAACAAGTCATTAAAGATCCCGAACACATTGCTAATGAGATGAACAAGTTTTTTTCAGTCAGTTTTCACGAAACATACCAGTAATGCGCAACTACCTCCTTATACTGTGAAAATACCCATGGAAGAATTAATCGTAAGTGAGGAGGGCATACTTTCTCTATTACAAAAGCTTGATCAAAAGAAATCTACGGGCCCCGATCAAATCACTAACTCATTTTTAAGCCGATACGCTAATTGGACATCTAAGTATCTCTTTAAAATATACACGTTATCTCTTCAAACTTCACAAATACCAGACGACTGGTGCAATGCTGTAGTAGTTCCTATACATAAATCAGGCCCCAAACTAGAAATAAGCAACTACCGCCCAGTGTCACTTACGAGTTCGTGCTGCAAAATAATGGAACATGTAATTTTCAAGGCCATAATAACTCACCTAGAAACAAACGAACTTCTCTACAAACAACAGCATGGTTTCAGATCAGGCCTCTCAACTATAACCCAATTAGCCGAATTAACCCATGACATAGCCAACGCAATCAACGATAACGTCCAATTAGATGCTATATTTTTAGACTTTTCTAAGGCGTTCGACGTTGTCCCACATCTGGATTTAGTCAAAAAACTATCGGCTTTTGGTATTGATATCAAAATAATATCCTGGATCAACAGCTTCTTAACTAAACGGAAACAAAGCGTTAAAATTGACAATCAGCTATCAGAACCACTTGATGTTTATTCTGGTGTACCTCAGGGATCGGTTCTTGCACCTCTGCTGTTTTTAATGTTTATTAACGACATCCACTTTTCCGTTGAGAACCCTATTCAAATGCGTCTGTTTGCCGACGACTGTGTCGTGTACACAGTAGTGCGCAATTCAGACGACCAAACTAAACTTAACAATTCACTTCAGGCAATTTATTCCTGGTGCAATACTTGGGGCATGAAACTAAACACATCAAAAACGCATTGCATTTCTTTTACAAATAAGAAAACCCCCCTTAACTATACATATAGGATTGGAAACTCAATTATCGAAAAATGCAATCAAGTAAAATACCTAGGCATTACACTCACGCCGAACCTTAACTGGGAACCACACATTTTGGCCATGTGTCAGAAAGCGGAAAAGAAGTTATCTTTCTTGAGAAGAAAACTGCGCAATGCACCACCACATATTAAAATAAATGCCTACAAAACACTAATTAGACCATGTTTAGAGTACGCCGATCTCATCTGGAGTCCACATCAAAAGTACCTGATTAGTAAAATAGAACGAATACAAAAATTGGCAGTAAGGTTCGTATATTCAGAATTCGCGAGGCAGTCCAGTACCGCAGATTTACTCGCAAGGGCAAACTTAAAACAACTTTTTCAACGCAGAATAATGTCACGATTAAAATTCCTTTACCAATTATATCATGGTCATTTCCACATATCACGCTCTCATTACCTGCAAGATCCGCCTAAACAATCATTCCGACTAAATCATTCTAAAACAATACGCCAACCCTTAAGTCGTGTAAACGCTCACAAACATTCACTTTTTCCGTCGGCTATCTCCCTCTGGAACAGCCTACCCAATGACATTGTTTGTTGTAGTACGATTGACTCTTTCATCAACCGCATACAGTGTATTGAATTTGCACCATGATTTTTTTTGTTCATTTTTTTTTCTCTGGCAATGTATGTATTTCGATGTATCTATGTACCCACTCCTGCTTGGGCCGTGAAGGGCCTGCAGTATATTCAAATAAAAAAAAAAAAAAAAAAAATTGCTGCTATCTTTTTGCTTTCAGCTGTCGCTCCGTGGCCTCTCTCTTTTTTTTTCGCTCTCTCAGCTGCCAGCCTTTCTCTCTCTAGCTCAGCTGCTTTTTCTTCCTTGGCACTCTCAACTGCCAACCTCTCTCTCTCAAGGTCAGCTGCTTTTCCCGCTTTGGCTCTTTCAACCGCCAACACTAATCAGCACGCAAAATATTGTTACGATAGCACTATCAATGACTCAAGGCTCTTTCTCACTACTTTGGACACACTGTGTACCAAAAGCTCCTGTCGCGGATGCCAGATTATTTGTCACAGGTCCCGGTAATTAGGGAGGTGATCGCCGGGCTAATTCCAAGGGTCAAAATATCGCCCTTCCCCCCCCCCCCGAACTTCACCATGAAAGCGCAGACAATTTAGAGGTGGTCCTATTTGGGGCGCCAGCAGACGCCAGTTGTGGTCCAAAGAACGGGTCAGAGCCAACAGCTGATAAACAAAACGAAATTTTATTCCTAAATATGGCATATCAAACGATACACAAATATACACTCTCGACAATAGTTGAATATGATATGTCACTAATCAAGCAACGTACTACACAGTACTATCAGCCACACTCAAAACAACGGACACAAACAAAAATACGCATTACAATGCAATCACATGCATCGTAACCAAGACACTTAAAAACTAAAGTGACCGAAAGCTTATTCATTCCGAAGTCCTTGGAACAAATTCTGAATGATATTTTTCCAAGAATCACTTACTCGAAGTCCAGCGCTGTTGTCGTTCCGCTGCCCCTGAAATTTCTCTTCCAGGAAACCCCATGTCTTCGATTGGCCGCTCTCCAAGCACCAACTTCTTCGCCGGTAACACGTCGACTTCCCACGCCCAGTTGTTGCAACGCGTCTTCGCTCGCTGGCAATAGACACACTCTTCTGCTTGTAGCACGAGTCTTCACCCCTCGGGCGGAAATTCTCTTCATTGCTTTCTTTATCACGGAGGACAGAAGCATTCGCCAACAAGGCGGAACACCCTATGCACCCTGGCGCAAACTTTCTTCTCCTTCTTTCCCTTCTTCACTGCTCGCTTAAATACCTTTCTCGCTAGATTCCAGAAAATTTCCATCACTTTGTCTGCGCAATGCACAGCCAAGGCTGGGGAAAGAGAGCGAAGTTTCGAGGGCTCTGCGCGACGCGTGACGCAACTCTGCATCACCACGCCCCTATCCTTCGAGAACAATCCCGGGCTTGCTCGGCCACTGATGTGAGGAGGTTGGTCGGCGAAACTACGCTTCCGAGGGGGGAAAGACGGCGCACCTGGGTAGTCTTTGGATGCTTGTTTTATTCTTTATCGTTGACCTTGAGGCACCTTTTTCGCTTGGTCGCCAGAATTTGGCGGCGCGCCTTTTTTCAGCGCTCGTTTGTGACACCGACACTCTACTGCAAAGGACCCCGCATGCGTAGGGACATCGCAGCCCCTACGGCACTGCGCCGCCAAGCGCGCTCCCGCCAGCGAATAGGAGACGAAAGAAGACATATATGGCGCACCCCATACAGTGTACCTCTCTGTTACCGCTGTGGAGACTCCAGCCACCTGTATCAAAGTTGCTAGTTACCGCCAGCTTGGGCTTCGGGGATTCGCAGTGAATGTGCCTAGGCCTCAGAATGAAGAGCGTCCTTTCAAAATCCAGTCATACCTGTCGTCTCACCAGTACCCCCCATTACCTTCAGCCACATCAGCCTCACTGAACAGCACTGTTGAGACATCGGTTACCGAGTACTGGTCGGTCATCAGCCTCTCCCACTGCAAGGCGCCATTCACCAAGCCCGGGTAGGAAACACTAGAGCCAGCGACCTGTGGAGGTGAGGCCGTGTAGATGCTGAAACAGAACCGCCATTGCTGACTCTTTGTGATAGTGACGAGCAAAGAATCCGATAATGCAACCATGACGTTGCTTTCGACTTCCGTGTACTTGGCAACAGCTAAGAAGTGAGCGCACTAGTGAATTCAGGCGGAGATTACTCAGTAATCAGTAGTGAGCTCGCCAGAACACTCAACAAGGTACTGACTCCATGGAATAGACCTCAAGTTCGCAACGCAAGGGGCCACTTCATCGACCCTATTGTAACGTGTATGGCAAAAATCAGAATAAGGGGCTTTACATACGTCGCCAGTTTCACTGTGCTGCCAGAATGCTCTGGGACTCGACATAACGGTAAGGATGCTATGCTTAGGGCCTTTTCTGCTTTAGGTCACTGTTAACTCGGCATTATGTTTCGGTCTGCTTGGATCCTCCTCGACTTCTCCCGTTACCTTGCCTTGCTCCAGCTCGAATTCGACGTGTTAGACGCCCGTTCTGCTCACGGTGAAGAAATTCGCCTACTGGCGAAAGGGAAAGGCCTCCTGGCTGATCGACTTCAACTGTGCTGTATACAACGAAGCATCCGACTCGTCTCGACTTGCATTGGATTCCTGGTCTCTAGACTGGGGTCCAGTGGTTCTCGGTTTTTCAACCTTGGATGGAAATGACATCGTCTGACAGCACTCATCATCTGTCACGATGGCTGGTTTACGCAACACTGTAAAAAAGCGTCAGTCTGCGGCTCGCTGGTTTGAACTCGACCCCGCGGGAAGGATGCTGTGCTCACAGTCTTTGCTGTTTAAGGTTGGTTACTTGAATAATACTACTTCTATAAGAAGTGACAACCATTGTTTCCTTGCGGTGTCGTGCCCACCTGAGTTTTGGAGTGTTTATTAGTGACTATTATCTTGCGCGTATGTATGTGGTGTTTTGCGCGAACTTTTATTATTAGCCAGTGATGTCGAATGAAATCCAGGTCCTATGATTAAGAAGGAGGCTGGCACATTCGCTCTTGCCCTTAGTTGAATCCGTAATCTGAAGGAAAGTTACGAAGGTTTACTTTTTAAACATAACACTGCTGATATTGAAATTAAACAGCTGAAGCGCAAAGTAGAAACGCTTGAAGAAGCCAACGTTGTTCGTCTTGCTGATAAGCCCGGAGTGGTTGCTTGTGCCTTTCGTGCCATTTCCGATCATTTGAAAGAGGCCGACAATTAAATAAAGGTTTAAGTACTAAGGTGAATTTCTCGAGAAAAAGCAATGCTGCTCTGTCGGCGGCCACACCACTCGGTTCCGCTGACGCCCTACACAACGTAGCGAACCAGTTGTCGAAAATTACAACTAGGTGCGATGATGCAAAAAAAATAGTTCACTGTGGCCTAATGTTTTCTTTTTGGTTTTGAATAGTGGCGTAGTGAGAACTGGGCAGCGTCTGAAGATAAGGTAGCGAAGTTTTGCTCTGACCACCTAGGCATTACGTTAACAAGTCTGCAATTGTAATGTGTGCACAGGCTAGACAGATTTAATATGAATAGACCTAGGCCAATTATTGCAACGTTTACATTTTCTCAAGAATAAAGAGGTCATTTTTTTCAATTTCCTGCAAGCTTAAAGAAACAAATATATATATGCCTGAAGATTTTCCTGTGAAAGCGTGATAAGCTCGCCGTAAGCTCCTCGAATAGGCGAATGCTCAAAAGAAACATTTTTAAGCTATCCGTTGATAAGCTGCGTCTTGACACAAACACCTACGTTTTCGATCATTCTAGTGCTCTACCTACGTGGTGCTGTCCACCAGAGAGCTAGATGTTAAGGCGTGGACGCGTAAGTGGTGTATAGTGAAGTCACCCTCTATATCTGTGTCTTTTACTAAGATATGAAGAATACTGCCCAAGAGGGTTAAGTTGTGCTCTTACTAAGATGACATAAATGCTGACATATTAATACTCACGAAAACCTAGATTTATTATGAAGTAACCAATGAAGGACTTTTACCAGATAAGGACAACAATAAGATATATTGATGTGACCATGTCGGTCGAAGATGAGGCAGCGTGTTAATATCGGTAAAAAATAGTCTCATCCATTCACGTTGTACAAACCCTTCCGTGGAGATAATTTTGGCTGTATGCGTTACAACTTATGCCAAAATACATATAGCATCTTGTTATCGCCCACTGGATGCGCATTCTTTCCTTTGCCGAGCCTCTACCTCACATAACATAAAGTAAGCGACACGATTGTGCTCAGCTGGTGTATTATATTGCCTTGGTCATTTCAATTACCCACTCATTAATTCGTCCATTATGTCCACCGCAAGTCGCATCTCTTCAAGTAGTTTAGAAGTAGCTCTCAACTCAACTACATCTTGTCACAAGTTGTTTAGCAATTTATCCAAGGTGCCAACATACCGGACCTGCTTTTCACTAATGCACTTGAAACTACCGGAGCGATTTCATGCATAGAAGAATTTAGTAACCGAGAGCTCATTCATTTCCAGATCAATTTGCCTGTAATGTTTACAGGCACAGTGACTTAAACAATCCTTGATTATAACCATGGTGACTATGAACAATTTACACCTACTTAGATTTTTCTCATGAGATTTTTCTGCCGCCATTTGCCTCCCAGACCGTAAACACCAACTGGATTCTTTTCGAAGAAACAATATGCGAACAAGTCGACAGGTACATGCCTATAACTTCTATATCCAACAATAAGACTAACCCTTGGTTTACAAAGCAGCTTCGAACATTACGAGATAAAAATAAACGTTCGTATACCACCTCAAAACTCTATGTTTATGTTTTCTACTGGTTAAAATACAAGGCATACTTCCAAGAATACTGAAAGGCTCCAGGCGCAGCAAAGAAGAAATGATATTCGTACAACTTCGCCTCGCTTATCAAAAAAGATCCTGAAAAATTCTGGCAGATATTATCCCCTTCCAATAAATCTTCTAATCGCGTTTTATTGCATGATGCTAAAAAACTCCGCTTTCTGATGAAGCTTTTACGATTGCCTTCAATGTATATTTCGCCACAGTTTTTACGAAAAACGATTGTTCCAGTGTGCCAATTGTCTCTAATCAGCCCTTCCTTTTCATGACGGCAGTAGATTTCCAGTAGATTTCTGTGTCTTAACTTAAACCAGTTTTTGTCTTCTGGTGAGCTGCCTAAGGACTGGAACATTGTAAGGTAGTCCCTGTTTTCAAGTCCGGTGACAGGCACTCGCCTCGTAACTATCGACCCATTTCACTAACATGCATTTATTGTAAACTACTTGAACATAATATAGCTTCTTATATCTATGATCACCTTGAATCGAATAACTTCTTTTTCTCTAATCAGCATGGCTTAAGGGAAGGCTACTCATGTGACACTCAGTTGTTTGAATTCACCACAGACCTTCACTTGATTATGAACAGCCATGATCAAGCGGATTGCTTCTTTCTGGATTTCACCAAAGCTTTTGATACTGTTCCTCATTTTTGGTTAATCGCTAAATTGTCTTCTTTTTGCATCGATTTATTAACACTTTCCTGAATACGCAATTTCTTGTCATCCTGTCATCAATATACAGTGGTTAACGGCCCTTTATCGAGCATTTGCGATGTCACGTCGGGTGTTCCCCAGGGCAGTGTACTGAGTCCATTATCCTTTTTATATACATTAACGACTTGCCAAATACCCTCTCATCCTCAGGTTGTTCGCACAATATTGCGTCATCTATCGAAATATTCTATTTATTGACTGATCATTCCGCTCTCCGAAATGACCTTATCTAACCTAAAGGTGGTGCGAAGCCTCGCTGGTGTTTCTTAACGCCTCGTGTAATTCTTGTTCACTATAAAGCGTAATAACTAATCTTTTATCTATAATACACCTGTTTCAGCCACACAATCTTATAAATATCTTGGTGTTCACCTTTCATCAGACCTATCTTGTATCACGCACATTGCAGCTGTCTCTTCAAAAGCCTCCCAGTCTCTCGGCTATCTGCACAAAAACTTACCCGACGCTCCTTCTAATGTATGTGCATTATTATATTTAACCTATATTCGTCCGCAATTAGAGCACGCATCATCCACATGGTCACTGCATCAAGATTACCTAGTTCATACGTTGAAAGCCGCCCAGAATAGGGCAGCGAGATATATAGCTGGTAACTACCACTATCATTCAAGCATCACCCGAATAAAACAAGACCTTGCATTAATGTCATTGGATCAGCGCTACATAATCGCCCTTTTATGTTTATTTTATAAATACATTTACTGTAATAAATGGCACTGTTTGTCACTTCGTCTCCTTTTGCGTACATCTAGACGCATTCAAAACCCACGTAGTTTTATGTACATTCATGGTCACACACTGGTATTTAACTCATTAGTAATCACCATTACCTCGATCCATAGCACATTGGAACAGCCTTCCAGATCACATCGTACCTATCTCCAACCATGAATATTTTCATGATGACCTGATTTCGTTGCGTTTTTCTATTGTATATCTTTGTTCACTTTGTTGTTTATCATTTGTTTGCTTTTAGATGCGGAAGCATCTTATACTCGCGCCTTGTAGTGCGCCGTCCGCGCCGTCCGCACCGCTTCTCGAACATTCGACAGCTGACGCGCGCGCATGCGTCGTCGCGCCGTCGCCCACCATCTGTGCCGCGCGCGCTTCTCCTTCGAGAACATTCGACAGCTGACAGTGCATGCGCCGTCGCGCCGTCGCCATCTGTGCCGCGCGCGCGCTTCTCCTTCGAGAACATTCGAAAGCTGACAGCGCATGCGCCGTCACGCTGTATATATACTCAAGGTCGGCGCTCGCTCGCTCAGTTGCCGCTCGTCCGTTGGTTTGTACGGCGCGTCGACGTCCGAAGTCGCCGTGAAATGCAACGCGCAACGCACGACGACTGCAAACACCACCAGCCGACCACCATTCGCGGAACCTGCATCGACCACGTCTTTGCAAATTTCGACCTACGACCGATGCAACCCGATCCACTCACTCTTTACTTTACCGACCACAAAGCCATCGTCCTCAAAGTTCGTCGCAATAAATAAAACACCGCCCTTTCGCATACGTGCCGTACGTGTTCACTCATTTAACACCCCATTTCACAACCACGTTAACCAATTTAGCCATCGACCCAAGTAAGTCGCAATTTAACACCCGTTAACCAATTACATGCTTCCGCATCCTCCTCAGTGTTCCCCCGAGGGAAGCTGCGGGCAATTTTTTTTGTTTGTTCCCTTGTTCTCTTTACCTTTTGTCTATATTTGTTTGCAATGTATTTACTGATGCCCCCTTACCTAATGCCTTTTAATGGGACTGTAACGCAGTTTGAATTTGAAAAAAAAAACGTGATTGTCGGTATAGACTATCTGAAGGCTAATGGTATTGTAATTACCTCTCCGGAGTCATGCCTCTTATTTTTAACTAAGCGCGCGATTGCAACCGTTGAAACAAGAAAGTGCAACGATCTGTGTATTGCGGACCACGACGTGGTGGTACCTCCGAGGTCCAGCGCAGCTGTCAGGGTAAAAATCAATGGGTTTAGTGATCATAAAGGGCTCGCTAACTGCAACACCGCATTCATACTCGAAAGGAAAGTCTGCATCGCAAGGGGCCTTGTGCAGCTTCGTGACGGATGTGCCAACGTCTTGCCGACAAACTTTGGTAATTAAGTACAGCACCATGTGAAGGGGACCATCATTGCAAGTGTCCTTCACTTCATCCAAGTTGCGAATCTTAGCATCTCTGAGACGTCACCGCCTGTTTTCCAAGACGTGTACTCGGTACTGAAATCTATTGACATAGACCGACGACTGCTGTCAGGGCAGAAGAGACAAATATAAAACCTCGTTAGAGAATTCACCGTGTCTTTTTTCCACGTCATCCTAAGTCCGGCAAGCGCCAATTACGAAACATCCCACCATCATCGACAAATCAGTCAGACCCAGCTGCCAGCACCTGTACAGGGTCACTAAATAAAGAGAAGCTATCGGAATTCAGGTCCAGGAAATGTTCAAAGACCATGTAATTTAGCCTTTGGCGAGTCCATGGGCGTCACTGGTAGTACTCGCAACAAAGACAGACCAGTCCTTGTGATTCCGTAGAGGCTACCCAATGCAGGACTCTACCACTAAGCGAGATGTTTATTCTCTTCCCAGGATTGACAGCACTTTCGATAGACTACGAGTGCGAAGTTCTTTTCTTCCCTAGACCTTAAAAGCGGGTATTGGCCGATAGAAGTGGACGAACGAGATCGTGTGAAAACGTCATTCGTGACACTGGACATGTTATACCAATAAGTGCTGCGAAGAACAAGCGCTCTTGGTCTTCGCAGCACTTATATTTGTTCATTTACGCAGGTGAGCAAAGCCTCTCCTATATTGTTTTCTCGGTAGACCTTTGCGCTGCTGCCTGGCTGTAGGTCTGTGTTTGTATATTTGAAGTTGACTGTTTTCATCATGATGAAGGAGATGACAAAAGCTTTCGATAATTTCCGCCGTGAAATGCGTGCCGAACTAAGAGATATACGCAAAAGTGTAAAATTTTGTAGCGAAGCCTGTGACAACGTTAAGCGACTGTCAGATGAAAAAAGTTGCTCCGAGAAGACCTGTAACACGCTAGACAAAACAATGACCAACTTGAAACAGAAAACAAGAAATTGCAACGTGAGGTCGATGAGCTCGAGCAGTACACTCGTGTGAATAACTTGGAAATTAAACGTGCCCCTAGTGATCAAGACCCAATAGAAATTCTAAAGAAGCTTGGCGATGCTATTGGGGAAGAAATCTTGCCATCAGACATAGACACGTGTCATAGAATACCTGTTGGCAGATCTAGAGACAAGAGTGTAATTTTTTGTTTCGTCTGACGTGACAAAAAGAACACTGTCTTAACTAAAGCCCGAAAGAAAAGGCCATCTGCCAAAGATATGGGTTTCAAATCAAATGAACCCATATATGTGAATGAGAACTTAACCAAACACGCGAGGCAGCTGCTCGGCTTAGCAGTTGCTAAGAGGCGAGAAACAAAATGGAATTTCATGTGGACAAATGGTGGCAAGGTGTTTGCGCCCAAAACAGAGTCGTCTGAGATTCCTAAGATTGTTGAGCCTGCAGATGTCGCAAAAATGGCAATGTAGACTATCCATTCAAGCTTTATACTAACGAGACTTCAAACTGGATTTTATCAATAGCCAGTACTATGACGTAAGCGGTTTCAACAAGCTGGTTAATCACAGCTCGCACACTTTCAGTGTCCTGCATTTAAACGCTCGAAGTATCAAGAACAAAAAAGAAAATTTTGATGTGTTTTTTTACTCTTTAGCAATAAATTTCGACGCTCTCACATTTTCCAAAGCTTGGTTAACACCAAATAATGTCCCGCCAATATTTGCTGGTTATGCTTACAGTGGCTTGGTACGTCATTCCGGTCAAGGCGGAGGCATCGCTGTATACGTCAAAGAACAACTAAATCATGAAATAATTGATGATCTCTTGTACGTTTCACCGTGCATTGAATGTCTTGTAGGCAGGGTTATTAACGTAATTGCTGTCGTGGTGTATCGGCCACCAGCTGGTAAAAAGCAAGAATTGCTTGACTACATAGGTACTCTTTTACAAAAGCTACACACAATGCGCATGCCTTTTTTACTTATCGGTGACGTCAACGTTAACATGCTAGGCGATTCTCCCGGCTCGAAACAACTTCAGTCGGTTTTGAAATCATACGCATGCGCAAACACGATAACAAGCCTAGTCGCATATCGGAAAGGTCTTCGACGCTGCTTGATATCAGGGTCACAAATCTTCCAAGCAGAAAATGTATTTCATGGTTATTGTCATACGATGTAAGTGACCACCTACCCATATTTTCTCTTTTATCATTATCTTACACACAAAATAAAAAGCAGAACGTGGAACAGTATCGCAAAAGAAATAATAGCGCACTAAACCGATTCCGAGCTGAAGTTGCTTCGACGAACTGGAATATAGTGCGCGCAGAAAGAGATACAAACTGGGCTTTCAATCTTTTTCTTGAGCAACTTAAGAGCATATATGACCGCGCCTTTCCTTTAACAAAAAAGCCTTCGAGGCAGAAGATACGCAAGCCGTGGATTAACAACGCACTGTATGACTGAATTCAAGAAAAAAATGCATCACACGTTTGTAAATATCGCGATTTATCACTTCTTGAAGGCTACAAAAAGTTCCGCAATAAGCTAATGACTGACATCAAACGAGCCAGAATATCATATTATCAATACACATTTGAAAAAAATCTAGGATAATCCCAGGAAAATGTGGAATGAGGTAAATACCTTAACTGAACGTAACAAAAAAAGTTATGTTAATATCACTGATTTTGCAGACAATATGGCAGATGTCGAAGCACTATCAGCCATGAATGAATATTTTGTTAACGCTGGCGACTACACAGACTCAGCTTGTGGAGCAACAGATCCGCCTGTAGCAGATAGAAAGCGTCTATCACACTCACTCTTCCTTACCCCGGTTACACCTTGTGAAGTTGGAAAATTAATCTGTAAATTACGTGACAATGTTGCTGCAAGGGTTGACAAAATAGCAGCCAGCCCAATAAAATATGTAGCGTCACTAATTTCACACCCTCTTTCACACATCATGAACACTATGTTAGAAACCGGCATTTTTTCTTCAGAACTAAAAATAGCACGCGTTTGTCTTATTCATAAATGGCGTGCCAAAAATGTATTATCGAACTACCGCGCGATATCGGTTCTACCGGTACTCTCCAAAGTTTTTTAAGGAAAAATACACTCCAGACTTGATTGCCTTTTCACTAAGCACCTGGTAATCTATAAAGAACAGTATGGGTTTCAAAAGGGTAAGTCTACAGAGTCGGTGCTATTATATACGAAAGAGGAGATATTAAAAAACTTCGAAAACAGAACCTACACCATAGGTCTTTTCATTGACTTGAAGAAGGCCTTTGACACAGTCAAACATGATATTCTGATATCTAAGTTGCATAACTATGGTGTAAGGGGCGTGGTAGGTAATCTACTAAAAAGTTCTCTTACCAAAAGAAAACAATGTGCTAAGGTGGGTAACCTTGTATCCTTAATGAAAACTGTAAAAATGGTGTACCGCAGGGTGGAACCCTTGGACCGTTACTATTTATAACATGTATTAATAATCTGTGTGACATTCCACGATCCCCAAAATTAATTATTTTCGCTGACGACATCAACATCCTTTTTACAGGCAGAATACTCATGCACCTTGAAACTGAAGTAAATGATTACTTACTCAAATTAGAAAAATGGTTTCATCAAAATAAGCTCATGCTCTACTAAAAATTATCTTACCAAAAGAAAACAATGTGCTAAGGTGGGTAACCTTGTATCCTTATTGAAAACTGTAAAAATGGTGTACCGCAGGGTGGAACCCTTGGACCGTTACTATTTATAACATGTATTAATGATCTGTGTGACATTCCACGATCCCCACAATAATTATTTTCGCTGACGACATCAACATACTTTTTACAGGCAGAATACTCATGCACCTTGAAACTGAAGTAAATGATTACTTACTCAAATTAGAAAAATGGTTTCATCAAAATAAGCTCATGCTTAATATATCTAAAAGTAAGCACATATTATTCCAGCCTATCAACAAGCCCTACGAGGACGACATTAACATCTTTTTCAAAAAGCTAAGGCTGGAGCAGGTTAAATTACAAAAATTCCTCGGAGTGTGGTTTCAAGAAAATTTGTCCTGGAACACCCATGTTGATAGTCTCGCATCCGAACTAAGTAAGACTGTTGGGTTTATAGTTAAAATAAAGCCACTTATACCAATTTGGCTAAAAAAGATATACTACGCTCTTTTTTATTCTCGTTTGAATTATAGTATGCTAGTATGGGGCACTACAAGTGAGAAGAATTTAAATAAACTAGAAGTTTTACAGAAAAAGTTCTCCTCCTATTCGAATATAAATATGGCAACCCAAGGAAGATGCCTAGCGGTCCACTATTTACAAAACATGTTATACTCAAAGCAAGACAGGTGTATGAATATAAGCTATTACTTTACATTTATAAAAATAAACTCCACACTATTACGGCACAGGAGGGCGCACTAAAATGCTCGCTCCGTAGGCGACAAATTCGCGTTCCTGCTACTAGGACTGGATATGGTAGAGCCCTAATTGCATACCGCGCCCAACAGCTTATAAATTGTCTAGGTGAACAATTAAATTTTAACCTCTCAATAACGCAATTCAAATATCACATAAAACATGTCATCAATTGAGTAAAGTAAACATCATGTTTCCAATAAACTTCTGGCTAGGTTCCACATATTCTCTCAGAACCTTTAGGTACAAAACACGTGTATATACAGTAGTATGTACGCACATAAGGGCCGATGCATGTATGAATATATGAATGTATTATATGAATATATCAATATGTAAGTATGTATCCTTTTAGATATGTGATTAAAAGAGCCTCGATGTCTCATTCTGTGTGTCTATGCAGCCTATTTTTGTATTTATGTCACCTATTTTTGTTTTATGTTATTTCTGTGTTCTGTTATTATGCTGCTCCTTGTATTGTGATAATTATTATTCAATGTACACTGTTTGTTGAACTTTTATCATTTCGCGTAGCGAAGCCACGTCAGGCCGAATGGCCTTTAGCTTCGCTTCGTTTTTCTGTATCTCTTCAGAAATAGAATCTGTTCATTCATTCAATCATTCATTCAAAATTAAGGTACTTCCTTTCGCCCTTTGTTTCACTCCCGCAACCTTTCAGTGAATTATGGACAGTGTGCTCTCTGGACTGAAGTGACAGTCTTGCCTCGTTTGTCTTGGCGATGTTCTAGTTTTTTTGGCTACCTTCGAGCAGCATGTAGAACGACTGCGATTTGCTCTTGAAAGTCGTGCACCTGAAAATAAAGCCACAGAAGTGCCACTTCAGCTTCAACGATCTCCTTTTTTTGTCATGTTGTCAGTGCTGAAGGTATTCAGCCAAACTTTGAGAAGACTGCCGCAGTACAAGAACTTCCGAAATCAGTAGGCAAAAGTGATTAGAAGGCTCTCGAGGCTTTTCACTCATTACCGACGCTTTCTAAAAACTTTTTAAGATTGCCGAACCTGTAACGTGGCTGACAAAAAAGATGCAACTTTCATTTCGCTGAAGGAACAAGAGGATGCCTTCGACGAGCTGCGATAGCGCGCGCCTTTGAGTCGGGGCACGCTAAAGCATAAATTGCAGTCTTGACGGTCCCTTTCTTTGCGCAGGCTTACCTCGTGTTGGGCTTTCAGGGTCTACCCGCTAACTTCTCAAGCATTGA
Organism: Rhipicephalus annulatus; assembly: GCA_013436015.1. NCBI lineage: Eukaryota > Metazoa > Arthropoda > Arachnida > Ixodida > Ixodidae > Rhipicephalus > Rhipicephalus annulatus. Next base: position 233,556 of record WOVY01009247.1, read on the forward strand.
TGGAACAGAAAATTACTGTTTCGCCATTCCTGGCCAAGTTTTCAGCAAACCGAAGACGGCAGCCACTCCATGGCCTCTGATTCCCTCCATTACTGATGCTTTTATCTCGAAACCTGGAGCTACTTTGGAGCACACGACTCTGGATTATTAGGCTCACCTTCCTGACCCTACAAGTAGGGGCACGCTACCACACAGGCAGCACTCATGATGGTCCCTTTCTTCACGCAGGCTTACCTGGTGCTGGTCTTTCGGAGTCTACCCGCCTACTTCTCAAGCATTCATAGAAAAGATAATTACCGTTACACTGTTCCTGGCCAAGTTTTCAGCAAACTGGTGACGCCATCCACTTCGTGGCTGTTGATTTCCGCCGTCACTGATGCTTTCAACTGGCAACCTGCAGCTACTTGGTGGGTGCACAATGACTCTGGGGTATTGAGCTCACCTCTCTTACGCTACCAGACGGGGCATGCTACCACACTGGCAGCAGTCATGACGGTCCCCTTCTTGACGCAGGTTATTACGCTGTCTTACGCTGCCTCATTTCACAGCAGCAACTCATTTTTGCTTGCGGTGTCGTGCCCTTCTCGAATGCGTGATTGTTGATGACATTTGTGTGAACTAAATTATTCTTTATATACAAATTCTGTTGTTGTGAGCCTAATGCTCATTATGTCTGCTGACGTCAAACTTAATCCTGGTCTGAATCCTGCCACTGTGGCCTCTCTGGAAATCATATCTAAGATACCTTGTCACGACTTGATGCATCAAAGAGCAACTTGCTCTCTGAGGTAACCTTAATTCGTGCAGTGCAGAGTAACATTGAGCTATTGTCAACAGTCTCTCCACTCGTGTTGATGCCTTGAAAAAACTAGCTTAAAGTAGCGTCGATGCCGTCTCGAATTTATTTGTAATCTGTCATAACGCCAAAATTGCCCACGTTACTGCTGAAGTGAAAGCCTTGACTGAGAAGTGCGATGGCTCAGAAAATCATTTTCTCCGATCAAACCCATCAATTTAGGTATGCTAAGTGTGAATGTTGAGAGCTGGACGCAATCTGAGTCGCAAGTTGTCTTATTCTGTGCTTCTAAGCTTGGCATAACAGTTAACACCAGTGATGTTGAGAGCGCGCACAGACTAGGACGCTTTCATGTTGGAAGGAACCGTCACATTATCGCCATGTTTCCCATTGCTTAAAGACAGAAGTGCTGTTCTTTCTGCAACGTCTAAGTTAAGAAATACACCCTCTTCAGTTCGCGAAGATTACTCGGCACGTGTCAGAAGTGCCCGCCAAATACTATTTGCTGATGCACAAAATGCTCGCTCCATCTCCTTTGAATTCACTTCGACGAGCTATTGATGAACATGTTATTTATTTACCATTCTGCGAAGGCCACTGTGAAGGAACTAAAGTCATAGCAATCACCGCAAACTTTTTCGCTGTTACCGTGCAATACTACACTGCCACAATCTCCCCGGATCAAAGGCCCTGTGTACGATAGTATTTTATTCCATCTGGGAAATGTACGGAGCTACGTTCTTAAACAAAGACCTAATAGAAGCCGTTCTAGATGACATCTCTGCCGATTATGCAATATTTACAGAGTCGTGGCTTACTCCAGATATACACACGCACGAACCTTTGTTTGAAGCGTTCAGCGCATACAGGTTCGACAGGGTTAGACGCCGGTGGCGGGAGGGGGTTCTTTTGCTGATGAAGTCTAATTAATCTTTCTTCGCTGAACCTACCCACAATCAGCAAGAAATATTAAGCGTTTAGCTGTCTTTTTGTATTTGCTCGTGCATTATTATCGCATGCTATCGCGCGCTCGGCTACGATAGATGTTTCATCGACTACTTGCACAGCTTGTTCTTACACCTATTCGCTAAATTTTCTAAATGTAATTTAATCATCTATGACGACTTCCACTTTGCTGACAATAACTGGAATAAAATGACAGCATCGTCTTACTTATCTAAAGAAAGCAGTGTCAGAACGGATCCTCCAAGTTATCGCCTGATATCGCTCACTTCTCATCGCCTGCAAACCTCTCTAACACGATATCTATTCTCATGTTGCCTCTCATCTTGAAGCTAACTCTTTTTTTTAGTAATCAGCATGACTTCCACCCAGGGCACTCATGTGAAACCAAACTATTTGAACTCATCACCGACCGTCATTTGAACCTTCATTTTTTCCTCCTAACAGACATCATTTATCTAGATTTTTCAAAAACCCTGGACCGTGTACCTCAATGACTGATGGCCAAAGCTTATACATCCATCCACTAATCATGTCATGGATTCGTTGTTTCCTAATTGGCAGATCGCATTTCACAGTGATCAGGCACCTTCAGTCTACAGTCAACTAAGTATTACCAGGAGTACCGCAAGGTTCAGCCTTCGGACCCCTTTTGTTTTTAATTTCTATCAATGACCTGCCCCCCGGTATTAACCTGCTTTAATTTCTAATAATGACCTGCGCCCCGGTATTAGCACCACCAAGCCATCATAATTATTGAACCAAAAACTACATTTATTTTTCCCCTTTAAGTGGTGAGCTTGAGGATTCGTACTTTGCACTGAAGGGTTTAATTTTCACTCATGCCTTGAATTTAGCCACCAGTCATATCACCTCCTTCTAGTTAATTCTACCCGCTTAAAGTCTATTTTTCCCTCCCCATCCCTAAACCACAGTGCTTTAAAGAACTCTGCACCATCAACCTGCACTAAAGGGTGAATCCCTTTACAGAACAGTATCAAGTGTTCGGCAGTTTCTTCTTCCTTTCCAGACGCACTGCATACCATGTCCACCCCTTCGTATTTGGCCAGATATGTCTTGGTTCGCAATACTCCCGTCCTGGCCTCAAACAGTAGAGAACTACCCCGAGTATTATAATAGATCCTTTCCTTGGCAATTTCCTGCTTAAAAGTTCAATAGATCTCTAGTGCGAACTTCTTAATCATGCCAATTCTCAACATGTTGGTCTCAGCTTCCTTCACCTTCTTCTTAACCGATAATTCTTTTTGTTTTGGCCCCCTGCTGTTTTCTAAGTATTTACCAGTCAATTTTCTGGTTCGCTTACCGATGATTGCGTTCAGCACCTCCGCATTACCCCACTTAACGATCAGACGCTTTACAATGTGACCTCACTACAATTGAAAAACTGTGCACTCAGTAGCTCATACAACTACACGTCACAAAATGTAAACCCATGCAGGTATCGAGGAAACACTCTCTCATACCCTACTACTATTCTTCGCACTGTATTTCTATGGAGCTGGTTGATTCAAATAGTAAACATGGGGGTTACTATCACAAGAAAGCTTACATGGTCCAAGCATATTCATAATCTGGTACCCGCCAATAAAAATGACTGGGATTCAACAGACGGTCACTTCATCATCATTACAAGCAAGCTTACATGGTCCAAGCATATTCATAATCTGGTAGCCGCCACTAACAAATCCCTGGGATTCACCAGACGATCACTTCATAAAAACCACCGGTGATCAGAAAACTGGCATAAAATACTCTAATCCGCACTAAACTGGACTTTGCATCGGCAAACTGGAACCCACATCAAGCGCATACCTTATTCACCTACTTGAAGCTGTCGAAAACCGCGATGCCTGGTTTATTGCCTCTCAGCACAACCATCGGCTGAATGTTACAAATATCGAATCATCCTTGGAGAATAAATTGTTAGCACTTCGCAGAAACATCTCTCTTATTCCTCTTTTATAAGCTTTATTACGACTTTCCACACTTACGTGACATGTTTTTTTCTAACGTCAAAGCGCCCTTCAAGCCACCTGTAAAATTCTCTCAGTCTTCGAAGAATTCACAACTCAACCAATTTGTTCAACATATTTGCAGATCGCAAGACTACGAGTAGTTACGACGTAACTACAGAGAGACAAGAACAGAAAGAGCACTCTTTCTTTCCTTGTCTCACCTTTTGTAGTTACCTCGTAACTACTCGCAGTCTTGCGCTGTGCAAATATGTTGATTCCCAATCACTAACTATATCTTAAGCATCTGTCTTATCAATTCTTTCAACAACTCCTTGCCATTAGGAATTTGCCATTAGGAATGGCGCAAGCAACGTCGGTCTTGCGGAGGTCCTCATTCAGTGACAGGATCATGTAGAGCGGGTCATTGCGTACGCTGGTCATTCACTTTTGAAGGATGAGGCCAAATACTCGATGACAGAAAAAGAATGCTTTGCGTTTAGTTGGGCCATAAGCAAGTTTCGGCCATACTTATATGGAAGACCTTTTCGAGCCATCAGCGATCACCATTCACGGTGCTGGCTGGCAAATCTCAAAGACCCGTCAAGATGTCTTGCGAGAGGGAGCCTGCCACTGTAGGAATACGACATAACGGTCGTCTATAAGTCTTGTCACTAGTACTGCTATGCTAGTGTTTGTCAAGTGCACCAGTTGATTCTACGAAAGCAACCTCTACGCAAAGTAAACAAATTGTTCCTTTTTTGGGAGCCATCACTGCATCAGTGATAGCACAGCAGCAGAAATATGGTCCTGAGTTGGTGCTGCTGATCAAGTACTTACAAGGACAACCGGTTGACCTTTCTCGTGTTTTTCCCTTAAACTGTCATCGTTCGTCCTCTGAAACGACGCTTGCACAAAAGAAGTTTTAAACCCAGCACGGAGACATTCCTGCTTGTCGTTCCTAGAGCGCTATGACCGGAGATCTTGGAAGCATGCCACGAAGACCCATCAGCAGGACATTTGGCAGTGAGCAGAACGCTGGCGCACATTCAAACGATATACTACTGTCTAATGTTACTGTATTCTGTACAGCACTACGTATACAAGAACCTGCCGGGATCCCCAAAGGCGTAAAACACCACCAGTGGAACCAGCTGGTCTCCTCCAATCTATAGCGCCACAAGATGCCCCTTTCACACAAGTGGTAATGGACTTACTAGGCCCAGTTCCCAAGTCGTTACCAGGGAGGTGAAGAATCATTGTTGCGACGGACTATTTACTTAGATTTGCATAGAGAGCATTGTTTGTTTGGAGAACGGCTGTGGAAGTAGCCGTGTTCTTTGTAACCAACAATGCACTGCAGCACGGAGCTCCTACTGTGCTTGGCACGGGTAGGGGAACAGCGTTTACAGCGAAGCTGACAAATTTCGTTATCATATTGACACACACGTGTCACAGGAAAACCACGGTGTATCATCGCCAAGCGAATGAATTGACAACACGGCTCAACAAACCGTTTACTGGTACGTAGTCGATGTACGTTGACGTAGAGCATTCAATTTGGGACAGAATATACTATACGCCGCGTTCCCATACAATACCACTGTGTAGAAGACAACACGAATGACACCTTTTCAACTTGTTTTTGGACGAACAGTTACGACGCCCCTGGGTGCAATGTTGCCTATCGATGACACTTCAGGCTAGGACAATAGCACCAGAGACTTCACGCAAACAGCTGAAGAAGGAAGTCAGCTGGTGTGACATCGCATTCAGCAGCAACAAAAAGGCGATACCGATTGGTATCAATTGCGAAGGGACGTCAAGTACGCTCCTGGAGACAAAATATGAGTATGAACACCTTTACGCGTCGTCGGCTCTCCGGAAAGCTACTTCGACGTTATTTGGGGCCCCTACGAGGGGCTTCACTAGCTTGGTACTTTGAATGATGAAGTTTTCCCAGGGGAGCAAGCAAAATCACTTGGTCGGCGGATTCACACAGAAACTGTGCACGTCATCCGAATAAAGCCATACCATGAAATACAATGAACAATGAAGCAATGCACTGCTAGATTATGCCTGGCACTGCCGGTAATCACTCTAAAATACCAGCCTGCAACCTAAACAATCACTGTAACAATGCATTATCCGAACGGGGTAATGACGCAAGATATATTTCAAGTTTGTGGGCCAGTCGTTAGCTACGCCTTCACTGTTGCCTGTGGTATGCGTGCAGAACCGAGCAAGCGAAGCACCAGGATCGACGCTGACACCTCAGGCACGTGTGAGCTGCACAGAATCTGAGAAGAAGACGAGGAGCAGAACTTGGAAAAGGCCGAGGCATTCCGGTCTTCAACATTTTTCTCTAACTTGTTTGTTTGTATTGCACAACTTCGCCCCCATTTTAGCTATTCTCATATAGTCCACTTTTTCAAGTGTGCGTGCCATTATGATTATAAGAGACGCCGTAAGGGAGGGTTCCAGAAAGCTCGACCGCCTGGGATTCTTTAACGTGCACCTATATCTGAGCACACGAGCCGACAGCATTTTCGCCTCAGTCAAAATTGGTGCCGCCGCATCCGGGTTTTGATCCCGTGACCTACGGGTCAGCAGCTGAGTACCTTAGTCACTAGACCACCATGGCGGGACTGAGTGACCAAGCAGTACACTCGCTCACAGCGTGGTGAACGACCACCACATTGAATTTGAGAAACTCCGGGCCATATACTTAAGAAGCCAACCACATAGGCGGCTTTTTTCGAAATCCTGGCCCAATCAGTATACAACCGGTAACTTGAACTGGTCTACATGTGTTCTACGATGGTGCAAAAATACCACTCAACTTGTGCGCTACATATGGACAGCCTGCATAAACATGACGGGCAATTGGGGTAAACCCATGCCAGAAAGAAAACCGTTCAAAAGAATTCGAGTCAAGCGCGAAGCGTACAACTTTTGCTTGTAAATGAAAAACAAAATAAAAGCTTCTTTTTTTCCATTACGTTGCTTGGTGTCCCTCAGTTTCAAGTGACGCCCATTAATACCGCTATCACACGAGCACTGCGGCTTACCGCAGATGGAGGTACATTGCAGACGTAACCACAGTCACTCTCGCAAGACATAACTATGGTTATCGTAAACGGGTGAGTCCGCGAGAAGTTGACACAATTTCGAGAACAGATATTTTAAATGTGAATACGTATTTCACGTTTTTTTACAGATAGCACCCAGTAGCCTTAAAAGAAACTTGGTTTTGCTTTAAGCGTATAATCTACGAAGCAAAAAGTATAGCATGTACTCAAAATGTAGCGACCAATTTCATCACCTGTCGTTCTCGAAAGTACATAACAGTGTAACATACAAATATTGCGGTTACAAAGAACGCATCCTGTGTGTGCAAACTTTACGCGACAAAATTTACAAAGTAGCAATGTCTAAAAGTTGAAAAGGGAAAAATAACTTTTGAAAAAAAAAGTATGAATATGTGACAGTTGAATAAAGTTTCATATAAAGGTTGCTGCAATGTTGATAAGACTAATCAAGTTTCATGTGAAAAAATATTCGCTTCTTTCTTTCGCTAACGGCAGTTACATTTCGTTTAGTGAACTCCAGAGTTAGCGAAGCTGGTCTTGAACAACATTACATAAATGCTCGCAATCTTCTCCGGTAAATATATACAGGTTATGATGTATGAAATTTGTTTAGGCACAGATACTTCTTTTTCATAGGCAATGAAGCACATCTCTACTACTACAAAACTTGCGCATCGATTTTGCCAGTACAAGCATGCCGTCAAATTGGGCCGCTTACGAGTAGATAATCTGCGCATGCGCGCGGGCGTCGATGAGGCACACGCCATGATTTTTGTTGGCTGAATTGTGACGTTGGGCGCGGACCAAGCGAAATTTTGTGATACAAGCTTACAAATGCTCGCGCCGCTGCACACAAACGTGCAAAACGTCGCCAGTACAGGCCTCCACAATCGCGTACTAGTTCGCGGCGGGCAGTCTAGAAGGCCGAAGAACACTAGTCTCGATTTCAACGAGCTCCACTGTAGGTGCTGTTCCGACCCAGAAAATGCTAATTGAAGTATATTTCTTGAGATTTTAGTGATGTTTCCTTTGCGGAAAGCGTGGATGAATGAATCTCATAATGTGTATAATGTCCCATTGAAAAAATGGCTTCAGCTTGTTTTACAGTGAGAAGCCGTCATTTATAACCCTGCAGGCAACATTAAACCGCTCTAATATTGCTGAGGCCTGGTACATTTGCATGAATAATTTCCTTTCAAAAATATTATTAGCGCCACGTTTCTTTCCTCGAGTTTGTTTATTATCCCGTTAAACTACGTTCAGCGCAAACTGCGCCTACGATGTTCGAAAAGCCTCAAGGTTGTAGTAGATCGTTTTGTTGAAATTACGCCCAGCTCGTGAACATTACAGATTATTCTGAAACCTATGTCGCCGATAGCGGTAATGCTAGAACATTCGATGGCAAGTGTATAAATGGCGATGGGCTTCGCCACTTCTCAGTTGATCGACGGTCAACGCTCTGCTCGTTGCTTTCAGTGCCAGCGTCTTGCTGTAACCTGACTATCCTTTCACAAAGCCACAAGTTGGGTCCAAATAAACAGTTTATTATCCGTGGTGCAGTCTGCTCCCTTCGTTCACGTCACGACCCCATGACATTTAGTGGAAGTGCTGCTCCTTGCATGTACCAGACGCCCCCGTCAAGCCGTAAAGCCAGCGCCAGTCGTGAAGACATCGACGACAACTCCGAGCAGAAAACAAGCCACAGGCAGTGAGGTGTACGGCCAGACCTCGGTCCTCTACCTTAAAAGGCCCAGCGGACTAAGACCCTGACCACGGCCGCAGAAACGATGACAGACACTGTGCCTACCGCACTGATCCTGCTCCTGCCACCAAAAGAGCCACCGACCTTCCACGGATCAGCCTTTGAAGACCCGGAAAGTTGGCTGGAGGTATTTGACCGAGTGGCCATTTTCAATGCTTAGACCAGCGAAGATAAGCTTCGTCATGCGTACTTCCCCATAAAGATGTCGCACGTACGTGGTTCGAGAACCAGGAGTGAACCCTGACAACATGGGACACATTCCGCACAGTTTCTAACTACAATCACGAGCGTCACACGCAAGGAGAGGGCCAAAGCGCCGCTTGAAACCCGGTCTGAGCTTCCAAACGAAAACTTGACACTTTTCGCGGAAGAAAGGACCAAACTTTTCCGGCACGCCAACCCCGATATGCCTGAAGACAAAACAGATTGCTTCCTCATGCGAGGAGTAAAGCAGAAGCTGTTCGCTGGTCTAATGCGAAACCCACTGTGGACTGTCGAAGCATTCATTACCGAAGCGACAACGATTGAAAAGACGCTGGAGATGCGCACCCGACAATTAAATCGCCGCTTGTCGCCAGGGTACGCAGAAACGCAACCACTCTGCTATGATGACCTACGCGAAACTATCCCAGCAATTGTGCAGGAGGAGCTGCGCAAGCTGTTACCCTCAGCGCAGCCTCAAGTTAACTTGATCGCCGACATTTTCCGTGAAGAAGTTCGGCAATCGCTTGGAGTTTCCGAAGCACCGCAGCCTCAGCCACAAGCAATGAGCGCCGCTGCGGCAGCACGACGCTACACTCCCCCTTCACGCTCACGTCAAGGGACCGCACCATCGCAGTTCCACCGCCAGCCACCACCGCCGTCGACACCATACCATCCACCCGCTGGTCAGCGCAACGCTCCAAAAAAAGTCGACGTGTGGCATGCCCCCGATCACTGACCTCTCTGCTACCACTGCGCAGAAGCTGGCCACAATTATTACCGCTACCAGTACCGTCAGATGAGACTGCGTGGTTTCACCATAAATGCGCTGCGTCCACAGCCGGGGGGGGGATGACCCGTGACATTGCCAACTACCTTACAGCAACGCGTTGAACACCCCGAGCCCCGCCGCGGTGTCTAGTGGCTAACGTACTCGGCTGCTGACCCGCAGGTCGCGGGTTCGATTCCCGGTGGCGGCGGCTGCATTTCCGGTGGAGGCGGAAATTTTGTAGGCCCGTGTACTCAGATTTGGGTGCACGTTAAAGAACCCCAGGTGATCAAAATTTCCGGAGCCCTCCACTAAAGCGTCTCTCATAATCAAATGGTGGTTTTGGGACGTTAAGCCCCACAAATCAATTAATCAATCAATTGGACACCCCGAGGATCATGTTCGCCGTTAGCCGGCTTCTACATGTCGCCTCACCGACGGCCGTACGTGCACTGGCCTAAATCGGGGCCGGTCTCCTAGCCCATTTCAGGGAAACTAAGGGCAGCAACCACTTAAGGTGTGACTGCTGTTTGACGAACTACCGATGATCCTGCGACGACGACACCGAACGGTACTTTCCGAACACGACGCGCACCAGGGAAAGCCTCGATGACGAAACCCCACGTACTGAAGACAACATGACCACGCAACACGGAAGCAGTGGAGCAAACCGACGTAGCCGTGACCCAACGCCACGACAGAACCGAAACGCACGACGACGAACTAGCGACAGGGACCTAATGTTCTACGGCCACAACGTCACCACTCTCGTCGACCCTGGGGCCGACTATTCTGTCGTCAGTGGGCCTCTCGTGACGAAGTTAAAGAAAGTGAAGACTGCTTGGCAAGGCCCGGAAATCCGGACACCGGAGGGTCACGTAATAACGCAGGCTGGTGTTTACACAGCAAGAATCACCATCAAAAACCGGACTTATGAACTTGAACTTGAACTTATCCCGCAAGCTTTCTGATTCTACAGCAATGCTACAGGGATGTGCTACTTGGGATGGACTTCTTGGGCTAACACGGCGCCGTCATTGACCTTAGGTAGAAGGCAATAGCACCATCCACAGAAAAAGCACTGCACCCAAACACGCCGTCAGGAAGCCACGCTTGGAATGGGCTGGAAGAGCAAGTCACCGTTCCTCCTCGCTCCAGCGTCAGCATTTCCGTTGGCACTCAAGAATCAACAGATATGCAAGGCGTCGTAGAAGGCGACCAGCACCTGTTGATCAACCGTGAAAATTTGAGTCCGCAGCGGAATAGCCGAGCTGCGGGGAGTTAACGCAAGAGTGATGCTTGTCAATTTCAGCAATAAGTACAAGCACGTGAGCAACGGTACAATGGTTGCTTATATCAAAGAAATATTGGAAGCCAGCAACGTTTCCGCCGTCAATGATTCTGCCAAATGCACTATGACGACTCAAGCGCTTCAACCGGCTTTTGACGTCAATTCGAGCCTAACGACGTATGACCACGAACAGCTCGAAAACTTGCTTTTGAATTGCTAGAACTGCTTTTCTTCATCGTCAAGAATTCATCAGACTCCAATCGCGAAACATCGAATGGTAACAGAAGAAAGTATCAGGTCACTCCTTCAGAGTCCGTACAGAGTGTCCACGCGATAACGCGACACCGCGAATAAAGAAGTCGACGAAGCGCTACGCGACGACATCACTCAGCCTTCAAAGAGTCTATAAGTGCCACCGGTGGTGTTAGTGAAGAAGAAGGAGGGGACTCTACGCCTCTGCGTCGAATATTGCTGCCTGAACAAAATCACGAAGAAGGATGTGCACCTGCTAGCAAGGATAGACAAAAACCTAGATCAATTTCGCAATGCAAGGTACTTTTCTTTACTTAACCTCAAGACAGACTATTGACAAATCGAAGTCAACAAGAAAGACCGAGAAAAGGCTACCTTCATAACGCCTCACGGCCTTTTCGAGTTCAATGTTATGCCCTTTGGTCTCTGCCCGGCACCTGCGACTTTACAACGAGTCATGGATACGGTCCTGGGTGGCATGAAGTGGCAGACTTGCTTTGTTTATTGAATAACATCGTTGTGTTTTCGTCGAGTTTAGATGAACACCTCCAGCGCCTCGAATCCTTACTTCAAGCAATCAGGAGCTCTGGACTTACGCTAAAACCAGAAAAATGCCGCTTCGCATAAAAGGAGCTCCTGTTTTTGGGTCACGTGATCAGCAAGACTGGAGTGCGCCCAGACCCACAGAAAAGAGCAGCCAGCGCCACCTTCCCGACACCAACCGACAAGAAGGCCGTGCACGGATTTCTCAGCTTGTGCGCCTATTGCAGACGCTTTGTATAAGACCTTTCACACTTCGCTGAGCCACTAACGCAACTCGCGAAGACCGACGTCGATTTTAAATGTTCTCATTTAATTCATAAACTCAAACGACGCAGGCAGACACCGCTGGCACTTGCGCATTTTGAAGAATACGCTGAAATAGAAGTAAACACCGACGCAGGCAGCGTAGGAGTCGGAGCCGTCCTTGTACAAAAGACCGACGGCAAGGAAAGGGTTATGATTTGTGCTAGCTGGTTGATATCAATGGCCGAGGCCAACTATATCACAACAGAAAAGGAGTGCTTTTCTATCATCTGGGCAGCATCAAAATTTTGCCCTTATCTCTACAGCAGTCCTCTCAAAGTTGTTAGCGACCCCCATGCCCTGTGTTAGCTAGCTAACTTGAAGGACCTTTCAGGTCGTTTCGAACTATGTAGCCTAAGACTTCAAGAATTTGACATTGCCGTCCTGCACAAGTCTAGAAGGAAACACTCCGACGCAGACTGACTCTTTTGTGCCCCAGTCAATCCACCACCACGGGACGACCAGGATGATGGGTACTTCTTGGGAATCGTCGGTGTCAACCACCTCACCGAGTGATAGCTAGGCGACCGGAACTGAGAGTGCTAGTAGAATACCTCGAGAGCCGAACCAGTGTCGTTACAAAAGTCTTCAGATGAGGACTGACGTCATTTTTTGAAAAACAACGTCCTCAGGAAGAATAAATTCTCTCCTGCTTGAGCCAGCTACCTTTACGTCGTTCCTTCAGCAATGCGACCGGATATTATGCAGGCCCTGCTCAATAATCCAACGGCTGGCCAACTTGGTTTTTCCCGCACACTCGCGTGAATACAACAAAATACTACTGGCCGCGCCTTGCCGCCAACGTCGCTCATTACGTGAGGACATGTCAAGACTGCCAGCGACGAAAGACACCACCGATAAGGCCAGCAGGACTTCTGCAGCCTACCTAAACACCTCGCAGCCCGTTCCAGCAAATCGGTATGGACTCACTTGCGCCGTTCCCGACGTCTGCTGTTGGAAGCAAGTGATCGTCATAGCTACCGACTACCTTACCCGCTACGCTGAGACAAAATCTCTGCCAAAAGGTAGTGCATCTGATGTAGCCAAGTTCTTCGTCGAAAACATCGTCTGCGCCACGGCACCCCGGAGGTCCTTATCACCGACAGAGGTACGGCATTTACTGCTGAGCTAGCCCAAGCGATTTTGTCATAAAGCCAGACAAGTCAGCACCACACAACAGCGTACCACCCACAGACCAATAGTCTCACCGAGCGCCTAAACAAGACTATCGCTGACATGCTCGCCATGTACGTCGACGTTGCACACAAGATGTGGGGCGTCATCCTTCCGTACGTAACCTTCGCATACAACGCCGTATAAGAAACGACGCAGATAACGCCGTACAAGTTGGTACGGAAGGAACCAGACAACGACGTTCGACGCCATGCTGCCAAACATCGCTGATGAAGAAAACCTCGACGTCACTGTCTACCCTTTTGAAGAAAACCTCGACGTCACTGTCTACCTTTAGCGCGTAAAAGAAGCTCGTAAACTCGCCCGCCTGCGCATCAAGAACAAGTAGGCGGCCAACAGCCGCCGTTGCAATATTCGACGAAGCTTCGTGGAGAATTGGTCCAATGAACGTGTCTGCATATGGACACCGATACGCCAATGTGAACTAAGTGAGAAACTTCTACGACGGTACTTCGGACCGTACAGAGTAGCTCGTCGTCTCGGCCCACTCGACTACGAGGTTGTTTGTGACGGCATTACGAACTCTCAACTGCGCCGTGCTCGACTTAAGTCGTCCATGTCACACGCCTCAAGCCATTTCATGCACGAACCTGAGAACTGTATTTTGTTGTTACTGTACTTTATTGCTTGTATTTTATTGTCGTTCTTATTGTACCTTCGTCTTTTCTTTCAGCATCGGGACGATGCCTTTTTCAGAGGGAGCAATGTCCCGTTCCTTTTTTCAAGTTTTTTTATCATCCCATTACACGACGTTCAGCGCAAACCACGCCTGTGATGTTCAAAAGCCTCGAGGCTTTAAAAGATCATTTTGTTGAGATTTCGCCCACCTCGTGAACATTACAGATTATTCTGGAACCTACGTTGCCGATAGCGATAACAATAGAACATTCGATGGCAAGTGTATAAATGTCAACGCGCTTCACCGCTTGTCAGTTGAACGACGGCCGACGCTCTGCTCGCCGCTGTCAGTGCCAGCGTCTTGCTGTAATCTGACTTTTCTTTTAAGTGGCCACAAGTTTGGCCCAAATAAGCAGTTTATTATCCGATCTGCAGTCTGCTCCCTTTGTTCATCTGATAACCCTGTGACTCTATTGAGTAGATTGCTTGTTCACAGCATCCCTTTTTGTTTTAAGTGTACATTTGAAATATAAAAAAATCTTATTGTGGGTTCCTTTAGCAAAGAGTCACTGATTAAAATTTATGATAATGAACAGCGTCTGTACGTTACCTTTATTGGTAACAATAACAGTAATGCGTAATCATTGTTTTTCGGCATAACGTAGGACCACAACGCGCTCCCTTTTGTTAAAGTCACGAGTAATGTATTTAGTTATATTTTTTTCAGAGACGAATAGAACACTGATGTAAGAATACTTCTAAACGCCTAGGTAAGGCAGCAGTTTGATGTACCGAACACCAACGAGACAGTAACGAGCTGTTTCAGCAGGAGCAGCACGAGCCTCCGTTAAAACAAACGTCTTTTTCATCGCAGCAGTGCCCTTATTTGTCTTTACAATGACTCCCCGGTGGAAAAGGAGCCATCCTGGCAACCTATGGCCCAAACAATACTGGTGCGTCGTAGTCAGGTTTGAAATGGTCGACGCCCACAGTTTTGCGCCCGCGGCGATATTGATCTTCGAAGGGCTGAATAGGCTCAACAATGTAGTTGACTGGCGATGTCTGGCACAGGACCCGGTGCGAACCGTCACACTTGGGAATGAACTTTTAATAAAAGCCGGGGTAGCTGAAGGCACGCAGAGCCACACAATTGTTCCGATTGTGCATGACGAAGGGGATGAGCGTCGGTCATGGGAGTGCTCCTGGCGGGGCTTGGACGTGTGGAGTAAGCGAACGTGCTTGCTGCCGACAATCTTCGGCATAAGTGGCGGCTTCGGCCAAAGTCGTCGATTACGAAGGGTCTGGGTGGTAGAGAAGAATAGTGTCCGAAAACGAGGAGCATACCCAATCATAAAAAAGTAATAACGTGGAAAATCTAGTTTTAGATTGAATGGCGCTGTTGTAAGCATAAGTAACGAATCGCAGTCACCATTCGTGTGGTCATCGGAAACATGCGTTGAGAGCAGGACACATAGCGTGCAATTAAACGGCTTGGTCATCCCGTTGGTTTGGCGGTGATATGCGGTGGTTTTTCATGCACGATGTTGCATTCACGCTGGAGGGCCTATACATCTTCGGACAAGTAGGAACGCCCATGGCCACTGAGAAGCTCGCGAGATGCATCATGCCGAAGGATGAGGTTGCGCAGAAGGAGCAAGCTGACTTCACGCGCAGTGGCCTCATGAAGCGCCGAAGCTTCAGCGTAGCGCGTGAGGTGGTCCATGGCTACGATGAAGCAGCGGTTTTCATTTGGTGCGTATGGTAGGGGACCATATAAATCGACCCATATATGGTCTAAAGGACGAGAGGGACAAGGTAGTGGGTGGAGTCCCGCTGTGGTTGTGCGAGGAGAACTCTCAAGGCGTTGGCACAAGCAACACGAATGGACGTACTGCCGAACAAAGTGGTAAATGTCGCGCCAGTCGTATCAAATTTTTAAGTGAGCATACGTCTTCACTACATCTGCTTGGGCACATAGCTATCCGCTTGGATGGAGGCACAAGCGTCAGAACGTAGGTGGTGAGGGATTACCAGCAACCATTTGCAGCCATTAAATAAGTAGTTACGCCGTTACAAAATACCATCACATATCGTAACTTGGTGGGCAGTTCGTCATAGTAAACGCTTGTCGTTACGTAGAGAGTCTAAAACAGGTACTTTCAAAAATTACCTATTCATGAATCCTGGCGCTGCTCAGAGGGCATCTCGTCATGAAGAACATTCACAGCTAGAAACAGACGCCATAATGTAATCGTAGGGAAGTGGCAAACGATAAAGCACGCCGGTGCCCCAATGCTTGCGGCCTCAATCATAAACAACACGAATGTCGTAATTTTAAACACGTAGTGCCCAGTGAGCTAGGCGACCAGATGGAGCTTTTAAAGATGACAACCAACACGATGCGTGGTGATTAGTCACGACGTCGAAAGGGCAGCCATATACGAAAGGTCGGAGTTTTGTATTTTCCTGAATGATTGCAGGACAGTTTTCTTCCGTGACTGAGTAGTTGTTTTCCACTTTAGTGAGGGTGCGAATTGCATAGGAAACAACATACTCATCAAAACTAGAACTACGCTAGGCAAGCATAGCACTGAGATCTACTGCACTAGAGTCCGTATGGATTTTGGTTGGAGAGTCTCAATCAAAATGTCGTAGGATAGGTGGTGATACCAGAAAATGGCGTTAAGAGGTGAATGCTTTGACGCAAGTGGGGGACCATGCCAATATGCCTTTGTTGCCCAGAAGTAGCTGTGTCAGGGGTGCACCTATGGTGGCGAAATTGCGCCGAAAATGGCGAAAATATGAACAGATGCCTATGAAGCTGCGGAGTTTTTTTAGTGTATCCGGCCGGAGAAAGTCGGTGACCGCATGAAGCTTGACTGGATCCGGACGGACCTCATGCTTGCTATAGAGATGCCCTAAGATGGTAAGCTGGCGCGCGGCAAAGTAGCACCTCTGCGAATTCTGCAGCTGCAGTCCATCTTCCGTAAGACAAGTCAGGACGCTTGTGAGGTGGCTGGGATGGTGGTCAAAGTCCTTAGAGAAAACAACGACGTCCTCCAAATATCCGGGGCACGTCTTGCATACAAACACTCTGAGGATGTTGCCTTGAGACGTTCGAAGTTTGCAGGTGCATCGCAGAGGCCGAACGGCACCACTTCGAACTCGTACAATCGTCAAGCGTTACAAACCCAGTCTTGGAGCGGTCGCCTTCATTCACAGGGACCTGCCAGTAGTTTAATCGGAAGTGTAAAGAAGAAACTACCTCTGCTTCCTGCGGGCAATCGAGAGAGTCATCGATTCTGGGCAGCGGATACACATCCTTTCTCGTGATATTACTAAGACACCTATAATCAACGCATAATTTTGTGCTGTCATCCTTTTTTACCAGTACAACCAGAGAGGGCCAACGGCTGTTTGAAGGTTGTATTACGCCTCGTTGAAGCATATCCCTCTTCTGATCACCAATGGCATGACGTTCAGCATGAGAAAATAAGTATGGGCGCTTGCGCAAAGGAGCGTGGCTTCGATGTTGTGAACAATAGCAGGCGTGCGACACAAAGAAGGTTTATCATCATAATCATCATCAACATCAGCCTGACTACGTCCACTGCAGGAGAAAGGCCTCTCCCATGTTCCGCCAGTCAAGTCAGCCCTGTGCTTCCTGCTGCCAATTTATACCCGCAAAGAAGGTTCACTATGATGAAATGACATCTTGAAGCGATATAGAAGAGCCAGGGTTAGAGTACGCTGAGCATCGTTAAGGTCAGGGTCAAACGATGGAAAAAAAAAGCTTCTGGAGCTGAAATGAGAGTGGTATCAGGAGTAATGATCTTTACGTTAGATGATGGCAAGTCATCAGGTAGATGATTGGATTAAATAGAATCAATGTCCTCAAGGTGACCGATGATTAACCACGGAATAAGATGGCTGGGCCAAGAAGCGAGTTCGTTACATAGGTGGAGCCACGTGAGTTTTCTACTGTGAGAATTGCGAATCAAAGACGGAAGCATTTGCGAGAGACGAAGGCGTCAGAGGGGATAAAGAGGGCGGCGACTGAGGGCGCGTCGTCACAGAAGAATGGCACACCACCACAGCATAGAGGAGAGATGTGTGTGTTCGTGGTCACGGCGACCTTAAAAAAAGGTCTATCAGACGTCAGCGATTCACACAGGGGCAGTTCACACATCGTCGACAACTCTAGTTGGACACGCGCACAGTGAACGATGGCATGATGAGCGCAAAGGAAGTCCCAGCCCAAGATGATGTCTGGCGAACATGGGGAAAGTGATGAATTCGACTACATACAAAATATTCTGGAAGACCAATCTAGTACTGCACACAATAGAAGGTTGGATTATTCGATTGATTGATATGTCAGGTTTAACGTCCCAAAACGACCATAAGATCATCAGAGACGCCGTAGTGGAAGGCGCCGTAAATTTCGACCACCTAGGGTTCTTTAACGTGCATCCAAATCTGAGCACACGGGCCTACAACATTTCCTCCTCCAACGGAAATGCAGCCGCCGCCGCTGGGATTTGATCCCGCGACCTGCGGGTCAGCAGCCAGGTACCTTAGCCACTAGACCACTGTGGCGGGGCCATAATGTAGAATGTAATGCGCAGTTGCCGTGCGGAGATCAACGTCGAAAAACGACAGTGTACACTTCTTCAACTTGCTGAACAAAGCACTTGCGCAGGTAGACCATGAATATGCGTGGTTTTTTCATTAGCGCGAAAAAAATGGAGGCCTTGAAATTTTCGATGGGTGCTCTGCTCTTGCGTCGGAAACCGCGATGGTCCGTTTTCCGCTTCGCTGGGTGGCGATCAAGCAAGCATCGGAGAAATAAATGGCGTCGTAGTGAGGGTGACCGATCCCGGTCGAAGCCGCGGCAACGTGGTCGACAACTGATCTGACGTGGGGGAAGCAAGATGACTGTGGTGGCTCTAGACGATAGGAGCTGTAACTCACCTCACCAGCGCTTCGGTTGCAATCACAATGATGGCAGTAGCATGCTCCATGACCGGGGAGATAGCAGAAGTAGCAAATAAGTCTGTTGTCCGGTGTCCGCCAAGGGTTAGTTGACAGCGGTGTGGGGCGGGGTGGCGAAAAGGAGGTGAGTGTGGACGGATAGGTGGACTCGCTGCGTAGAAGAAATGGGGCTGTCGAGCAGGATCCGTGACTGGTGGTAGTGACGGCGACGATCGTTTTGCAGCCTGAGCGTAAGTCAGAAGTGTAGAGATATGCGATGGATGGTATGGGGGAGGCAGAGCGTCAGACGCTTGCTCTTCGATTGTCTTACGGAGCGTTAGGGTCAGCGTGCAAGCACTGGTCGGAACTTGGGACACAAGAGACAGTTGGTGCGCCGCTTCTCGGATGAACTGCTGAGTTTGCTGCATTAGCGTGGTTTGTTTAGAGGAAACAGTGCCAATGGTCAACGCAGATGAGGTAGTCGTGTCGAGGTTTGGAAGTCGCGTAGAGATGCAATCTCTCCGCAGCTCGTCATAACTCTGACAATGCTGAATAAACTGGGCAACAGTTTGTTAACAAGCATGGTAAAGGCGTCACCCTGGATACCTTTCCTAATAAGCCGTATTTTGTCAGCTTCGGACATATCGGGATCGATATGGCGGCAGAGGTACAGAACATCCTCAATATATGATGTACACATCTCGCCAGAGCGTCATTCGGCGTGGAGCTTGTGCACAGCGGTATGACCGATGACTTCCACAAAGTGCGTCCTAAAGATTGACTAAGAGGTAATTTCAGCTTTACGGTTGTTAGATCACAGCTGTACCACACCCGCGAGGTAGAAATTAGGGTAACCGAGCTTGTCTGTGTCATCCCACTTATTGTGCGCGCTTACCACTTCATACTGAGACAGCCAGTCTTCGGCGTCTTGGTCGTCTGTCACGTTGAAAATCACCGGATCTTGCTGTCTTTACGTTCCGGAACAGGTGACAGATGGGATTACGACTGCAGGTGGCTGGATCATGCCATCCGGCATTGGCGAGGCGGGGGTTCGAAGTATAGTCCGGGAACTGACTGCCAGGTTGAGAAAATCGGTAATCTCCACGAAATGTAAGAATACTTTCACACGCCCAGGTAATGCAACCGTTTGATATGTCGAACAGCAATGAGTCAGCAGCCAGGGGTTTCAGCAGAAGCGGCACGAGCCTCGTTTTCAGTCATTCCTCCAAAAGTTCTCGTATTTGTCACTACATTGCTTGATATACACCACCTACCACTGGCGTAAAGTAGATCACGGAGGAACGTGAGCATGCCTTCTATCACGTAACACTTCTACATTTGCTTTCCATTTGAAAACTGCCCTTGAGACACCAACAAAGCAAGTGGCCCTTTCTGTACCCACTCATGGTGTGCATAAAAGTAACAGCATATCTACGGAGTGAATGATGATGAGTGGGGCGAAGCATCCATCAGTCCGTTCGTGCTTCCATCTGTCCATTCGTTCTTGCTTACTTCTGTCCTTGCATCCGTCCCTCCGTTCTTCCGTGCATTCATCCGTCCGTGCAGCCGTTTGTGTGTCCGTGCATCTGTGCTTCTGTCTGTCCATCCGTCTTTCCGTGCGTCTGTCCTTTCGTCCGTTCATCTAGAAAACACTTCAAGTACCGCCATCTTTTATCTTTTCATCATATATTCATCATTTAGAAGTATCGCCATCCAGCGGATATTGCTAGGCCTAAACGAGAGGTGGCATCGCCAGACTAGAGGAGTGGCAGGCGCGCACTTTATTACGACATGCGCTTTGTGTCTATAGTTCCCACCTTTCACTACCTCTAGTTCACGCCACTGCCACCCAAGTTTTGCTAAACCTCGCTAAAACTAAAAACGTAACGCCCAGACAGTTTAACGTGGCAACTCTTTCTGGTCAAATAGTGCTCAAAGTGTGCCCTTGGGATACTAGTTTTTTTAGTAAGCATCAAATTTAAGGCAAATTTTATTGGAGAATAAGTCACTTATACTCGTCTCTGTAGACTATTTGACAAGAAACATCTTTTTTTATGACTAACGTGCGCGGGTTTTCTCCTCAATTCAAAATACTGCACGCGTACCGCTCCTCTAGTCCGACCTTAGAGGTGGCTACTTACTACTACTACTATTACTACTACTACTACTACTACTACTACAATTACTGCATCACACACACACACACACACACACATATATATATATATATATATATATATATATATATATATATATATATATATATATATATATATATATATATATATATATATACATACATCACGCACGCGTGACCCACGGCTCAAGGAGCTTCGCACCTAAAAAACAAAACTATGAACCATCTCCCGAAGGAAACACTGATGGGATGCGAAGCAGTAATAGTGCGCACGGCGTTAACCCGGTTGAAATGGGCGTCGACATGGGTGCTGGAAAAACGGTTTGAACCGAAACAAAGTGCAGCGTTTACTCGAGTAAATGTTTGTTTGAAACGCAACGACAATGGAGGCGGGGCCCATTCAAGATGCTGGCACTTGGCTTCTTTGGCTCGCGTCTCGTCGGTGTTTGCCACGCGCTGTCTGTATTCTGGAACGCTATTGGCGTTCTTGACTCGCATCTCATCGGTGTCGCTAATCTTCCACTGGCGACACTTGCGTTCAGCTTCTCTGGCTCACGCCTCGTTGGTATGGACGTCGCCTTTGACGAATTTGATCAGCTTCGCTAACCCTCCCAACGCTAGTGACAGCCGGGAAAGGTACGCACCCACTAGCGGGAAAGCATGCCGCGACGGCGCTCCACCTCTCAGCGCGACCATGAGGTAGCAGCGGCGCGCTGTCTATGCTGTCGGCGCCGAGAGATTCTACAGGCGCGCGCAGCGCGTATACCCACCGGCTCGCGGCTTCTCGCCGAGAGATGGAGAGAGGTGGCGCGGGAGAAATGATGTTGGTTGGTTCGTGGTTCGTAAGAAAAATGAAGAAGGAACGTAATTTTTGTCTGCCTATAAGCGACACGGCGCAGTGCCTTATAGGGGAGGGGGAAAGAGGGGTAAAAGAATAGAAGGAAATAGGTGAAGAAATAGAGAGGCAAGCGACGGAAATTAGAAGGAGATAGGAAAGTGGGGTCCTGTCGAAGCAGTCCAAGGGCGGGGCACCACAATGCGAGAGCTGCACGGAGTCAGGAGACCGCGGAGGGTGAACCAGTCCGTGGGAGCTACGGCGGCGTTGGAGATCGCGAAGGCACGACCGTCCAGCTTGAAATCCTGCGAGCGAATCCAGAAATGATGTCCACGTGCGGAGTGGCTTCGAGCGTTTCGAGTGGTGGAGAGGATTAAGCGAGAGAGAGCTGACACGCAGCAAGCGAGCGGCAGGCGAGAGAGATAGAGACGTCACTAAGCTACTTGGTACCATTTCAACCCCTGCGGCGAGGGCAGTGGTGCGAACGGAAAGACAGCGTTAAGCCTCTTTCACATGCGAGCGAACGAGCAGTGGCGGTCGCGGCGATGAGCGGCGGGAAGACGCGCGGACGCGCGGACGCGCGTTCGTTTCACACGCGCCGCTGCTTTTGCGCGACGCCCGCAGCTCTAGCGGTTAGTGTTGTCCGCGGAAGGCGCTAGTTAACCGCTGTTTTCAGTGGTATCTGAAAGCCGCGCTCTCCTCCAAGTGTCTTTCCTTTATTATTGGGACCTTTAACATTGGGATTTCACATTGGGACGCCGAACGAGGTTTCTGTCAGCCCAGTATACACACCTCGCAAACTTCATACCTAAATATTTGTACGTGTTCACTAGAGTAAAAATAAAAGTCTATATAAAAACGCTGTGTGGTAAGCTTCGGCCGTGTTTGTGGTGACCCTGTGGCATATGCGAAAACACCCCTCATCGGGGTTTTTCGAATTGTCTGCATCCCTTCTGGCGTTCGAATTTGTATGCTTCTACCCTAAATTGTAAGCCTCTCAAGTTTTTCAACGATGCAGTAAAGCACCCCAACAAGAGTTTCACCAATGGCAGGTAGCACGATATATGTGATACGCTCCGTGTCCCCGCTCTTTGGCTGCTGTATATACACTTGGGCGCGGCCCAGATCCGAGACTACGCAGCAGTTCTTGCTTTAGAGGGAATTTGCGTCCATAAGTACTGTGGTGGTGAGCAGAAAAGCCGTAGTATCACGTCATTTCACACAACACACCTCTGCCGTCAGCACACAGTGACATTCAATTGGTAGCCTTCGGGCATGTAATTTAAATGCATGCTCCTAGGCATTTGTTGCGGCACTGGCATGTGTTGCGGCACACACGTTCCCAATTGCTTTTATGGAATTAAGGAACGAGATGCATCACGTGTCACATAGACGTTTACTGCTCTTGGGAATATCTCTCTACCGTTCGTTAACATTTTCTTTTCTTACACGTTGTTCATGTAAACACTTTTTTACTTATAGTTTCAAAGCAGATGTGCCACGCATATATTATTTTAAAAGATTAGCTCTAATGTGAAATTTTTTCTCTGTTAGTGACAGCAGACGAACTTCAGGCACGTTGGGAGAACCTCAAGGACACATTCAGGAAAAAATAAAACAAGAGAAAAAATCAAAAAGAGTGGTGCTGCACCTCCATCGAAGACAGCATATTAAACGCACACTGAACAGACGACTTTCCTCGGAGACGTATTGGAAACTAGGCGGTACGTGACGTAATCGTAAATATCAGGTGACGATATTAAGCACGAGTTTTAAATAGCACATGTAGCGTAGTACTGGAATGCTTGCTGTCACCTTTGTAATGTATACTCATTATTTACTGAATCATACATTGCTTCCAGGAGCATCACTAACATGGATGCCTGCGAGGAAACAGCGGTTCCAACATGCTTGCCTGTGGAGCCACTCGACCTCCCATCGCAAGCTTTCTGGAACAGCTCAGATTTTGATAACTGCCCCGCCACAAGAAATCCGTTCGAACCTATATTCTAAGGGCCTAGCGTACCAGAACGGGTTACAACACCACCTAATGCGCCACCCCACCATCCGCCTCCCAGTAATCCACCACCTTCCAATCCACCACTTTCCAATCTATCACAGGCTGCCAGCTGCCCAAGAGAAAGTGAGGAAGTTTCTTCGACGCCACAACAAAGGTCAAAGCGGCAGCGAAAAAGAGAATTGAAAACTGTAGACGATGAACTTAACGCAGTGCGCAACGTCATTGCGGCTCACAAGCTGGTGGGCGCTAACGGGTTATTTCGTTTGTCTTTGAAACCATACTTGCAATGCACGCCACAAGAAATGCTCACAGATTTGAAGATAGATCTACTCCATGTCTCCTCCACCTATAGGGAGGGGCACCGTCCACTTTCACTGCGTTCATACGATTGTTGAGTTCACATTGAAAATAAAATAGAATTAGGCAGCGAACTTCGTGCGTCAGTATTGTTATTTATGGAGTGGCCCATTCAAGCACAATAGTGTTGAAACTGAACTTTCTGTATATGCAAATATGACAATGTACTTGAAGTTATAGATAGTGTACTTTTCAGTAACATTTTCTGTTTGCTTAGCGGCATTACAGAGTTGTCGATGCATAAACACTCGATTTCTGAAGCCACGTTAGTAGCCCTTGAAATATAGAAATAAAATGTATAAAATAAAATATAAAATAATACAGGGATGGAGTGTGGTGTATTACACAATATTATAACCGAGGTGAAACGACACTCGAACTTCAATGAAAAGAGAACACGGTATGTTACAAAATATGAGCTGATACTACACGCCCCCCCCCCCCCCAAAAAAAAGAAAGAATGAAAATTGAATTTAGGCTACCTCGTTATTTGTATAATACAAGCTATGAATTTCTCGCTAAAAAGTCATCGCTCACGTTGGCATGTACCCTACGATACAGTTTTCAAAATCTTTAAGGGCGTAGTCCAGCGGACGCCGGCTTCCAAAGCATGGCCCCCGTGGGCTTGCAAAATAGGATCTAAAGATAACTCTCGTTTACGCCGCTTATTTGCGGTAATTGTGGCTCAAAGGAGGATGTAGTTGAATCATCGCAGTTCCTTCTGCGTCCGCTGCTGAGCGCCACTGGCCATTCATTGTATTTCCATACGGATCCTCTCTATTCGCATAATCGGTGGGCATGTAGAAGACGTCTTCCGATAGGAAGTTCTGGAGCACACACGACGCCATGACAACATAGTCAGCGTATTCAGGTAGTACGTTTATGGTTCTCCTGAATATTTGGAACCTTGATGTCATGATGCCGAAAGCATTTTCCAGGCACCTCCTACGCGTAAAAAATCATGACACAAGCATAGGTGGGTATTTGACATAAGAGAGAGTGTATGTTTGAATAGCAAAAGAACATTACGTATAAGTACATATAAGGCACTTAAGGTCAACAGTTATTTCATTACATGAGAATTCCATGCCATCCAAATCACCTTGCGTGGATCAGGCGATAATTGAATATTCGTTTGTCATCTTCAAGTCGAGTCCCCGGATAGGGCCGTAGAAAGTCTGGGCGAAGCTGAAAAGCTTCATCACCGACAAACATGTGTGGAGCAATTGTGGTGTCACAAGGTAGTCGCTGCGGTGGTCTTGGAAGACACAGCATGCTATTCTCCAAAATTCGGCCGAATCTTGAGTTGCTGAATGTTCCCCCATCGCTCTGCTGCCCATAGATACCCACATCAACGGCAACAAACTTCAGGTTGCTGCCGACCACTGCCGCCAAGAAAACAGAGTAGGTCCTCTACAAAGAAGGAAAAATTTGGTCGTCAGAGAAGAACTAAGAGCATATTGATTGAACAAGGCACACTAAAGACGCAGCACTAAATAAATGTTTAGTCTGTTCTACCTTCAGCTTCTGTTCCAAATTTGATAACAGGATATGCTCGAAATTTGAAGCATTTTACGCAATGTCACCATTGCCTTGTAGTTGTAGTAAAGGCTTCCGGAGTGCGATGGCATTTGACATGGACATGTTTCCCGTCCACCACTCCAACACAAAGGGGGAAATCTCACTTGTCGCAAAAATCATTTGCGATCTCTTGCCACCTGGTAGCCGTCGGAATCTGAAATGAGCAACGATGTCATCACTAATAGGCTGAAATATCGTCATCTGTGGGCTAATGTCTCATCACAGGGAAAAATCAATAAAAAAGAGGTATGCTTGTACTTGGTAAGATATAAGTTTATCGTTTAACGTTTGGAAGGCTACTGAAATTTGCTAGTCATGAGGTCAGAGCAGTACTGAAAAATTTGAGAGATGTCCACATGCGTATTCGTCAACGAGTACATTCAATGGAGCAGGCATGTACGCATAAATGCGAAAAAACAAAAATAGGAGCACAAAAGCATGCACGGCCGCTTTTACATAAACAGTGCCAGAAAAGGCCAAGGAACATATTCATTTTAAAATACATACAGCATACCGTAAGACGACGAGCTTGCAGTACACCCCACAGTAGCCTGCGAGTGAAATGAATGATACCCGCGGTTATGAAAATTCCTACTTTAAAGTCTTGGGTACATCATGAATGTACATTCCAGAGGCGAGATATCTGAAAATGAAGTTACTGTGAGTATCTTTTAGTTATTAAGGAAAAAGATAAGAGCCAAAAAATTAAACACTGAAGTAGTATGCGAATATACCTTATAGTAATGGCAAGCCTTACTTTTCATGGCACGGGCTCTCTTGTGACCAGCATCCGAGTGAGCGGTTCCTCGACAAGGGAGTGGAGCTCTTCAACTTCTCAGGTGTCACACGATAGTATTTTTTTAAATACTCTCTGTCACTATCCATCAGCCAGGGCATCTGTGCAAACATTTCACAATGTGACGAAACAATTCTATAAAAAAAGCTACTAAGAATTCAAATTTCTAATCCGCATTACCGAGGTCAAGAACTCCGATTCCACTTCCCCATTCACCCACAAAAAACTCCCTCACCAGCGCCGTTTTATCGGAAGGCTCAGCAGTATTTTCTTTTTGTGAAGAAGAATATATTCTTGCATTCGTAAAATATGAAGGCAATCTTCGTCGCAATTAAGCGACGCATACTTCCATAGAGTAAAAGCTGTTTTTGCTTGAAATGGCCATGTTCGCTGGTGAAATCGAGGTTCTACTCTTTTCCTTTCATTGCTCTCGAAGCTTCCACCAGAGTGACAAACATGTGCACGCGCCCGTTTTTTTTTCCTTTTCATCGAATGGTTACTACAACGTTGAGGTGCCGCATGGCACGCCGATCTTCTCGGTCGCAGCAAATTTTCTTGGTTTAACAAAAGATGAAAATATTCACGCGGTGCATAGCTGCCAGGACTCACATGAACGAGAGAGCAAGACGGGTGCTACAGCAGTCAACTTGACACGTAGCATTCCACGCAAGTCACTGAAAAATAATTTCATGACGTGGCTCAACAAGAAGGGGGCACGAAGCGTGTACGGTTCAGAAAACTAAGGCAATCGTCAGGAGCCTTTATTTTTTCTTCCCTTCAAGAACACCTATATCTCGCACTAAATCCCAGACTCACTTGTCCGTGTCCCCGCGTACCCTACTGCGCTGCCCAGCGCTCAATCTTGCAAGCTGTCGACAAGTCCTGCGTACTGGCCAGTTTCTACGGCTGGCCAGCAAACATGCGTTAGGTAGCGAGCACAATATACAATGCACAGATTACCAAGTACTGCTGTTGAATTCAGGCACCAGTGCCGCAACACATGCCTAGGAGCATGCATTTAAATTACACGGCTGAAGGCTACCAATTTAATGTCACTGTGTGCTGACGGCAAAGGTGTGTTGTGTGAAATGATGTGATACTACGGCTTTACTGCTCACCACCACAGTAATTACGGACACAAAATCCCTCTAAAGCAAGAATTGCTGCGTAGTCTCGTATCTGGGCCGCGCACAAGTATATATACAGCAGCCAAAGAACGGGGACATCGAGCGTATCACGTATACCATGCTACCTGCCATTGGTGAAATTCTTCTTGGGGTGCTTTACTGAATCATTGAAAAACATGAGAGGCCTACAATTTATGGTAGAAGCATACAAATTCGAACGCCAGAAGAGATGTAGACAATTGGGAAAATCCCGATGAAGGGTGTTTTCGCATATGACACAGGGTCACCAAAAACACGGCAAAAGCTTACCACACAGAGTTTTTCTATAGACTTATTTTTACTCGAGTGAACAGGTACGAAAATTTAGGTATGAATATTGTGAGGTGTGTATACTTGGCTGACAGAAACCTCGTTCGGCGTCCCAATGTTAAATTGCTGAAAGCAAAAGCAATGAATCGGAGAAACATGGGAAGTGCTGCGCAAAACAAGCTCGCAGCTGTTAGGCATTCACCTAGCTTGAACAGCTGTGTAGTAAAACCATACAAGCAAACTTTTTCTTTTTGTTTCTCAATGGTCAGTTATATAAGCACGCAACAAGAATCATACGTGAAAAAGCCATGAAAAACGAAATAGCAACTGCAAACGTTGCTCATTTGTTATAAGATTCATGTTACAACTAGTTCAATCAGTGTACAGACGCGTAAAAGTCGAGCGGCTATTGATGGTGAACCTCGTAGCACAAGAAGGCCAAAGGAAGGACACTTGGAGAAGAGCACTGCTTTCAGATACTGCTGAAAACAGCGGTTACCTGGCGCCTTCCGCGGACAACACTGCCCGCTAGAGCGGCGGCTGGTGTCGCGCAAGAGCAGCGGTAGCAGCGGCGCAGGTGAAACGAACGCGCGTCCGCGCGTCCTCCCGCCGCTCATCGCCGCGACCGCCACCGCTCGTTTGCTAGCCGCACACCCGCTCCGCACGTGGCGGGAGTCCTACCGCCCGCAAGGGGAAAGCGAAATGGCGGCCCGGCGCCAAAGTGCAACACAAGCGCTAGCCGCATGAGCGGCTCGTGAGCGGCTCTGTGGCGCATTCTGGTTGGACGATGCGACGCTGTTGAGGCTGGTAACCATATGGCGGAGCTTCAGTTTTCGAGGTCGGCAATCATCACCAACAGCAGACGACGCTGACAAGTTATTGAATGCGTTGGTTCAAGCCGTCACGTCTATCATGAAATCGAGGCTGTTCTATTTTCACAACGCGTTTTTCGGCCCCAAGTGTTGCGTCGCCGTAATCATCTGTGTTCGAGGCTAATTACGCGCTCCCTTTTTGTTGTTGTCGTCGTCGTTACCGCACACAGGTCGTATCGCTCAGCTGGCATTTGGCACGACGGCGATCTTTTATACTAGCAGGAATTCGGGCGCCAACACGCGCAAACGCTCTGTATCACAATGAAGAAAAGGCCTACAGTGGCAGCGGCATTGCACGCGGTGTTACCCCGATGCAATCTAGAAATATCCGAAGGAGTTGACTGGCCAGTAATGTTTATGATTGGGCGTTGGTGTATATTGTTGTGTGCGGCTTACTGACGCACTCTTTACTTTGCTCTATACAAGTTCGCGTTTGCTCTATAACATGTCACAATAAGCTCGACAATTATTGAACTAATTGAAGTTTCAGCCTAGAAGAAAACGTTTAGCATGTGTGATATATGCATTAAAGCTGGAATTGAGTGTATGTGCATATCAAGTAGGCATGCATCATATGAGAGGCGCTATTGCTTGTTTTTAAAAGAATCAAAATATGAAAACTCATGTGTGTTTACATTTTATGCAAGACACCTTGTTGCTGTCAAAAACATATGTCTACATTTTTGTTGGTGTACGTAAAAAATGACACCACAAACATCGCTGTTATTTTAACTCATCTAAAAGTTTCACAAATTATTTGCTACAACCCATTCACTCCTACATTCCCGTCGCTCACCTCATCATCTTTTCCCATTGGCAATATGGTTCATTGCATACCCCGACACAGCCTTAATGTTACATGGACTAACATGATGTCATAACCAGGTTTTTATTACAAAATATTAGGTTTCTCCACCCACTTGAATGTTCTGTGGATGATGTGTGACAAATTTTTGGTGCTTCGGCTCCCTTTTCCTCTGCTTGAGTAATTGTTAGCAGGAAATCTTCTCAAAAAGTTAATTCGAGCGCGAAAATTTGCTACGATCACTCACACACGCACACACCCATGCATCAAACACACACAGCGCCCATGGGTGTGTGCGTGTGTGAGTGATCGTGTCAAGTTTTCGCACTCGAATTAACTTTTCGAAATGCTCTACCAACTAACCCAACAACAAGTTCTTTTAGGAAATCTTCTCTTCGGCTATGTGCACAAGAGTCCAGTGAAATGCATGTTTGAATGAAATGCATTTTTCTTTTTCGGTGCAAATGAAACTATGAATCTTGTTCTCTGACGCATATTTCTCCTTACTCTAAAGTAAACCTTCTTTCTCATCACTCAATACCTCTGTCTATTCTGGGGAGCCTGAATTCCTCCATTTCATGTTCTTCTAGCTGGCGCAGAGTGCCAAATGCAGTAAAACATGGGCAGCATCTAAGGCATTCCCTCTATGATCACTTGAGCGGTGCACAACGTCTCCTTTTGAGACACATTTGGAGCTAGCAGTCATTTGGGGCATAATTGTATCAGTAAATTCGAATCATTTGTCACTTTTGCAATTCCTGAATTTTAAGGTTCTTGCAAAGAAACCTTGTTGAAAATGTAAATGTGCTGAAATGTGTTAGACTTCAGAAAAGACAAAATCTGTTCACTCCTCAGTGGGCAAAGAGGACACTTCTGTTCGCTTTAATTTTGGCTATATAAACAAGAACAGCCACAACGTGGTGTAATACGCTGTGCTAGACCAATTTATTGGCACAAGGCATGGTCTTATTGGCTTTAACTAGCTGTCCTCGGGACAACGTGTGATACAATTTGTGACGTCTTCTTTTTTAGCTGCCAAGTTTACCAGTATAGACTATTTTGCAAAATCTGCCACATTATCCAGAATTCTGACTGGTGTGAAAGTGCTTGAGCTTCAGCACTTTATTTTTTGTATGCATGTCCTTCTATTCTAAATGTGCATGTAATGTGTGCCTTCACATTATGCGTACACATGGTCATAACAACGATTGACAACACTGAACTGACCACCAGAATGTGTGTGGGCTGCCACAGGGGTATAGGCAGATTTTCTAAATTTTTTGTGGGCATGGAATTGGAGGAGGGGCACCACTATGATCTCAAGTGGGGCCCGGTCCGTGGATGTGGTCGAGCGTCATTTTGCACTCTGTATATTACGGGGGAAAATAATCGAAAAACGGAGGAGGGTGTGAGCCCGGTGTGCCAACTCCTGGCTTCGCCACTGGGCTGCATCAACGTCGTATGCCTCGCCCTACTAAGCATAAGGTGTGTATGCATAGCCTCTTTCCACTGGCTACAGGGTGAACATGATGTGGTGTGTGGAGTTGAGATGGGGTATTGGCATGTTAATGTTTTTGTTGTATCATCCTAAAATCAAATATGAGTCGTGCTGTACTAGCCCATTGACCCATTTCATTCTGTCACCTGTGGTAGCAATGTAAATGTAGTGGGTAGATCACTAATTGTTTTCTGCTGATAACATGAAGGGTTTTCTGCTGATAACAAGAGTCTTTTATAATACTCTTGTAATACTGAAGCATCATCAGCAAATTGCAAGCCCTTCTTGAGTCAGTCTGATGAGACATTTTGTCTGTCTGTGACAGTCTGTTGCCATAGAGCAGAACAGGAATGGCTCTACATACTCATGAACACACCAAGAAGATGATTACTTGCAGTGTTATTACTTTTGTAATATGTGAAATGCTCTATCTATAGATGTTGTTACACTAGAAAATTTCACTTCAGAAAAACCGCGTTACTAAAAAAAGAGTCTTTTATTTGCAGTATATTTATATCTTGCTCATGATCTTTCCTTGTCTTGAACCAGACTATCACAGCATCCTTATACTAATTCAATATTGATTTTAATTATTGCTTTTTAATGTCACCACTGTAAGAGCAAAAAGCAGTAAATAAAAATCCTCCTGAAGTATTTCTTTTTCTCACAGTGGTGATGCATAGTGCCAAATTTCATTCATGCATTTATTGAGTATAAAGCATTAAAAGTGCAGAGGGGGCAACAAAACCTACAAAACGAGGTCCTGGTGGCTGACCATTTGCCAATACATTTTATTTAAAAAATGTATAGCACAGTGATGAAGTGTCAAAAGGTCAGTAATTGCAATGAAATTTAAAATTAAAAACATGCACAGCTGCCCAGTATCTGTATTTTATTCTAAACTAAACCAAGATATACACTGATTAAAATGTAAAATGGGCTCATTGGAGTCATAGAAAAAAGGTTTACCTTCTAGCACACATGCATTTTTCTAGCAAGCTGCTTAAATGGACAATGAGATGAAAGCTTGCAACAAATGTCATAGGATAGAACATTGAGCCACATGTGCTATCATACTAATTGTAAACTGCTGCAAGGTATGGGCAATCAATTCATTAATTTTGTCTGAATAACTTTTGCATCCTCTAATGAGAGACGATAACCGTTGCATTACACAAGGTAGTTTATTAGCAGCTAGCACAAGATATAGCATAGGGCACGCAGGAAAACATGTCACGTTGTTCTTAGGTTATAGTACAGACTCACAGTTCTTGGGTACACCTTTAAAACAGAGCAGAATACGTTGCAATCAAATTTGATACTGTGAGCATGTTTTACAGTAAGCTATTCATATAAACAAGTATAATGGACGCAGCCCCATCAGCACTATAAAAACAATCTATGACTGTGTTGTTATAAAGCCACAGCAGCCAAGCCATTGTGCTAAAGGTAAATTGATCGTGCATTTACATACTCAATGCAAAGCCACACATCACAAGTAATGCTTCATACCTTCCCATATTGCCTATGCTACAGACCACAAACAGGCAAAAGGATATGTTTGAAACACCTAAAAAATGATTCGGTTGGAATGTGTGAGATTATGTACACTCACATTTGTATGTACATAGTGATTATATTGCCCCCCCTCCCCGCACCCGATTTCCTCAGAATAAAATCTCAGCTATGTCCAAACACAACCTTTTAAGCACTAAACCTGAAAAATCATGGGAATTGTAACTTATTGCACTGAAAGCAACCTTAAGTGTGTTGTCAAGGATGACACTGTGCACATCATGCTTATACTAGTCGGCATGCATGTTGTAAAATGCCTTCTTCGCAACATATTTGCTCGTTCATTATTTGTAGTAACGCCATGGTTTCGCATCAAACCCGAATAAAAAAACTGTACCTAAAGAGTAATTTTTAGTAAGAATCAATCCAAATGAGTTTTTTTCAACACCCCTCTGAACCCAAGCCAAAAATATACGTTGCCAATTTAGAAACAAACGTTCAAATGTAGGACATCATACCGAACCAGAAGTACCACAACTGAACACATCACTGAAATTATGTTTTTGAAGTGCGTCTGCAATTATATTGCCAATTACTATACCAGTTATTGGTTTGAAACAATTAAAGTGGTTCAATGCAAGTGTAAACAGCATATTTTTCCACTTACAAGGTGAGGTCAACTTGAACGATTCTCGAGCAGTGACATTTTTGCATGAAAAACTGGCTTCCAGAAAATTTCTGAGGGAATTACTAATGGTAAACAGTTGCCTCTAGGGGCAGTGCCGGCACTTCCCCTAGAGGTACTAGGGGCAGTGCCGGCACTGC
This sequence comes from Rhipicephalus annulatus, assembly GCA_013436015.1. Classification (NCBI taxonomy): domain Eukaryota; kingdom Metazoa; phylum Arthropoda; class Arachnida; order Ixodida; family Ixodidae; genus Rhipicephalus; species Rhipicephalus annulatus. Next base: position 266,964 of record WOVY01009247.1, read on the forward strand.
CCCTAGTACACCTCTAGGGGCAGTGCCGGCAGCGCGGGGGAGGTTGTGGGGGGCTAGAGCCCCGTGAAAATTTTCACCTGCCCCCGCGCCTGCTACCACAAAAGCAAACATAGTGAAATGCAGCACAGACGTTTTCAGCGTCCCTGCCCCTGAAGGAACTCGCGTATCACGGGCGACCCCCCATAGTAACTAAATCCTTGCGCCACCCCTGTATGCCTTTGTTTTCTGCTACTTGTCACTTTGTTGTCGCATAGGCAGAGCGACCACCCCAGAAAGGCGTTGGTCTCTGGTTTGATCCCCGGACCAGGATAAATTTTTCGACAATTAAGAAGCTTTTCCTTGTGAGAAGTCCGTACAAACTTTTTTGTGGCCTTGTGCCACAAACGGGTGGTTGTCTAGTTTCCCTTTCTGAACCATTCTGCCCCCTGTCAGGTTTCCACAAAGCTAATTTGCATTGCTTTGTTGTCTCCTGTTACACAAAGCAATTTATTACTTCACAAACATTAACAAGCTTGTGGCCCTTCAGAATTATGCATTATGCCGAGCCCGCCAAAGGGACCATGTGTTGTAAATGATTCATGCTGCTTTTCTTTCATGTTTTCTGTTAATGTGGCAAAATCAAAGTATTTCGATTGAAATAATTTCTGGCAACACACGTGACATATTCAAGTGCAAGTATTCATTGGCCCTAAATAAAGAATTTCTTGTGCATGCTTGCGGTGTGGATATTATGATGATAGGAATAGAAGCGTATTTCATGCTTCCTGAGGAGCAAAAAAAAGGTGTACATGCATGCGAAACGGTTTTCTTTTGTGCGCAACCACCACAAGTAGTATTGACCAACATTCTATGCAAAGTGAAATCTTACATTGCATTTCTACATTAGGACAAAACTATTTACATTCTTATGGGTACTCGTATGCTAGTCATATTATCTGTTGAGGTCACTGTAGTGCTCAAATTCTAGTGTTACGGCCCATTTGGTTACTGTAAATCATAATTATTTCTTCAAAAAACTGTGGTGGTGCCTACGTATGCTTTGGTACCACATTAGGTCGGCTGCATTTTCACTGTAAGGAGAAAACCACCATACTAAGCGAATGAAATGTCACAGGTATGCTAGTAATTGTCATCTGCTTTCGTTTTTAATTTTTATGTTTGCCAGCAGTTGTTCGCTAGCGCCAACCTTGCTCATTCTTTTTGCATATACCTCAGAGTTATGCAAGGAAGACGTTGCCACGTGAAACTCGGCTTGTAACATATTCCTGCAGGATATCTTCAACTCAGTGTGCACTCAAGGAACAGTGCATCATGGATGCGTACACTTGTTTGAAACAAACTGAGTGTCAACTTTGTTTCGTACAAGTACATGCATCGATAATGCGCAGTACTTTTTTCTTTTTATTAACTTCAGTATGATGTATTTATTACTGCCGCCATGTCACATGTGGTGTACGCTGCTCTTGCCAGCAGAAAATAGACTTTCTTGTTGTATTGCTTTCCAATCAAATTCTGTGGTCAATATTTTTAGCACTCCTCATCATTGCTCCTAAAATATTTCACTTAGTGAATGCCCGAAACAATTGTAATAAAATTCAGTTGACTTTCATTTCTAGAACATGCCTATAAACGGAGCATTTGTTTAGACTGGCAGAATCTAATGACGTGAGCATGTCTTCACCAGTGAGACAATGAGGATGGTATGTGCCCAGAGGGTATCCCTGGCGAGGCATTTGTATGTAAATGCAAAAGCCCGTGGAGAAAGAGGATGCATTCTGACAATGCAAGGGGACAAGAGGACAGTTAGGTTATCATGAAGTTAGACGCTTTGGACATGCAGTGTCACACCTACGACATCTTCAGTCAACTGACAGTTTCCAAAACCTGGTTGACTGGAGACGTGTCTCGTTGATGAGATAGGGAATGCAGAATCTGGCGAGGAGTTTAAAAAGCAGGCCAGTGGTGCATCAGCCAGACTAAAAGTCTGTCCAGTGTTTGTAGGGAACTTTGCTGTCACAAAGAATGATCGTTTGTAGTTGTTAATGAGCAGGCCAGCTGACAGGCTTCCTTAGTGTAATAAGAGGCTACAGACAGCACTGTTCACTCTCATCGGTCAAGGCTGTTAGCCAGGAATGTTTAAAGTGTACAGTCAATCCATATTTGAAGGTTATCACGCGAGCCACATTCAAGAACTACAGCAGTTCCATGTCCCAGAATACACTTTCGAGAAGAAGGTGGTATCACGCAAACTTCACACACTCTTTTTGCTGTTCTTTAAGCAGCGATCACTCCCACCTGGAGAAGCTGTTTAAACGAAGCAGTGCCTAGCACCAGCTGTAACATATTTTTCCAAATATTTGTGTAACCGGCTGCGGAGATAAAAGCCCACGAAGATTACACTTGGATTGCAACGAAGGAGGGGCTCAAAACTGAGAGAAATTGAAGGTGTAAATTTCGCCTCATGGGTGATTCTTGTAGCACGCAACAGGCAACAAGGGATAGAAGAATGCACAATCTTGATTTGCACTGTTCATGCCACTAAGCCCTTTGTATGTTAGGCAAGTCAACGATGGCATGGCAACTTTCATATCTCGTGCAACTATACAAGTATGTTAATGGGCACACGTGAAGAATACAGACGATCCTGTTCAGTGAAAAAAAGAAGGAACCCTGCAGTTGGTCTGGGCCAGGTTTCAACCCAGTGTGAGCTCATTTCAGTACAACCAAGTCATAACCTTGCCCTATCGTGCGCAAGGGTTATGACTTGGTCTCAGACTCACTGCCCCAAGCTCGACAAGTGCAAGCCTCAGCCTCAACCTCAATCTATAAATGTTACTGTTGCCAACATGCGTCACACCCACCGCCAGGCCTTCGACTCCTCTTTGGTGCCTGACTCAGGCTAATATCAGGCTAACTATACGTGGGATTCAGAAAAAAAGCAGATATGTCGTCACCTGCTCTTAGGCAGCTTGCTCTACTCTTGTTATACGAGACGTATCAAGGCTGTATACACGTATACATTGATGGCTCTGTTTTACAGAAGAGTTCAACGGCATCGTTAGTTATACCAATAAAAGACACGATAAGAAAATTCAAGACCTCCCACCTTATGACACGAACGGGAGCAGAGCTCCCAGCTTTTCATGCGCATTGCAACTCATCAGCGACCAACAGCCATAAAAATTGACAATTTTCAGTGACTCAATGGCAGCACTGCAATCCCTTCTATCACCTTTACGCCACGGCCCATACGAACAGCTGGTATTGGAGATTTGCAGAAAAGACTCACCGATTCATTGAGAAAGGACATGAAAAAGCCTTTCAATGGCTTCCAAGTCATTGTGGAATAATTGGCAATGAACAGGCCAATCAAGCTGCCCGTTCTTCCCATACTGAAAGCGATCAAATATCGATTCCGCTCTCCAGAACTGACGCTCCACGGAAACTCCGCATGCTTGCTTGCAAGTGCGTCACGTCACAATGAAACGAGTCATATTTCATCCATGCACGGTTATGTACCTTAGGCCCAACTCTCAGTCTTCGAATTCCTTCAGAATTACGCCAACAAGATGCTACTATGCTGTGCAGATTGTTGGGCGTCGCATTCACCAATGCGACCATTGCGGCAGTTACAAAACAACTTGGCACATTCTGTGTGAATGCTCACAATACTGCACGCAAAGACAGTCACTCTGCAATGTACTAGGTGAACTGGACAACCATACTCTTTCGGAAGAAAGAATCCTGCGCTTCCGACAGGACGTCATGTCGCAGAAGGGGGCTGTGAAGGCGTTCCTGCGCTTCTTGCATTCAACCGGCTTGTCCAAACGACTGTGATCGGAACTTTTTGAATGTATGCGCATGTGAATTTTTTTCTAATTTATTTTATATCTCTCTATCTCTATCCTCCTTCCGACCCTTTTCCCCACTCCTGTACAGGGTAGCTAACCAGTTCTTCTAGGTTAACTTCCCTGTCTCTTCCTTTTTGTTTATTTCTCTCTTTCTCTCTCTCTCTCTCTTGGACATGTAATTTACCTTCGTCGTCCATTAAGGCCACATAATACCAAACTTGATATATGTGAAGCTGGCAAAACAGCCGTGAGCGTATCATGAATGTGTCATGTAGTCACGTTGTTACATGACACGCATGTCATGATTATCAAGTTTGGACGTGTCAGTTGTGCTCACCATATAGTCACGTCACCCCATACCAGTTTTGCAACATGTCATGTGGCCAAATGCACCACAAGAGCAGTAAGACCATGAAACATAAATCATGACATTCATGACATACATGTCATGACTTTCATGCTATGACTAGTCACTTATGCTCATCATACAGTCATGTTATACCATTATGGAAACAGCCAGGAGAGCTAAAAGTCGTAGATGATAGATAGATAGATAGATAGATATATAGATAGATAGATAGATAGATAGATAGATAGATAGATAGATAGATAGATAGATAGATAGATAGATAGATAGATAGATAGATAGATAGATAGATAGATAGATAGATAGATAGATAGATAGATAGATAGATAGATACGCTCAAAGTCGCCGAAGTTCACTAAGAAATGCTTCGCATTAAAAAAAGGACCAATGTGAGTATCCATCGATCCACAAGTGCACAAGCTCTACAGAGAGCATGTCACGCACTGTCCACTGTTGATAACGTACTAGATCCTACTAAAGCCAAAGTTTTTTAAAAGCTAAATTTTCAAGAGGGGGTAATGGATGACGAACCAGGCTTGCTGACCACCTTCCCAATTCTGGAAAATTTGATCCAAATAAAGTGAAGCCAATTCGCAGGCGCCAAAGACAATGGATTCTAAAAACATGCTTCTGAGCTAAAATGAACTACCTCTCAAGATTTTTAGTTGAATTGTCATGCATATTAGGGCTTTTGAGGAAACTCACTGTCGACAATGCACCATAGCAGATGGGGAAGCAGCAGGAGGAAGCATTTGAAAACGCATGAGTTCGTGAGAAGAGCTCCATTTCTAGCCTTCCTTTGAATAATGAAAGCAGCTAGGAATCCAATGTGATCTGAGCACTTTTGGGCTCGGAGCAGTTCTTCTTTAAAATGGACAGCAAGTCTCTTTTGGTCAGCAGAGCACTGACAACAATGGAAGTTTGTTATGCACAATGAAAAAAGAATATTCTGGCCATTGTCTTTGCCTTAAAAAGGTTTTGTCAGTATACATTCGGAAAAGAAACAAAAATGTTGAGCACTTGTAAGCCACTGAAGCTAGCAATCCTGAAAAATGATTGGATCAAGTTCGAAGATGACTGCAACGCATGATCCTTCAGATGCAAAGACACAACATTGCAATACAAAACAGACCAGGAAAGCAACTAGTCTTGGCTGACATGATATCTAGTGTTTCCATTCTCAACGAAAGCAATGAAGAGGAACTTGAGAACATCCATGTCGTGCAATACGTCCCTGTGAGAAAGAAAACCTTGGAAAAGATGAAAGCTGTTACTGAGTGTGATGAATTACTGCAAAGGCTAAAGTGAATCGTTCGTTCAGGCTAGCCACAACACAAACATAAACTACCCAAAGGCATGCACTTATACATAACACAGAGAAATAAAGCTTTCTGAAAAACTCATTTCCAAGAAATGAGGCCTGTTGAGAATCACCTGTTTTTAAAAAAAATTACGCCTAATGATTATAATGTTTCTGTGAGGTGAAAGCGAAGGAAAACTCTAGACAACACATCTTGGAATTGAGAGCTGTTTTCAATGCGCTCGTGAGTGTGTCTTCTGGCCAGGAATGAGCACAGAATTTAGACACTTGATCATGAAGTGTAAATAATGCTAAAGGTACTCATAAGCCCAGCAAGCAAAAACTCTTTCACTCCATACAGAACAAAACTATCCATGAGAACGGGTTAGATGCGATATTCTCGAACTGTAAGGAAAGAATGCTTTGGTTACAGTCAAGTATTACAGCAGCTTTTGGGAAGTGGACAAAGTCAAGCTGATGGTTTAGAACCAAGTGATACCGAAACTAAGGACTCACTTTGCAGTGTACTGGGTGCCGATAATTCTAATAAGCGACAATGACCTGCCATTCGCTGGCAAAGAATTCAAAAATGACACGAAGAGCTAGAACTTCGTACACAAAACGAGAAGCTTGGTTTATCCACGTGCAAATAGAAGGGCTGAATCAACCGTAATTAGAGCGAAAATTCTCCCTAAAAAAGGACACGGTAGTCACTCAGACCCACAAATGACATTTGTTTATTAACAAAATACCTCACTTATATCAAATACATCAAGAAAAGAATGATACTCCAGCACAAGCGTCAATGAGTTGCCAAACTAAAACGAGTGTGCCAATAGCTTCACATACTGGAACTTGAAACAGTCAATGTGAGTGAAATAAAAATGTAGAAGAGGCGGAAAAGCACGAGCTACCATCACAGACAAGCGAAGGATTCACCAAGCCTTGAAAAAGTAATTGGATGTCCCAGTTCAACCAACAAAAACAGGAGCATGGGTCAAAGACAATAATGAGAATTTATGACAGGTCGTATGAAGTTCAGATGGAAGACAGCATCCTGAGAAGGAACTGAGTACTCAACAGGGCAAGCCCTTCCTCAAACACATTGAAGTCAGTGAGCAAGAGACAGATCAACCGAAGCAGACTGGAATTTCTGTCGGACCTCAAAGAACCATACAGCATCTAAAGAGGCTCCAGGATTTTACAGTTGGTTGAAGGATTGACTTCAAAAACGGATGAATGTAACAAAAAAGATCCACGAATGCAGAGGCGTACCGACCTTTTCGCGAGTGAGGGGCGAGCCTAACTATATACACACACACATTCACACACACACACACACACACGCACACACGCACGCACGCACGCACACTCGCACGCATGCACACACATATATATATATTTATCTTGTAGGGACCACTAATAAACGACCATGAAAAAAGTAAGAAAATAAACTATTTCCAGTACGGCAGCATATTGTTTGCCATTGGTTCGTCGGCATTTAAAATTGTCTGCGTGCCATAAAATCGCCTGCCTCTTACATAATGTCAGAAGTATCCGAAATATCGTGATGTTCATTAGAGCGCATGCACATTAAACAGGGCATTCACACACTGCACAATACCTAAAATTTTTTGGGGTAGTCAAAGAGCATACTCTTTTAAATAATATTCAAGTAAAGTAATCAAGTAAATAATCAAGTAAAGTAGCCGCCTATCACATTATTAACGGTTGCTTATAGCAGCTTCTGAGATGAATTAACATAAGCGTAATAATATATTTTTACTTGCAGCATCAAGGCGTTTAGTAGTTTGTGCGCGCACACATCTCTGTGAGCTCGTCCTTGCTGAGAAAGAGAAAGAGAGGAAGAGAGAAAAATGAGCAGCGCTGCACCTGTGTGCTTCTTTGCTGTCCAAGGTGTTGTTTGAGCTGCAACTCGAGTTGAACAAAAACCTACTCGCCTGACTCTCAATTAAGCCTCCATAGTGCTAAAAACCATACTGTTTCACCTTCTCCTTGGTACGGTGGCTCAAGCTAGAGGACAAGCCTAAAAGCTGAGATTCCCACTGTGCTCGATTCCACTGCTTTGTTTGTCGCCACTTTGCAAGCTGCCACCATCGCTCCAAGTTACCATAAGCAAGGCTGATCAGGTTTATTAGAGACTAAATCGGAAATCACTTTCTGGTGCTTACAGATAACCCTAGAAGATTGAAAAAGATTCGTAACGATAATCAGCTCACAGCAGCTTCGACAAAGCATCGTTGTTGATATCTATTTTCGACCAAATCAAATATTTTTTCTGATGCAGCAGACGATTTCACCAGTCCATAAAAAGTTTGCCCGTTCGCATTCATAACTGCATCAGCCAGTTGCAGCGGAAAAAAAAGCGTGGACAAATTATGCAATGTTATTGGGCCCCTGTTCAGTGCTGGCCCCCTCTGCAATGCTACAGCACAAGGCACGAAAGCGCCGCTTAGGCGGCCCGTACTGCAAGAGCCTACAAGGAAATTCGTCACAACTACAATGTTGGAGAAATTTCACTATGTTGTAATATTCCCTCGTAATAACATAATTCAGTGAAGACTGTGGTGAAGGAGAACTTCACCCGCAGCGAACAGTCACCACTGTCGAAAGTGGGGGGCTCAGCCCCCTAACTTTTCTCAGTGGGGGATCGCGCCCCCTTTGCCCTTCCCGGCTGGCACGACTATGCACAAAAGACACAGCCATTATTTGCAGCATCCTATGCAAGCCACATGATTCTTTGGAATTTTCCACTTCCTCCTATAAAAAGGCACTAGGTTCAGGGTAGTAGGTATTGATCCATAACATTAGTAAGCGCTAAATGCATGTATGTAAAATGAGCGAACCGCTTGTCCTGTGTCCTTCACTCGTGTCACGTACGTGCATTTAGCGCTTACAAAAGTTACAGATACCTCGTCTTTGTTCATTTACACAACTGCCAGGTTGGCAGCGCAGGCATTAAGGAGATGCAACCGGGGGGGGGGGGGGTCACGGGGGATGAAATTTTTTACACGCTTTTTCTCAAGATTGAATTTTTATAGAGTTATCATGTCACATTAATGGTATAGGTTTTGTAAACCGCCAACAACCTACCCCGCTGTGGTCACCACCACCAAATCTTCGACGTGGCTGAAGACACCTTTTTCGAGAAGTCCTTCGAGCACTGTCGGGCATAACAATGTTCACCGCTGCCACACCAATACTTTGCCCAAAGAATGTTTTTTGCACGGAATAACTGCACGTGGTGTCCAACGTTAGCGCCATGCTAGTCCAAGCTGTCACTCAAAGAACAGTCCAAGCTGTGTCACTCGCAGTTACATTACTGCCCAATTTTGGTTGTGGCGGATTTGGCCCTCTTCAAAAACTCCTCAGAGTATACCTGTAAATAACACAGTCTGTGGTTATGACATTTGGCCTGAAGTAGTTGCCCAAGTGTTTTGTCTGACTTGGAAGCGCAGAACTCTGTTCGAGTCTTCCTCACAACGCTGAACTGCCGCTCACATTCAGCATTGCTGTGTGGTACTGAAAGGATTCCCAGCATTACTTGAGCAACGCGACTGAATTTCATAAGGCCATCTTCACCTTTCAGCAGCGAGATTTCGTCCACTGCACATCGGCCCGTTCCTTTTCCAGTATATTTGTAGAAATTTTGAAAGACTGCATCTTCACAAATTCCATTTCCAGAGCATTAATAGCTTGATCTCTGGTCTCTTGCTCGTTTCGTGGCAATAACGCTGGAAATCACTCAACAAAGACAAGGACATTGTTAATTAACATGTTATACATAGCTTCAATATCCGCAACACGTGCATTGATCAAAGCCTCATTTCTAAACGAAAATAGAGGCACATGTACTCGCATGCAGCAACCATGTACCTTCTAACAGCCTCGAAAAATTCCTTTTTGTTCCTTGGCTTGAGCTTTTCAACAACACACTTAGCTTGGTGTCCAATCACCAAAACTTCGTCATCTTTTTGCACATTTCTGCTGTGGTAGTCTATCAAACAGATGTCATTGTGCTGCTTTAGCAGTGCTGGCCTCGCAAACCTTGACCGGATGTCCTCAAGAAGGTTTAGAAGTATAGGCAGTAGTTTGTGTATTAGGGGTTCCTGTGCTTGTAGGCGGCAGTTGACTGTCTCAAAAGCAGGAATAATGTTATTTAATAACAGACAGCAAGCTTTTCTAAGCTCCGAGCTCAAGAACACGAACAGTCGTTCGTCACGTGTTATGCAAGTTGATCCAGTCTTGCACACATCAGCAGCCTCAACTTTTTCACAGGCACAGGTGTTGATTCAACAGACTTCTCTTCTGTCTGAACTGGTGCTGCTCAGTGTCTTCAGTTTGTGCTGGCATTTTGGGAATGTCGTAGTAGGTCAGAAATTGGGACCGTGTAGTGGAATCTCTTTTCAATTCTAAAGAAAAAACTCAAGAGCGGTGCCCACTGATATGGGAGCCTTTCCAGACATTTTCCCAGTGAAAGCCATCTGGTTGGAACGTGCTTTAGAATCTTACGAAACTCCTTATTGTGCAGTTCGTGAAACACTTTAAGCAAACTTTTTCTTTTAGCACTTCTTTCAAAATAATAAAAAACGTCCACAAATACTTCGTCCACCTTCGCTGGGAGACAAGAAGCTGCCTCTTCAGCAGCAATGTATATTAACTGGCATGGGCATCTAATTTTCACAATGCTTTCATGGGCCTCGGTTAGCGCTTCCGCTACGCCATTCTTATTGCCCATAATCACGTTAGCATTGCCACAGCAAAAAGCTATGCAATGAGACAATGGCACATTCAATGACGCAAAACTGTCCATAATTACTTTGGCGATGTTGCGCCCCATTGAAAGGCCTTCCAGGGTGCTTAAAGTAAGCAGTTTGCTCTCGACAAGGACCGATTCTTCTGCAAAGAAGGCGGCCACGATGTGGTACAGCTGTGTCTGGCTGTCATTCAAGCCGTCAGTGGCAACCGCAAAAACTCGTCTTTTCAAGGCACTCACCACACACTCTTGTGCATGGCCTGCCATTTCGCCGACAATCATTGTAGTCTTAGTTCTAGCACAGCCGTTGCACTTCGCAACATCGCATTTCTGAAACAACTTCCGCAGCAAGGGTCCCACGTGGTCGGAGACACTCAACGGAATGCTGTGCTCAAGCAGATAAGCGGTAAACAAACATTCCGCACGTATCACATCATTGTCGCCGTCTTGCTTACCGAAAAATTGTTGCATCATATGCTGTTTCTCCTGACACTGAACGTTGTTGGCGTACTTCTTCGACGAAACGTGCGCAACCACGTCAGTCCTGCCGCCATGGAATATACTGATGTCGCACTTACAGATGGTGCAGAACGCATGGTGTTTACCTTTCCACGAGGCGATAACACAACCGAACTCTGTCTTAAACTGCTTCAAGAACACCTGAAGTTATTTTTTTTCGCACTTTGCTGAGTGCCATGGAAGGCCGCAACACGACACAGCGCAAGCCACGCTAACAGCGCTCGCGACACAAGAACACAAGCAATGCTCAGAGAAAGAACGGCAAGTCGGAGTGCCAGCGGTGTCAGTGCTATCACTCAGCGACATCAGCGTGGAAAATACAGCACAATCCGACGCTAGTGCCACCACACCTGCCTTGCGCCTCATAGCTCACAGAGCGGCGGCGCTGCATTCACATACTCGGAGAAGTACTGGCAGGCTCGCACGCTTTTGCGACGGCTCCACTTGGTCAACAAGGCACATTCGAGCTCTTCAACGATGGTGATGACAATCGGCACTCCGCGCGTGTGCATTCGTGCTAGGTCGCCAAACTAGAGCCCGCTTTCAGACAAACGTGTGGGCATTTCCGGGAGATTTCTATCTCGGTCATACAATAATACAAAGTGGTCGAAATTTGAGAGACCTGGCAGGTATGCGTTTACACCTCCTCCTCCTTTTTGAGCTCAATGTGTATCAAGTGTCTGCCCCTCCGACTCTACACATAGGCCGCTCCCCCACCTGAATCTCCATTATGCATTCCTGCCTCTGTGTAGCCCTACCTATCCTTGTACTTCAACGCTTATTCAATTCGGCAAACTTCCAATAAAGAGACCCTGAAACGGTTTTTAAAGTTTTGTCAGCGTTTATCTCAGAGCATCATGAAACCATTCGCACCATAAATTGAGCAACACGCAGTGTACAAAGGCCGTTACAGACATATATATCATGCCCTCCTTCTCACCTATACCTGACCACCGCAGCTCACGAGGCACGCTGGCGATCGCAGAGCTCTCATGAGTCCGCTCGCCGTTTTGAGCTTTTACCAGTCTAGACCTCCGAGATGGCACACCAAAAGGTTTCGTACAGTCTCGGAGGCCATCAGGCAGTGCGCCTAGCAGCACACACACCGTCTGGCGACAGAAACAAAGACGACAAAGTAAGCGGTTGATATCTGCTCCGACAAGGTGCTGCCACCCTACCAGTCGATCTTACTTCTGCACATTCTACAGCCCATGACAGCCAATCAGATAAGCAGCCATGTTGACGTGGCTGCTGACATGCTCAGGGCAGAGCATGTTGCTCCATGAATGGGCAGTTTAAAAGGCATTCGGCCGAGTTGCAACGATCTGCACCGATTTCCAGCGATTGGCAGCTTTAAAGCGTAGTAATAAATTACACAGTTTACGCAGAGTGGTCAAATCGGTCTCTAAATAACCATTGAGACTTAATCCACCAGCCCAATGTGTTTGTACGAAATCACCAAAAATGTTTCAGGTTCCTTTCAACAAAAGCCCAGTGTTTAATCGGCCACTACTATAAGTCATAGCAAGACAAACCATTACAAAGTGTCCAGCCATAATTCATCGGTTTTCCCAATCACAGAACTTAAAAAATTCACAGCTACATAGGAGCGTGATTTGCTTAACAGACACATAGTAGCAACGACCAATATTTTACAATGTGCACAAATTTTCCATTCTTCACAGCATGGCTCACGTGTTCATAAAAAAGTGAAGAATAACAAGCAAATGTGAAACAGTATGTACAGTAAATGTTAATACAGTATGTATACAAATGGGTGCTGCTAATGCTATCACACTGCACTCGAGTATTCACAATGTTATTGACAGCGAGGCTATGAACAGCTTGTACTGCTGGCCCTAAAACAACCATGTTGCAGTGCCGACACAGTGGGATGCGAACTTTGATGTTACGTCAGTGCTATCATTACATTACGTACTGGTTCTTTTGTTATTCATGCACAGAGACACAACAACATTCCAGCGACGTCGTTGTCTCGGCAAAACAGGTTAATCTCTACGTGATTAGACTGCCTCGAAGTTACCTAAGTCGCGATGTTGCAATCATGTCTTACATTCATGATGCAGGCTACCAATATACAATAAAATGTCGATATGTTTCTGAAAAAATGCGCACAATAAATGCAGGATTTGAGAGTACTTATCATGCAAATTGGTTTCATTTATTTTCATGATTGCGAGCATAGCAGCCGGGAAATCATTGCCCTGTCGCAGTGGTCTAGTGGCTACACACTAAACTAAATCTCACCATAAAGGGTGCAAATGAGCTTGTCGCAAGCGAGCACCCTTTGCTCCCTATTGGGTGTTCAAAAAAGGGTGCTGAGAAAGGATGCAGAGCTCAGCACCCTTAAGAAAAGGGTGAAGAGCAAAAGTTTTAAAGGGTGTAACGAGTGCACTCTTTAAAAAAGGTGCTGTAATGCCATAACACCCTTTCAAATGGGTGCTGGAAGGGGGCTCCACATCGGCGTACCAGTGGGCCAAATCTAGGATTTATGCTGGAGATTGCTAAAAATGCAGATTGCTGTATACTCTGTAGACCATGCTGAGTGACAGCCCACATACGGTTTGTTAGTACTTGAACACATGTACTAGGTCGTCTATTCCACCCTGAACACGTGCACCATGCACGTGGCCGGCCCTCCACAGAGTGCCTTCCGCGGGTGCTTATGAAACTAGCACTGAAACATAGCGACAGCTCTAGGTGGGGCTTTTGCATCATCGTCTTTTAAAACACAGTGTCTCTGCAGTGAATCTACTGGTAAGTTGGCTGCAGTGTTTTGCTTTCTCTATGTGTAGGCAAATAGAGAATCTGGCACTGTTATCGAGAAGTGCTGCAATTGTGCCTTACCCTGTCCAGGTGCTGCTTCTCGTGTTTTTTTTTTGTTTTTTGCTGCTCTGGAAAGAACAAGCTGCACTTACTGCACTTCTTAAGAACAGTGTCGAATTTTAGATAAGCTTGTACTGTTGCAAGAGTAAAGTTAGCTTCACCACAAAGGAAGTGTGATTTGGCGAAGCCGCCGTTCTCCAGCAGTCAACAAAGTGGAGGCCCCACTTACAGCTGTCTGTACATTTCTGTACTAGTTACCAAAGTGCCCTCGAGAAGCGCTCAACAGAGTGCCGTATGCACGGTGCAATGTTCAAGGTGGAAGTAGACAATATGTAAATATATACCTTAAAGCAAGCTATATTTAATAACTATGTGTGTTTCAATAATCATGAAATTGATCCCAGAGTGCGTATATGGCCTGTGCTACCCATTTTGGGTCCAGAATAACTGTAATCTATTCAAGGCCCCTTCTTGCACACATGCATGCACAATTCATGGATGCTTGGTCACCATACAGACATGTATGCCTGCAAAATAAAAATTACTAGGTTTCGAATACTGGTGATTATTGCAAAAGCCATATACTCACTTTGAAAGACACACAGATAATATGCACTAAATGCAGAACCTTACCACATTGCGGTCTTTGAAATTATGTGTAGCAGACGTGAGTTTTTATGCATGTGAGAATGCAAGATATTTAGGCTCAACAAAAAATTATGACAAATAAGTTAACATGATGCAAATAGTCAGTAATTTATTGTACATAGCATACAACCCAAAAAGATTAACAATAATAATCATGAGCGATGACCTACTGCATCGGTTGTAATGGTGAGATCTGTGTGAGTGAGGTTCAATCTTCTGTTTTTCAAATCTCTTTCTTATGAGTAGACATCTTTTTTGTGACGAGACTTCATTTTTTAATTTTTAACATTCTGACTTTTCTCTTTGAAGTGTAGGTAACAAATAAATTATTCAGAACAACAAAATATAAGTCAGAGGCACCAGCAGTTCAAAGGCGCTTATTGAGGGTGTTGCCAGTGCCCACACAATTGAAAAAGAAAATGAATAGGAAAGTAGTTGTGTGATAAAACATATGTCGGCTTACCCTACTGAAAAATTCCGCATATACGGATCCGTACATACGCAATTATTGAACTACGGAAAGCCGCATCATGCGGAAAGATACGAACATCCGCAGCTTACGGAAAGCGCCATATCATGCGAAGAGATGCGGACATCCGCAGCTTACGGGAAACGCCATATCGTGCAGAAAGATGCGGACATCCGCAGCTTGCGGAAAGTGCCATATCATGCTAAATTACCCGATAAGCAGCTTACGGAAATCAGCATAATGCAGAAACCATGCAGCTATCTGCTGCATCTTGCAAAGATCAAATGGACATTCTAGATCTCGAGTGAAAGCAATTGGCCATTCACGTTGTTTGCAAAAGCAAGTACTGTGTAGAAATATATATGAATATTTTATTTTTAATATGTTGCATGAAGGTGAAATATGTTTGCTATCTAAAACAGCCTTGATGGAAAACAAAGGCTTGAAAGAAACAATTGTGTTGAGAAGCTACTTAATGAGGGATTGAATCATCGGCATCTTTCTAATTGTGGTGATGCGGAAGCAAAATTACCTTTCAAATAAAATACATTACAAAACTACTAAATTAACATGCTAGCGATCATAAATGGTGGTTACATTGCAACACATTAATGCAGTGTTCTATGCAAGACCTAAAGAACTTATAAAGTTATTATTATGAATAGAGAAGCATTATTATACACACCAGCCCTGCTACAATCAATATATTTTTTTATTTGTCTGTATGCTCCAGCTGTGAATAGTGACATTGCAGTGTTGATGGTACACAAATGAGGTGACTGCACCGTAATTTCACGAGCTCCACCTAAGCCACAGGATGGTGGCACAAAACACAATGTAACAGCAATTTTAGAACGAAATATTTAAACATAAATAATAATCATAGCACTGTGAAAGTGTGGCGCTGTGTTTGTCTCATGAACGCCTTGTGGAGATCGGCGAAATGCTGCTTGAGGCTCCAGCACCACTGTAAATTTGGAAGGTCACTGCCATAGAACGTGTCCTTCATAGGCACCTGGAAATGGAAATAATTGGCACAAATAATGTCAGAGACACATGTTAGCACATTAGTTCACATGCACAAGAAATATAACACACAGAATGAAACTGAAAATGTAAGGCACACAATCCTTCATGTTATGCATATGTGAATAATAGAAGGAATGAGTGTATAAATTAGTTCTGCCACATCAAAGAAAACAGCATGCTTATCACAGTGAAAATAACTAGGTTGTCATGATTTTCAAAGGTAGAGATAATCGATTAATATGTCCTTATGAAATTATGATTTAAATGCTCTCTGCGCAGTAAAACTTTAGATACAGCAAGTGAAAGCTCTCAATGTACATTCAATAGTGTGTGCATGTACATCTGCTGCCTTTATACTATACAGTTTGTGCACAAAATTGGCATCTTCAACAATTTTGGGAGTTAAACCTATGCAACTTATGAAGGCTAAAATCACCATGAAAGCAAGCAGGACCAGGCAGGTGCCATTAAAAATCTGTGCAAGCCAGATAACTATAACCGAACTGCACACATATAGGGAAGCAAGAGTAACAGAAATTTGGCTGCTGACCCGCAGGTCGCAGTGTCAAATCCCGGCTCCATTTCCGATGGAGGCAGAAATGCTGTAGGCACGTGTGCTCAGATTTGGGTGTACGTTAAAGAACCCCAAGTGGTCGAAGTTTCCAGTGCCCTCCACTATGGCGTCTCTCATAATCATATTGTGGTTTTCGGACGTGAAACCCCACATATAAATCAAGAATAACAGAAGTAAACTGCCAACAGAAAAGTTGGGTGCATGTGCTATCTGTAAGTGCTTACACCTTACTACATACAGCATGCTCATTCCATTTTAAATACCGATATTGAAAATAACTGCTCTACTAGGAATGTAAAAGGTAAGGTAGAACTGAACGACTCTACAAAAAGTGACCCTATTATGACATCATGTTTTCTTATAACAAAATTGACTGAGACTCTGAAATATCATTATGCAAGAAAAAATCTTCAAAAGAACAATCAAGTTTGAAGTCATATATTTTTAATATGGCTACTATGACTATAACCAAGAAATCGACCTCAACATGGCTAATGTTAGTTTTTAAGGCCTATGTTCACTAGACAATGAACTATACCACAAAAAGCACAGCGTTAAGGCAAAGCACCACACAAAAAAAGAAAGCAGTCCTTTTTGTTATTACCTACAATGCCTTTAAAATGGTATTTTTACCTCTACTTTCCGCTTTTTATCCAAGTAACTGGTGTGAAACAAGTTAGCTGAAAATGCACTGTGCCTCCAAAACTTGTTGGTTGAATCTGAATTTTTAAAAAATGGTGAAGCTTACACTAAATTAGGCTCCACAAGCCTTGGAACAGCGAGACTGCATGACTGTTAGGACTACTTTGGTTACTTGTGTTTTGTTTCTGGGCCTAAGCATGAAGACAAGGGCTTAACTGAATTGCTGCTAACAAACAAATGCTTTCGAAATTGCCCGAGCGTCAAAGGATGCTCAGACATTTGTTGTTTTTCGCACTGGGCTATTCTACACCAAACATACAAACTATACTGCCTGGCGACCATCACAGATGTATAGTTTGAAAAATGATGGTAATTTACTTTTCTGAAAATAGTTAATTGCAGAAATGTTTTGAAGAGAAAAAGTAGTGGTCACGTGGGTACCTTCAGAATTTCATGGAATGTTGTGCGGGTCAACGAAGTGAAAAACAGCGCGTAACACAGGACAGAGAAGAGACGGACGAAGCGCTGACTTACAACGCTGACTGGTTGTAAGTCAGCGCTTCGTCCGTCTCTTCTCTGCCCTGTGTTACGCGCTGTTTTTCACTTCGTTGACCATGTACCAACCGGCCCAAATAAGCACTTTAGTACAGTTGTGCGGGTGTTATTTGTGAGAAAAATTTCAAAGTACCGCTTTTTCTTGCCATATCAATTTTGATCTACATATTAAGTAAAGGTGCTTCCTAAAGTATTTGAAGCCGAGTAACATTAGTGCAATTTTTCCGCTACATAGGCTTTGAAGAATTCAGCCAAACTGTTTATCGTTTGCATTTCTTGTATGGCAATACTGCACTTTGTATGAATATTTGAGCCACAAATACTCACTGCACAGAAGTTATATTTCACGAAAAAAAATAATGTTAGGTCCAGATTACAAATATCACTATATAATCGTTTTTGTCCACATTGAGATGCAACTTGGGCTGTGTGTTTGTCTAATTGAAAATTACTTTTATGTGTAAGTTGAAAGCAAATAAACAGTTCTTGTTATATGGCAAGTGTTATCATTACAATTTTTGTTTAACTGAGGAAAATGATTTTTGAAGTCTTCTATTGAGGGCCATGGGGAACTTCGGAACGGAAGCTGTCGTATATCAAATGCAGAAAACAGCCATCAAAAGAAAACTACAAAAATTCATTTCTACTTTAAGACGAAGTGTAATCATATAACTTGCCATATAAAGAGAACTGCTTCCTTGCTTTTGATGTGGCAAAAAAATTGCACTAATATTACTGAGCTTCATGCACTACACAGAATCACCTTTACTTAATACCTAGACCGAATTTGGTGTAGAAGAGGCAGTATTTTTGAAACACTTTTTACTTTTTACAAAAAAAAACACCCAGACGACATCCTGGGAAGTCCAGAAGGCACCAGTGTGGCCTAATATTTTGTTCTCTGCGATATATTTTAGCATTTTTGCTGTTTCAATACAGTAAACGAGAATTTTTTTTTTTTTCAAAACACATTTAGGACGGTTGGCAAAATGGCTGGGATGTCTGATGTGTAATTGCCTCACTGCCAGCATTTATTCTTCCGAAGCTCGAGCTATCACCTCTCTGTTACTGCCTCCCTCATATACAATGCCTGCATAGGAAAGAAAAAGAAAAAAAGAAAGCCAGGTCCGACAAAGTTCACAAGGCAAGATATTTTCATGTTGGATAAATTCATTACCAAAAACAGCAGCAAAATAACATTCATTTTGAGTAGTCCAAGACACAAGCTATATACCAGCATACTAAGAGCCACGCACAAACTTTTCATTTGAACATGTGTGGTGATAGACAGGAAGCACTTATTACAAGACTGATCAGTCTGTAATTAACTGAACGAAGTACAATGCACTGTTCAATCCAACATCACATAGGCATCTTTGCTATAGCAAAGCCATGTGTCATTGATTCATGCACTAGATGGGACAATGCAAATGTAACAAAAAAGGTGAAAAAAGAAAACAAGGGAAAAAAAGAAGAAAAGGGGGGATGCAAAGTAGGAGCAGTATAGCACTACTTTTACTTTGCATCCCCCTTTTCTTTCTTCTTTTTTCTTCTTTTCTATCATTTATCTTTTTTTTTTGCTTCCGTTACCCTCAACCTTCGACAGGAGAACACTTTGTATCAGCGCAACCTAACTTGAAAAAGAAGCAAGAGCTGCACTCTTCTGCGTTATAGGTTTTTTTTTTTTTTCAGACAAACATTTCCAACAGGCACACACGCCTACACCAAAAGATGATGTCATTACTGACCCCATTTAAACTAACACGCCAAGGATGACAAGGTGACTTCTAAAAAATAGGTCCTCCTATCGCAACATCGGCCAGCCTGTCTGAGGCACTTCCACTGTTCACCCTGGTTACCCCACTAGATGTTCCCATCTGTCGACTCACATCTTCATTTTGGATAACACTAAGACGAGCTTACATTGATAAATACGCAAAAAAGTTTAGTGATGTATCATGTATCAGATTAAGCAACTCTGTTAAAAAATTATTGATAGCTTGCTTTCAGGCTTTTTATACTGTAGCCTGAAACTTCTTAATGTCTTCTATGCGCATGAACCAGATTGACAACGTAATGCACAACATGCTTAAGAATACTGCGAGGAACATGATAACGACAAAACGACCGGCCACCCAAATTTTTCGCTGTACATGTTTATAAAAGGTTCATGTACACCCAAACGAGGTGCTTGAGATACAAGCCGAAAAAACCTACAAGTAGGGCCTTGGAGCCTTCTGGAAGTAGACGTGTTGCATTTTTTCTGTGGCGGGCTTTACACCCATAAGTGAGGAACAAAACTCCTGTATAATGAAGAATGTTGGCAGCTATCAGTTATAGAAAAACCTAATGCAGCTAATCTTCCCCGACACATCTGTACATTTAGAGAAGTGACGTAGCTTCTGTGATTGTGGCAGTAACTCCAACAGGACCAGTGCGAAAATAGGCACTACTTGGCTAGACAAATGTCCAAACATGCCTGCCCGACTCCCTCCAGCCATCCCGGCTGAATCTGACACGATTTCTCAACTGCTGGCTGGACAAAAACAAAACCACTGAAGCACTCACAATACACAGCGTGAAGTTCCTCTGGAGTGGTCAACTTCGTCTTCTGCGATGAAAGAGCAGCACAGTGTACTGATAAGGCACTCCTTGCAATGGTTTTCAATGCCACACAGTGACCTTGCTGTTCCTGTCGAAGAGAGCTTCGGGAGCTTGGAGGGTGCTTGCTCTTTTCTAGGGGCTGCTGCTGCTCCTGGTTTTCTGCTCAAGGTCAACCTGCAAAAAGTTGTAGACGAGGCTTTAAGAGTTGTATATAATATTATTCAAATTTTCGCTGAACACACATTTCCTCGTGGCACACTGAGGAATTTATTATAAAACTTAAGGCCTCGCATATGCAAACATTTACAACCGATCCGAAGATGCACTCGACTCTAAAGGAGCAAGTTTGTTATGTAGTGTATATAAAGAAAGGTCATTCAGCACAACCACAACTACAGTTGCACACGAAAACGACATTTTACACGATCCTGTTTATTTACATGGTCCATTTTATTTTATTTACACGGTCCATTTTACACGGTCCTGTTTTACACGATCTGGTCTGCATGAACTCTTCAACCGGGCACCATATAGATTGAAAGACACACACAGAGTTTGAGACAAACCTAGTTCCCCGTGGAGCATCCTCTTGCACTATAACAACACATCTCAATTTTGTTAGTTGGTCAGAACGAGGTGAAAACAGCTCGCACTTGAAAAGCACGGGCAGATGGAATGACGCCTGCACCCTGTGCTCCCTGTACATTCTCGTTGAGGGTGCAGTTTTTGCCTTATCCTTATGCAATTTCGCATTTATAACATTGTTCGCTGCATAATCTTTGTGGCATTAAAGTGTGTGATACTGTCATGTGTATCCCATGTAATTTATAAAAATAGAATACAAGATAGCTTGATTCAAAAATAACAAAGTGCATCCAGTGCCATGTCCTGTAGCCATTCTTTAGGCAAGTGGCAGAATGATTTCTTCTTCAAAACATATCTTACTTATAACCACTACAAGAGCAAACTCGTACACTGGCACATTCTGTTTGCCTCTTCAGATTATAAGGTACCTTTTTTACACCAGAAAATCTTCAAGAAGAATAGAAGTGTAGTAATTGTGAAGAAAGAAAAGTAGAAGGAAAAAAGATAACCTGCCCTGTACAGGGACCGAGCCTGCAAACTTCGAATAACATGTCCGATGCTCTATCAACTGAGCTACCATGGCAGCTATCCCTCTTCCATTTTGTACGGTATATATGTGCATTTATACATGGAAGAGTCAGTCAGCGCTGCCAGTTACCATTATGGCGAGTGTGAGACACCTTTTTTTGCCTACTGGCAATTACATTACGATTGAAATTACGCTACGATTACTTCCGATATCCCTATACTTCTTTGGCAGCATTATGCATCTGTCAGTTCTCAGAAAATCTGCTAGTCACAGGAGGTGGCAATGATTCGCCCTCCCATCTAAATGCATGTACTTGAACACATGCACAACTGATCAAAAAAAAAAAAGTCATACACCGCTAAGATTACTGAGATTCACTGTTTCAGATTCATGAGTAAAGGAAAGAACTATAAGTTTAAGGGTTTGTTGTCTTTGTTGAACACATTATAATGAGAACTAGCAGAAAATGATGCCAAACAAACTATAGGGGATGTTATCAAAAGTAACTTTAACAAAATTGTGAAAAGAAAAGTGAACAAAAACGTAACTTGGCAACATTTTTTGACAATTGAATTGACATTACTTTTTATAACATCCCTATATTTTACTGGGTAATGTTGTCGGGTAAAACTCATTATTGGAGTGGTGAGTAGGCTGACAAAGAAAGCATATGGCATTGATACTTCTTTTGAACACCTAATAGTTTGAGGACCTTAAAAGAGCGGAAGCTACTTTGAGTAGACCAGAATATTTAGTTCGAGCAAAAAAAAAAACGTACACACAATTTTACCAGGCTTTTTAACACATTTTGAGACATAAAAGTGTATGCTGCCAGTAATGTTAAGTACCATTACTTTTGTCACACTATGCACTGTAGCACGTGTAGTTAGAGTGGTGATAGGTAAGGATTAATCAAGCACGCCACCAACTGCGTTCACGTCAATGGTCGCGTATTTTAAAAATAAACCTGCTGTATAATAAAAAAAAGTTTAGAGCATTTATGTTTTTATCCAAATGAAGTTAAACCGACTTCGTAAGCAAACCATGTGCATAAAATCAAAAGGCATAAAGTGATTCATGTATTATAACTATGTGAACAATTTCAGCAACGCACGGCAAAGTGACAACAGTTCTATTAAAAACCCCTCTCATTATACCATGCATGAAAAGCACCACACCAGAATATTTTATAGTGCATGTAATACCGAGACTACTAGACTGTCTATTGACCTTTTAGAAGAAGGTCATCTCCTTCACGTTCAAGGGGCAACCACTTAGCCTTTTCCTGAGCTTTTCTGTGAATATTTCCTGAATTTCAGATATCATTATGATTGATTTAGAGTGAACAGATTTTGCTTACGCATTGAAACCTAGTTCTGTATGTAACTGCAATTATGGGTGCCAAACCACCTCCAATTAATTTTTAACATTTAACTTATTTTTTAACTGCAGCAGCACAACTAGCTATGGGTGCCCAAAAAGTAGCTAGAAACAATACCTTTACCTCTTTGAGCCTTTTGGAAGTGTTCAGCTTCTCAGTGCTCACATTACAACATTTTTTTTTAAATACGTGTTTGTGTGCCCACTACTCTTGCTCCTTGTACAGTGAGGAGGAGCACATGGCAAGAAGAGACAAGAAAGAAGCATAGCGAAAAAAAGCGAAATAAGCGAGGACCTCTTTTGTATCGTACAATGTGTGTAACATCACTATTGCGACAACATATAGACAAATTATCACGGCTATGCATCCATTGTAGAGTCATACACAGCTGCAACACCACGACTAAATTTTAACCTTGTGTTGGTTTAGGATCCCTTTATAGTGGCAAGCTAATGATATCTGCATTTGTTTGGCACATATTAAGATGCAGTGAAATGTGATATGGTAATCTCATTTAGAATGCACGTCATGTGGCTTCATTGTATATGTGGCCACAAGTAACTCTGGTTGCAAAGCAATATGGCAGAGCCTAAACAGACGTCACCGACCACTCCAATCTGAACTTGCCTTTGCTACTTGCCCATTATCATCCCAGCAAAAAATGAATAATTGAATCTGCTACAGATATATGCTAGCCTATGCTAAGGACCAAGTACGAAGGGTGTTTTGTCATTATTGAGATCAGTTATTTGTTCAAGAACACTTGCTGTCAAACACAAATACATTGCTGTCGAAGCATCAAGACTCAAACATAAAGCAAAAAGAAGTGTCTTTTTAAAAATTGCAGGCCACAAGGAGCAAGATAAATATTTGATATACTTGGGATGTAAGGCACGCACAAGAGGTGCTGCCATATTATACTTTTTCTTGTGTTGAAACCTGCTTGCTTTACTCACCCAATACATCTGTAAAGATGCCGTGAAAACACCAAGGAGCTGATGCAGCAAGGTTGAACACATGTCCAGGGATTCCACCATTCCTAAGCAGCCCTACAGCCTCCACAGTCCTGCAACCATTTGTAAGATAAATATAGTTCTACCCAAAGTTCTTGGTTTACAGACACACATGCAAGACGCATAACCACTCTATAGGAAGTTTGCATGATAATGCGCTGGGTAGCAAAACGGATGCCAATATCAAGTATCCTGGCCTGCCGCTTCTTTCTTTCCATTCTTAATTAATCAATTCATGGTTAATAAATGTTCCCCCAATGTGAAGTGTACTGGCCGTCCGGTGAAGAATTGCAATGTATTTCAAACACAGTCCATTTCATGGCAAGTAAGCATGCAATAGCGATTTGTCAGCTGTTCGAGAAAAGAGCATGAAGTTTAGCTAAAACCCATGTTTTTTATAAACACCATTCAATTTGATATAAAAGTTGTGAGCATTATGTGAAGGAACACGGATTCATGTTTAATCAATGATTTCTTATAATGTACTGATATGAATGCAACTAACTGAATATTAATTGATAATTTTTGCTTGAGAATTTAGAGTTATGAACACTATCGCACTTGCAAGCTGCATCTTGTCCAAAACAGCGGCAAGATAGGCTAGTTTTTGTAGGTGAGCAGTAATGAGCAGTGCGAAGTAACAACAAGAAACACCAGTAACAACAGTATGGGGCAAGCACAGGCTGCCAACTGTATAATTTATTGCACAAAAGTTCGCCTGAATATCAGTCAGACAACTCGTGCAAATGAAGGACCAGTTGGGAATGAACAAGTTACGAAATCAACAATGCCTGCTTTCACTAACGGGACCCCCATTCACATAAAGTATGCAGCGATAGGCCCCTACCGAGGTACGTCACAGCATGATGTCACTGGCACATGTAAAAGGTGTGGCTGGAAAAACACTCCCGCTGGTGGCTCAGCCCGGTACAGTCGTGCGGTGTTTGGGGCAAGTTTTAATTTTTCAAAGCTTACACTTCACGTTACAATGTCGACATTAGCTGTAGTATGTGTCAGCAAACATCTAGCTGTGTGGTAGACTGTGTGGTAAAATATTTGCCACGCTGTCTGTTTATCTTGAAGAAGTAAACACACGTGGTGGCCTGTGCGAGCAACAGCGACATAGTCTTCAAAAATGCACACTGTTGATTGCAGCATGTAGTGTGCATTGAAAGGTATTGAGAATATCGGTTCAACTGAGAATATTGTGTGTGGTGTGTGCAGTGTCAATAACAATGTGTCTTGTTTGCGAAGACGTTAGCACTCATGGCAGGGACCGGTCGATGAAAAAACTTGATTCGACATTTTAGTCAAGGTAAATATGCACTTGACGCGACCATCTGCGAGTAGGTACATCTCGGTGTTTGCGCTGTGTGCAGAAAAAAATTGCATGGTGACCGGGCTGGAAGATACCATTTGCTGAAGCTGCATGTATGAATCGCCCCGACGAGTACGCAAGCCCAATAAAGGTATAACTCGTTTTATCGAAGGCCTCATATGTCTTCATGTAATAAGCAGAGATTCTTGTTTCACATATACTCAGTACCTTTACCGCTCGATATTCATGAAGTGACAATGCAAACAACAAGTTTGTGTGTTAGGTCCTAACGGAGCAATGTAAATATGCAAATAAGTTGTAGGTGTCCGATGCAGCGATGTAACTGCACAAAAGATTACGTATATATTAAGCTACAGGTTTAGAATCGCATACATCTCAGTGGTCTATCAGGAACGTCACAAACAACTTCCTTGCCAACCAGCCCTTGCACAGAGGGAGGGAATGGCTGGCACGGTGCTCGAAGTGACGTCACACTATTTGCAAACATAGAGGAGGTTTCTTACTTAGGCAACATTTTGCACAATATATTTTTTAGATGCAAGACTACTCGTCCACATTGGTCATACTGATGTCTTTTGTTGTTACTTTGTGCTGTGAATTACTAGGCATTTAGTCACCATGATCTTTAAAAGCTAATTTCAGTGTTCTCTCTCATATTGCTGACAACTGTGTTGTTGCATAAATTGCGCAAAAAAGCAACACAGAAAGGCTGTCACAATAAATACACCAACATGGGTATTCTCCTGCAAACAAAAGTCGGCACTGGTCCTGTTATTACCCGTCTTCCTTCTCTCTTTGCCTTGTTTGTGCTGAAACAGCCAAACACCTGATGAGTTAGATGAGAAATATTAACGCATCAAAACTATAAGTGCTTGCATCAGCAACTACACAATAGCGTGATAACCGCACCCCTGCCACACAGCAGCGAAACATATTTTGAACATGCTGGCAGTGTATTGATTTATAAAAAGCAACTCTGGCAGATTACAAAATCTCACATTGTGCATGCAAGTTTTCTTCAAAGTCAGGCGTACAATGTAGGTGCTGGCCGGTACATTATTAGTTACAAGCAAAGGCGTCTTGCAGGTACACATGCAGATTGCACGAACACCTCTCTCTCTCTCTCTACACTAGGCACACACATTATATCTTTCAACAAGCACACGCCACTGTTTCGGGGCATAATAACGCTCTACCGTGAACGTATGCTAATCAACCCACTTAGGCGGTTGGCTAGGTGAATCGAGCCAAGTTACAAATTGTATCGCCCACGAACGTAAACAAAATGCTGCTTTGCATCAAATGGCACTGCAGGCTTCGTTTAATCAACAACGTAGCAAGCGCCGTGTGCGTCTTCCTCACTACATTGCACATATGAAAAAATCGATCACCATACACATGCATGTTGCCGCAGTTGTCTCGAATTAGCTCCAGTAAGGCCGCGCCGATGCGCCAGGGCTCTGCTGGCGTTAGCGTTGTCAAAGCGAATCGGCAACCGCACTAGCAAAGGCGCGTAAGGTTGCCGTTTCACGACGCCTCGTTCGAGTGCAGCAACACACACTTGCACTGAGTGGCATACTTGGTCTACATAAAAAAGTGTCCTCCTTACCTTTACTTTCTTTCACACTGTCCTGAGGGAAGCGACCACAGGCGTCAGCCGTCACCTCGGAGTCCTTCGAGCGCCCGCCAACCCGCCGATTCCTTGGACGACTCGCACTTGTTCCGCACTCGAACAACCGCGGGAATAGGGCGCAATCTTAGCACATCACACGAACGAGGAACGGCGCTTCCTTGCGTAAGTTTAACATTTCGTGCTCTCGTGTGTAGCAGCGCGAACACATGAGAGACACACCGAAACGGCATGCCTACGTTAACAAAGAAGACAAACATCATGTGGCTTTAGCTGTGAATGGATTTGACTTGGATATCTGTGTGAGGAAAAAAAAAACATCTGTCGCTGCTATAAACTGAAAAAAAATGTACGTTATCTGGCAAAATTACTTTAAAAGTGATAAACGGTTATTCAAAAAACAAGTTACAACTTATGAATATTTTCGCAGGTCTTTGTTTTGTTTTTGTTCTAGCAGACGACGGCCTCCTACTGCTTCTACGACAGACGTAGTGCGGTTTCACGTTCGGTGCGTGTCGCCGACGCAAAGCTCTACAGTAGTGATGTCAGAGTTATCAATTCTGAATGAATCATAGGATGGCTACAAAGCAGTAACATTTTGACATAGTGCAGTACGCAATCTTTCAAGGTATGACATTTCTTTGCTTTGAAGCAAATCGAAGCAAGCCGGCCGGCGCAATCAGCTGACATCGCCGCTACGCGAGGCATGGTCGTGCGCAAGAGCGTCGCGCCCCGCGCTCGATTTGTCATCAAGCGATAGAGCTACTAAGTGGAATACAGCTAGATGCAGGGATTAATGGCGTATCACTCTAATTCCCTGTGGTGGCCGACTCAATCGCAAGAGAGCCCCGGGAAACAACCTTCAACTGCTCAAGCTTCTGTGTGGGTGTAAAAATACTTGTTTTCATCCGCGGCGGGGCAGAAAGCTATAGCTGAAAGACATGCGAAAAGCATGTGACGTATATACAATCACAAAACATATGCACACAACAATAGATACGATCGCATATCGTACATAAATATGCCAACACATAGCGTGTAAAAAGCAAATTTATATACAAAACTTAAACGCACCTACACTCTCAGCGCGAATAGCTCAGCAAGCTAACGCACTCAGTTCACGTACAGGAGCACAACTAAATGGCGCAGGTTCGAGTCCCGCCAAGTCAAATTTTTTGTTTTTTTTTTTCAACGTTTTTATTGTACTGCTGTCTTTTCTAATGCCTTAGGTTCTAAAACAAAATAAAAGCAATATTGCGTTCAAGTACGTATGTGGGACTGTGTTTTTTGCGCAACAGTTATAAGTATTTTTATTTTCATTATTATTTTTTTTATTTATTTTATAATATAACAAAAGTAAGGACTAAGGGGAACATTGGGTCTGATTGATTGTGAAGGGACCCGAGAAGTGAGAAAACTCAAACCAAAAAATTTATTTGAGATAAAACTGAGCATTTCACAGCCGGACCAGTTTCTTCAAGGGTAGGCCATAGGTATGCGCGAGACTTGCTATATGACTCATCTCAAGCTGTGGCAGTTGAGGAAAGGCAATATCACCGAGAAGCAGTTCCAAAATACATTTTGGCTGATGTTTTTTGATTCCTCCAAAATAAGGGCTGCACAATTGTGATCGAGCCAAACCAAGAATTGTGGGCACGAAGTCATGAGACAGAAAATGAATAATGTTTATTTATTTATTTATTTATTTATTTATTACAAGTACCTACATCGCCCATTGGGCATTGTTGTAGGGGGGTTACAGTAGAAAATATAATACAAAACAGCAAAATTAAAGGCAAATAAATCGTGCTTACAGTATACAGGAGAAATCAACACTTGTAGTACAGCGTTAGAACAAAAGTACAAAACACAGGATCATACAACGAAAGCAGAAATTATACTTATAAAAATCAACAACCAAGAGAAGTACTAAGCAAACGTTAAATATATGGGTTATTTCAGCAGCTCAAACTGCTGTTTCAATGGCTGTTAGGAAGTTAGAATCAGAGAATATTGGTATTTTTAGCGCATTCCACTCACTAATAGAATTTGGAAAGAAAGAGTATTTAAAGACATTCAATCGACAGGTATATTCTCTAATTTTATACAAGTGATCTTTCCGTTCGGACATATAACTAGGCGTCTTTAAATACCGCTCTTTATTTAGTCCAGTCTTACCGTGATATATATTATAAAGAAATTTAAGTCTTTGAACTTTCCGTCGTCCACAAAGGGGTCCCCATGTTGATTGTTTGAAAAATTGCCCTTAATAAAAGGAAGAGGTATGGAGTGCTACGTAGCTTAACTCGCAGTAGGAATTTTATATATACATATAGATAGTTTAAAATGGACAATGTTGCACACACAGATATTGGTTGAATTTCTTTGCAGCACAGTTGAAGCATCTATGTAGAACTGAAGCATCAAGAGAAGCTCATGTGTCCTCACTTTATTGCGCTTTACATAGCTTGTATGCGTCCATGCAGCCATGATATGATGTATTTTAAAGCATTTGTTTAACCTATAATCTTCTTATTCATTAAAGCTGGCCCATAAGTTGTGTCTTATGTAGCACTACAATTAAAGCATAATCTGCATGGTGGTCTGAAACAATGCTTTTGAAAATCTCAAAACGACCCAGCTCTATACACGACCATCCGAGCATCAATGAGAAGCACCATTATGTGTCCGTACATATCAGTTGTGCTCTCATAATTAATTATTTTTCTGACCACTCCCTCTGCCCCTACCTCGTATCTGTCGTGAAGCTGTGGCAAGTAGTGTATAGCTGTATTTATAGTGTAGGAGCACATACTATCAATAAAAAATTATTTTTGGGCTACATGAAATTACTTTTCATAGATTTTTATTTCTTTTGTCGGTGCTCAGGAGAGCTCAGCTCATGGTCGATATTTTAAAATGACATTTCTCTTTGTCAATGTTAAAGAGAACTGTTTCATTAATATTGACAAGTTCTTTCTCATTGAATTTAGTTCTCATTTTTATTGTTTCTACCAAAAAACGAGCCCATGAAGTTATGCTTTTTTTGCTTAATTTGTTTTCGTGTGACAGCATGCAAGTAAAATGACAGTTATTATCATTCCTTGTGAATGACACATTTTCCGTTTGACAGACTTTAGCACCTGGTCATCTGCAGAAGTTGTATTCATTCTGGAAAAGGGCGAACAGCGGTGACTGACAACACAGACTAGCCTGCGCTATTCTTTTGTACTATATATGTCACTGTGAATTCATTTATAACTTTATAGAGCTCGGATTTCCTGCTGAAAATGTGACAACAACTGTAGAGTTTCCACATTTTTGCAACAATCCACATGCCTTTCATACACTATTGCACATTTTCGTAAGCACCTTACAACATCTGTATATTTCCGTAAGACCTTACATTCGGCATTTTCCTTATGAAAGCTTCTGTACACTCCATACACTTTCCTTATCCTTCCATATCTTCCATAATGAACTCTCCGTATGCTCCATAAGTTTCCTTATCCTTCCATATACTCCATAAAAAGCCTTCCATATATGCCATACATTTTCCTTATCTTTCTGTATACTCCATAAAAAGCCTTCCGTATACGCCATACAATTTCCTTATCCTTCCATATACTCCATAAGAAGCTTTCCGTAAATGCTATACAACTTCCGTATATTTCCATAAAACTCCTTATTTTTTCCGTATGTAGCATAAGGAAATGTTACGGAGTCTATATATTTTCCGTAAGATTTCATACGGAACGTTTCAGTAGGGTATATAACATGCTTTGGTCATCATGCTAAAAGCCTTGACTACAAACTTGCTGAAGGCTTATTCACAGCTCTCTCTTTTTATATGTGTGTGTGTTTCTAAACTTGTGCATTACAAAATCACAAATATTGATAAGGCAATACAAGCGGTGTTGGATTAATATAATGTGATTATTCAAACACTTGCACAATCCTTCTCCAACTGCCCAGGAGACTTTGGTTTCTTTTACAGAAGTGTGGTCAGGGCGCTCCTTCTCTACAGCACATCCGCACCCGGAAGCCTAAAATAAAGACAGAAGTAATCACCAAGAGTTTCAAAAGACAGACTGTCCAAGATACAATATGATTTGTCATGCTGGAGGGTTCTTCGTTCTGTGTGAGTAGAAGTCAGCATCAAAATGCGTTTTGTTTTCAACAAAAAACATGCTTGTTGGAGGTCCCCCAGGCAAAACGCTGTGTAAACAACTTGACAGTACCTGGGGGCTTACAGAGGGTAGCACATACAACAGATTTCACATAAAAAAACAAACAGCATAGTAGAAAGGAAATATATATGCAAGAAACATCTCAGCAATGATTCAGCATGATGCACACGTGAAACATGAGTTAGGTTTGCGTAAAAAAGCTATTCATCAAGTAATTGCGCACATCGGATTTGAACAAACCGAATAAGGCACTAAAGTTATTTAGAGTTTAAAGAATTGTAAAGTGCCAATAAGCAATATTCTAGTCTAGCTCTACAATAGTGTGTCATGTATGCAGTACTAGTATTTGCCTGTTAGGTATGCTGTAGTCATGAATATATTCAGTTTTCTTAATACCTAAAACTTAGTATGTTGCAGTCCAGCTGTTCATGTTCAATAAATTATTGTTTATGGTGGCATTTAGGTTACAAAATTGATGCTGAAAATTCGGCAGATCCCATATACTTAGGGAATCGATGTTATGTGAAACACGCGGATGCAAAGTGAATGTACATAAATTTTTTTATTGAGCGATCTTATGAAGTATGGCTCAATATATGTACAAATTCTCGCACACACATACGTCAAACAGCCGCATATGTTTCATTTGTTATGGGGAGATGTTACACCCATGACAACATTAGCACTTATTTGTTGTTTCGTAACGATGCCAACAGAAACATGGATATTAGCCACACTAGAAGTGGTAGGCTGGTATGAAGCATTGGTGTTCGCGCTGGCACTCGCGAGGATGGTAGCCCTCAACACTGCTACAGAAATACTTCACAGGATGGTGCCCGACTACAATTGACTTTGATTCGACCTCACGGCTCCATCATAGGAGTGCATATGTAATAGTCATAAAATTTGATAGCCAGTACTGCAACGACAATGTTACACAAACATTGGAGACTATTTGGAAAGTATAACCGAGGCAGGGCATGGCTCTGTGGTAGAATACTTAACTGCCAAGCAGAATACTAGGTTTTGATTTCTGCTGGGACACTTGACTTTATTCTTTGCATTCATTTGGTCAATGCTGCTTATGTGAGATTTTCAACTTGATAGCGTTGAAGAGCTCGTGTCGCAGAAAACCCGCCGCCAGCATCTGCCCCGTTGGTTGTGAGCGAAAAATCGTCTGTGCATCTGTGATCAAAAAATCAAATTACCTACTTTCCAGAAACTCAAAGAATTCCTACTTATGACCTAATGGAGGCGTGCTAATTGTTGCAAAACAAAACCCCCAAGCCCTGTGTTGGGTGTCTAGTAATACTAGACACTCAACACAGGGCTTAACACACGGAAGTCCATTGACATCGGCCAAAAATTAACTTTTGATTAACAGTGATATTCCTCTTCCCCATTTCATGAACCACACAATACCATGATAATTGTACCCTGGTATTTTTGGTGGGCTATATCGCAAGAAAAATACAAGGCTTATGTCAAAAGAATGGCATCAAATTTTACCGACATGTCATCGAAATAGAGACACAGGCTACAGGTCTTATTTATAATGCTAAGAGCATTTAAGGTAAACGCACTGAAGATAGCTGGTGGCCTTTTTTACTATCTAGGTATCAATTTTTCACACTCTCGGTATCAAAATTCTGCCATGTCAGTCATACTTTACCGACATTGCAAGCTCAAGAAATGTGTGGCTCTGAAGGCATCAACACAGCGTTTTGCCAGATCTTCTAAGTAGGCAGTCCTTAATATTGCTAATGTTTCCATTTTTTTTGCTATAAATTTTGTGCCTTGCATGCAAATGAATCTCCATCCTACTCTTTTTTGCAATTGTGCTCTCACTAACTGCTTACGTTGTCTTGTGTTCGTTGACACAAATAGGACTACTTAATTTAAAATGAAAGGCCACTGTAGACAGACGTACGTTTTTTGTCTTATCCAGAACATTACATTTGTGACACCGAGCATAACGCACTATTATTTTTTCAAAGTAGGCTTGTTTGTTCCTACTCTGTCTGTAGTGTCAATATCATCACGAGTAATGGTTTTTCCATCATCGCACAAAAATTTCGGACAGCGTCAAAGAAAACCCTCATCTGGGACGCCTTTGATGTCAGATTATTCAACCTAGAAGACAGTGTAAATTCTTCAATTTTCATCTGAAGTTGCTTATTTTCACCTGGAAGTTTTTTGTGCTTGTTTCAAGGTGCGACAAGCTCTTCATGCAAAGCCTTTATTTCTAAAAAGAGCGCGTTGACACTGTCACCACCTTCGTTCCACACTTCTCGAAGGACCAAAGTTCAGCATGAATTTTGTGCTTGAAATCCTCTGCTTACCATGACAAACAATTCACAGGAAACATTAGTACTCTTGCTTGGCAGGAGTGCATGCAGTAATACTAACACAATTAAAGCAAGAAATAGGTCTCACCTGTGCAAAAATGATTTTGGCAAGCACTGTGAAGACCACACACACTGCTGCCAAACTGAGGGGAATATTGAGAGCACTTCATATAAGTAGGCAGCGTCCAGTAGCTTGGTGAGGCACAGCGCATGAGCAGGGTGAACAGAGCTGATGCTTGGAACAATGGTTCAGAGTTTGCTAGTGCTTGGGCTCCTTGACGTTGTCAGGAACTTTCCTTGAGCAGCCTCACTCACATGAAATGACAGACCGTGCCGAAGAATTTTTGCACCGGTGCAAAAAAATTATTTTGATGAGGTTTGTCGAGACTGCATCCGCTGCTTGCGAAATGGCAGTGAATGGCTAGAAACGCACGGCCAACATATATTTAGTGGCACGCAACTGAGAAATACAAAAAGGGCATGCTGCAGTATCAATACAATGAAACACATGCTGTTGCAGAGCTTTTCATGTCGATATCATACATGTGAATTTTCATTCACCTTTAAAGCTCGCTCATGCACAAAGATGAAGTTAGAACTCTTAGACGAAGACACCCCCTTTTAGCTGTATCGACTGCGCGTAATTAAGAGATAAGCATGCGTGAGTAATGCTGTTGCCTGCGATCAATAAATTCTGTTCTTGAAGCTGACCAAATATATGCACGAGTGCATCCATAGAAGCCCATTTGCATTTCTGTAGTTATGATACCCATGTGATGTGTTTCTTAGGTAAATATCATGCAATATGCACCATTTGAATACTTTATTACGTAAACTTGCAATACCACTGAATATACATGTAATTATGCGCATATGCATCCACTAGATAAAGCGTAAAATTAAAAGAACACTGACACATCAATTTTTCACCAAGGTAGTGGAGGGCTCCAGAAATTTCGACCACCTGGGGTTCTTAACGTGCACCCGAATCTGAGAACACAGGCCTACAGCATTTCCACCTCCATCAAAAAAGAAGCCACAAAAGCCGAAATATCCTGCGACCTTCGGGTCAGAAACGGAGAACCTTAGCGACTAGGCCACTGCGACAGGAGTTCAATCTCCCTGTTCCCCCGTGTAGGGTGGCAGACCAGCTTTGCTAGTCTGGCTAACCTCCCTGCTTTTCCTTCTCTACCATTTCTTCTCAAGAGTTCAACGAATGGAGCTTTCTTCAAACAACTAACATTCGGACGTGTATTATTTGCCTGAAATTAAGTTCACTAAATGAATATTGTCTGCTGCCTTTTTAGTGATCACTGATCTAGATTGTTCTGGTTGGCTGAAAAGGCACTACTCCTCACTTCTCATCAAACAGCACAAGCTGTCTGAGGACCATAGGGGGAAAAGTGGAAACGCTAAGACAAAACATCAATCTTGAACCACATGCCATCACAATAAAGCAGGCAAGCTTCTACAATATTGACCGGCAACCAGAATCTCAGACACTACAGATAACTACATAACATAATGGTTTCCCAACATGACGTAAAGGCAGCAGAATCACATTGTGCCTAACCTGCTTCATTATGATGACAATAAGGCCACAACGTTATTGGCCTCTACATGATAATAACAATTTACCTTGCAAATCATGTGACAATAACACTCAATACCACGTTATGAATCTTGCATCCTACCATGTGGTCTAAGTACCAACAAGATGGTTTATGTGACGTTGGTGCAAGCCAACAACAATCCCTTGTTCAACATTATTTTAATATTATTCAATTGGTCTCATGCGTAGGTCTTCAAAAAATGGCAGTTCAGATTTGTTCATTCTTAGATAAATACAATGTCTAAATTTGCATGTCAGAAGCAACACATGCACGCCTTAGGCACGCATTCTGTGATGTGTAACGTTACTGTGTTTTGAGCAATAAATTAGGTATTCATACAGTGCACATTCGACAGGTCACTTGTAAATCTGCAGTAAGGACAAAGAATTTATGATATTAGATAAAGCGTTACACTTGTATTCGAAAGTGTCATTGGAAGTAGGGCTAGAACTTCGTTTTAGAATGTTTGTAGACGTAAAGGTATTCGGCAAAGTTTTAACTTCAAAGCGGACCCACAATTCTTAAAAACCCGAACAATGCATTGATAGGTGAACAGGGGGGAACAAGCAGTACCACCAAAATTGCGCTCAAACGAGTGAATTACTGCTCAATCTAGCGCTTGCACAGCTAAGGTACGACTATTCGGCCACTCATAGACAAAATGTATTGACCCAGGCGTAATTGCACGCTTTGAGAACCGCACCTACAGCACGCTGTGTCAAGTTTACGCACACCTTATTAAGCTGAATATCATGGTAATATAATATTATACATGCCCGGTGGATGCAAACACGTATGGTCACACAGGAAAACACATCTAGCTTATAGTAGTCACAGACATTTAATGATCATGTAGCTGTTGAAAAGAGGACGCGTAACATATAAAACTTTCTTCATATACTTCTTTGGCACAGAAAACGAACAAGGGCGCGTAAATACCAACGCGGACACCACGTCATTCTTCTCCATTCTTCTAAATGAAATACGCAAAGATCTAATTCAACGCGAACCACAGGAATACTCCAACGCACGCGACACACAGACGACGCTTACGGCTTCCAGGCGCAGTCATCGAACGGCGTCCGACGGCAGTGCAAAAGTATAGTGATTCATAGCGTGCAGAGCATCGCCCGCCGAATCACAGCCGCACAGCGCACATTGCTTTAACCTTCTTCCCCACGGAAAAAATTCGTCCGCACGTAACGTCCTTGAGCTTAGACTTGAGCCTAATGAAATCATACACGCCAACAGGCTCGCTACGTTAATAACAACTCGCTTATCATCTACTAGCTAGGAAAACCTTTGTTCACAACGTTATTATACTATAGCGCTCCCGGTGTTAACCGCGGGAGGAGCCGACGACGCGAGCGGAAGCACAGCAGCCTGGATCGGGCGCGCCGCGGCCTTGGCGAGAGAAGCAAAAAACAAAGCGTCGACAGCAGAAACATCCACCTACCTTTTTAGTTTGGCGAGCGCTCGACGGTACGAAGCAACCGGTCCACAGAACACCCACTGGCCGGTCCTCTCTTGAATATAGTGCATCTTTGGAACAAGCAGCGCCGACAGAACACGAAAGACAGCGCAATCACACTTTGAATAACATAAAAAATTGACTTTAAACACTCGGCACACGGCCGTTCTGGCCTCCAGGAAGATTCCGCCATTTCTGTCCTTCTGACGCCACCAATCCGCATTTGCGCACTTAATCTTTTATATGATAAGTAAACAGATTGTTTCTGCCTAAATTTAAAGTAAAAAGTAGTGAAAATAGAATATACGCTAGTGTGTATTGCATAGAATATTTCTTAACTTTGAAAAACAAAAAATAACATAACACGCATTCGCACGAAATTTGAAATGTCAAAGAGCGCGCGAAATTTGAAACGTTTGCTTGTGTATTTCTTATACCGATACCTTGTTAACATCTGTAAATTGGTTGAGTGGTTAAGCTGGCTGTTCAAAACAGTGTTAAAACGGTTGTATATTATTACAAATTACAGGCAGCAAGCAAAATTTGTCACAACAAAATAAGCGTACTGGTTCGCAAACATTATTTTAGCTGTCTTTAGTCAATTTTCTTTAGGAAAAGGTTTTAGTCAAGGCTCATTTTAACTTGCTTTGAAGAATAGTTCTATGAACGAAATCATGAAAAGTTTCTTTAATGTTATAATAATAGAACGTCAAAGTCCATAGCCTGTCATAACAATTGGTGACACGCGTGAACTGATACATTGTAAGGTTAACAATTATTTGAACAACACAAAAACTATTTTATCTACCACGGTCTTGTTCGTTTCTATTTCTTTGCATTAAGAAATGTATGATTTATATATATATTGTCATGGACAAAGCTTTGTTTGCAATGTCAGGCGCAAACGAGGCAGAGAGCTCTATATGTGTAAGTCACAATCCTGTTGTAGCTCTACAAGCTGCGTACTCCGCCATTGGCTAGTGAGCTTGTAGCGCATAGCTTGGTCAGCGCCGGTCGTGAGGCGACGAGAAAAAGGCAGCAAGAATGCAAGAACCAGTGCAGAACTTACGTTCAGCCGGGCACTATCGCTATTCAGATATCCGTTACTGCAGTGGGGCTATTAATGAGACCATGGCGTCTAACCAGACATCTAAAAGCTATTGGTTATGCTCTATGACCACGTTACTCACAAAGTTTTGTCGGCGACTGTGCACCCTAATCGGTGCTCATGAGCACCCATTAGTTGTTGCACCCTTTTTGCACCCTAGTTTCCACCCTTTTGATGTGTTCACCCTTTAGGTTCCACTTGTAGGGTGCTGAAACGCGAATAGGGTGCTGAAAGGGTGTGCTTAGGGTGTCGAAACCCTTTTTGACACCCTTATGGGTCAGCGTTGGTTTAGTGTGTAAGGTACTCGACTACTGACCCGCAAGTCGGTGGATCGAATCCGGGCTGCGGCGGCTGCATTTTCGGTGGAGGGGAAAATGCTGCAGGCCTGTTTGCTCAGATTTGCGTGCACGTTAAAAAACCGCAGGTGGTCAAAATTTCCAGATCCCTCCACTATGGCGCCTCTTATAATCATATCGTGGTTTTGGGATGTTAAACCACACAAATCGATCAGCTGAGACATTGTATTAAGCGAGAATGTATCAGTGAGATTCTACTGTATAGGTCCACACAACTTCACGATCTTACATATTCAACGGAAAATTATTGTCGTCTAGATTCAAATTTTGAATTAACAGATAGTGTGCGTCCAGACTGAGTTCAATCGGCAGCTGACGCACTAGGCAAACTGATTGACAACAGTGCAACCACGAGAGTAATAAGTATGGCTGTACTGCGGCTCCGCAGACGCATACCTAATTCACAGAAAGGTCCTAGTGGGTATGCACCACAGAAATGGGGCAAATATTACCACTCACTACTGATTCATAAAAATTTAGAAAGAAAAAAGTCAATTAAAAAATAATTAGCAAAGAAATAATTGTATACATAAATACATAACCTGCTTGTTGCGCTTGTAGGCCACATAAACTGAAGTTGAGCTGCTTTAAAAAGCATATGCTGAAGTTTTAAAAGTCTTAATAAATGTATAAATATAAAAAAGTAAGCAAACAAAATCCTTGTGTGACACAGCTTGGCTGGTCACCCACCTTCACAGAGTGGAATAGCTCCAGCTTTTTCCAGAAATCATTGCAACACCTCCCCCGCAAAAACATGCACATATAGTCGGATTTATTCATTGTAGCCCACTTGGAAGGTTATGCTAATTTCATTTACCTAAAAAGCCTCAACAACTGCCGACGAGAAGTGATCATTGTACACGATTGCCGACAAGTTTTTCGGCTACTTTTAGCAATCGCAAAATATCTACTACCGGCAATAATGATGAATTATCATCGTATCCATGTAATTCATTGATAAAATATTTTAGCTGATTGAGTGACGGCATCGTTCTTTGGAGACAAGGCGCACGTTTTTCAGTTTTTGTGCACTATTGGTAAGGAACACACATCCAACACTGACTTAACGATAATAAGCATTTTTGTTGTTTCAAGTTTTCTTTACCTGACATGTGCTTAAAATATTGTGCTACACACTTGATGATAACAGATGCATGTTTAACAAGGCAGACATGGGCATTTCGGCAGGATATTGAAAATATTGTTTAACTATTCTTCAAATGCTTGATGCAAGCAGATAACCATCGCATATTATATAAGTTGTCATGGTGTTCAAGTAATGTAGCATTACTACCTGCAATCTTGACAAAATTATTGATACTGTATTAGCAGCTACTCTGGAACATCTGACAGTTTATTGCAATACTTACACTTGCTTTAAACTTGGTCTACAATGACTCATTTCACGCGTTCATAGACAATCGATCATAATGCGTACCTTAAATAATGAAAAGGGGCTACATGCGCAAAAATGTCTTGTATGCAAGCTGCTGTTCAGGGCACGTGCACGCAACTACACAAATCGAAAACTGAGACGTACACTCCTGAATATTTCATGGTTTCCATTTCATGAACACACTTCACAATACCGGATAGAATCGCTCAAATGTGAGACGGTCCACAGAACTTCACCACAGCGCTACACACAACATCACTCGTACGGCGTTGCGCATTACGAATAGCAACAATGACGGGCAATAAAACTTGCCCATCCTTATCGTAGCAGAAGCTAACGCTCGCAAGCGTTCAAAATTTATGCATACTATTTCCTGCGACGAACGGCACAGAACACACCCTACGCTAACACTTGCTGCGATGATTAAAAACTTTTCACTCCAGCGTGCACTAAACGCATACCCTGCTTTAGAAAGGTGGATGATTACATCACGGAAATCTTCAAAGTTCTTTGAAATTACACTTGAAAGATGGATGGTAGAACCCAGGAAACACACGAAACGACGACACTCGCATCAGCAAACACACTTTCTACACTGTCCTCGTTTCTTCGTTTCCACTGTCGATCACACATGCCGAAGGGGTAGTGAGCACTGGCTGACGACCGATATCTTCCCGGGAGTCTCACAGCGCTTACGATGGTCACAACGATAAAATCAGCTATTCTTTTTCCATGTCGCTGCAGCGCCCGCTTCAGCAAGCGCCATGTTTGCCAAGCGAGCCGATGGCGCGGCCGTCCAGGCCGTTTTTCGCAGTAGCCGATGAGGATGAGCCATGCGAGCTGGCTTGCGGCTTGCAAAAGTTGAGAGCCGCTCTGCCTGACGTCACAGAGACGGCCGCTCTTGCCCGTTTGTGCGGTGCGGGTGTGCGGAGCGGCTTTGCGGCTAGCACGTGTATTACACAGGCTAGTTAAAAAGCTGGTCCTTGGGTTAGTCGTCATCGCATGGCAGGAGAGGTTGAGAGGTCGTTCTACGCGCCGCAGTTTAAAATAAAAATAAATATGTAAGAGCGCCAGGTGCTGCATCATTGACACATCCAGCATGTTGCTCAACCGCGAGGACGTAACAAATGTGGCAGTCGCTAGTTCACACTTTTGATGTGTGAGCGTTTTGAGCTCCCTTTTTTAGGACTTCAGCAGTACGCTAGAAATATCAAGCTGTTTTTTATTCTTCGTGTGACTTCTCAGTTTCTTCCCAGATTGCTCTCATTGCTTCACTCGCGCGGCGACAGTGTGACTTTTTAACTTTTGACTTTTAGTTGTCCTTTAATCTCTAGGAGCTGCATATACTTACCAATATAATTGGGCCTGTAGCATCCAGGTTGGTTGGTTCTTCTCTCTTCTGCCGAGGAACTAAACTATCATTCGAAATATTTGTAGTGGTGAGTTATATACGCTCTGACACGTCATTCATGAACGTGCTAAAATCAAAGAAATATTTAGGGTAGATGCGTCTAGACACAAAACTAATCTTCAGACAGACATTGGAAATAAAACAAACAAACTCTCTCAAACTATCCTAATAATAGTTCTTTATGCACTATACAACTGCATCTAAAGTCATATATCTTGAAGCTCGTAAGTTTATTTCGGAGCCTGAAGTAAAAAAGAGACATTTGTCTGAATATTGAAAGCTTTTTTTCACAGGATCCTTCAGAATGCACTAAGGAAGAATAATATTTTTTCTGGCTGAAAATGGGATGAAACAATAAAAGGAGTTTTACCCACACACGCCCAAAAACTGTTGACAACTCAACTGAACAAAAAAATTCACTTCGGAAAATCTTGTAAAAATGAAGCAGCTTTTTTTTCTCTCTAACACACTGACGATAGCCTAAACATCACAGATTTACCTAATTTCAATAACGGGGCTCAAACACATCATAGAGAAAGAAAGGCCAATTGTTGCCCTGACTTTGTTTTCCGTGACTTGTTTAGTAATAAAAAAATAAAAGCGTGAAATTGCATGTAATTTTCGCTCCTGAGCCCCGCACCTTCCGAAAGCTGGATTGAAAAAAGAAGTCGTGACAAACGAAATATTCTTGTGATTAGAAT
The DNA here is from genome assembly GCA_013436015.1 of Rhipicephalus annulatus. NCBI lineage: Eukaryota > Metazoa > Arthropoda > Arachnida > Ixodida > Ixodidae > Rhipicephalus > Rhipicephalus annulatus. The sequence continues at coordinate 308,217 of WOVY01009247.1, forward strand.
AACATTATACGTTGTGGTATAATATACAGCCGTCTATAAAACCAAGAAAATTGCGCTGACCGTTTGACGCTATGGAACATTTAGCGACTATTCATGAATGACAAAAAAAGATGCGAAGAAAAGTCAAATAACTTAGTACAATACTAACCCGCAGCTGGCGCGAAACCAGGTGGGTAATCCTGATACAAATGCTGAAAAGCAGGGTCGTATGCGGGCTGGTAAGGTGTGCCGTAAGGGTCGTCCCCATTCGGGTATGCATCAGCGTAGGGGTCATATTCCCGCTCGATGGCTGCAACATAAACAGGGACAATGATTAGAATTGTCTCTAACTTTTCAATTATACATATGCTACAATTAGTACCATTATATTAGGTTACTATAACATACACTCATGCCATAGCGAGAGTTCATACTGGTGCGCCAAGAAATATAGCTAATGTGGTTTATATAGGGTTCCCGCATGGCCCTCAGCCACCATATCCTTCCATCTATTGTTCTGAGCGGACGAAAAGATGCTCTTGCGGAACATGCTGGTTATTGGGCACGGTCATGTTTCCTGTGACCGCGATGTATATTCTGCATAGTTATGATGTCAGAAATGGGCGTCTTTCGCGAATAAGTTTCAATCAGCCTTTCGCGTACGTTTTAGTGTCTCTCGTGTCCCGTTTTGAGAAGCTTGGAGTAATTTTATCGTAAAATAATATACACAACACTTGCACGAAGAAAACTTTCGCATGCGAAATAGTTATTTAGCCGCTAGTACACATTCGTCCCGAATACTGAATCACTTGTATGAGCTGTCCACCTTACTAATCATAATTCAAGCATTCGATGTGCCAAATATGCACTTGCAGACATTTTTGTGGTTATGTATGACTACGGTATCTTCAACTGAACATTGAACAAAAATTATTTTCGGTCGTAGTTAGAGTAAACATGTATTTCATATAATACGGAAGGACACGTTGGTGGGCTAGTCAGTTAATGTTCATTCAAAAGCCACGATTGTGGCCATTTCGCACAAATAAATATTAAGAGGAGTGCTGCCTTTAGCCCATCCCTAGTTATTTCATTGCTCGAAATGAAAGGACTGTATTCTATGCAATGATTCATTGCGTTCTTACATTGCCCACGATTGCTTAAGTGCACCTCGAAATTACATTGCACGTTTATTTTATATCAGTCTTAAGATACACATCGTACATGCAGGTTATCTCAAATACAGATGACGACACAACAGGACTGGAACTTTCGACCAGCAGCGCAATGCATCCAGCAATCTCTGGTACCGTGGTGTGATGAAACTCGTCCTCAAAAAAAAACGCCGCTCTAGAGACACAACTTTGCTGGTATCAGTTTACGAATTCTCATGCTATAGATGAGCACTTAAATAATCGGCTGGCGTAGGCTTGCGCTGCCTTGCAAAACAAACAACGTGAAAAAAATTCAATATTCATCGGCACCATCGCAATGAGAATATGCAAAGAAAAACTTTTTGCGTGATACAAAATAAACTACAAATTACACAAATACACGTATGACTAGTAATACTATGCCAGCGTGCCGATCAGGTGGAATTTGCTTCTAAAAAGCAATTAAAATTGAATTTCAGGTTTAACCGAATTTGGGCCGCGTTTCATCAAAGTAAATCTAGCAGCATGTTCATATAGCAGTTTGAAGAAACGTAAACTTTATTTATTTCATGCAGTCGAAACTTACACCCCTTAATTTGTAGTTATAATGTTACTGAGAAATGCCTAACGTGCAGGGAAGTGTACTTATGTAAGCAAAAGAGTGGCCACAATGCTCCGTGTATGACCTTTTGAAAGAATTCAATGGGCTGTGCAGTGTAGTTCCTGCAACTGCGTGTTGATTTTTAGCTTACGTTTTCGTTGACCTTGTGGGGCTGCTGATCACTCTCTGTAAAGTTGCTTGCGCCGTCTGCCGCACGTGTCACACCCCAAAGCCGCATTTCGAGTTACAACAACCGAGTGGTAGGTGGCGTTGATTGCCGCTGTCAACAGGCCCAGATGGCATTCCAATTAGGCTGATAAAGACATTAGGTCCGAAGTCTAAGCAGGCTTTGAGAGAGGCAGTGAGCAAAATAATAATCGATGGTGAAGTTCCCGATGGATGGAAACATAGCAGGATGAGCATGATATATAAAGGAAAGGGGGACAAAGCTGACATTAACAATTACCGTCCTATAACAGTGACATCAGTGGTCTACAGGCTGGCGATGCAGATTATAAAGGAAAGACTGCAGGCATAAATAGAGGATGAGGGGGTGCGGGGGGAACTGCAGAATGGATTTCGAAAACACAGGAGGTTGGAAGACAATCTGTTCTCACTGACTCAGTGCATCGAAATTGCAGAAAAGAAACACAGGCCCCTGTGGCTAGCATTTTTGGATATCAAGGGAGCGTACGATAGCGTGGTTCAAGAGGAATTGTGAGAAATACTGGACACACTAGGCTTGGAACATGAAGTCACTAATCTTTTAAAGGGCATCTATAAAAGTAACAAGGTAGTTGTAAAGTGGAAAAAAACAGGTATCCAAGCCTGCAGAGGTAAAACGGGGGCTCAGGCAGGGGTGCCCCCTGTCACCCTTATTATTCATGATGTACCTACAAGGATTAGAGGCAAAATTAGAGGGAAGTGGACTGGGCTTCAACCTCTCTTTAGTCAAACAAGGAAAACTTATTGATCAGGCACTACCAGCATTAATGTACGCAGATGATATAGTGCTAATGGCCAACAACAAGGAAGATTTGCAGAGATTGATGGACATCTGCGGTAATGAGCAAGATAGGTAAGATTTTAGATTCAGTAAGGAAAAATCAGCGGTTATGATTTTCAATGACAACGAAGGTAGTGAGCTTAGAATACAGGAGGTCACGCTAGAGATAACAGATACATACATATATCTGGGTGTATGGATAAGCAATGGGACCGAGTACCTGAGGGAACACAAAATATACGTGACGACTAAAGGTAACAGGAATGCAGCAGTGATAAAAAATAGGGCACTGTGGAATTACAATAGGTATGATGTTGTGAGAGGAATATGGAAAGGGGTGATGGTTCCTGAGCTGACGTTCGGCAATGCGGTCTTGTGCATGAGATCAGAAGTTCAAGCAAGATTAGAAATTAGGCAACGTGGAATAGGTAGGCTTGCTTTAGGAGCTCACGGGAATACACCAAATCAGGGAGTACAAGGAGATATGGGATGGACATCATTTGAGGACAGGGAAGCTAGCAGCAAGATAAAATTTGAGAAGCGATTGAGAGAAATGGGGGAGGAGCGTTGGGCTAGGAAGGTATTCAGCTACTTGTACATGAAGAATGTCGATACAAAATGGAGGAAGCGAACCAGGAAGTTGACTGGTAAATACTTAAAAAACAGCAGGTGGCCAAACAAAAAAGAACTATCGGTTGAGAAGAAAGTGAAGGAAACGGAGACTGACATGTGGAGAATGGACATGATTAAGAAGTCCGCACTAGAAATCTATCAAACTTTTAAGCAGAAAATTGCCAAGGAAAGAATCTAGGATAATACTCGGGGTAGTTCTCTACTGTTTGAGGCTAGGACGGGAGTACGGTGAACCAAGACTTATCGGGCCAAATACGAAAGAGTAGACAGAGTATGCAGTGCATGTGGAGAGGAAGAAGAAACTGCCGAACACTTGATAATGTTCTGTAAAGGGCTTCACCCTTTAGTTCAGGATGATGGCGCAGAGTTTTTCAAAGCACTGGGGTTTAGGGACCGGGAGGGCAAAATATACTTTAAGCGGATAGACACAACTAGAAGGAGGTTATGTTATTGGTGGCTAAAGTCAAGGCACGAGTGAAAATTAAACTCTTCACTGCAAAGTATGAATCCTCAAACTCACTTTTTAAGGAAAAAAATATAGTTTTTGGTTCATTAGGTATTACGGCTTGGTGGCGCTAGCCACCGCCCGATCTAAAGGATACAGCCATATCCATCCATCCATCCATCCATCCATCCATCCATCCATCCATCCATCCATCCACGGTTCGGATTACCACGGCTCGGACTGTCATGGTGAGTGGACGTGTTTTTGAACGCTCCCGATCAATTGCGCAGATAAGTGGTGTTGCATGTTTTGAGCTTGTCTTTATATAATAATGCAACAGTTAAAATCTTTGTAGCACTTATTACATTGTATGGCTTTTCGGGGGTCTGTCACCAGGTATTTATTAGTTTTTGCGTGTATTTGTGTTTTTATTTGTTTTTTTCTTGCCACCCTGTGGGGGAGGTGCACGTACACCGAACACACAAATTTTTGTAGTAGAGCTTAGACTCTTTTTCGTAGGGCAGGGATCGTATTTTGTAATTATCGAGTGAGACAAGTCATAAGAACAATTGGTGTCATGAAGACATGGTTAAAAAGACTGTAAAGTGTTCAGGATGCGGGGTGAGTTTGAAAATGGACCCAAGTGTAGAAGCTGATGAAGAAGAGGCTGACGCGAAGTGTAGGCAATGTGAGGTCGAGCAAAAATGAAGAAAATGATGGTTGCCCAGAGTATACTGCAGATGAGAATCACCGAGCTAGAGACTGCGTTGGCGACAGAGCAAGAGAAGAGAAGGGCAATGGGAGAAAGGCTGAAGTCCACCGAGGAAGCACTAGCCAAGGTGAACAAAGGAGCGGCTTACAGAGAGAACAGTGGGGAACCGGCAACCAGAACGCCGGAGATGAAAGAGCAAGCAAGTTTGGAAAAAACAGGTTCAGCCGGTTCAATTGTCGCGAGGCCCAGATTCAGCGAAGTAGTGGTGGGGCTGAGAGGGGACAAATCAGCTGGCGTCACAGGTGCAAGTAACCCCCAGGTGCAGGACGCTCCAGCTGGAAAGTCAACGCATGTGATAATTGCCGGGTATTCGAATTCAAATCCATGCAGAGAAGCAATCAAAGAGAGGGTAAGAGGCGACAATAGGGTTGTAGTAGAGGCGTTCCCAAGACGCAAGTTGGAAGCAGTCATGAGGCAAGCGAGCGCAAAACTCAAAACTACAGCTGATAGATGAAATCTCGTGATACTTTCAGGCGGTTTAAACGATGCCTTAAATGGAGATACAGCAGGACTAGCAACCACACTGGCGAAAGGGGTCGATGACATGCGCGTCACTTCTCCTCAGGTACAGGTAGTGCTATGCACGATACCGGAGGTACCGGTGCGTCAGCAACCTGCAAAGAGCGATTGCAACGCAAACCAAGAGATATGGCGGATGAGTCGAGAGAAAGGCATTGAGGTGGTGGAAACAAACACAGAGGTGCATAGGTGGGGTGGGTTTCAACGAGACAGAATTCACTTCGACGGGCGGCTAGGTCGTGAGGTGGGTTGGCGACTTCCAGGACGCGCAGTGGCTTTTGGGGGGGGGGGGGGGATGGAGGGGCACGCGAGCTCTTCTGGGTACAGGATAGCTAGTAACGAGGAAAACAACCAGTGAGACTCTTGACAGATGGTATGGATAGATACGATTCCACAGTGGCACCAGTATCTAAGATAGGTAGAGTCCGGGGCAGAAATAGACGTAGCCACGAGCGCCGGGCCAATTCAGACATACGGTATATTAACATGCAGGGTGGCAGGAACAGACTAAAGTGGAAAGAGATAGAAGAACAGCTAAGGGAGGAGAGGCCGATAGTATACCGTTTTGAAGAAACACTTCTTAGGGACATGGAACAACCTCCTAACAGTCCGGACTACGCGTGGGAATATTGTAATAGAACAGAAGGCAGCAGAAAGGGAGTTGGTATTTGGGCATTCATTCATAAAAGTATAGACTGGCAAATGGTCAAGCAGGAGCGCAAGGAACATTTATGGCTAAAAGGGGAAGTGGCAGGGCAAACGACACTCCTTGGTTTCATGTACTTGCGGACGAGAGCAAAGGCCAGAGAGGTAAACCAGGCATTGGTAGAGTGTATATCAAAGGACATTAGGGAGTTAGGAGGGGAGTGCGGGATAATTATACTAGGCAATATGAATGCGCACAAAGAAGAGATAGATGGCTATACCGACCCGAAAGGCAAAATGATCGTGGATATGTGTGAAAGGCATGATTTGATCATTTCCAACAGTACCGATAAGTGTGAAGGGCAAATAACATGGGAAGTAGGAAGGCTGCAGTCGACGATAGATTCCGCAATGATGTCGCATAGGATGTATGATAAACTTAGGGGAATGCACATAGATGATGGTGGCTCCAGAAGTCTGGGTAGTGATCACAAACGTATCAAGCTAAGTTTTGGAAGAGCACTGAAAGTGGGAAGGAGACAAGATGAGCAACAACAGGAAAATTGTTATTCAGAAAGGCAAATATAAACAGCTACTAAACAAATTGAGAAAGTAATCACTGAGGAAAATAAAACAGTGTGGACATACACCAATCGAATTAGACTGAGCTAGAGCTTGCAAAGGCACGTGAGAAGTCACCCCAGAAAAGAAAACACAAACCCAAAATTTGGTGGGATGAGGAAGTTAGGAGAGCCATAGCAAAACGTCAAGAAGCCTCTAGGGAACACAGCCAGGCTAAGCAGTGGGGTGAACCGACAGATGATGTTAAAAGAAAATGGGAAATTTTTCTTAGCTGTAGAAGGGATGCATCCGTTCTGATCAATGAAAAGATTAGAAGAAAGGCAGCTCAGTGGCTTGCAGAAGTACAGAAAAAAGTAGAAAGGCAACTGCAAAATTTTTGAGTCATCTAAACTCCCTCAGAAATGATACGAGCCTAGGGCAGAGGTTTATAACTACAGCTCAAGGTGCTAGGCTAGAAGGGGACGAAGCTATTGAATATATAAGAAGAAGAGTGACAGAAAAAGTTCAACAAAGAAGTGCTTTATGTGCCACAATTGACAAGGATGAATCTATTGGCTAAATGGCTCCACTTTCCCAACAAGAGTGGGAAAGGGCTGAGAAGAGGGTTCCTAGGAGTACATCAACAGGCCCAGATGGCATTCCAATTATGCTGATAAAGACATTAGGCTTTGAGAGAGGCAGTGAGCAAAATAATAATCGATGGTGAAGTCCCCGATGGATGGCAACTTAGCAGGATGAGCATGATATATAAAGAAAATGGGGACAAATCTGACCTAAACAACTACCGTCCTATAACGGTGACATCAGGTTTCTACAAGCTTGCGATGCAGATTATAAAGAAAAGACTGCAGGCAGGAATGTATAGAGGATGATAGGGTGGTGGGAAAACTGCAGAATGGGTTTCGGGAACAGGGGAGGTTGGACGACAATCTGTTCTCAATGACGCAGTGCATCGAAATAGCAGAAAAGGAACACACGCCCCTGTGGCTAGCATTTTTGGATATCAAGGGAGCGTACGATGGCGTGGTTCAAGAGGAATTGTGGGGAATACTGGACACACTAGGTGTGGAAGAAGGAATCCCTATTCTTTTAAAAAATATTTATATAAAGGTAACAAGGTAGTTATAAAGTGTAAAAAACAGGTATTCAAGCCTACAGAGGTAAAGTGGGGGCTTAGGCAGGGGTGTCCTCTGTCACCCTTATTATTCTTGTTGTACCGACAAAGATTAGAGGCCAAATTAGAGGAAAGTGGACTGGACCTCAAACTCTCTTTCGTCAAACAAGGAAAACTGATTGAACAGGCATTACCAGCATTAATGTACGCAGATGATATAGTGCTAATGGCCGACAACAAGGAAGATTAGCAGATATTGGTGGACATCTGCGGTAATGAGGGAGATAGGTCAGATTGATGATTCAGTAAGGTAAAATCTACAGTCATGATTTTAATGACAATGAAGGTAGTGAGCTTAGAATAGAAGAGGGCACGCTAGAGATAACAGATAAATACGAATATCTGGGCGTATGGATAAGCAATGGGGCCAAGTACCTGAGTGAACACGCAATATACGTGACGACTAAAGGTTACAGGAATGCAGCGGTGATGAAAAACAAGGCACTGTGGAATTATATTAGGTATGATGTTGTGAAAGGAATACGGAAAGGGGTCATGGTTCCTGGTCTGACGTTCGGCAATGCGGTCTTGTGCATGAGATCAGAAGTTCAAGCAAGATTAGAATTTAAGCAACTTGGAATAGAAAGGCTTGCCTTAGGAGGTCACGGGAATACACCAAATCAGTGAGTACAAGGTGAGATGAGATGGACATCCTTTAAGGGCAGGGAAGCTTGCAGCAAATAAAATTTGAGAAGCGATTGAGAGAAATGAGGGAGGACCGTTGGGCTAGGAAGGTTTTCAGCTACTTGTACATGAAGAATGTCGATACAAAATGGAGGAAGCGAACCAGAAAATTGACTGGTAAATACTGGTAAATACAGCAGGGGGCCAAACCAAAAGGAATTATTGGTTAAGAAGAAAGTGGAGGAAGCTGGGACCAATATGCGGAGAATTGGCATGATTAAGAAGTCCGCACTAGAGATCTATCAAACGTTTAAGCAGAAAATTGCCAAGAAAATTATCTATGATAATACGCGGGGTAGTTCTATACTGTTTGAGGCCAGGACGGGAGTATTGCGAACAAAGAGTTATCGGGCGAAATACGAAGGGGTATACACGGTATGGAATGCGTGTGGAGAGGAAGAAGAAACTGCCGAACACCTAATTTTGTTCTGTAAAGGGCTTCACCTTATATTGAGGATGATGGCGCAGGGTTTTTCAAAGTACTGGGGTTTAGGAACAGGGGGAAAATATTCTTTAAACGGGTAGAATCAACTAGAAGGAGGTTATCTGATTGGTGGCTAAAGTCAAGGCACGAGTGAAAATTAAACCCTTCACTGCAAAGTATGAATCCTCAACCTCACCATTTAAAGGGAAAAAAAGAATTCTAGTTTTTGGTTCATTAAGTATTACGGCTTGATGGCGCTAGCCACCACCCGATCTAAAAGGTACAGCCATATCCATTCATCCATCCATCCATCCATCCATCCATCCATCCATCCATCCGGTGAATTCTCTCTCTTGCCTACTCATATGGCGGAGCACCAGTGTCCTGGAGGCTTCCGGGCTGGTATACGCGGATGATGTTTTCCTGATGGCTGAAATTCTGTGTGACCTGCAGCAGCTCGTTTTATTATCGGCAAATCACCTAAGCAAACTTGGACTCTCCTTCAATGCCAAGAAATCAGCAGTGCTGGTGTTTGCAGGCACAGATATAACTGAGGCAGTGTTGCTGCCGGAGGGTGGGCAGATTCCATGGAAGGAATAGTACAGATACCTCGGTGTCTAACTCAGTACATCAGGGCAAGTTCTACACAGTCACGAGGAAAACATCCGCCAAACATCACGCAACGCCACGAACGTCATGCGCAAACGAAGTATTTGGGGTTGTAACCAATTCACCCTGGTTCAGGAAATGTGGAAGTGTGTGCATGTCCTTTGCTTGTCGTTTGCCAACGCTGTACTAACCTTTTAACCAGGAACCAGACAGTGGCTGGAACGAGGGAAGCGGGAGGTTGGTCAACTGGCCTTGGCATGCCACGGACGAGTTGCTATAGAGGCCATTCAAGGAGACATTGGATGATCTTCGTATGAGGCCCAAGAAGCCAGGAGCAAGATAGCCTACGAGGGCCGCCTGCGTCTCATGAATGACAACAGGTGGGCAAGACGCTTGTTCCGATACACCAGCCTGACTGGAATAACGACACAGTGGACTGCGCGGGTGTACACACTGCGCCGAAAGTTTCGTTTCTTCGCGAAACCCGTGAAGGCAAGCACAGAGTGCGGAAGGGCCCTTGCCGTCCAAGAACAGGTACGGGAGGAAGAGAACGAGCAATGGCGAAGGGCGATGCGTTTCAAAGCAACCTTGACGGTATATCGAAGTTGAAAGAATGAAATAGAAAAGGAGTCCATGTACGACAACAATGGCGGTAGTGGCCTTTTGTTCGAAGCGCGGGCTGGGGCACTACGAACCCTTGTGTACCGTCGCCGATTTGACGAGAATACTGATGACACGAGTGCGATGTGCCGGGTATGCGGGCGGGAAGAAGAAACCACCCCCCATCTAGCGCTACGCTGTACGTGTTTGTGTCCACACCAACGAAAGGGCACCACACTGCCCGAGGCTCTGGGAATTGTTCGCAAAGATGACCCAGGGCCACCCACAGGCAATGGAGCGGCTGGTACAGTGAACTATGTGGCAGTACGCCCCACCAAAACAAGGCTAGTGCAGTGGTGACGCACGACACAACGGTAAGGGCTGCGGTGTGGGCAAAATTGAAGGTGTGCAGATGCGACTGTGTACGCCTGTGGAGTGTTTTGTTTATTTACTTTTTAAGTGTTTTTTACTCTCGCTAGGGCAGATTAATCTGGCCGCCCGATACAAAGGTATCAGCCTCAAATCATCATCATCGTCGTCATCATCATCATCATGCTTGTGACAGTGGTAGCGCCAGTAGTGACCCCTGGTGGAAGGCAAGCCTTGGTGGCGGGTGAGAGTTGAGCGAGCCTTTTCTGCGCGTGGCGGCTGCAGGGAACGGTTGTCTCTAGCGTGGGTCCTCAGCGCGCAGGCCCACGGTGCCACGCGCCGAAAGGCCCATGGGGTCAATCAAGCGTTGGCGACGCCGCCTTGGGTGTGTTATTGTGTGTTTGTCATGTTTTAAGGTGTATAGAAAATGTGTGTAAGGATGTCTTAGTGGTTTGATCACGATTGATGTATCGATTTGGTGGACAATATTCTCCATCTAAAATTAGTTAAATAAATGTGTGTATGTGTTTGCTGGTTTGTACCTACCGCATATTCTGTGTCCGTTCACTCCAAGAGTGTAGCGTGGCGCTCGCTCGCCAATTTGAGACCCCACAACGATAATGTCATATTTACATTATGATATTAAACAAAGAGTTGTCTATGCAACCTTGCCCCTTTAACTGAATTGTCAATTTTGACGGTATATGTTATTCAATAAGGAAATATTCCCGGAACAGCGTCGCATAATGACACTCAAGCTGCTCAGTGAGGCACATACTTGCGTACAACACGGCCTTTTAATCGCCGCAGGAACAGTTTAGGGTTTGCGCAACGTTCTCTGATGCAGCACGGCACGCTAAGAGTGCCTCCAGTCATGGTGGCCCTTGGGTAGGTTTGAAACGTAGATTCCTGCTAAAAGTAGCCTATCGCTACATTTGTAGCCAGATTGAAAAGAAGCGGCGTTTTCAGTAGAGATTATATAGTTGAACTATAAATATTGTCATATTGAGTAAAAATGACCATATACTTATTGCTTGTCTTCAAGCCACAAATAAGTTTCAACGAAAATAACAAGTTTTAAAAAATTGTTGCAGCAGCTTTATAATTTTTATAACCATATAAATTTTATGGAGCTACATAATTTGAGTCCAGCTTCAGGTAATAAAATCTAGTTGATATAAACAGTCCATCTTCATTTTGTCGCAGATCTCTGCTTTTGTGATACAAAAACACGCGCCGCTCATTGACAGTAGAAACGATTAGCGCAGCCCCGCCACGGTGGTCTAATGGCTAAGGTACTAGGCTACTGACACTTAGGTAGCGGCATCGAATCCCGGCTGCGCAGGCTGCATTTTCGGTGGAGATGTAAATGCCGTAGGCCCGTATGGTCACATTTGGGTGCATGTTAAAGAACCCCAGGTGGCCGAAATTTACAGAGCCCTCCACTATGGTGTCTCTCATATTCTTGTAGCAGTTTTGGGACATTAAATTCCCCATATCAATCAATCTATTGGCGCTTATAGCATTAGCATAGATGGCATGCAGCGGGAACAGCGTCATAGTTACACAATTCCCAACATGCAAGTCACTAGTGACTTCCGTGCGTTGCGCTCCGGTGTTTCAACGTGCGCCAGCCTGCTGGGGGTGCTTTACAGAGCGGTTTATACGACAAACCCGCTCAGAAACAGTATAATTTATGTGCCATTATTATAAAAAAGGCTATTTAGTGCACCAAAACGGAATTTTAAAGTCGCGAGAAAGTAGCCATTGCCTGAACCTAACTGGTTTTTTTCGCCAGACGTGGATGTAAGGTGGGCAATTAGGCATAAAGTAGCCCTTGACTTTGGTCGCTCTAGTATCGAAACATCGTGCAATGAGGCTAGCCTGTTGACCAAACAATGTCAATATGCACTTTGTCGTCACATTGGAAAACATGTTTTATGAATATCCCTTGTTTTAGGCTTACTTGTTCAGAGCTTCAAATTTGAATATTTATTCAATAATTTATTTCCCTGTCGACGATGAGTTTGCACTCTAAAATGGTGTTTAAACGCATGCTCATCGTTTAAACTGAATGATGGCGTTATGCCAGAGCTTTCTATGTGAGAATGCGTCGGGGTAATATCAAAATCGATTAATTAGTGACCATATATTGAGTAGGCTAAGTAAAAATCAATCAGAAAAAGACTCACACATTTTCTTATGAATTTGCTTCATAATTAATCATCATTATCTGTGCGCAATGCGCCGAATAAACCTTACCACTTCCGGAGGCTTTATGTGCATGTGCATTTTTGAATTTTTATATCTCTAGCGCGTAAGCCTCGTATGCCGTCGTACTTAAATTGGTAGATGATCAGGTGCTTGATGCAGTTGTGAGGTTAAATCTTTACTTACCTCATTATACGAAAACACCACCATCACCAGGATGCATTGAAAAAAGCACGATTTCTGCCTTACCATTGTGGTTTAGTGGCTAAGGTACTCGTCTGTTGATCCACAGTTCGTAAGATTGAATCTCGGCTGCAGCATCTGCATTTTCGATGGAGGCGAAAATCATGTAGGCCCGTGTGCCTTGGGTGCAGGTTAAACTCCAGGTTGGCGAAAGTCCCATACATAAAGCGTACAGGCGGACCCTTGTGGTGATGCGTGGTGACGACATCGGGCTCCCAAGTGACTGTTCGAAATGATTGTCCGTGTGACGAAGCTGCTGATTGCAGACGTCCTCCGTAAGCTGGAAGGAACCACTGCCCAAACGGAAGGATGGCGGCAGGCCGGCATCTTAGTGAAGCTCGTTGCATCCAGCTTGAAAAGATTCCGCGTCGCCTCCAGTTACGAAGCGTAGGCACGCACAAAGTACATTCATGAACAGCGGTACGTCAGGCGACACTGCCATGGTGATGCCATCGTGTCCACTGAAGCAGGTAGGTGATGGTCCCACATATAAAGCATACAGGTAGACCCTTGTGGGTATGCGTGGTGACATCATCGTGCTCTCAGGTGGCTGTCCGAAATGATCGTAGATTTGACGAAGCTTCTGATTGCAGACGTCGTCAGTGAGCCGAAAGGGAGCACCGCCCACAAGGAAGGATGGCGGCAGGCCGGCATTGTAGCGAAGCTCGTCACATCCAGTTTTAAAAGATTCTGCGGTGCAACCGGTTACGAAGCGTGGGCACATGCATAGGACCAGCATGAACAGCGGTACGTCAGGCGACATTGTCACAGCGACGCTACCGTGTCCACTTAATTTTGCCTTATTGACGTTGTACTACGGCATCTCCATTGCGCATCTCCCTGTCTGCCGCTGTCGAGGCTCTTTTTAAAATTGGCGGCTAACCCGGCAATATTCTTGGGCTTCAACTAGCCCTTCATTTTCTGCTGAATGAACAGTGAGCGGACATCAGTCGGCATTAGCTGCTTCAGCCTGTCAGCTAATTAGTAGCTCCTAAAGATCTTCAAATGACTCCACCTCTCTCATTTTCAGGTAGTATGTGAAGATATGGTCTCCAAAAGCGCCATAACTTGGCTTCAAGACTCACCTGCTTCTCTTTTGATTTCCAAAAACATTGGCTGGTACTCGCTTGGAGTCATCTGCAGCTCCATTAGCACTCTTGATTTTAGGTCTGAATACACGCCATTACCCCAGCTTTTGATTGGTTGGTAACGAATATGCGCATCTTCTAACTTAGGAATTGTAGTAAACTCGTGCCCTGTACTTCCTCAGGGATGCTTAATGGCGCAAAAAGAGCGTCCACATTCTTAAATCAGGTTGTACAAATCATCGGCTCATCAGTAGGCATGGCGGCTAGTACTGTATCACCTTTTTCGCGTACCGTCCCATACTGCCCTCGCTGGTTCCGGTTGTAAGGATCCTCTGACGAAGCACGCGGCGACCTCAGTTTCTCTAGCTCAAACTTGAGCTCTAACACTTTGATCTCGAGCTTCAAGTCATGGGTCTGATCCTATTTATTAACACTGTCACCTCCCATCACATTTCTATCTGGATTCTCCATCTCCCTGATGTGCCTTAAAGCAAGTGCATTCAGTAAAAAGAATGTGATCTGTCACCCGATGACCAAGTTGATTGGAACTGCGTCCGTCTCGGCGCCAATGCTGGTAGCGACAAATCCTTTGATGCTCCAGTTGCTCCACAAGACCACACTTGTCATTGTCTGAAGTCAGCCGCGTTGACTGTCCCTGCTACTCTGCTCTCGTTTCTGACATGCAGTGCTTTTGCGCTTCCCAACTCCTCGCTCCAAAGTTAACCAGCAGGCTCTTGCTGAATTCGAATGCTGCTTTTCACAGTGCACCATCAGCTTCCAAAAGCAGCGAGCGTCATTCTGCTGCTTCTCGAAGCGCGCCAGCAGGTCCGAAAAGTGGTGAGCGTCTTGTCAGCTTCCCAGAATTTAGCACCTTCCTCGCTGCGGTTCTCCACTCTACGTCGACTGCACAGTTAATTTTCTCGCTCATCGACTAGCTTCTACGCTAGCTAAGGAGGGAAGGTGTTCAGGTTTGGAATGGGGGCCCCTCGATGGCCGGATTGCACGGTGGCAGCGCTAATGAAGAGCTGTATTCCGGCGAAGAGACGTTTTATTGCAGCACCCAGATGTCTGTCCGGGTCCAAGCCTGAACCTCCGCTCTCGTTTCACGTTCAAACACCCTGTTTTCAACCCCGGGTGAAAAAGTGCCTCCACACAAGCCAATTACAGATATGGGTTCGCACCGCCACAACTCATCGCAGAAATACTTTCAGAATAGGCACTGCATTGAAAACAAGCACGTTATCAAATATAACACGCGAAGAAATAGGTTCTCCACGTACCACACTCTCTCCCCTGCCAGGCCGTGTATCGGCCGACCCCCGTCGGTAGCCATTCTCACGTTCCAGCTGCGTCAGCTCTGTTATGAAATGTCCTTTCGTAGAAGCCTCCTTAAGCACGGTGAGTACACCGTCAGACCCTGTGTACTGACCAGGTGTGCACCGTCATCCTAACATCCTAACAACACTCGGTAATGACGCATCACATAGGGGGGGGGGGGACAAGCTCACCTACATCCCCTATGTCTCGGTCAGCGCAGCGGTCGCATTCGTTTGGCTTTCTCAAACGACGCACGTGCATGCCAAAACGGCTTAAGACCAAACGAACACGCTTGGCCGGCTTCTTGCAAGACGCACTTGCGGGTGAGCTTTTCCTTTTTCGTCTCAAGCTTAGGCGACTTTGGCGGCTCTGCCCGGGAACCGTGTGAAAGGCGGAGTCTCCTTATTTCAATGCGCGGGTCTTCCGCATTCGCCTTCGCAGAAACGATTGGTGTCATTAGTTGACGGGTTGAAACCTGGCTCCACGCTCTGCAGCAGCCTTATTAGTTGCGCCACACAAAACGCCGCTAATGGTTGCCTCATACTAACTGTACAAGTCGACAGCCATTCGGCCTCAACTCTGCTCTCTAGTGAATTAAGATGTCACAGGAAAGAACGAAAGAAACAGAGCTGAGCAGCCGGATATTAGGGCTACAACAATCTGTTCCCGAATCCACAGACGAGCTCAAGTAACCGACAACACGTCGCATTTTGGACCTCTGTCCCCTTGACTCAAGTTTACAGTCAGCCTTACACTTCAGGCTCAAAACATATGCCATGATTGCAGGAATCGCACCGCATATGGAGCTGTTTTTTATGTTTCACTGTGGTTTTATTGTTTTGGCTATCAAATGGTGAAATCACCTGGTATATTTGGTCATTGTTGGGCAGTTTCTTTCTTGATGGCAACACAACTAATACACCAAACTTTGCAAAGAAAACGGATGATCACCTATAACTTTGGAAGCAGAATTGTGGCATTTTGTGCTATTTATCGCAATACCTCCAGGCTTGCGTATAATGTGCTACATCACTAGACAGTAAGTACCACGCATCAGGGAGCGTTTCGCACCCAGGATTTCAGTATTAGCTCCCGGCAAAGGCTTCTCTCGAGAATCACCTTTCAGTGAATCAAAAAGCAACTCTCAGTCAAGCAAACTTCATGGTGACTGAATGATTTTGCGCAGATCACTGGCATGAGCCATCTGGTATCAGCCTAGCAGAACTCACTCATACTAACAAAGATTTTCTTCACCTTCGCACTTAGCTGACGTTCATACTCACGTTGTCTCCCACTCATAGGCCCTCACTAACATTCATACTCACGATTATTCACACCCATGAGTACTCAGTCACGTTCATACGGACGACTACTCCCCTTCGTAGGTACTCACTCACTTCACACTTCACTTACGAATAATTACACCCATAAGCACTCACGCACATCACACTCACGCCAACTCACACTCATAGGTCCTTACGTTCATACTACTACTCACACTCATAGGCACTCACTCCATACTGACGACTTCTTATTCTCATAAGTACTCACTCACTTCATACTCACGGCTACTTGCACTGAAAGGCACTCACGTTCATACTCACGACTACTCACACTCATGTGTACTCACGTTCATACTCACGCCCACTCACACTCATAGGCCCTTAATTGCGTTCATACTTACGGATACTCACCTTCCTAGGCACTCACTTCCTACTTACGACTACTTATCACCACAAACACTACATCACGTTCATACTCACGACTACTCGCACTCATGTGTACTCAATCACGTTCACACTCACGGGTTCTCACACTCATGAGTACTCACTCACGTTCATACTCACGCCAACTCACACTCATAGGCCTTCACTCACGTTCATATTCACTACTACTCACACTTGCAGGCACTCACTCATTTGGAACCTACGACTACTTTTACCCTTAAGCACTCACTCACTTCATACGGACGACTACTTACACGGACAAGCACTCACTCAGGTTCATACTCACGACCACTCACACTCGTGTGTACTCACTCACGTTCATACTCACGGCAAATCACACTCGCAGGCCTTCACATACGTATACATTTACAGAAACTCACCCTCCTAGGCACTCACTTCATACTTACGACTACTTATACCCACAAGCACTCACTCACGTTCATACTCACGACTACTAACACTCATGTGTACTCACTGACCATCACACTCATGGCCACTCACACTCATGAGTACTCACTCACGTTCATACTCACGGCTATTCCCACGCGTAGGCACTCACTCACTTCATTCTCACGAATACTTACACCCGTAAGCACTCATGCACTTGATACTCACGCCAACTTGCTTAAATAGGCCCTCGCCCACGTTCATACTCACGACTACTCACACGCATGTGTACTCACGTTCATACTCACGCCTACTCACACTCATAGGACCTCACTCACGTTCATATTCCCTACTACTAACACTCGTAGGCACTAACTCATTTCACACCTACGACTACTTTTACCCATAAGCACTCACTCACTTCGTACTGGCGAATTTTCGCACGGAAAGGCACTCACTCAGGTTCACACACTTGACCACTCACACTCATGTGTACTCACTCACGTTCATACTCACGCCCACTCAAAATCATAGGCCCTCACTTACGTTCATACTTACGGATACTCACCCTCCTAGGCACTCACTTCATACTTACGACTACTTATACCCACAAGCACTCACTCACGTTCCTACTCATGACCACTAAAACTCATGTGTACTCACTCACGTTCATACTCACGCCCACTCAAACTCATTACTTAGGCCCTCACTTACGGATACACTTACGGATACTCACTCAGCCTCCTAGGCACTCACTTCATACCTACGACTATTTATACCCACAAGCACTCACTCACGTTCATACTCACGACTACTCACACTCATGTGTACTCACTGACATTCACATTCACGACTACTCACACTCATAAGTACTCACTCACGTTCATACTCATGGCTATTCCCACTCGTAAGCATTCACTCACTTCATTCTCACGAATACTTACTCCCGTAAGCACTCACGCACTTGATACTCACGCCAACTCGCTCTAATAGGCCGTTGCTCACGTTCATACTCACGAATACTCACACTCATAGGACCTCACTCACGTTCATATTCACTACTACTCACACTCGTAGGCACTAACCCATTTCACACCTACGACTACTTTTACCCATAAGCACTCACTCACTTAATACTGGCGACTTTTCGCACGGACAGCCACTCACTCAGGTTCACACTCTCGACCACTCACACTCAAGTGTACTCACTCACGTTCATACTCACGCCCACTCACAATTATAGGCCCTCACTTATCACACTTACGGATACTCACCCTCCTAAGCACTCACTTCATACTTACGACTACTTATACCCACAAGCACTCACTTACGTTCATACTAACGACTACTCACACTCATGTGTACTCACTCACGTTCACCCTCACGGCTACCCACACTCATGAGTACTCACTCACGTTCATACTCAAGACTATTCCCCCTCGTAGGCACTCACTCACTTCATTCTCACGAATACCTACACCCGTAAGCACTCACGCACTTGATACTCACGCCAACTCGCCTAAATAGGCCCTCGCTCACGTTCATACTCACGGTCACTCACACTCATGTGTACTCACGTTCATACTCACGCCAACTCACACTCATAGGACCTCACTCACGTTCATATTCACGGCTACTCACACGCGTAGGCACTCACTCATTTCATACCTACGACTACTTTTACCCATAAGCACTCACTCACTTCATACGGGTGACTGCTTACACGGACAGGCACTCACTCAGGTTCATAGTCACGACCGCACACACTCATGTGTACTCACTCACGTTCATACTCACGCCAACTCATACTCATAAGCCTTCACCCACGTTCATACTCCCGACTACTCTCACTCTTGAGTATTCCCTCACGTTCTTACTCACAACCTACACTCATGCGTACTCCCTCTCGTCCATACGACTACTCACACTCTTGCCACGCCGTGGTGGTCCAGTGACTTAGGTATGCGGCAGCTGGCCCGCAGGTCGCGGGATCAAATCACGGCTGCGGCTGCTGCATTTTCGATGGCGGCGAAAATGCTGATGTCCATGTGCTCCGATCTGGGTGCCCGTTAAAGAACCCCAGGTGGTCGAAATTTCCGGAGTTCCACTGCGGCGTCTCTTATAATTATATGGTGATTTTGAGACGTTAAACCCCTCATATCAAGCAACTACTGACACTCGTAGGTACTCCCATTCACACTCATACCCCCTCGCACTCATTAGTATTCACTCACGTTCATACTCACGCCTACTCACACACATAGGAACTCCCTCGCGTTCATACTCACACCTTCCACACTCATACACACACATTCACTTGCATACTCACATTTCATCATCAGCAGCAGCAGCGCCAGCAGCCTGACTACGCCTACTGTAGGACAAAGACCTGTCCCCTGTTCCAACAGTCAACTGGGTCTTGTGCTTGCTGCTGCCACTTTATACTTGCTGACTTCGTAATCTCATCCGCCCACCTAACTTTTTGTCTCCCTTTCACCGCTTGCGTTCTTTTGGAATCTGCAAAATAAATCTGCAGGAAACGAAAGTAATGTAAAACAACTTCGGAAGAGAACAGCGCTTTGAGATAGGTAACAATGCACTTAAAGTTGCAAAATAATACGTTTATTTAAGACAGGTAGTAACGGTAGAACCGAACCACCTGACTGAAGTAACAGGAAGAATAAGACTAAGGTGGAGCACATTCGGCAAGCATTCGTAAATCATGAATGGTACATAGCCACTATCCCTCAAGAGCAAGTTATATAACCGCTACATCTTACCTGTACTAATTAATCTATGAAGCAGAAACCTGGAGGATTACAAAGAGGATTCAACTTAGGTTTAGGACGATGCAGCGAGGAATGGAAAGGAAAATTATAGGTGTAACCCCAAGGGACAAGAAGAGAGCCGAGTGTATCAGGGAACAAACGGGTGTTCAGGACATCAGAGTCGAAATCAAGCAGAAATGTTGTTCAGATGGGCACGAAGTGCAAAGACCAGACGACCGCGATTCATTAAGAATCAAAGAATCACACATATTACTCATACTCCTGAGTAATACCTAACATTCATACTCACGCCAGCTATACTTAAAGAATTTTCACTCGCGTTCAAAAACACGATTACTCATACTCATAAGCACTGCTCACGTCCATACTCGTGCCTACTTACATTCATAGACACTCCCTAACTTTCATACTCGCGTATACTCACACGCGTAGGCTCTCACTGATGTTATACTCAAGCCTACTCACACTCTAGGAACTCACTCGATGCTTTTTCAATGAAGGCGAAAAGTCGAGACCCGTGTGCTTAAATTTAGATACACGTTAAAGAACTCTAGGTGGTTTAAATTTCCAGATCCTTTCGCTATGGCTTCTCTTAGAATCATATTGTGTCACGTTAAGCCCCAGAATTTCTATAGGCCCTCATTCGCATACTCACTCTTCATGACCATTGCTACTCGCGTGCATACTCACGCCCACTATCACTTATAAGTACTCACTAAGAATTGGCCTCCTCTACACAGACCCATGGGTACTCGTTCCAGTTTATACTCACACCAACTCACACTCATGAGTGTTCTCTCACACGTCACGCTTACTCGTACTCATAACCAGTCACCCGCGTTCATACTTGCGTTGTCAAGTTCACGCTCACACCTCAATGCACTCGCAACAATTACTCCCTTACTTATCTATTCAAACTTATAGAAACTCTATCACGTCCACACTCACGCCATTTGACACTCATAGTCCCACAGTCACGTTCATACTCACACCTGCTCCTACCCATTGGTACTCACTCACTTTCAGTTGGCGAGTTCAAGTGATCAGTTCAAGTGGTGGGGTAGAAAAATTTGTCCCTTGAATTTCGAGAAAAAAATGTTCCGCTGAAATTGCGAAGCGGTATGAATAGCGATAGCAACATGTGATTTTACGCGTAGTAGGGGTGGCAGCCAACTTCCTTTGATCCGATCTCGCACAACTACAAAATACTGGTGTATGAGAATACGGTCGCCCCCAACAGAGCTTGTTTTCCTGCTATTTGTCTCGCATCAGTGCTTACACAGAACTAGGAAAGGTCACAACGCGTACACTGATCTATGAGCCGTTCGCTGATGTATACGCGTATAGCACTCACTACCACATGCATGCGTGGGGGGGGAGGTTGTCATGCCTCGGCCACCCATGAGGGGGGGGGGGCTCTCTGCCCCTTACACTAGCCTAGCAAAAAGGAAGCACCGCTATGAATATTTCTCCTACCCCTGAAGGGATCACTGCACCCACTTATGCTCGAGCATGCCAACGCTCGCCGCAGCACCCTTTGTGTATATAGTTGCTGCGCCAGCCACGCCGCCCTTCCGTCCCAATTTGCAGGCATTCCTTAATCTCTTTCGTCCAGTGAAATATGGGCGGAACGTTTCCTTCCTTTTTGAGGAGCAAGCGATGGCAGATCTGGCATGCAAGATGATCTTTCCACATGCGCCCTCTATGCGACGGAGATGGCCCACTTCTTTCGTACCTGTTCCTCGCCAACATTCGCGAGCTTTCGGTTGGGGATTGAACTTACGAAGCGCGCAGTGATAGCGGTTTCGATGCAGTTACGTGACGGTGATTGACGCAGGCGTGTCCTTGTTGCAAGTTTATAGAGGGGACGAAAGCGTACAACTGAGGATGGATGCGAGACGCCGAAGCAGAGCGGTGGCCGTAGCGTTCAGCCAGCCAAAAGCACCCGAATGTTTAAAGCGCCTCTCACCGCGAGCCATCGGCGCTAATCGTTTATTCATCGTGCTAGCTGGCCACCACTAGCGCTGCGCTACACGGACTTCATACGGAAAATGATGGCGACGAAATAAGTCAGTCCAAGTGTCCATATAGCTACTTGCGAAACAAAAATGTAAGAATTGTCGAATCATGCACGCGTTTTTTTAGGGTAGCTCCATCGTATCCACCGTTGAATTCCTTTGCTGGAAGAATCAAATGATCCACTGCGCTTCCATTTGTTCCCTTCTTGCTTTCAATACCTTTCTTACAGGTGATGCCTTCTTTCCACTTATTTCTTCGCAAAGCTCGCGTGCAATGTCATAATTAAACGTTGAGCTTATCAGAAGTTTGTGCTTGTCGACTACAACCTGTCATCGGCACTTGAGCTGCCAAGAATGCACAAAATGGAGCGAAATCATCGTGCATGATAGTCCTGCAAGACCAAAAGCGAAACCGATGAGCAACTACATGGCAAAGCCGGGCTGGTGAATATTGGGAAATTACATTGTTCTAGTATATGCAGCAATTGAGAGCATGTACGCTAATGATGTCACGTGAATCACTGTTCTGGCACCATGAAGTGCACCAAGAAGACGAAATGGCAATCTATTTACATCTGCGCATCTTCAAGTGGATTAAATGATTCCTGAGACATAGAGTTTGTTTTGGGAAAATGAACCCATGATTTCGGCTCGGCTGTCTGGTATTGCAAGCCTTGAGAGGTGGCATAAACTGGCGAACAATAACTATGAAGCATGCTGTTAAAACAAGATAGCCTTTCGGCATTTAAGAAACAGTGCGAAACTGGTGCCATAGCATTCAGCCGCTCATTGAGGTAGCGTTACATGTACTCTGGCTACTCATGCACAAGTGAGTGCATTGGAGCTCATATAAGCATCAATGGTCTAGATAATGAAGAGACTACCGACATAAGCATTGTAGGTTTTCGTCGCTGCTTTTTTACTTCAGTGTTCGTGGAGGCGGAAATGCTGTAGGCCTATGTGTTCAGATTGGGAGCACGTTAAAGAACCCCAGGTGGTCAAAATTTCCGGAGTCTTCCACTACGGCGTCTCTCATAATCATATGGTGGCTTTGGGACGTTAACACATCAATGAATACTTCAGTGTTCGTTGTGCATTCGTATTCGATTATTGTATCACGACTTGATGTGCTGCTTGCAATGCGCGCAGCAACCAGAGAGAACCTAGATGCGTCTATGCGAAAACCGATTGTAGCATTTTTGGAGGATTAGCACACGCCTGAAACAGGGATTGACTAAACGCTATTTTGACGCACCTGCACGCTCATTTTTGCACCTTGACACCGTTTATATCTCAGTATTGCGTTACAAGCAGTCGAAACACACAGTTACACATAATTGCACAGCGCAAGACTGCGAGTAGTTATGACGTACCTAGAGAAGAAGAGACACGGACAGCAAGAACGCTGACTTCAACTAAAATTTTATTAGCGAAAACGCTGGAAATATATACTCGTGACAGAACATCAACGCGCCATCGCGAAACTTATTACAACACAGCAAGACAATCATCATCTCATTATACGGTTACAATGCCACAGCTCAGCACAAACTCACGATCTATAGTGCCAAAGCCAGAAACTTCATTTCTTTTTATTTGTTGATTCCCAATCAACAACTAGCCCAAACATCTGTCTTATCACAGTCACACGCTTTGGAAGGTTATGACGCGCGTGCGCTAAATGCAGGCGCTCTCGACAGCTTCAGTACTACCGCAACTAAACCACCACTGATATCCCCGCCCGTCGGAACATAACCCAAGACGCGGCTATGTAACACGGCGCGGCGCGGCCGCTTCGATCGTACGGCCCCTAGCCTTCCACACAGCGCCAGCGGGGCAGACGGGCGCAATGGTTCTCCATCGCGTCGGTGCCTCGGCCACCTCGGCACGACAGTGGAGATGCCTATAGCAGGCCTCGGAAACTCTCATGTTCCCGCGATGGCCGTAGAGGGTGGAAAAATCAATTTGCGGGAAGTTTCGCCATTTGTGCGATTAGTGGAACTACTATCTCCTCTTTTCGCGGTTGGATAAGTTAGTGTGCATTTTTCTGTTAAAGGCGCTCAACGCGGCTGAAATTTTTATTTCAGGATGTGTCAAAACACTGTTAAAAGAGTAGTTACTACGTCGTTTTTGATAAAACATTAGGTAAAATATTTTTGTTTTACTTTTACTAAT
Source organism: Rhipicephalus annulatus (assembly GCA_013436015.1). Classification (NCBI taxonomy): domain Eukaryota; kingdom Metazoa; phylum Arthropoda; class Arachnida; order Ixodida; family Ixodidae; genus Rhipicephalus; species Rhipicephalus annulatus. The sequence continues at coordinate 332,368 of WOVY01009247.1, forward strand.
AATACAAGAGTGGTGATTGTTTTAGTTCAAGTATTGAGACTATCCTGATGCTCGAAAAGCAGCAACCCATTGACATATATTGCGTTTTTGTCGGTTAATTTGTTCAAATTGTCCGCGGTTAGCCGCGGTACTTTTTGTAGATCAGCATTGCGAAGCTCCGTTTTCATACAGCTTTGATATATCAATGCGAGCTTTTGTGTCAGACTTTATTGGCCGATACGACGAAGCGAAAGTGTCTAGAGGCTGTGAACCATGTTAGCTCCTGTGCTTTTATGAGTTCCGGCTGTGCAGCCTCCAGCGTGAAAATTCAACACCGGCAAATTGCTCGAAGACTGCCTACGAAGACGGAATGGTCTTGCACAATGTGGGCGTGTTCGCCGGTGAGCGAAAATGTGCTGCTTTGCATCTGAACATGGCCATTTTATTTTGCATGCGCTACAGTTTTTTTCATTTCATAGGGCTTTTCTACTTGTACAGTTAATGATATGCACACCTTGTGCATGTTTGAGATTGTTTACTTCGTTGTCACATTCGATGAAAATATCTTTACAGCTAAAATTTGTAGCACAGATCATCGCATAGGTTCTACCTGTTTCTGCTCAAAATGAGTCTGTCACAATATATGCTCATAAATTCAATACATAGTAGAGCCAAGTGAACCTTTAGTACATTTACGCATTTGTACAGTTTTCGTAAGTTTGCAATGAAGCATAATACATTTGCATGAACCACATAGTCCATCCAGTTAGGGAATTACCTAGCTTTGTCATCTGAAGGACGTCACTAAACAAATTCATTATAATGCCATCTACAAGACAAATTCACAAAAACAGCAATAATATGTCTACACTACTTTACTTATATGCAGTGTTCCCATATACATTCTTCTTAATCATGCACCAAAAATCCATTCACGCTTCTACCAGAGCAACCAGGACTGTTTTTTTTTCTTTTACAACCCCACCGCAGTGTCCAAAGAACTGCTCACATAGGTGTACGCTTGGGTGCCTCATTCTGAGCCTACCTCAAGTCAGCGTAGAATGTGTCATCACTGAAAGCAAGCTCATGGGCCGAAATTTTCGCAAGGTATGATTGAAGACACTTTATTTATTGAACATAATTTGTTCAACCATCTCTGTCTTACCATGCTCATGAGTCAGTTTTTTTTCTTCTCAGAAAACTGGACTAAACAGAGACCATTGATTTCCAAGCTACCCACATCCAGTCGTAAGAAGCTCTAAAGTTGCCATAGTGAAAACCCCATGCGCCACCAATATGTCAGGCGGACAAACGTAGGCCTTATACTGAAAAGCAGTGATAGCGTATGGTATGTTTAAGCTGCACGAATATGGGTGCACCGATTGTTTGATATGTGGGGTTTAACGTCCCAAAACCACCATATGATTATGAAAGACGCCGTAGTGGAGGGCTCCGGAAATTTAGACCACCTGGGGTTCTTTAACGTGCACCCAAATCTGAGCACACGGGCCTACAACAATTCCGCCTGCATCGGAAATGCAGCCGCCACAGCCGGGATTTGAGCCCACGACCTGCGGGTCAGCAGCCGAGCACCTTAGCCACTAGACCACTGCGGCAGGACGTGCACCGATTGGTGTTTCTTGCTTTATAAATCACTGAGTTTACAGGATATGTGCAGGCTTCAAAATTCTTGGACAACGCATGTCATGGGGTGCACATACTGTACGTCACTCTACGTGTCAAGCTTTGCATAGAGTATCACGTATAACTAGTTAACAAATGGGCTTGTAGAAGTGCATATTTAGCAGCACTTTTTTTCACCTTGTGTATAGATTGCTGTGAATGTAAAGACTGGTGCAAGGCAGTGGTAGGTACAGCTATAGTAGTGTTGACACAGTTACTGATACCGCGTGCATATTTGGAGTGACACTATCAAAGTGCTAAAAAAACCGTGCAAGAGCTTGTGCCTTCATTAAGCAAGACATCTTCTGCAGAGGTAGCATTCGCAGATCCGAACCATGAGAGTAAAATACATAGAACGGTAAGAAAGAATAAGAATGGGTGGACCACATTCGACAAGCATTCTCAAATCACGAATGATAATCTGTCACTAACCCTCAAAAGGATTGTATATAACAGCTGCGCCTTGCCCGTACTTACCTACGGAGCAGAAACCTGGAGGCTTACAATGAGGGTTCAGCTTAAATTGAGGACGGCGCAGCGAGCAATGGAAAGGAAAATGGTAGGTGTAACCTTAAGAGACAAGAACAGAGCAAAGTGGATTAGAGAACAAACCGGGGTTTCGGACATCATAGCTGAAATCAAAAAGAAGAAATGAACATAGGATGGGCACGTAATACTCAGGTAGAATAACCGCTGGTCATTAAAGGTAACTAACTAGATTCACAGAGAAGGAAAACGCATGAAGTGAAGACAGAAGGTTAGATGGGCCAATTATATTAAAAAGTTTGTACGTATAACGTGGCAGCAGGAAGCACAGGACTGATTGATTGGCAGATCGTGTGAGAGGCATTTGTCCTGCAGTGGGTGTAATCAAGCTGATGATACGTCAAAACAAGCACTGACATGCAGGCAAGCTGTGAGTCCTAATGTTGAAACGTATGCCAATACTTATAGCTACAAAAACATTTTGTTTACATGACAGAGTTAACGCCATCAGATTGAAAAGTAATCAGTAATTTGCATTCGCTTGCATTTATTCCAGTGTGACTTCATGAACATCATTCCTAGCTTGGCCAAGGGCTCCAGTTCAGCATCCGAAATCTCATCTGCTCAGAAATGCTGCTGTTCATTTGTTTCCCTCATAGTAGTTATTTAGTTTTGTTTGTTTTTGCAAAACGTTGTGATCACTCTGGACAGACTTGTGCGAGCAGAAGTGAAAACAAGGGGCTCCCAGTTTGATTTAGCTGTTGTGGATACCAAAGTGTTCAAATTGTCGAACGATTTGCCCCATTAGAAATACACAGGGCTGTGCGCTTTTATTTAACCGAGCTCAAATAACGACCTTTTACTGTAATATTATTTGCTCTGTGTATTATACCTGACGCATGACAAGGCACTTTAAATGTATGGTAATTTTTAACAGAACAATCACTGAGTGCGCTCACTGGGTATAATAAAAGTTGGCCTGTGTTTTTACATGTTGATAATTCGAATGTCTACTAACAGCTATTTCATCAATATTGCTGTAAAATATGTAGCCAAAAGGACTAGTTTTGTATGATACCCGTGTTAAAAGTGAGGCAGACAGGAAGTACTAAAAAATAAAAATGTGAATTCAGCTTCTACCGTTGTTCATCGTTTGAGCAGTGTCTTTGATGCGCTATTGGCACAAGAAAAACTCATTTATTCATCTGTCAATGTAAAGCATATCAACTTTGAACGCCATTCAAAACGTAAGGGTCATTTGGCTCCAAGCAAGTAAATATTCATTACCAAATGTTTTTATTGGTGAGCTTAGTTGAGCAAAAACCTACTCCACTTTTCTACAGATTCATTGCTAACTTTTTACTGCTTCTCGTACCGTCCCAGTAGTTTTTCTAGTCAATCTGGATAAAAGATCTCCACTTGGTAATTGAATCTGTTGCGAACGGTGATCTTGAATTTCTCACTGTCTTCAAACCGTACCCCGAGCCGCTGTTTCGAGTGAAAGAAGAGGAAATTATCACACGGTGCTTGCACAGGACAGCAAGGCGAGCAATTAGTGTTCCCTACCAAAATATTTGATCTCCCCATTGGTTCTGATTGTGGTGCAAGGATGCATTTTGTCATGTAGTAGTAGTAGTAGTAGTAGTACTTTTATTTACAGTAAGCCGGATACAGAGCTCACTGCAGGGGCAAAAGGCTAAAGGCGAACAGCCTGACAAAGGCCCTTGTTTCTCCGCAGTCCGTGACAGTGCAAAGCTTAGACATCAGAATTGACAAACAATATATGTATTCAATACATTGGTTTCAAGCAACCTGCAATTGTACACACAAAATTCAAACATAAATAGCATAAGAAGTTGACATAACACACTTTAAGAGTTAGAGGTCACTCTCGTAAATATTCACAACTAAGCGATATCAATGAAACAACTCAAAAACAGACACAAAATGCATGCGGACACACTCAATTGCGCTGTATACACTCGTATAATTGACATAGAAATTTATGAACAATTTAAGCATTGCATATACACTCGTATAATTGACATAGAAATTTATGAACAATTTAAGCATTGCATAGGCATGAGACTCCATTAAGTAGTTTCAATAGTGTAGACCGGTGGTTATGAATAAGTTCCTTATTTGTTTTTTAAAAGTCACACTACCAGCTCTAAAGTTCAATTGATCTGCGAGGGTATTTAAAACTTGAGGTACCTGGTAAGCAACACTTTCTTTTCCATACTTGGTTCTTGTTCTAGGAGCTCGCTTCTTTTGTTCTCGCAGACTGTAGTGTGGTCTTTCGGTGCAACTTTCTTCATATAGCTTATTCGTTTGTATTAACTGAATCAATATAAAATGATATAATTGATCAATTCTGAGTATGGAATGTTTACTGAATAGTGGAGCAGTGCCCAAGTCTTGTAAACTTCCCCTGTATTTTTCAAAGCAGCGCAATATTTTCTTTTGTATAGTTATTAACTTATGGTAATTCCCTTGTGATGTCGTTCCCCAGACTAACATCCCATAAGTTATTTTAGAATGGAAGAGTGCATAGTACATACTTATTTCTAACCTCAATGGGGTTAAGTGCATTGTTCTAAAAAAACAACCAACTATTCGCGCTAATGCAGTGATCAGATGATTTACACGTGTGTTCCAGTTTAATTCTTCCTGAAACCATACACCAAGAAAATTTTGTTCCCTAACATGTGCGATGCAATTTCCTTCGAATTTTACAGCTATGTTACTAATAGGTTTGTTTATAGGTCGGAATATCATATAGGTTGTTTTTTTTTGCATTCAAGCGCAGTCCATTTTGCCTTAACCAATTTGAAAGATTGCTTAGATAAATATTTACAATGACCTCAAGTGATAGTAGATTGTCTGAAGAAAAGAAAACATTCGTATCGTCAGCGTACATTATAAGTTCAGGAGAATGAGGTATATCGACAATATCATTTATATAGGCAAGGAACAATAATGGCCCCAGTATATACCCTTGGGGGACTCCTTGGTTTAATTTTATCTTTGCAGAAATAGTGTTATTCAGTTGTACATATTGATAACTATCTTCAAGGTAACTTTTAAACAGTTGTATTGCAACTCCACGCACCCCATAACTTGATAATTTAAGAATCAATGATTTGAATTGTATAGAGTCAAATGCCTTTTGAAGATTGAGGAAGAGCCCAAGAGTATATTTTTTTTTCATATTTTCGATAATCTTATCTTTGATATGCAGTAGAGCTTGTTCTGTTGATTTATTTTTTTGAAAACCATACTAACTTTTTGTTATTATTTGATGCTTATCAAAAAAGGATGCAAGTCTATCATAAATAACCCCTTCAAATATTTTTGATATTATTGGAAGCACGGATATAGGTCGATAGTTCGCTAAAGTATTGATATCACCACCTTTATGTACTGCAGTGACTTTTGCCACTTTCAACTGCTCTGAAAATACACCGTTAGTGAGGGTGAGGTTGATATTATAGGCCAAGATATTAGATATCAATGGTGACACCATTTTGAACTCAACAGAACCTATCTCATCAATCCCTGATGCAACATTGTTTTTAAGCTTTCTGATTATACTTTCTACTTCATACGGATCTGTGGGTGCGAGAAAAATAGAATACGGCAGAGGAGAATTATTAGGAGTTGGAGCATTATCTCGCTTTTCATCCGTTAAAATGAAGAAACCCGCATTTATGAAATGTTCATTCATAACATTGGCCAACCTTTTACCACTGAAAATCTAACCATTAATTGTTAGGTCCTGTGTCCTACTACAACCCTTATTTCCGTTCGTAAGCCCATTTATGACCTCCCATAGCTTCCTCTGGTCATTGTAAATGCTTTGAAATAATTTTTCATAGTAGTTCTGTTTAGCCTTCCGTATTTCTGAATTTAAAACGTTTCTGTATTTCTTGTACTCAGCTAAGGCGTCTGTGTTCCGCGAACGGATGAGATCATGATACAATTTTTTCTTTATTTTTATGCGCCGGTAAAGATCACGATTTATCCAAGGCTTTCTGCATTTCTTATATCTGCCACGTGAGCGCTTCTGAAGTGGAAATGCCGCCTCATAGCTAGCACTCAATAACCTCATGAATGTGTTATAAGCATCATCAGGATTTCCTCGTCTATAAACAGTGTTCCAATCTATGTTCTGAACTAGCTGAAAAAAATTTTCCTGAGTTTTGCTGTTTTTAATTCGGTGGGAAGATGTCTCTGTTTTCTGACCAATTTGAGAAGTAAATCGTGCAAGAAAGAAGATGGGCATATGATCACTTATGTCATACGCAAATACCCCGGATTTTATATTCTGTGAACTTAAATTTGAGGTGCATATATCAAGGAGCGTAGCACTTGTTGATGTAATCCTAGTAGGTGAACGTATAAAATTTGTACTTCCATATGTAAGTAAGAGCGTTTCAAAATCTTTGGCATAAGAATCATTGGAACAGAGGTCAATGTTTATGTCACCCATGACTATGCAAGGAGTATTCCCGCGAACAGTTCCCGCGAACATCATCGTTCATAACAGTATACTTATCAAGCAGTTCACTCTGCTCGATCGGCTCATGACCAAGACCAGCGCACGCCCATACCACTCTTGAGAACGGACGCATCAAGGCTACTACAATCACTTGCTCGCCGTATATCTCTCCTACAATGGAATACGCAGGGTTTATCTAACACGCACCTGTATTCATTCGACCCAAACTTGCAACTTCGTTTGCCATCCGGGTTCCCACGATGCGCTGAAACTCTACTGTGTCGCATGAGGTTGGGCGTGGCATTTACGAATTCGTACTCTCGTCTCCTTGGAATGGCGAGCACTTCGGCATGCAACATCTGCGCCTGCGAGGAAACGCTTGAGCACATTCTATGTCATTGCCCAGCATACCAGACCGAATGACGTATTATGGAAGCCAAGCTCTGTCAGCTGGATTCACGGCCGCTTACAGAAGAGAAGATCCTGGGACCTTGGCCGACAGCTTCCCATACGCGCAAAGCCACGAAAGAGCTCTTGTACTTTTTAAGGACCACCAAACTTCACGACCGCTTGTGAAAGAACTGTGCGAGGCCGTGCTGTGTAGTCTTAAGCTGACTATTTATGCTTTTTTTTCTTACTCCTCTTTTTTTCTGTCTCTTTCCGTTCTATTATTCCCCTTTTCCCCCACCCCAAGTGAAGGGTAGCCAACCGAGCCAAGCTTGGTTAACCTCCCAGCCTTTCCTCTCTATCTCTCTCTCTCTCTCTCACTCGAAGGCGTATCCTTAAAATAAATAGCAAGACCTCCACCTTTTTGCTGGCTACGACCGAGAAGTTCATGACTAGAGCCTGGAAAGAACGGCGCATCTTCTTTATAAGTAATGCATGTCTCGGAGAAAACTAGCACATCAAATCTGATAGCTATAGACCATATAAAGTTAACAATGTCGTCGACCTTTCTTTTTATGCTTCTACAATTCATATGCAATGCCTTAAACAAGCCTTTTCCGGATTGAAATACCCTATTAAAGTCTTCAACACTGTAATACTTTTGGTTATTTACAAGATCAGTCATAGTGGAATGTTTTTCAATTTGTTATGACACATGCCACATCTAATTTCTAACTTTAGCCAGGCTTGTCTCATCCGCAATGTGTATCGCTCGTGATCCTTCATCTTTGCGTGCAAGGACTTTGCCGCCGCATGCCCAGACAAATTTTCATGCGGCTTCTTTCTTTTTTTGTATTGCCGCTGCAAGCAATGCCTTGCCCTTCTGCGTCAAATGCTCAGTTACAAAAATGGGCGTTTTTTGTCATTCCCTAGCATAGAACTATCGAGACTATCGAACCTCTTCTTTCTACATTTCGCCAGTATGTCGTCAAGTTTTGTTCGTTTTACGAAGCGAACGATTATTTTCTTCACACCAGGCTTAGGAGTGGGAATCCAGTGGCATGTGTCAATATCAGACAGATCAACTGCCGTGCCGACAGCTTCGCTTACCTTTCTTACAACATCCACTGGATCATTCCCGACCGGCACACCCTTTATCTCAGTATTGTTTAGGCGCTGATACTGTTCGAGCTCATCGCATTTTTGTGACAGTTTCTTATTTTCCGCTTTCAATTTCATGTTTGATTGATTGATATGTAGGGTTTAACGTCCCAAAACAACCATATGATTATGAGAGACGCCGTAGTGGAGGGCTCCGGAAATTTCCACCACCTGGGGTTTTAACGTGCACCCAAATCTGAGTACACGGGCCTACAACATTTCCGCCTCCATCGGAAATGCAGCCGCCGCAGCCGGGATTCGAACCCGCGACGTGCGGGTCAGCAGCCGAGCACCTTAGCCACTAGACCACCGCGGCGGGGCAATTCCATGTTTTGTCTTATGAGCTCTTCCATTTCAGCTCTCATATTCTTAATATCAGTGGCTACATCTTTCACCTCACTGCAGGTGTCAGGGCAAAAGGCTATGCTGTCTATAATTTCCCGAATCTCACTTCTGAAATCGCGTTTGAAATTTTCAAATGCTTTCGACAGCTCTTTTAAATCCTTTACATCTGCTGCGTCCTTTTCCGCGTCTTTACCCGCACTTTTTGCGGAGTCCTTCCCCATAGCAAAGCAAGAACGCTTCACTCAAAGCAAATACACTTCACGCTGTGTTCGGCAGCATTGCACAGGCGCAGGAGCAGACTTAGACGTGAGTAACACCGTTCCTCACCTGCGAAAGCAGAAGATTTGTTACGTTCCGTCCGGTTCGTGCACTGCCGCCAAACTGCGTGGTCCACTCGGCGATGCCGTCTTTATAAGCGTTTTTTAGGTCCAGGTCACGTGAAACGTCCAGGTCACGTGAAACTCCAAGCGCAGGCGCAGGACCACGATGACCAAAGTGGTGGCGACGCGTCCGTCTATCAAGGCGATAAGGGCGGTATCCGTGAGCCAAGTTGAAGCCAGCAAGCTGCGAAAGCAGAAGATTTGTTACGTTCCGTCCAGTTCGTGCACTGCCGCCGAACTGCGGCAGTGCAGGTAGCAGGTCGATTGTACTTGCGGCTTGTACGGTATTCTTGCGTTCGAGAAAATGTGTGCGTCTTCAGAGCTGTTTCCTTTCGCTGTGGGTGGAGCTCTTGCGGAGGCTTCGTTGGCTCTGTGGCGGAAGTTACAATTGTAGGGAGCCTTATTTGTAGATGTGCGCACGTGGCCAACGTTCATTTAGCAGCCTGCGTACGAAGGGTTGTTGCGGACATCCAAATGAAACTTTATTAACGAGTTGACACCGTTATGCGTGTTTTTGCACAAGTCCACGTTATGTCACTAATACAATAAATTATCAAGGGTGATCGCACGCTGATTGCAGATTGTGTCTGCACTGCTGAAGGCACACTATGTCACCTTTAGATGCGGTATATTGTAACCACTAATAACATTTGCATCGATAGTTAAGGTGCAGCGTGCGTCCACTCGCACAAGCATGGAAAAAAATGAACAGAGTGCAGAACAATTCAGTGTAATAAACAAATGTATAATGGCTTTTGCTCAATATAGACGTATAGCTTGTGGTGAAGATTTAGTAGGGCATTTACAGCATGTATGCGGGAAATTGCTTACATTGAACACGCCTGGTAAGGAAGGTAAAGAGCTCTGATTATACAATATTCATGGCGCGTGCTGCCAAGGCAGCCCCAACGCACGTTTTACCCTCGATGGTGGTTGCTCTCTTCGGGATTTGTCTGCATCTGTAGTGAGGTTCTGCGTTTTTCTGCATTCTGCGTTCTGCGTTCTTCTACTCACACTCATGAGTACTCACTCACGTTTGTGCTCAATTTCACTCACACTGTGAGTACTCACTCACGTTCATACTTATTCTTACTCATACTCATGAGTACTTACGTTCATACACAGTTCCACTCACATTCAGAGTACTCACTCACGTTCATAGTCACTTCTACTCACAATCGGAGTACTCACTCCCGTTCATACACACTCCCACTCACACTCATGCGTACTCACTTACGTTTAGGCTCACTTTTACTCATATTCGGAGTACTCACTCACGTTCATACCCACCCCTACTCACACTCATCAGTACTTACTCACGTTCATGCTCACTTCTACTCACACTTGGAGTACTCACTCACTTTCATACTCACTTCTACTCACACTCGTAAATATTCACTCATACTCACACTTACTACATTAAAATGAGTATAAGTGACTGCGTGTGAAGGTACTCGTCAGCGAGTATGCCGAGTTATCAGACGATACTGAGCGCCTTGAGCGAATAGTTGTGAACGACACGTGCCTTGGGAATGAGCTGAGTGTCTAGAACAACAAGTGCTTCATGCTTCTCACTTACAAATTTACACTATGCCCTAAACAATGCGAAAACAGCCGAAAACCAAAGCGCTTGCGCGAGAGACGACGCGGTGGCTTGTGCGCTCCGGCAGCAGCTCCTGGTGGCGAAACGCCACACTAACACCGATGGCCATTTCCAATTGAAATCTGCTCCTTCGCCCGGACACTGAAAAATAAGAGGAAGCACTGAATCAGTTCATCACTCACGATAATGAAGCGATACAAGACATAACGGTGAACTGCATGATAGAGTCAACGCCTCCTTTATTTCGATGCCAGTGCAAACGCGCGCTTGTCAATGGGAGCCATCAGTCAACCTTAGTTCAGAGAGTGGTCATGATGTGACGCTACATGATGGGTGGCTCTCCTTGCGTCGCACGTGCTTCCAAGCCCTTTCCGCCGTAATACAATAGACGCATTTCCCACTCTAAAAGTCAACGTCTGTCATATTTGTTTCTTCGTGCTGCTTCTTTGTGGCTCGAAGAAATGCCGCCACCGCGTTAAAGAGCAGCACATGCAGAAGCGTTGCAGCGACTCATCCCCATTGGCTGCCCGCATAGCACCACGAACGCGGCAACACGCTATCTCAAAACACCATATCTTTCGCAGAGCCAGCGTGACCGCCGATATTGTGAACTAGTGGTATGCGAGTCGCCGCCTCACGGATCTGTACACAAGAAAAAAACATACTTTATATGATTTCCGTCATGGTAACTGAATGAGGAGCCTCTCTACCATTGCAGCAAAGCACACGCGAAGGCGAGGCGATGGGAGCGAGCAAGGAAGGGCTAGTGGAGAGGGTGATGAACAGCTGGATCAGGCGTATCTGGCTGACATTGATAAAATAGAGGAGGCGTTGGTAGAGTGGCGCGCCATATTATTCTTAACAGATACTTTGTGCACGTCAACCAATCCAGGCTTTATTTCATATTGTCACAACGCAGAAACACCAGCAGTTGGATGCAGCTAAATTCACTTTAATTATACCGGAACACTGCCTAACTAATCGGATGAAAACCTCGTCTTGCACGTTCGCTTCGCGGGATCTTTGTTGTTTGTGTGGTGCTGCATATTCAATGAGTCATCAACCTCCCCCCTCCTTTCCAAAGACCATCTTCTCGATGCTCTGCTACAAAGAATGATGCAGTAGATGTATGGTGCAAATCAGTCTAAATGGTAGGGCTTCTTTCGCACAACGTGCACGATTTCTGGTTTTTGCTGGCGAGTTTTCGAGGAGCTGTCAGGAACAACCATGTAGTTAACGTCAATCAGGCGTTGTGCAACTTCGGAGGGGCCGAAATACCTATCCATCAATTTTTCAGATACTTCCCGGCAGCGGATAAGACTCCGTAGTCACACTTTCTCGCCACCTTGATAGACGACGCGTCGGTGTCGCATATTATAACGTTGGACGTAGTAATTCTACTTATGGGTGATTTGAACGCACGCAATATGCCTCACTTCTTCAGCTCGATGAGTAAATGTTGCAGCGTCCGAATCGGTATCATTGCGGTTGTGCGGTAACATGCCGTCAAGCATCTTCATCACTTTACGCCCATGAAGACGACTAAATGGCCTTCTTCGTGTAGTTTTTCGCTGCGCTGTATTATAGGCAAAAGTGATGTATGGTAGAATGTCCTCCCAGTTTTTGTGACCCACGTCAATGTACATACTAAAAATGTCGGCAACAGTCTTGTTGAGGTGTTCTATTAGGCCGTTCTTTGCGGGTGATAAGAAGTGGTTTTCTGATGGGCTGTTCCACTGAGCTCAAGCCCTGTCTTCAGGAGCGTGGCCGTGAAAGCAGTACCTCGATTCGTTATTACGATTGTCGAAGCAGTGCCTCAGAATGATATTTTCTATGACGAATCGTGTGGTCTCAACAGTGATGCCACTCTACGAAGCCTTTATTTCCGCGTAGCACATAAGATAATTGGTGGCGACTACTACCCACCTTCATGATTACAAATAAGCAGCGCACGACGTTTTACAAAAGAGAGACGATAGGGACACCGCTGCACTCTCAACTAGTTTATTCCGTAAAAGAACTTGGTTATTATACAACAAGACGGTGTACCACGAGCTACAATGACAACGTATTTTCTAAAAAACCAACTTCGCAATCGCTCAAAGTAATCGATGCTTGGCTTATACAGTAATCTTTTCTTTTTGCGATGTGGAAGGCCTCGATCACTTCCCTTGTCATCTTATCTCTGTGGCTGGAAAGAATTTTAGTCTCAGAGAACAGCGGGGAGCATCCACATTCCAAGCAATGCCGTCTTAAGTGCGAGTAAGCATTATTAGCTAATGCTCTCTTGTGCTCCGTTAACCTTGTATTTATGCACCGGCCCGTTTGACCGATGTACATTTTCCCACATGACATGAGCAAACAGTAAACAACCGCGGTTCTGCACTCAACAAACAAAAAAATGTGCTTAACAGAGCACCGACACCTATCCTTTTTTGCCAAACGCTTTCTATCTAGCCTAGCGCATATCTTTCCTAGTTTGTTAGGTGCAGAAAAAACAACTTGTAATCCATACCGGCTGCCTACATTTTTTAGATTATGTGATATACTGTGCGCATAGGGTATGGAGACACATTTCTTTTTCTTTTCTTCATAATTCCTCTCAATTTGAGGCTGCTCCAAAGATACACTCTTGCGCACGAGATGAACCAACTTCTGTGCGGTTCTGCGCAGAACATGCTCTTCGTAACCTGCGCTAACCAATCTATCTACTTGTCTGTTGAAGCTATCGTTAACTTTGTGGGGACAAGATTTTGCCAAGGCAGCGCGGAGACAAGAGAAGGCTATGCCATTCTTAACTGTCTTTGAATGCCCGGAAGAATAGCTAAGCAGGGGCTTCTCAGATCGCGGGCTATATAACCAGCAAACATGGTCTGGCTTACGTGATAACAACAAGTCCAAGAACTGAAGCTGACCTTCCCGTGGCACTTCCCACGTAAACTCTAGGCCCTCGCTGCAGTCCCTGAAAACATTTAAGATATCTACTATAGCCCTGTCAAGTACAGTGTGTTCTACAAAAATTAGGTAATCGTCAACATATCTAAATATGGTCTTTGCAAGGCCCTTTATGTTGGCTTCAATTTTTTTGTTCACGTAACCCAAGAAAATGCTGCTAAGTATCGGGGCTACCTTCGAACCAATGCATATCCCCGATCTTTGTAGGTACAACTTATCATTCCATTTGATGAAAGTAGACTTTAAGTAAAAAGACAATAATTCGAGGAAAGCTCCTACTGAAATGCCGCATTTGTTAACAAATTCGATTTCATCATTTTCATCAGTAATGCACTTTCTAACAACCGTCAATAAAGGACCATGTGGAATGTTGTAGTACAAATCCTGAACATCAAAACTAAAAAAATTGCAAGTACCAGGGTTTGAGGTTGTCAAGAAGGCAACCAACGCCTCCGAGTTCGGTACACAGAAAGGATCCGATACCTTAAGGCTAACTAGCTGCTCTTGAAGAAAGGTAGAAAGATTAAGTTGCCATGAGTCCCTTTCAGATACAATACACCTAAACGGAACATCAGGCTTATGAGTTTTTGCTGCAAAAAACAACTCCAGGTGCAAATTTATCGCACGTTTCACAGTAGAAGCAAGCTTTTCCAGATTGTGGTTCAAAAGTAGCGCGACAGCTTCCTCCTTGACTCTGCTAGCTTTCTTGTTAACAGGAACAAAATTCTTTTTAACTGCCGATAACGCCTTTGTTTGGAAAAGCCCATCAGGTAAAATAACAAAGCAACCCTCCTTGTCAGAGGTCAGAAAACGCAAATTGTTGCTAATGCCAAAGTCCACCAATGTTCTTACGTGCTGGTGCTTCCCGCTTGTGGTTGTCGTCCTCTTTAGAACATCCACGCATTCCGTGATAAAGCGTGGGCGCTCTTCTTCTAACACACGACGAGCAAGGTTCTTGGTGAGCGCCACTTTCTCCGGTGGGGTAAAGGACGGTTCAAAGCAGAACTTTGGTCCTAATCCGAGAATCTTCTTGTAGTCTTTTGGAATGGCACAGTCTCCCAAGGTGATGACTCTTCCATCCGTTGGCTTGGGTTTTTTTGGCCTAGGTAAGTGTGGCCGGCTGTTGTCCCATAACCAGTCCGCTACTTTGTCAGACGTCTTACACCAATCCCTGAAGAACTTGTTGTGCGATCCTCCCTGTTGTGTGGCGCACACTACTCTGAGACAATCCTTGAAATGCCTCGCTTGCCGCCACCATTCCTCATTCAAAATCCTGCATATACGTTTGGCGTGCTTAGACGAAGGTTGTAAGAAACCACACATGACCTGCAGTTCCTTGGGGCACAAATTATACCTAATATGCCAGGATGCCTCTCTTGCCTTGCATACGCAAATCGCCATCATTGAAGCCAGGGTACACGGGTCATGTTGATTGAAGAAGCCAGAACACAAAAAAGAGCCCGATGTAAAGGAAATGAAGTTCAGTAAAACCGAAAGTTGGGCGAGTTGGTGATAGTTCATGATTACAAATAAGCAGCGCACGACGTTTTACAAAAGAGAGACGATAGGGACACCGCTGCACTCTCAACTAGTTTATTCCGTAAAAGAACTTGGTTATTATACAACAAGACGGTGTACCACGAGCTACAATGACAACGTATTTTCTAAAAAACCAACTTCGCAATCGCTCAAAGTAATCGATGCTTGGCTTATACAGTAATCTTTTCTTTTTGCGATGTGGAAGGCCTCGATCACTTCCCTTGTCATCTTATCTCTGTGGCTGGAAAGAATTTTAGTCTCAGAGAACAGCGGGGAGCATCCACATTCCAAGCAATGCCGTCTTAAGTGCGAGTAAGCATTATTAGCTAATGCTCTCTTGTGCTCCGTTAACCTTGTATTTATGCACCGGCCCGTTTGACCGATGTACATTTTCCCACATGACATGAGCAAACAGTAAACAACCGCGGTTCTGCACTCAACAAACAAAAAAATGTGCTTAACAGAGCACCGACACCTATCCTTTTTTGCCAAACGCTTTCTATCTAGCCTAGCGCATATCTTTCCTAGTTTGTTAGGTGCAGAAAAAACAACTTGTAATCCATACCGGCTGCCTACATTTTTTAGATTATGTGATATACTGTGCGCATAGGGTATGGAGACACATTTCTTTTTCTTTTCTTCATAATTCCTCTCAATTTGAGGCTGCTCCAAAGATACACTCTTGCGCACGAGATGAACCAACTTCTGTGCGGTTCTGCGCAGAACATGCTCTTCGTAACCTGCGCTAACCAATCTATCTACTTGTCTGTTGAAGCTATCGTTAACTTTGTGGGGACAAGATTTTGCCAAGGCAGCGCGGAGACAAGAGAAGGCTATGCCATTCTTAACTGTCTTTGAATGCCCGGAAGAATAGCTAAGCAGGGGCTTCTCAGATCGCGGGCTATATAACCAGCAAACATGGTCTGGCTTACGTGATAACAACAAGTCCAAGAACTGAAGCTGACCTTCCCGTGGCACTTCCCACGTAAACTCTAGGCCCTCGCTGCAGTCCCTGAAAACATTTAAGATATCTACTATAGCCCTGTCAAGTACAGTGTGTTCTACAAAAATTAGGTAATCGTCAACATATCTAAATATGGTCTTTGCAAGGCCCTTTATGTTGGCTTCAATTTTTTTGAAGCCAACATAAAGCCCAAGCCAACGGATGGAAGAGTCATCACCTTGGGAGACTGTGCCATTCCAAAAGACTACAAGAAGATTCTCGGATTAGGACCAAAGTTCTGCTTTGAACCGTCCTTTACCCCACCGGAGAAAGTGGCGCTCACCAAGAACCTTGCTCGTCGTGTGTTAGAAGAAGAGCGCCCACGCTTTATCACGGAATGCGTGGATGTTCTAAAGAGGACGACAACCACAAGCGGGAAGCACCAGCACGTAAGAACATTGGTGGACTTTGGCATTAGCAACAATTTGCGTTTTCTGACCTCTGACAAGGAGGGTTGCTTTGTTATTTTACCTGATGGGCTTTTCCAAACAAAGGCGTTATCGGCAGTTAAAAAGAATTTTGTTCCTGTTAACAAGAAAGCTAGCAGAGTCAAGGAGGAAGCTGTCGCGCTCCTTTTGAACCACAATCTGGAAAAGCTTGCTTCTACTGTGAAACGTGCGATAAATTTGCACCTGGAGTTGTTTTTTGCAGCAAAAACTCATAAGCCTGATGTTCCGTTTAGGTGTATTGTATCTGAAAGGGACTCATGGCAACTTAATCTTTCTACCTTTCTTCAAGAGCAGCTAGTTAGCCTTAAGGTATCGGATCCTTTCTGTGTACCGAACTCGGAGGCGTTGGTTGCCTTCTTGACAACCTCAAACCCTGGTACTTGCAATTTTTTTAGTTTTGATGTTCAGGATTTGTACTACAACATTCCACATGGTCCTTTATTGACGGTTGTTAGAAAGTGCATTACTGATGAAAATGATGAAATCGAATTTGTTAACAAATGCGGCATTTCAGTAGGAGCTTTCCTCGAATTATTGTCTTTTTACTTAAAGTCTACTTTCATCAAATGGAATGATAAGTTGTACCTACAAAGATCGGGGATATGCATTGGTTCGAAGGTAGCCCCGATACTTAGCAGCATTTTCTTGGGTTACGTGAACAAAAAAATTGAAGCCAACATAAAGGGCCTTGCAAAGACCATATTTAGATATGTTGACGATTACCTAATTTTTGTAGAACACACTGTACTTGACAGGGCTATAGTAGATATCTTAAATGTTTTCAGGGACTGCAGCGAGGGCCTAGAGTTTACGTGGGAAGTGCCACGGGAAGGTCAGCTTCAGTTCTTGGACTTGTTGTTATCACGTAAGCCAGACCATGTTTGCTGGTTATATAGCCCGCGATCTGAGAAGCCCCTGCTTAGCTATTCTTCCGGGCATTCAAAGACAGTTAAGAATGGCATAGCCTTCTCTTGTCTCCGCGCTGCCTTGGCAAAATCTTGTCCCCACAAAGTTAACGATAGCTTCAACAGACAAGTAGATAGATTGGTTAGCGCAGGTTACGAAGAGCATGTTCTGCGCAGAACCGCACAGAAGTTGGTTCATCTCGTGCGCAAGAGTGTATCTTTGGAGCAGCCTCAAATTGAGAGGAATTATGAAGAAAAGAAAAAGAAATGTGTCTCCATACCCTATGCGCACAGTATATCACATAATCTAAAAAATGTAGGCAGCCGGTATGGATTACAAGTTGTTTTTTCTGCACCTAACAAACTAGGAAAGATATGCGCTAGGCTAGATAGAAAGCGTTTGGCAAAAAAGGATAGGTGTCGGTGCTCTGTTAAGCACATTTTTTTGTTTGTTGAGTGCAGAACCGCGGTTGTTTACTGTTTGCTCATGTCATGTGGGAAAATGTACATCGGTCAAACGGGCCGGTGCATAAATACAAGGTTAACGGAGCACAAGAGAGCATTAGCTAATAATGCTTACTCGCACTTAAGACGGCATTGCTTGGAATGTGGATGCTCCCCGCTGTTCTCTGAGACTAAAATTCTTTCCAGCCACAGAGATAAGATGACAAGGGAAGTGATCGAGGCCTTCCACATCGCAAAAAGAAAAGATTACTGTATAAGCCAAGCATCGATTACTTTGAGCGATTGCGAAGTTGGTTTTTTAGAAAATACGTTGTCATTGTAGCTCGTGGTACACCGTCTTGTTGTATAATAACCAAGTTCTTTTACGGAATAAACTAGTTGAGAGTGCAGCGGTGTCCCTATCGTCTCTCTTTTGTAAAACGTCGTGCGCTGCTTATTTGTAATCATGAACTATCACCAACTCGCCCAACTTTCGGTTTTACTGAACTTCATTTCCTTTACATCGGGCTCTTTTTTGTGTTCTGGCTTCTTCAATCAACATGACCCGTGTACCCTGGCTTCAATGATGGCGATTTGCGTATGCAAGGCAAGAGAGGCATCCTGGCATATTAGGTATAATTTGTGCCCCAAGGAACTGCAGGTCATGTGTGGTTTCTTACAACCTTCGTCTAAGCACGCCAAACGTATATGCAGGATTTTGAATGAGGAATGGTGGCGGCAAGCGAGGCATTTCAAGGATTGTCTCAGAGTAGTGTGCGCCACACAACAGGGAGGATCGCACAACAAGTTCTTCAGGGATTGGTGTAAGACGTCTGACAAAGTAGCGGACTGGTTATGGGACAACAGCCGGCCACACTTACCTAGGCCAAAAAAACCCAAGCCAACGGATGGAAGAGTCATCACCTTGGGAGACTGTGCCATTCCAAAAGACTACAAGAAGATTCTCGGATTAGGACCAAAGTTCTGCTTTGAACCGTCCTTTACCCCACCGGAGAAAGTGGCGCTCACCAAGAACCTTGCTCGTCGTGTGTTAGAAGAAGAGCGCCCACGCTTTATCACGGAATGCGTGGATGTTCTAAAGAGGACGACAACCACAAGCGGGAAGCACCAGCACGTAAGAACATTGGTGGACTTTGGCATTAGCAACAATTTGCGTTTTCTGACCTCTGACAAGGAGGGTTGCTTTGTTATTTTACCTGATGGGCTTTTCCAAACAAAGGCGTTATCGGCAGTTAAAAAGAATTTTGTTCCTGTTAACAAGAAAGCTAGCAGAGTCAAGGAGGAAGCTGTCGCGCTACTTTTGAACCACAATCTGGAAAAGCTTGCTTCTACTGTGAAACGTGCGATAAATTTGCACCTGGAGTTGTTTTTTGCAGCAAAAACTCATAAGCCTGATGTTCCGTTTAGGTGTATTGTATCTGAAAGGGACTCATGGCAACTTAATCTTTCTACCTTTCTTCAAGAGCAGCTAGTTAGCCTTAAGGTATCGGATCCTTTCTGTGTACCGAACTCGGAGGCGTTGGTTGCCTTCTTGACAACCTCAAACCCTGGTACTTGCAATTTTTTTAGTTTTGATGTTCAGGATTTGTACTACAACATTCCACATGGTCCTTTATTGACGGTTGTTAGAAAGTGCATTACTGATGAAAATGATGAAATCGAATTTGTTAACAAATGCGGCATTTCAGTAGGAGCTTTCCTCGAATTATTGTCTTTTTACTTAAAGTCTACTTTCATCAAATGGAATGATAAGTTGTACCTACAAAGATCGGGGATATGCATTGGTTCGAAGGTAGCCCCGATACTTAGCAGCATTTTCTTGGGTTACGTGAACAAAAAAATTGAAGCCAACATAAAGGGCCTTGCAAAGACCATATTTAGATATGTTGACGATTACCTAATTTTTGTAGAACACACTGTACTTGACAGGGCTATAGTAGATATCTTAAATGTTTTCAGGGACTGCAGCGAGGGCCTAGAGTTTACGTGGGAAGTGCCACGGGAAGGTCAGCTTCAGTTCTTGGACTTGTTGTTATCACGTAAGCCAGACCATGTTTGCTGGTTATATAGCCCGCGATCTGAGAAGCCCCTGCTTAGCTATTCTTCCGGGCATTCAAAGACAGTTAAGAATGGCATAGCCTTCTCTTGTCTCCGCGCTGCCTTGGCAAAATCTTGTCCCCACAAAGTTAACGATAGCTTCAACAGACAAGTAGATAGATTGGTTAGCGCAGGTTACGAAGAGCATGTTCTGCGCAGAACCGCACAGAAGTTGGTTCATCTCGTGCGCAAGAGTGTATCTTTGGAGCAGCCTCAAATTGAGAGGAATTATGAAGAAAAGAAAAAGAAATGTGTCTCCATACCCTATGCGCACAGTATATCACATAATCTAAAAAATGTAGGCAGCCGGTATGGATTACAAGTTGTTTTTTCTGCACCTAACAAACTAGGAAAGATATGCGCTAGGCTAGATAGAAAGCGTTTGGCAAAAAAGGATAGGTGTCGGTGCTCTGTTAAGCACATTTTTTTGTTTGTTGAGTGCAGAACCGCGGTTGTTTACTGTTTGCTCATGTCATGTGGGAAAATGTACATCGGTCAAACGGGCCGGTGCATAAATACAAGGTTAACGGAGCACAAGAGAGCATTAGCTAATAATGCTTACTCGCACTTAAGACGGCATTGCTTGGAATGTGGATGCTCCCCGCTGTTCTCTGAGACTAAAATTCTTTCCAGCCACAGAGATAAGATGACAAGGGAAGTGATCGAGGCCTTCCACATCGCAAAAAGAAAAGATTACTGTATAAGCCAAGCATCGATTACTTTGAGCGATTGCGAAGTTGGTTTTTTAGAAAATACGTTGTCATTGTAGCTCGTGGTACACCGTCTTGTTGTATAATAACCAAGTTCTTTTACGGAATAAACTAGTTGAGAGTGCAGCGGTGTCCCTATCGTCTCTCTTTTGTAAAACGTCGTGCGCTGCTTATTTGTAATCATGAACTATCACCAACTCGCCCAACTTTCGGTTTTACTGTACTACCCACCTGTTGCCAGCATCAGAAGCCGGAAATTGTCCAAGGAGGTACATTCCTATTAAGGCAAAAGGTACCATGGGCACTTGAATTGGTTGTAATAATCCAGCTGGTTTAAAGGTGACGATTTTCATCGTTGACAATCGAGGCACGTGCGCACGTAAATTTTCACAATAGCTGGAAGTCTTAGCCAGTTGTATCTCTGTTGGATTCTTGCCAATGTGCGTGTGTATCCGAGATGACCGGACGTTGGCTCATCGTGGCAAGCACTAAGTATCTCCTCACGGATTGACGTTGGGACGGCAAGTAGGTGGATGTTTTCACTGGGAGAAAAGTTCTTCTTATAGAGAACACCACTACGAAAGCAAATGACAGCAGGCTTCTTGCAAGAACTCCAGGAATTGTTGTTTTCGGTCATTTGAAAATTCATTAAGTGGAAGCAACTCGCTATCCTCCTTCTGCTTGCACGAAATCGTAGCGATTTTCATGACTCCTACAAATACCATGTAGTCATCTTTTGTGTTATCGTCGCGCTTTATCGGTGACCATAATAAGCAATCGGTGTCGGCGTGCTGCCGACCGGACTTATACATGATCGTCATATCGAATTCTTGAAGGCGTAAGCTCTGCCGTGCGAGGCCACCAGACGGGTCTTTCAAGTCGGTCGGCCAGCAGAGGGAATGATGGTCGCTGACTATGTGGAAAGAACGGTCGTAGAGATACAGACGAAACTTCGTAACTGTTCATGCGACAGCAAGACATTCTTTTTCCGTTGAAGTAGTTAGACTCTCCGCTGGAGAGCGCCCTACTAGCATATGCGATCACCTGCTCGGCTTAGTCTTGCTGCTGGACGAGTACAGTGCCTAATTCCACGTGGCTGGCATCAGTGTAGACCTTAATAGAAGCATCCTCATCAAAAAGAGCGAGCACAGGCGGTGTCTTAGGCGTTGACGGAGATCGTCAAAGGCACTTGTTTATCGTTGCACTATGTGTGGGGAACGATACGAGCACGCGACGAGAGCGGACGCGCGTCGCACCGACTCCCGCTCTATTAGTGAAGACCAGTGGAACCCTGCTTTACACTTCATCAAGATTGATCTTATCTTATTTGTAACATCGTTCTGCATTAGAAGACACCTCTCATCCATGTGGGCCAATTTCGGGGCATTTTATGTCCACTTGTTAACCTGACCTCGTGGGAGCTGCGCTCGCCCGACCGAGCACCGCACCGAACACTGACTGCGTCGGAGCTTCTCCGCAGCCGCAGCCACAGATGACGGCCACCACTCTCCCGCTCTCCGTGCATATGCTCCCACGACGTTGGCGTGGCAACAAATTTATACCCCAGTGCCCGAAAACTTCGTTTCACCAACGGATATTGTGGATGATGGACTGCTCAGCGTGGTGGCCCTATGCAAGCGTCACCAGAAATGTAAAGCTACCAAAGGCTTGGCTACCAATAAGGCCGCGTCCGCGAACATACCACCATAAAAGAAGACAACTCCTGTATCGTGACGGCCTACCGCTATGCCCCGCATCGCTGCCGAAGACTTCACCATCGTGCTGAATCCTCGTGTCGTGGTGGATCTCAAACCTACTTTTCCACCAGGTAAACTAGGCGCCAAGCTCACCTCATACGTGAACACTACCTCGAGTGACTCTATCAGTGTGTGGCCTATGTGGGAGCAAAATATCATTGTTGGGTCAATCGACGACATCAGCTCTGGGAACCTTCTCTCTCGAGAATTCTCACTCGAAACATCACAAGGTCTCCTACCAATGATCGGCCACACCAAGATCAGTGGGAAAGCGTGCCGTGGCGTCATTACGGTGCACGAGCAGGAGACCTCCACTTCCTTGAAAGCAAAGATCCCTTGGCGTAGTGGAAGCATCGCTTTCATCAGAAAGCGAGGCAAGGACAGTGCCAGAGTTTGCTGGATCGCGTATTTTTGTCAGAGGAAACGTTTCATTACACAGTCGAAATTGAGGAAGGGATCTCTGATTATAAGATTG
This sequence comes from Rhipicephalus annulatus, assembly GCA_013436015.1. Classification (NCBI taxonomy): domain Eukaryota; kingdom Metazoa; phylum Arthropoda; class Arachnida; order Ixodida; family Ixodidae; genus Rhipicephalus; species Rhipicephalus annulatus. Next base: position 355,248 of record WOVY01009247.1, read on the forward strand.
TCGTGGCCACGGTTCAAATTGCGAATAAGCGCGTAGTAAAGAATCCGATCGTGAAGGTTTACAATTTCAAACGCGCTGATGACACATCCATTCTTGATCTACTAGAAACTGCTCTTGATAAGATGCCCAGAGGAAATAACGTTCATGAACTTTGGGAATACTTTACACTTACTGTGAGTGAATGCTTATCTCGTTTTGTGCTGAAAAAAAAAGAAGTGCTTACAAAAAACAAACCCGTGGGTTAATCGACATATAATTTATTTGAAACGACGACTGCGCCGGGCACGACAAAAAAGACCGAGAAACCCCGTTGCCATCGCTACGCTTAGTACCGACGTGCGGAAGGAGTTAAAAACTGCTAAAAACCATTTTTTTCAACAACGTTGGCTGATTATTTGAAAAATTCACCTAAGAAGCTCTGGAGATACTTGGTTGGGTCAAAGCCGGCTACAACCAGCGTACTTTTAAATGGAAACATTTGCAGTGATCCAGTTTCAGTTGCTGAAGCTTTTAACAATTTCTTTAACAGTACATATTGTCACGTGATCACAGAACGACCAGAACGTCTGTTCACAGGAGCAGCACTGGACTTCGAGCCGAACCGAACGTTAGAGCACGAGCACACACCAACTGTCCTCTTCTTCTTTCACACCATGGAACGAGGTTTAGCCATTGGCATGGCTAAACCTCGTTCCATGCCTGTGGCATTATACTAGCCCGACGGACATGGCCTCGATAAGTCAAGAACATGGTAGCCAATGTGAAGATGACATTGTTATCTCTAAGGAAGGTATAATTGAATTGCTTTTAAAATTAGATATCAAGAAGTCTTCAGGGCCTGATAAAATACCGAACCAGTTTTTAAAGCGCTATTGCGAATGGGTTGCATTATTTTAAGTCAAAATTTTTGCCTCCTCATTGAAAACTGGTGTTGTACCGAGTGATTGGCTGCTAGCAAGGGTTGTGCCTGTGCCCAAGGTTGGAGACAAGCTGATGGTTGAAAACTATCGCCCCATTTCCATTACATGTACAGTGTGCAAACTTTTAGAGCATATAATTGGTGAACATCTTGTTGCGTACTTTGAAAATAACAACCTCTTTTACACCAAACAACATGGTTTTCGCCGACGCCTTTCAACTGTGACACAGTTATTTGAAACCATTCATCACTTTGCTGCAGCTATGAATTCGAAAGAACAAATAGATGTTATTTCATTAGATTTATCAAAGGCTTTCGACAGGGTATGTCATGCAAAACTTCTAAATAAATTACATGGTTACGGTGTTAATTTACAAATAATTAGGTGGATTCAAGCTTACCTGACGAAACGTCAACATTTTGTGGAAATAGCCGGCGAACATTCATCTTTTTTGCCCATTCCTTCTGGTGTGCCGCAAGGGTCGGTTTTGGGCCCAATTTTGTTTCTGCTGTACATTAATGACATTGCAAGTGGTGTACATTCCAACATTAAAGTGCGATTGTTTGCCGACGATTGTCTTTTGTTTACACGCGTCAAGACTGTCTCTGACCGAACTTGTTTAAATGATGCCTTAATCATTATTCACAATTGGTGTGCAAAATGGGATATGGAAATCAACCCTAAGAACCCTGCATGACAGTCTCAAACAAGAAAACGCCTTTAATGTTTGACTATACAGTAAATACTAACCAAATCAAAAGATCCACCCAAATTAAATATCTTGGTTTGACAATTACAGATACACGAAATTGGAATGCACATATTGACAATATCTGCGGATCAGCGCAGCGGAAACTTGGACTACTGAGACGTAAATTAAGAGGTGCTCCTCCTGAGGTTAAACTTCAGGCGTACAAAACTATTGTTCGGCCTACCTTAGAATACGCTAGTATGATCTGGGACCCGCATCACCAATATCAAATAGATAAACTGGAGCGTGTTCAGAGGCTAGCAGCGCGATTTATTTTTTTCGTTCATGAGAGGAGGCAGTCAATAACAACCCTGCTCACTGAGGTTAAACTTCCTCAACTGGCCATTCGCCGAAAAATCACTAGACTAAAGTTTTTATATCAGCTTTACAACAATAAGCTCAATTAAAACCCTTCTCTCTATTTGCGTCCCCCATGAAGAGTCTCATCAAGAACCAATCACCCACACGTAATTATGCCCTACACACCGTGAATTGACACATTTAAAAACACTTTTCTTGTCAGAACGATTGTCGACTGGAACTGTCTTGCCGCCGATTTCTTTGAGAATGTAGACACAGGTGAGTCTTTTGTTGGTAAATTAGAAGTGTCATTGTATGATGTAGTTCCCACTCTGTAACAGCCCGACAGGGCTTACAGTATTGTGAATAAATAAATAAATAAGACTTCTGTGGCCCTTTTAACTTTCGAAGGCCACCACGGGCCACGTTTCGTGCACTACAATAGCGTTGTGACACCAGTACGCGAATATAAACGCACCATTGCAGCCTGCTACCGCTGTGGCATGGTGAGCTTCCGGATAGAGCTGTGTCCCCACCCGAACGACCAACGCTGTGGCCATTGTGGTTTAGTTGTGGGTGCTTCTGAGGAGGAGATGGCAACGCATGAGTGCAAACCATTGTGCCTGGTGTGCGGTGAGGGACACCTCACCGGATCCCAGGCCTGCAAAGCAAGGCTTCGCCGCCTGCAGCAGCCGGGCGGTCATCATGGCAGTCGCGGCTCGTCGAAGCAGCGGTCAACGCCCAATATATCAGGCGTCGCGCCAGAAGGACGTCAGCCGGGAGCTACCAACCAAGCCACGAAGAACCCTGCTACTGGAGGGACCGGTCAACAAGCACTACCTCCACCTAAGACACCGTCACAGTAAACGTCATCCAAGACACCTGACCAGGGTGTTCCCGTGCTCGAATCTGGGGACGTTCCACCTCTTACTGATCCAGGCGCCCGTAAGCGGACAAGAAAACTGCTTCTCAGGTAGGCAACGGAGCGAGGACTGCCTCCTCCTCCTCTTCTTGCTCTTCGTTCCGCGCCTCCTCCCCCGAATTCCTCGAGCTCAAACAAGAGCTTGCGGCGCTTCGGGCACAAAACGCACAGCTTCAAGCCAAAATTGCCGCCTTGAAAACAGGTAGACCCCCAGTCCCCCTTTCGTCACTCCCCACCAATATTACCATTCCCGCTCCAGAACTGATGCCCATGCGCACCATTCCTTCCGTCTCGGAGCGTTCTAACACCGAAGAGCAATTTCAGGCTTTTGAAAGTACTATGACCGCTTTAATGACATAACTTACTGCCATAAGTAAAAGCCTGGAAACTCTTTTCAACACTATTACCTAACAGGTGACGAGTAACATTAAAACTTTGCTCCATGGCGTAAACCCTCGAAGCCGAAGGGCTAATCCTCTGAAGGACGTTAATCCTCCCTTTAAGCTTTCACATGCCGTCAGCCTCGCTGAAACCTCCGAGCACTCCGAGTTCCCGCTTGCGCAGAGCGCGAATGTAGGGGTAAAGTCCCTCCCAGCCCCCCAAATTCTCAATATGGCGACTCATCTTAACTGCTTCACATCGCCACACCGAAAAGCTCAGTTACTCTCTCTAATTCAATGGAACTGTATAGGCCTCAAAGATAGGGCCAAACGGGCCCGTTTACACCTCTATCTTGAACAATTTGAGCACCTGTGCGCCGTCATTGCCCTTCAAGAGCCCGGAAATGCCATGCGCCTCTCAGGTTATGACACTTTTCAATGGGACCCACTCACCTGCTTTCTTGTACATAAAACCTTAACTACGCAAGAGGTCTACCTCAAAATTTGAATACCGTACTCGTATTCTATGATCCCGGTTCTTCCCCTGCGCAGAAACGACCCCCCCCCCCAGTGCACATCCTCAATATTTATTGCAAACCTGAACTCAAAAATATCACATTCGCTGACATCTTCAGCAGGGCACTGAAGCTCGCTGGGCATGAACCCCTTTTAATAACGGGTGATTTCAACGCCCATATCAGGCTTTGAGGCTATCGCAAGGAAGAAGCGCGTGGAAGGAAACTTGCGGAGCTAACTTCCACACTGGGCATGCCTCTTTAAACAGACCCCGTGCAACCAACTCGTGTAGGTAACTCTGTCAGCCGGGACACCTGCCCTCACCTAACATTCACGAAAAACATCAGACATGCAGACTGGTTCAATACCGAGAAAACCTTCAGTAGTGACCACTGCATTCTCAGCACTATATTTTCTACAAGACCCCTACAACGCCACAACGCACAGGCTCACCTACCAAACTGGGAAGCCTTCCGGCAGTCCTTGCCTGACTCTCCCATCCTGGAGATCGGTTATTCCCAGTGGGCTCACTCTGTGCTCAAAACACTAAGGAAACACAAGACTAAAATACAACTCACCGATAGTCATCCGGATGTAGATAACCATCTCCATCTTTGGGAGGCCCGTCGCAGCCTCACTAAGAGATGGCGTCAACAAAAACACAACCACAAACTCCGCATGCGGATACTGGATCTCACCAATATAACAAAGAATTGAGACAGTCAGAACTGTTATTTCAGACGAAGTAGGAGCGTAGGCCTGGCCAGCGAAAGCAGCGACAATGTCCGGGGCGAGCGTTTCGTGCTTAGCACTGACGCTGTGTTTTTCCGAGCTACGCATGACCCACTACTTCTTCATTACATATTTCCCCCTCGCTGAAGACGGAGCCAAGTAGATGCTCTAAGGTGTCGTGAGGACAAGTGGTTCGTGATACGGTTTGGGACGATCCATGTGTACGATTTCGCGGCCTCGGCGACGCAGGTCCGGAATGGGCGTGAGGGGTTTGATGAGGTAGTTGACAGCAGAAAATCGCTGTATAACGTGATAGGGCCCGTGGTACCTGCTGATGAACATTGTAGAGGTACCAGGAGCCGCTGTGGGAGGCACCCACAGCCAAACAAGAGAGTTGAGTGAAAACTGGTAGTGGGACCGTTTATCGTCGTGACAAAATTTCTGTAGCCCTTACTCTTGTGTTGTAAGGGTGCGAGCTAATTGCAGACATTCTTCCGCATACGTAGCGGCTTCGTAAACTGGTGTGCCTTCGGATGAGTCGGGTCGGTAGGGGAGAATGGTGTCGATTGGAGATGATGCCTCTCGGCCATGGAGTAAAAAGAAGAGAGAAATGCCGGTCGTCGCTTGAGGCGCCGTGTTGTAAGCGTACGCTACGTAGGGAAAGATAAGATCCCAGTTGGTGTGGCCGGAGGCGACATACATAGAAAGCATGTCGCCAAGATTGCGGTTGAAACGTTCGGTCAAGCTATTAGTTTGTGGACGATATGCGGTAGTACAGCGGTGACCCACATGACATTCAGCAAGAAGTTCTTGAATTACATCCGCGAGAAAGACGCGCCCTCGGTCGCTCAAAAGCTCATGCGGAGCGCCGTGACGAAGAACAAAACGTTGGAGCAGGAAAGAAGCAACGTCACGTGCTGTCGCGGCTGGTAGAGCGGCCGTTCCTGCATATTTTGTGAGATGGTCGATTGCTACAATAATCCAGCGATTCCCAGCGGATGTATATGGCAGAGGACCATAAAGGTCTATTCTAACCCGGTTGAATTGTCGCACTGGGCACGGTAATGGCTGCGTTGGTGCAGTAGGACGGCTAGGATTGTGCTTGCGGCGTTGGCACTCTGTGCAAGATCGAATGTACTTTTGAACGAATGTGTACATGCCGCACCAATAAAGCCGAAAACGTAGCCTGGCGTAGGTTTTAAACAGCGGGTGCACACTGCGGATGGGCATGAAAAGCAGCACATATGCTGGCACGGAGACGCCTGGGTATGACGAGTAGCCATTTGCGGCCGTCAAGGTGGTAGTTGCGGCGATAAAGTATTTCATCACGAATGGCGAAGTGGGAAGCTTGTCGGTGTAGCGTTCGAGATGGAGCGTGGGCGAGTGTTTCAAATAGGTAATCCATCAGAGACGAAATCCACGAATGCGCACCTCCACCAAATATAATAAAGAATTGAGACAGTCAGAACTGTTATTTCAGACTAGGTAGGAGCGTAGGCCCAGCCAGCGAAAGCAGCGACAATGTCCGGACCAGCGCCTCATGCTTAGCACTGATGATGTGTTTTTCCGAGCTATGCATGACCCACTACTTCTTCATTACACCAAGAAGGTGGCCGCATACGCAGCCCATCTCGCCGAGTCAAATTGGGTAGATCGCTGTAACACTGCCAGCAGGCAAATGCCAAGTTGCAATACATAGAAACTGAAACTCTCTCGCAGTCTGATTGATCCCACTCAAACGCGAGGTGAAACGCAAAAACAACTGCACTGAGCCTTTCACAAATTACACAGCTCCACAACACAACTAGCCCTATCACTAAGGGACCGATATCTTTGCACTCAGCAGGGCACACGAGGCTCCGCGTACCGCTATGCAGGCAGAGAAAACTCGGTACTGGATGCTGCTTTCCAGTTACATGACCTTCACGCCACTCTAGCCTAAATGAGGCGAGGTACGGGTTCCGGGCGAGACAAAATTACCTATAAAGTGCTGGCAAGTCTACCCGATGCAGCGCACCAGTCGCTTCTTGGCTATATTAATGCAATCTGGTTCGGAAAAACGCCCCTTCCACTAGACTAGGAAACTTCTCGAGTAACCTTTATTCCAAAGCCAGGAAAACTGATCAACACTGATAATCTCAGACCCATTTCTCTCACTTCTTGTGCGGGGAAGCTAATGAAAAATATGGTTAGCATCATGTCTCTCCCTTTTTGGAAGAGCGCCACATTTTTGCAGATTCTATGTATGGCTTCAGGCTCAAGAAATCTTCTCAGGACATACTCCTACAACTACACCACGAAGTATTTAATCCCGTAGAACACTCACACAATGACAAGAATATTCTAGCGCTTGACCTTAAAGGAGCCTTCGATAACGTCAAGCATGAAGTCATCTTAGCTCACCTAAGTACCACCAACTGCGGCGAGTGCACCTTCCACTACATCCAAAACTTTCTTACTCACAGAGCTGCGTACATTCGCACCCAAGATCAGGAATACGGCCCCTATCCCCTGGGCACGGGAGGCACACCACATGGCACTGTGTTGTCGCCTCTGCTGTTCAATTCAGCTGTGGCACAGCTCCCAGCCCGCTTGTCGGCTGTCGACGGGATAAAGCATGCGCTTTATGCCAACGACATCACTGTGTGGGCCACAGAGAGATGCCTGGGCAGCATGGAGGACAGCCTGTAAACCACAGCCCATATAGTGGACGAATATGCGGCGTACTACAGCCTCCACTGTTCCCCCACAGAAGTCTGAATTCATGCGCCTTCAGCCGTCGGTGAAGTGCACTTCGTCCATCAACCTTTCTTCGCATAGTGGTCCTATTGTTGAGGCACAAGAGATCCGTGTCCTTGGACTCCACATTCACTAACACTGCAGGGTCGAGACAACACTTCACAAGCTGCGTAAGTTTAAAGAACAGGTGGGCCGCATGGTCCACCGAGTCTTCAACAAGTGGGGAGGTCTCAAAAGCAGGGATGCGCTTTGTCTCGCACATGCTTTTGTCACTAGTCGAATCTTGTATGCGACTTCATACCTGCACTTATGGAAGCACGATGAAGATTCCTTGGAGGTCATCCTTCGCAAAATTGTCAAGAGAGCCCTGTATCATATCTGATGAAAGCACATGTGCTATCTACATGCATGATTGCCTCATGCGTACTCCTGGTCCTCACCTTTTCTAACCCTTTCCACCTTCGACTATAACTACCAACGCAGAATAAACGATTGTGTTCACTTGTTTCTCGAAAACCCAGCTGTCCAGTCTGTTCATTCCACACACGAATGAAACATGGTGTCAGAAGTGCGATGTGGTTGTTGGCAAAATCTTCGTCGTCTGATGAACCAACACTATATGGTTCCTTCGTCGCCAGAAGGTGCCGACGGTTGCGCCTCAGCACGGTGTTGTTCTCTGTGCGTACGTAGAAGGACCGTGGGCCGGCTGATCCGATCACTTTGGCTTTCGTTGCCTATGGTGTCCCATTCAAGCAAAGCACGTCATTGTCGCAGAGGCCAGGTGGGGTGCGCCTATGATGACTTCTCTGCCGGTGTTTCTTGACGAGCGTTGCTGACACCGGATTGAAGTCCAGCAATGGTGTGCGCAGCCGCCTTCCTTGCAACAGTTCGCCCGGAGACCGGCCATCTTCAACAGGACTCGCCCAGTAATTCAAGCCCAGCCAGAAACACTCTCTTGCAGCTTTCGTTTTCTTTAGGGTGCGTTTTACAACTTGTGCACCCTTTTCTGTGAACCCGTTCGATTGCGGGTACTGCGGGCTTGATTTCACATGCTTAAAGTCGTAACTCTTTGTGAAAATAATGAACTCTTGGCTGCTAAACTATGGGCCATTATCAGTAGAAACCTCGGCTGGTATGCCGTACCTTGAAAATATTGCACTCAGGCTATCGATGACGGTACTGGCTGTTGTTTCGGGCAGTAGCTCCACCTAAGGGAAATTGGATATCAATTAATAGGCGCACAAATAATGTCTTCCCGAGTACTGAAAGAGATCGACACCGATGCGGTACCATGGCTAAGTAGGCGTTGGTTGCCTTATTAAAGGCTCCGATGGCTGCTTATAAGCGTATGTCTTGCATGTTGGACACTTTCGATCCAGGAATGAATTTTCGTGTTTATATTCGGCCAGTAAACCATTTGTCTTGCTCTAGCTTTAAACTTTACCTGGCCGAGATGGCCTGCGTGGATCCGTTTCAACATGTCGCTACGCATGCTTGTCGGTATCACCACTTTAGTGCCTTTCAATACTATGCCGTTTACTACGGATAGCTCGGCGGCCACCGGTTTCAGGGGGCCATCGACAGGCTCTCCCTTGGCAAGCTTTCTTAGCACTGTGCCAAGATATGGATCAAGAGCTGTTTCCTGTGCAAGCTTTCTAGCTGTCGTTTCACTTACGAGTGCTGATACGACCGTGACGGCATGGATCTCGACGTCACTCGTGCCTGCAGCTCCCTTGATTCCAGGAACAAGTGATCGGGACAGCATATCAGCAAAGGCCATCTGTTTACCAGGAATGTACGTCAGCGTGTAATCATATTTCATCAATCTCAAAAAAAATTGTTGCACTCTTGGTGGCATATCGCTTATGCCTTTCTTTGATATGCCTATCAGCAAACTGTGATCACTCTCGAGGGTGATGGTGCGGCCTAAACAAAATGATTGAATTTTCCACAACCAAGAACTGAAGCCAAAGCCTCTTTGTTTTCTTCTCTGCTGACCACAAAATTGTTGAAAACGTTCAAGGCTTTCTCCCCCGCAACGCTGCGGAGCAGGGCCGTTTTCGCTGCTTCCGACATCGGATTAGCTTGGCATGCCGTCGCTTGCAGAAAAAATTTGAACTGCTGACGAAACCACGTCCTGTTCCTTCTTCCATCAGCTGTCAAACGTAGCGGTTAAGGTGGCCTCAGGTGATCCATGTCGTTGCTTATACGTTGCCCACTTCTGACACCATGTTTCATGAGAGAACGTAAAGTATACGTACGCTGTGAGAGAGCTGGTACGTATTTGCTGAAGTAGTAACTAGTAGCCTTTAGACAGCCAATTTGTCCTGAGGTCTTGGCATTTTCAAAAGACCGTCAACAAGATCAGGATTCGGCCTAATACCCTTGTCGCTAATGATGTCACCCAAAAAGAGCACTTCTTGTTGGCCGAAGCGACATTTCGATGCATTGAAGGTAAGGCCTGCTTTGAAGGTAAGGCCTGGATCTCCCGATCTTCTAATGCAAAACTTCTTGCGTTGGGAGTGGTAAACACCTCTCGGGAGCTCCACGAGGCTCACCTAACAAATCAATACACGCGTCTGGCACAGACCCCGTCAGGCATACGACTCCTAGATCGCCTACACATTCGGCATGAATTCCACACAGAGGAGCGGGTACGAGGGCTCGAACATTGAAAACACGTGAGTCATGTTCGACCCCTCCCCACCAATATGTCACGTGAGTCGCACGCTGGCCGTCGAGAGGCGTCGACTCTTGCTATCCGCCGCCAATTCGGCTCTCAACAAAACGTATTTTACACGGACATTGCCGTCCCTTACCGCGGGGGTTCGTATACGGCCACCGTGGTCCACCAAGACAGGCAGGTGGATGGTCTCTCCTTCCACATAACCAATCCTACCCATGCTGAAGACGTGGCCATAGCTGTGGCTATATCGCACGAAATTTCTCAAATCATACAATAAGACTCCAAAAGAGCTTGCCTAAATATTCAACTGGGATGGAACACACCCCTAGCTGCCGAAATTCTTAAATCTTGTCCGTGAGTAGGTTACGCCTCTCTGCGTTCAGTAATCTGGACTCCTGGCCATCAGGACATCACAGGCAATAAGGCCACGCACGCTGCCACCCGCACACTCATTCCCCGGGCCACTGCTTCGCCCACCTATGACCCCTGTGTTCCAGAAGAAAACGCTCCTCTCATAACTCATAGAGAGATAATTACCCGTTATCGGGACTCCCACCCCTGTTTTCCTCCACCCTGCAAAGGACTTAGGAAGACGGACGAGAGAATTGTTCTCCAGCTATTTACTAATACTTTACTGTGCCCGGCAGTGCTTAAACACTTTGACTCTTCCTTTTCGGGCCTCTGCCGGTACTGTGCGGAGGTGGCTGACACCTACCACATGTCATGGGCATGCCAGCTCAATCCTTTTTACCCTCGAACCCAAATCCAACAAAAGAGGACTGGGAGGCGGCCCTGCTCGGTTGCCAGGACCTTGCGAGCCATGGTCCATCGTGCCAGGACAGCGGCCACGACCAATGGGGTCCCTGACTAAGGAGTCCACCTAGTACTGCAGAGAGGCTGACCCACTAGAGGCTGGTCTTCCTAGCAACCTGTGTTTTTTTTCTAAAGAAATGTTTGCTACTACTACTACTTGCCTCATGTGAACAAAACGTCTTCTCTTGTGAGACGTGTTAACGGCGAGGCTATGTGTGAGAAATTGGTAATAAACCTTCGGTAGTATGCGCAGAGGCCGAATAAATGCCTCACTGCATTCTTATCTGTTGGCATCGAAAATTTTGTTACAGCGGCATTCTTATCGGGATCAGGTCAAACATGCTCAGGTCCTTCATGGCTCACCACATGGTTTATGAATTGGAGCTCCTTGAAACCAAAATGACACTTCTCCGGTTTCAGCGTCAGGCTGTCAGACCGTATTGCCCTGAATACCTATGGCAGCCTTCTCAGGCGCTCCTCAAATGCTTCTGAAAAAACACGGACGTCATCGAGATAGACCACACACGTCTTCGACTGAAGGCTTTACAGAACGGTATCTATTAGTCTCTGAAATTATGTCGGGGCTCAGCACAATCTGAAGGGCACGACTTTAAATTTGTAAAGCCCGTCATGCGTGACGAGAGCTGTTATTTCTCTATCTCGCTCGTCGACCTAAATTTACCAATTTGAGGTACATTGACGAGAAGTAGCGGGCATACCTCAGCCTGTCGAGTGAATTATCGATGCGCATTAATAGGTATACGTCATTCTTTGTCACATGACTCAGCTTGCGGTAGTCTATACAAAATCGAAAGCGTCCGTCTTTCTTTGTAATGTTATGCCAGCGAGTCCTCGTCAAACGTCCGTGCCTCTGAAAAAGGCAATCTGGGTCAAGGCCAGCCCGCAGTCTGCCTGGCGCGAACAACTCAACGGCGTAAACACGCGCGGCGCTTCTCTGGCCCACGTGCATTGAGTCAGCGGCGCACGTGACAGCGAGCCGGCGTCCTCGTGTCTGGTGGTCTGACGCATGGCGCGGCGCCCCATTGGAGGAATCTGCCCTGACGACCAGCGGCGCTTCTGATTGGACATTTTGGTTGGACCCGGTGTAAATAAAAGAAGCCCTGCGGCGCGTCGCGATCGGTGGTCCTATGGGAGAGGAGGCCCCGTGTCGGAGAGCCGACATGTGTGTGAGTCGGCGGTCTTAGGCGAAAAGCTGACCTATGTGTTAGAGAGGAGAGCTCGGCTCTTCGAGTCTCTGTAGGCCCCAGTGCCGAAATTGTAACGCCTCTGTATATATGCTGTACATAAACCTTGCTTAACTCACCGTCGTCTCGTCCGCTCGTCTTATCAGCTCTGCGCAGAAGCAGTCGCGAGCTGAGAAACATACGCTACCAAACGGCTGGTGACCTTCCCGGCGGAGTTGAAAGCAGTGGCGCCTTTGGGACCGTGTTGGCGTCGCCGTCTTTCGTAACAGTGGAGGTCAGCGGGGGGATTTCGGAGGTGGCTTCGCAACAGTGGTGGCTTCGGCGGGATCGGCCCGTCGTTCGCAACAGTGGTGGCAGCGGCGAGATCGGCCCGTCGTTCGCAACAGTGGTTGGCAGCTGCGGGATCGGCCGGCGTCAGCGACATCGATGCGGTGAGTGCCTGATGTTTTCCCCTCAGTTCACCAGACTACTCTAGCTCAGGTTGTAGTAGTTTAGAGAAGGGCTGTGTGAAGCATTGTAGTGAGCTTTGATTGTTTCAAGCAAAGTCGAAGTGCTTTGAAACCAAAGTTAATGCGGAGGGGGTAAACACCGGAGTGTGAAAAATTGCTTGCGCGTCTTGCTAGTAGGCTTATAGTGGGTACGGCAAGTAAATTGTTAACAGGGGCAAACAGCAAGAGGCTAGTGTGAACGATGGAGAACCTTAAAGTGAAGGAACTCATCGAAATTTGTGAGGAACTCGGCATAACTTTGGGCCGTGCGAAACGAAAGCAAGCGATCCTTGAGATCATGAAGGATGAGGGAGTGTCGGCTGAGGAAGTCGATGAGGCCTGGGTGGATATTAAAGCACGCCGTGAGGAGGCTGAAAGGCGAGAAGTAGAAGCTCGCGAACGTGAGGAGGCTGAAAGGCGTGAACGTCGCGAGCGCGAGGAGGCCGAGAGACAGGAGCGCCTTGAGATGAAACGACTGGAATTGGCAATCCTACAGTGTTCGCAGGCGCCTAGCGTAGCTTCTCCAACAGTTCAGGTCAGCGGTTTTAGAATTAGGGACCAATTGCCACCGTTCGTAGTAGGCGAGGACATGGCGAAATATCTCGTCAAGTTTGAACACGTCTGTGAGCGAAACGCTTTGGAGCGGTCTCTTTGGGCGCGGAACCTGCTAGCTCTTCTTCCCGGCGAAGTGTCCGACGCGATAACTTGCTTGTCGAGGGAAGCGTTTGAGAGCTATGACGAGGTTAAGGAAGTGCTCTTGAGACGTTATAAGTTGTCACCCGAGGCTTTCAGGCAAAGGTTCCGGTATGCTAAAAAGGGGAATGAGTCACACGTTGACTTCGCGTTTCGTCTTAAAGCCGATTTGATTGAATGGCTCAAGGGCGAAGGTGTTTATGACGACCGCGATAAAGTGGTGGAATGCGTTGCATTGGAGCAATTCTACCGCTGCATCGAGGAGGATGTCAAACTTTGGCTGCAGGACAAACTTGGTGAAGTACAGCTAAACAAGGCAGCAGAGTTAGCTGAGGAGTATTATACTCGCCGAAAGTTGCATAGCAGGGCAGTGCGCGTTGAAAAGGATGAAAGAAAAGAGGGCTTTTCAAAGAAACCTGATCAACGGAAACCCGCTCCGCACCGTAATTTCAAAAAGGACCCGTCTCTTACGAAGGACACTGTAGAGGAAGGGAAAACAGAAGCGGAAAAATCAAGTGAGGTTTCTAAACAACGCACTGATACCACACGGGCATTTGAATTACGGAAGCCACTAATCTGCTACAACTGCAAAAAGGAAGGGCACATCGCGATAAACTGTAAGCAAAAGTTTGCTTTTGCAACAATTAGAGAATCGGAAAAAAACATGCAGTTGTTGGAGCCGTATCTCCAAGAAATTAGGGTGAATGAGAAAACGTGCCGAGCACTTAGAGATTCAGCGGCCACCATGGACGTTGTCCATCCTTCATTGGTGTCTCCGGATGACTTAACAGGAGAATTCGCGTGGATCAGGCAAGTCGCCGAAGAGCAGAGTGTTCGCTTACCAATCGCCACGGTTGTCATTGAAGGCCCGTTCGGTATGCTTCGCACCGAAGCGGCTGTGTCTGCCGCGCTAAACGATCGTTTTCCTTATCTTTTCTCCAACAACTCGGAGCAGCTTCTCAAAGAGCAGGGCAAATCGTTCTTCCCCAATTTTGCGTGCATGGCCCTCACGCGATCGCAAGCGCGGAAGCTATCGCGGCAGCTTGATCTGGTTCAATGCAGTGAACTCTCAAGTGACCTTGTCGGCGGGTCGACGGAACCCCAGAAAGGAAATTTTCCGCATGAGTCATGTGAGCAGTCACGCGAGCGGCCCGTCGCGAAAGCGGTCGGCGCGGCCGGCGCGGTAGGGGGAGACGACATGGCGCCATTGAGTCAGAGCGAGAGGGTTGCAACGCTCTCGCCTGTAGCGGAAAGTTGGAGCGAGCTGCCGAGAGTTGATCGAGAGACGCTCATTCGAGAGCAGCGTGAGGATCTCTCGATTGAAGCGCTAGCGGAAAGCCAAATTGAAGCGCTAGTGGAAATCCACAAAAACGCGGCACAAGTGCTGTCGAAGGAGCACTACGAGAAATCGGGGAAGAAGCGCGCTTTTGACGTTGATAATCAGGTAATGCTGCTGCAGCCGTCCAAAAGGAACAAGCTTGAGGTTGATTGGGAAGGGCCCGCCAAAGTATTATCGAAGCCTTGCGATACAAAATAAGAAGTGAAATTCGGAAGGCGGCCGGACAAAATTTACAACTTGATGAAACCATACGTTCAACATCAAGCGGTCGTAAATCTGTTGTTGAATGCTTCAGGGGAAGAGGAAGCAGAAATTTTGAGTTCTAGTGAGGTAATTGAAGGGGGATCGAAAGTAATCCGGGAACAGATAAACCTAGAGCCTAGCTTAAGTGAAGGAGGACCTGAGAAAGAGGACCTGAGAAACATTGGTTCCGAGTTTGAAGACGTGTTTTCGGACCGCCCCGGAAACACGAGAGTGATCGAACACGATATCGAGCTAAGCGGTGAGGAGTCAATCCGTAGCAAGCCGTATCGTTGTTCCCCTGTGCAACGTCGAAAGTGTGAGCCGCTCTTGGTGCCGCATAGGTATCGTCGCCTAAAAGTGGCCGGTTACTGAAGTGGAGCATGTTGCTCCACAGCGCAACTTTGACGTTCGCTATCAAAAAAAATGAAGGAAAGGTAAACGCTAATGCAGGTGCATTGAGCAGTGAGTTTCAGCTAGTAACTTCTCAACCTTTCGGTTTCTCGTTGGCGATTCGGGGCAAAATTTTGACCTCATCACGACCTGGGCTGAGCGCTCTCGTTTGGAGTGATCTCAAGGGGCCAACTTTATGTGGTATTCTAATTCGTTGCGTTGTTGTAATTGTGAAAAATTCAAGTTCTTACTTTAAGAGTCTTGTGTCCCACATGTGCCTCTTGATGTAGGGGGAACAAAATTCCGATAGACACGTAGATAGGTATATGTTGTACTATACTTTGTCTGGTGTTCTGTCGGGTGACCGAGGGCACTTGCTTGTGTCGTGTGTTGTTTGTTGCCGAACCGTTCTTAGCAAGTTGCAGAACCATCGACAAGTGCTGAAGCCGAAGATGGTCAGAAGAGACGAGTGAAGCTGGTCGACAAGTTGTGGCGACAAGCCAGTGGAGCTGGGATCCGTCGTCAAGAATGGGCTGTATTCCCGGAACAGTCTGGAGCTGTATTCTCCCCATGGCCCTGGCGGCGAACCTGGAGGGACCTGGCGAACGAGCGCACCTGACATCCGAGCCCCGTGGAAGCAGCTCGTCTTTCCGGTGAATTGTCTGGCGGCGGGGGTGCTGTTATGCCAGCGAGTCCTCGTCAAACGTCCGTGCCTCTGAAAAAGGCAATCTGGGTCAAGGCCAGCCCGCAGTCTGCCTGGCGCGAACAACTCAACGGCGTAAACACGCGCGGCGCTTCTCTGGCCCACGTGCATTGAGTCAGCGGCGCACGTGACAGCGAGCCGGCGTCCTCGTGTCTGGTGGTCTGACGCATGGCGCGGCGCCCCATTGGAGGAATCTGCCCTGACGACCAGCGGCGCTTCTGATTGGACATTTTGGTTGGACCCGGTGTAAATAAAAGAAGCCCTGCGGCGCGTCGCGATCGGTGGTCCTATGGGAGAGGAGGCCCCGTGTCGGAGAGCCGACATGTGTGTGAGTCGGCGGTCTTAGGCGAAAAGCTGACCTATGTGTTAGAGAGGAGAGCTCGGCTCTTCGAGTCTCTGTCGGCCCCAGTGCCGAAATTGTAACGCCTCTGTATATATGCTGTACATAAACCTTGTTTAACTCACCGTCGTCTCGTCCGCTCGTCTTATCAGCTCTGCGCAGAAGCAGTCGCGAGCTGAGAAACATACGCTACCAAACGGCTGGTGACCTTCCCGGCGGAGTTGAAAGCAGTGGCGCCTTTGGGACCGTGTTGGCGTCGCCGTCTTTCGTAACAGTGGAGGTCAGCGGGGGGATTTCGGAGGTGGCTTCGCAACAGTGGTGGCTTCGGCGGGATCGGCCCGTCGTTCGCAACAGTAATCAGCACTACCGGTGATGCTCAAGGGCTTCTTGACGGCTGGTTGACGTCATCATCGAGCATTTTCTTCACTCATTCCTGGATCACTTCACGCTATTTCCGTGTTATACGGAATGGGTTCTATCGTACTGGCCTTGCCGTCTCCTCCATTATTATCCGGTGCTTCGTCAGAGGCGTTCGATTGACCCTCGAGGTCGATGAAAAAAATTGGCGGCATATCCACGGAGTGAATGATAGAGAGTGGGGCGAAGCATTCGTCCGTCCATTCGTTCTTGCTTCCGTCCGACCATGCGTCCGTCTGTTTGATCGCCCATGCGTCCATCCGTCCGTCCGTGCGTGCGTTCGTCCCTGCGTTCGTCCCTGCGTTCGTCTATGCATCCGCCCCTGCGTCCGTTCATGCATCTGTCTGTGTGTCCGTTCGTCCATCTATTCAACACCCCAAGTACCATCATCTCGCATCTTTTCATCATGTATTCCCCATATACAAGCACCGCCATCCAGCGGACATTCCAAGGACTAAACGAGAGGTGGCACGCGAACTCTTTCTTACGGCTTGCGCTTCGGGTCTACTTCCCATTTTTAACCACCTGGAGTTCATGATATATACTTGTTCACTGTATTCATGGCACTGCGGCCCAACGCTCACTAAACCTTTCTAAAACTAAGGAGATTACAACCAGCGAGTATAACGTAGCAACCCTTTCTTGTCATATAGTGCTCAATGTACATGCCAATGGCTGCTACTGGGGATCGCAGCGTGCGCGTTGACTATAAGCCGAATGCTCCTGTCTCTCATTCCCCATCAGTAGCCATTGGCATGCACATTGAGCACTATTTCTTATTGTTCAACAACGCACAGAAGAAATCTCACCGGCACCACCTTGGAGGTCAAACTGTTATACTTGTTTCACACTACAACGTCTACGAGGGACGAACAAGTGCCACTATAAAGAGCTTCGCCCCTAAAACAGTCTTTCAACTGGTGAATGAGATCTACTAAAATGTACGCTTGTGAGAAATCCGTGCTCATGTAATTAGGTGATGGGGCGGAAGTGGCTTACGGTTCGTCCTGTTGCTCGGCACAGCACTCGCGGAATTATGTGATCTCGTTGAGGTAGGCAACTGTAGTGCCTTGTGTAATGTGTCGTCGCTCATTGCTGAAATTCATCAACAGAACCTCTGCTTGACCACACACAACATTGATGATACTTCTGGCCCTTGTAACACCATGAGAAAGTAGAAGCGTCGATACTTGTTCAGCGATTTCTTCTCCAGTATGCTGCCCGTTGCACGGGACCGAGACAAGGCGGCACGATAACATAGGTACGGTCACGTTGTCAATGAAGCGCAGGAATTTTCGGTGTAGCGCTGCGCTTTGATTAGCTGAAAATGTGAGCGCACCATCCGGTATATTGATGATGGCACCATATTCACACAAGAAATTCATCGCTAGCATTGCCTGTTTGCAACACTCGTAAAGAATAATGAAGGTTGCGACGAAGGATGCAACCCCTATCCTGATTCTTGCAGTGCACTTTCCAGTAGGTGTGAGCAGCTGCCCTCCAGCTCCCCTTATCTGCGGTCCCGTTCATTCTATTTTAACGTTCCTGAGCTTGTCTGCCAGACTCTCACTCAATATTTAAAAGTCCGCGCCAGTGTCGACCAATGCCGTCACGTCGTAACCGTTAATCGTAATTGCAATGTTGGCAGTAACAACCTCATTTTTTGTCGAATCATCGAAAACTTGTGTCTACTCGTTTTGCAGTATGGGGGGATTTTCCGCACTTCGATGATTTGCAACTTTCCCCCTTGAGGTCACTGCTGTTAGTTTCTCCGGCGTATATTGGAAGATCTCCCTCTCGGCATGTCAGTGGTGCTCCGTTTAGAGGATGGAGAATAACGCCCAGGAGAGGGTGAGCGTGACTGAAACCCAGCAGGAATATCCCGTGGGGTCATCACACTCATGTCGACGTCAGGCGTTTCGTAGAAATGGCGCCAAGAAATAGTGGAAAGAAATCCTTGGTACCCTGCGACGCGATAAGGGCAATACCGAGCGATGTGGCCTGCTGCCCCACAATGAAAGTACAGGCGCCTAATGTACGCCAGATGCTGGTTTTGCGAAGTGGTGACCGCCTCGGCGTCAAAGTTTCTTTGTAGTATCTAGGTGCTGTAGGGGGATGTTGCTGGTGGTACTGATGCGGTGTCGGTACGTTAGCTGGCGGTCGGCAGTCTAAGTCTGCACAGCTTGCCCTGGGGGTGCTCATGCTCGGCTCAGGAAGCGAGAGCGCTTACCGGGTCTCCTGGCGCACAACTTTTCTTACTGAGGCAATCGCACAGTCGTTCGGTTTGGCCACGAGCTTCTTGATCTCTTCTTGTACGATTTCTCGTATCAGTTGGCGGAAAGAACCTTCGTCGCGTGTCGTTGCTGTGGTCGTGGCTACCACGCTGATCGGTGCACTGTGGGTTGGGCGATCATACTGCCGGTATCGTAGATGCAGTGCGCGTTCGATGGATGTCACCTCCTTAAAGAATTCATCAACACTTGTAGGCGGGTTTCGCCCGAGACCAGCGAACAACTGCTGCTGAAAGCCTCGCATGAGGTGATTGATAGATATTTGGGGTTGAACGTTCCACATACAGCTGTTTCGTCGAGCAGGCATATTGGGGCCTGCTCGACAAAACAGCTGTGCTACGTTCTCAACAAACATTGTAAGGGGCATTTAGGCACTGAATCCGTGACTCGAGGAGACCCTGTGCAAGTTCTCGTCTTTCGGTGCTCGCGGACGTGTCGAAGAACTTCTGCCGCAATGCGTCCCAAGACGATCACACGCAATTCGTGAGCCACGTTCGGGTTCCGTCTTGAAGCGTAAAATACATGTAGTCCGATTTCTGTGTGGCGTTCCACTCATGAACCTTCGCTGTGTGCTCGAATGCCTGGAGCCAGTCATGTGCGCCTTCATATGTGTTTGCGTGGAATTCAAGCGGGATTAGAGGGTTCAAAACAGTCACCTGTGTCGTGCTTCCAGGCGCCGTCATGCTTTCTGGCACGGTCACGCTTTCCGGCAATGGACCGAACTCCGGGCTGAGGCCTAACAGGTGGCAACTGCTGCGGTGAGCGGGGTTGTCGATGCGTGGAAGTTTTTCTGGGCTAGACGCAGGGCTGTTGTCAGGTGTCCCCAACATGTACCCCACGCCTCCACCAGTATCACAACGCAAAAACAGAAACAGTCGAATAAAGGACCACTCACTTTAATTATACCAGAACACATGCAAACTGTTCGGATAAGAACTTCGTCTTTTTTTTCTCGCTGCGCGTGCTCTTCCTTGTTCTCTTGGTGCTACACGTTGAATGTGGCATTTAGATGTCACGTATTTAAACTGCGTCTGTCGAGTGTTGTGCCTCGAAAAAGGAAGCGCTGAGAAAAAATCGCACTCGTTTTTCGTATTTTCAGTAGTTGTTTAGGGGTCGCTAACGATGAGTGCCAATGACCGTTCAGGATGATCATGAGAACTAAATTGCCGGAGTTTATTGCAAGAACAGACGGTTATTCAACAAACAGCTGGGACCGTTGTGGCACCGGGTGTAGAAGATCTAATAACACGTTCATCTTTCTACACTGCCTGCCCCACCGTGGTGGTCTAGTGGTTAAGGTACTCGGCTGCTGACCCGCAGGTCGCGGGTTCAAATCCCGGCTGCGGCGGCTGCATTTCCGATGGAGGCGGAAATGTCGTAAGCCCGTGTGCTCAGATTTGGGTGCACGTTAAAGAACTCCAAGTGGTCAAAATTTCCGGAGCCCTCCACTACGGTGTCTCTCATAATCATATGGTGGTTTTGGGACGTTAAACCCCACATATCAATCAATTCTACACTGCCTCTAACATCACGCTTTAGCAGTGCGTGGAATACAAACAACCGAAAAAATCTTTCAATGAACATAAAAGTTCATTGCCGAGTGCCGGCATAAAAAGCCTAATACAAGCAGACGGTCTCCTCTGATTTTTAAAAGCGAAAAAATTTTATTTAGTACCCAAAATAGATCTAGCCTGGCATTTTTCATAAACTCATGTTTATGCATCGGCAAAGCGAACGTGAGTACATTTGTTTCTTTTTCATCTGTGAACCGAAGCATTTTACCTGAATATAAGCATTAGTTTCTCGCCTATGACATCGACTACGACCAGGGTGCACCATGCAGGAAACTTGCTTTCACGCTATTGGGCACAAGTTACACCCGGGCTGTGAATAAAAAAAATGCCCCCCCCCCCCTAGCTTCCCGAAGAAAATCGTGAGGAAATGCGAATGCATTGCGTAGCGTTCATCACGGCGTTTCGCACGTGAGAACCCATCGTTAGAAAAATAATGCGTTCTTTTTCTTTCTCACACCATGTAAGATCCCTCGATGAAACAAGTTTCCAAGGTAGCGACACCTTTTCCTTTTCTCCTCGCCCATGTTCCTGAAGCACCCTCTAGAAAGTTCAAAACTTTCACCAAAAAGCGAACGATTGGCTTCAGTTGCTACGGTGAATAGATGCAAATGAAGCAAAACTGAACGAAATGAGTCGTAGAATAAATGGTTGTGTTCATGAACATAAACGGTACAACACAAGAGCAAGCGGGATGTGCGTTAACTAGCAACGGTGTGCAGTTCTATATTTTACATCCATGGAGGAGTGAAAAGTATAGGAAAGGCCATGACGTCATATTCGTGAAGCCGCCGCATCGCAAGCATTCGCACTACCTCCTAGCGGAAAAGTAGATAAACACTCCGCGATTTCCAGCGAGCAGCCACCGCGGCGGCCTTGGAAGCCGCGCCGACGGAGTGGAAGCTGGTAGGCGTTCTTTGTCGGCAGTGAGTGAATTCATGAGTACTGCTTCTTTTGTGTGATTTTTAGGAAAGCTGTGCGATGCCAAGCTGCAGTGTATACTCGGTGCAAATCGCGTGCACCGCCGAATGTACCTGGTGGCACTTTTCACGTAGGTTCGCTTCACTGTTGATGAATTATGCATGCTATTTGCATGCGGAGCTCTCAGCTGTACGCTCCATTGGTTCTTGTGCATTGTGTCAACTGAGAACACATGCGATCGTTTTTAGTGTCGTAGGCATTGTGTCGCGTTTTTAAAAGTTGTGTCGTTCATATGGAAGAACAATAAACTTTTCTAGTTATCGGACTAAATGTTCATGTATAGTACGGTGTGCGCTCACTGCGTGTTAGCTGTATGCGCACTGGAATTACACACTTTACGTGCACGATCTTGTATACAATACAGTGGTGCCATCTTACCGACGTGAAGTGCGTCAAGCACTAGACTGGCATTGCACGGAATAGCTACGAAGCAAGCTCTTAAAATTGTGCATTACCACACGACACTATGTACGAGCCGACAATTGCTAATTGACCCGTAGATCGGGACGATGAGCCGTTTCAGTAGATTAGCAAAAAAAGGTTTTACGGTGAGCAGAACGCGTAAGTCACTGCTGGGTGAGTTCGAATACGATGATGAATACGATGATGAATGATTTTGGTTACGACACGTACCGGTGCTCTCTGCTGTAGCACAAAAAAACTGCACGAAGTACTTCAGCATGCCACTCTCGGGCCTGTCACGCACTAACTGTCTCAGAAATTTGTGCTCCCAACATTTTACTGCATGCAAACCATACAATACACGTGAAGTTTACGCCGGGGCTATAAGTCCGCACAGAAGTGAACCAGCGCTTAGAGCACGCCGCGTAGCGTCTGCTGTTTTGCTTGCCTCATACCAGTTTGTTTGCCCCATAAATTTGATGTCACTTCCACCACACTTCTCGCAGTGCATTGGGATAGGATAGGGCCTCTCCTCAGTTTTTCCTTCCTTCATATTTACACCACTAGCCATGGCGGCTCGCGTCGCACATCGTAGTTCGTCTAGTTATAACTATACTCGGCGACAACATCTCTTGAGATCGGAGCGAAGGCTAGGAGGCGGGGCCTCCGCACATTTGTGTTACTGCGCAAGTAGTCCGGCCGCTTGCAGTCGATTTAAGATCCAGTTTCGGTTTTTTCTTGCTCGCAACGCGAGTGTGTTCAGGAAAACGTATGCATGCAAAATGGGAACGTCCGAGTTAAACTGAGCATGCATACATTTACTCTACTGTATATATACTGCTGCACAGCAAGTTTTACGCTGTTAAGACTCATGTCTCGGTGGGAGGAAGAAGAAGTAGTCGCAGAGAACAGCTCCAGTGTTCAGCTCTCGAAGTTTTCTCGATTTTCTCTGTGACTTATGTAATCTGAAACAAGAACATTGGGGGACGTGGTCCCGGTGCCATAAAATGGGGGATCAAAACCCCGCCCAGCTTCCGGGCCATGGACCGTCTCATCAGGGTGTGTCCAATGTGAGTGACCGCTTCGGCCCCAACGTGGTGCATAGCTACGCTTCTGATGGCTCTTCTACCGAAAACATGGCCTCGGACAGTGATTTCACCCCTGTTTCAAGCTGCCGTCTGAAGAGAAAGATCAGAAGAACGTCGCCGACCGGTCGACAGGCACCGAAAAAGGCGAGTAGCATGCGGTCCTTCACGATCTCGTACATGCCGACAACGACGACAGACGTCCTGAACACTCTAAATAGGCAAAGCTTGTCGTAGTATTTCGAACGTGTCGCACCTGGCCAGGTTGAGGAAATACGTACAAATACCCGCAATAACATCCTGTTGGTGTAGGTTACTTGAAAGTCTATACTGGACACGCTGAAGGCCATTGTCCAGTTGGGAAACATTCCAGTGTGCGCGTTTTCCGCGTACGACAAGGCAACTACGATAGGCGTCATTTATGATGTGTACAAAGAGATTACAGACTCAAGCCTCGAGAAATTGCTTTCTTCGACGGCTCTGTAATTGGTTTTCACCGCTTTCGACGGTCGCGTTGTGTGAAAGTAGTGTTCGAGTCCAAATAGTTGCCTAGTCACGTCAAGGCTGGATATGTGCGTCATTCAGTACACCCTTATGTACCGAGGCCTCTACAGTGCCATAAATGTTTGAAATTCGAACATGTCAGTGCAGTTGGTAAGGGTGTGGTAACTTGCAAATGATGTGGTGCACGTCATGACGTTGGCAACTGCAACGCTGCCACAAATTGTCCTAACTGCACGGGTGCCCACGACGCAACCTCAAAGGACTGTTCTAAAATGAGGAACCAAATAACTAACATGAAGAAGATGGTTAGGGACCACTCCACACACAGAGAACCTGCAAGGGCTGTCCGGTGCAGTATACGTCTTTAACGACACCGACACAAACGAGGGAGGAGTGCTAATTGAGTTGAAGAACTGACATGAAACGTCCATGCTTCACCTTCTCGTCGCTTGCTTTTACCAGCCAGAAATGAAGATGTCTGTGCTTCCACACCTTTACAGCCGACGAATGGAGGAGCCAACCAGCCACCGGCCCGTAATACTTCGGAGTGGCCTTCTTTACCATCAAGACCCACGTGTACGCCTTCCACGCATAA
The DNA here is from genome assembly GCA_013436015.1 of Rhipicephalus annulatus. Classification (NCBI taxonomy): domain Eukaryota; kingdom Metazoa; phylum Arthropoda; class Arachnida; order Ixodida; family Ixodidae; genus Rhipicephalus; species Rhipicephalus annulatus. The sequence goes on from WOVY01009247.1 coordinate 379,254, forward strand.
TGATGCTGAACGCAGCGAGCAGGACGACAAGATGGATAATAATGACATCAAGAGTATGCTTAGAAATTTCATGGGTTCAATGCGCAAGATCCTTAGTGGTCTAAACACTCCGGCGGCTAAAGCAGCTGTCCAGTGCTTAAGAAGATGGATAATAATGACATCAAGAGTATGCTTAGAAATTTGATGGCTTCAATGCGCAAGATCCTTAGTGGTCTAAACACTCCGGCGGGTAAAGCTGCTGTCCAGTTGCTTGAGGTGCGGGAGCCACTTCTTGTTCTTCAGTAAGCGAACATGGCCTCGTTGTTCAAAGATTGCATGCGGCAGACGCTTGCTATGTTGTGGAATGCTCGTGGTTTACGTGGCTGTCTCTCTGATTTCAGACAGCGGGTATTGAAATACCAGTTCCCAGTTATTATCATCTGCGAACCAAATATGGATTCTACATTCCGTTTATCTAGGTACGTCCAGCTTTGGTCTCACAGTCATCACCGTGCAAGCAAGGTGCTAGTTTGTGTACGCCACGATATGACGTACGTACGACATGACATTCTGTCGAATACAACAAAAGATTACGTTTGCTTGACTATAAAGTATAAAAAGCGTGCGTTGTCAGTTATCGGAAGATACATCCATTCAAGTGCGAAGAAAGACTGCTCTCACCTTAGGTCTGTGCTTCAGGCTGCTCAGAGCCCCCACATTGTCATTGGAGATTTCAACGCTCATCATCCCCTCTGGGGTAGCACTGTAAGGAACGGCCGTGGCAGAGATTTCTGCGACTTCGTGTGTAATTTTGGACTAATGGCGCAGAACGACGGATCACCCACTTTCATTCGGGGTACTTCTTACAGCAGCTGCCTCGACATTGCACTTGTATTCAGAAGGTATGGCGGGGTATGGCGAGGATACACAACTGCCTGTAAATGACCGTCGCTTATCTAACTCTATAGTTCTGCACACTATCTCATGTCATGAAACTGAAGAACTAATAACAAAGATAAAAAACAATTGTGCAGCAGGTTACGATGATATTAAAGCTATACCAATAAAATACGTCGCTGATGTTATATCACCTGCGTTGTCACATATTATTAATTTAACTTTTGTTACCGGCGTATTTCCCGATGAATTAAAAATAGCTCGCGTATGTCCGGTTTTCAAGGGTGGTAATGACCAAGAGATTGGAAACTACCGACCGATATCGGTACTTCCGATTCTGTCAAAAGTTTTTGAAAGCGCTATTAATATTAGATTACAAAAATTTTTTGCGAAGTACAATGTAATAAGTGATGCCCAATTTGGCTTTCAAAAATGTAAATCCACCGAGCTTGCATTACTCAATATTAAAAACGAGATACTAACCAATTTTGAGAAAAAGCTATATACTCTTGGTCTCTTTGTTGACTTCCGCAAAGCATTCGACACCGTGCATCACAGTGTTCTTTTAGAAAAACTTAATAACTACGGTGTCCGTGGCGTTGCCAATAGGTTAGTTCAAAATTACTTAACAGACCGCTATCAGTATGTCGCTATTAATCAAGAGACATCTCCCCGTGCGAGGGTCAACAAAGGTGTCCCACAAGGATCGATACTTGGTCCTCTGTTGTTTATAGTTTATGTAAATAACTTGTGTAGCATTCCGGATTCTCCTAAGTTAATCATGTATGCGGACGACACTAATATATTTTTTGCTGGTTCATCGATCTCTCAACTTGAAAAGTCTGTAAACACATATCTAAATAAGTTGTCTTCCTGGATTAAACTAAACAAGTTGCGGCTAAACGCGAGTAAAACTAAATATATATTGTTTGCACCCATTAATAAGCCACGGAACATAAGTCTAAGTATCTCCTTTGAGGGTCAGACTTTAGAACAAGTCAAGGTACAGAAATTCTTGGGTGTGTGGTTCCAGGAAGACCTTTCCTGGAATGAACATATAAATAAATTGGCAGCAGATATAAGTAGAAGCGTTGGATGTATGTACAAACTATGTCCGTTATTACCACTTTGGCTAAAGAAAGCGTTATATTATACACTGATATATTCCAGGCTAAGTTATTGTGTCTTATGTTGGGGAACAACGACGGCTCAAAACTATAATACATTACTTACACTACAAAAGAAGGTACTAAGACTATTCGAGGGATATTATGGTATGCCACAAGGTCTTAGCGCACGTCCGTTATTCCCTAAATATCTCATATTACAAGCAAACCAAATATATTATTATAAGTTATTATTGTATATCCAAAATAATAAACTATACCCCATGTACGATTCTTCTCGATGTGCTGAGTACTATCTCCGTACACATAGTATAAGAACACCAAAAACTAGAACAACCTATGGTCAACAACATATTGATTATCAAATACCGAGTCTCCTCAACAAACTGGGTGACGTACTTGACCTAAATAAGAAAACTTCCAAAAATAAGTTCAAGGAATTTCTTCTTTATAATTGTATTGAATACACTTAATACAGAAATTTGGATTATTTATTACTTTCTGTGTCCCAATTGCTTAGAGTACACTATTTGTGTTCTTTTGTTGTTGTTTTTTTAGGAATGTATGTGTCTGCTGATGCTTTCCTTACCTCACCTATTGTATATATTGCGATGTTTTTTAGGTATTTAATTACTATTTACTGTCCTGTTCTTTCTTTATATTTGTAATGGTTACATGTGTGATCATAATTTGCAAATTGTATCTGTATATAATGATGTTCTCTAATTCGGCTAAGTTGTGTATGACATGTTATTTTTAGTTTTTATTTTATTTTGCCAGACTGTATTTCGGAGCAAAAGCCTCCGTCAGGCTATGTAGCCTTTTGCTTTTGCTTCGTTTTTTCTGTTGCACGTACAGAAAATAAATAAATCTCAAATCTCAAGTCTCCTGTCTTCCACGGATATAGAGACTCACGGTAGTGATCACTTGCCAAACTATGTTCAATTTAGGTGGTACCGCCGTTCAGCCACACGCTGCGTTCATCAGACAGATTGGCGTCTCTTCAAGTCATCTGTGAAAGCTAGCTGTCAGTGCACTACTACACCATCCGAAGTAGAAGACATCATTTCTTCGTCCCTGCGTGACACAACAAGACAAGTTACCACTCCGCTGCAGCGATCAGCTATCGACTTACAATACGAGGCCCTTCGTGCTATCTGTCACCGCGCTGAACGGCGATACAGAAGTAAAAGATCACCATAAATGAACCCGCTCGTAAATGGACGATACTGTGTGATGCCAAAGCTGCTCTTCAAACCATCGATGGCTTCAAGAAACAAGGTCCATATCATACTTTATCGACTGAAATAGCAGAGCTTCTTGGCACTGCTACAAAAAATGAACATCATGTAACATTTCAATGGATACCTGCTCATTGTGGCATAATGGGCAATGAAGAGGCGGACGCTGTATTTGGACAAATGCCTGTCATCAGGTGTGGAGAACATCGCATGTCTGATCATCAAGTTTTTGAAAATGGGTTTTAAGGGGACACTAAAAATTTTTGAAGGGGTGAGCAACAGGGAGCATCACTTTATTAAAATCTCCAATTTTATTAGGTTAGCACTGAGGCTTGCAGGTATGTTAAACAAGCATGGTCACTTCAGTAACACCTCAGAGGTCAATAGTTTTTTGGTTGACAGCAAGGTATGTATGAGACAGGATTATGAAAATTGCAGAAATAGAAGTAATGAAGTTGTCGAGAAGACTTTGTTAACAGTACATTTGCAGGCTTTATTCAGAATTTGCTTTAGAGCAGAGTGAATTTACTTTTGCTGATGCTTCCGAAGGCGTCATTGCAGTTCATAAGCACTGCTTTTATGCACTGCACGTGACGATCTTGTTTTTTCAAGGTCAATGAACTGATTAAAAAGTATAGGATCAAGAAACTTACATGCTTTCTTAAGGCTTAATCAGGTTCACCATAGAGGTAAGTGGTGACATTTTAGTGAGTTGTATGTGGGAGGTCTGTGTACATAACATCATCGTACTCTATGATGTTATGTACACAGACTTCATGTTTTACTTGCTGACTGACTGACTGACTGACTGACTGACTGACTGACTGACTGACTGGCTGACTGACTGACTGACTGGCTGACTGACTGACTGACTGACTGACTGACTGACTGACTGACTGACTGACTGACTGACTGACTGACTGACTGACTGGCTGGCTGACTGACTGACTGACTGACTGACTGACTGACTGACTGACTGACTGACTGACTGACTGACTGACTGACTGACTGACTGACTGACTGACTGACTGACTGACTGACAGCTGTCACGCTTGTCGTTGTCGATGTAGTCGAAAAATGCAAAGCATTGACCAAGTACTCAGGATGTTAGGTTCAAAAACTGTTTATTGATCAATCTGACGCGTGCCGACGTATGTTTCTTCCATGTTTCTTCGCACGTTTTCCGACGTATGTTTCTTCGCACGTTTTTGGCACTTTGTACCCTTTCTCGCGCATACTTTGTCAGCGTCTCCACCGCTCGTCTGACCTCCATGGGCGTCGTCACACGCAACTGAATGCGGAAGTTTCGGGTGCAGTATTTTCAAAACTTGGCCGGGCTCGTGTCCAGGACCTTGGAATTGTCCCAAAACTTCATTTATAATGTCGTGACCCCAATCGCTTCCTCCCACTTTAATGTATTCTAATAGTTGGGGCTGACTATTGAGATACTGGACGAGATTGTAGAGGCCCCATGCGCTGGTGTTTGTAGACCAAATTGACGAGCGATTTGGTTGTATGACGAAGCCAGCGAAAATAACACATCGCATGTGCCGTTGCTCCAGCTGCAGTCGTGTAGCACGTGGATGTGTGGTAGAGTGGTTCCTCGTGTGTGGAGTGCGACGGCTGCGACTCCATACTGGGTGGGTCCTTGTTCAAATCCTCTGACAATGTCGTTACAAATTGTCTGAGCTTCTCCGTCGTCTCGAGTGGGAAACACATCGTGCACAAAATTTCTTCGTTTTGGAACTGAATGTGACTGCAATGCCCATCGTGGAGCGGATTGTAAACTTTTTCCATCTTCTCTAGATCCTGGTTCGGGCACGTTTGAATTTTATACTTCTCCCACGCCTCGATCAGGCTCCGCAAGTGTCACCATGGTTTCTATAATGTCAAAAGCACGGTTCTCGTGACTCGAACCAATAAACTCTGTTGTTTGTCCCTTGGAATATAGACGGTGTCACCAAAAAAGCACTTCCAATTGGTAATATAGCGGTACCTCGTCTTCTTGTTCATCATGATGACGTTTACGTGGTTCTGCCATGGTCTCTATTCAAAGAACAAAAAAGCAACAATTCAGAGTATAGTATAATTAAGTAAAAAAGGGTCTTACCGAAGGCGTCTTTAGTGTCCGCTTGAGGTCCTCCTGAGTGGACAGCCGGTTGGCGACTGCGATTTCTGAGCTACTAGGGACCCCTTTATATACCTCTCGGGGTGGCCTTGGAAACCACCGCGCTTGCAGGAAAGTCTTGGGCAAGTACTAGTTAATATGCAATGCCCTTGCGAGACGATTATGCAAAGCAGACAAGGCGCTGGTTTAGTCCCGCGATTGCTTGCAGCCCTATGCAAAGCAGGGGCTCACTACATATTTTTTCTTGTATGTCGTTGTCGTTGTAGCTCCACTCAGAGAAAGTATATATATATATATATATATATATATATATATATATATATATATATATATATATATATATATATATATATATATATAGTCGCAGTACATCGCGAACAAAGCACAATTACGCCTTGAGGCAGCAAAAGCAGCGTGTTCTCAACAGCTGAGCCACAAGATGACGCGTGTTCTCGCGTCAAGCCAGAGGCCCACTACCTGGTGTCCGCTAAATCCCCCCATCATCGTTTTTGTCCACATGTAGACACGGGTCATTTGCCTCCCTCTCAAAGAGCATCGACCTGATGCGAAGTCAATAATGCAGTTTTTGTTAAACAATAAGTCTCACGCAATCACTCGCTCACGTAAGGCTTCATGCGCACTACGTGAACGAGTTCAGGATGGTGCTGGCGACGACTGGTACTACACGAATTGTCGGGAACAACTTCGTAAGTGACGTCACTCAGTTGTCGCAGCATACGGTATGGCCCAAAGTATCTTCTTAAGAGCTTTTCTGATAGTCCTTGTTTCCGTACGGGTGTCCAAATCCATACTTTGTCGCCAGTTTGATAGACAACTGCTCTGCGGTGAGCATTGTAGCGGCCTGCATCGTACTCTTGCTGCTGGCGGATCCATAAACGTGCCAGTTGTCTAGCTTCTTCCGCGCGTTCCGTAAACGTGTTGGCGTCTGGGTCGATGTCGTCACTTTCGTGCAGCAGCATCGCATCTAACATAGTTCGTACTTCTCGTCCATGAACGAGGCTGAACGGGGTCATGCGGGTCGTTTCTTGCTTGGCCGTGTTGTACGCGAACGTTATGTATGGTAAGATTTCATCCCAATTTTTGTGTTCTATGTCTACGTACATCGAAAGCATGTCTTCAATGGTTTTGTTCAGACGCTCCGTCAGCCCGTTTGTTTGTGGGTGGTAGGCAGTGGTCTTACGATGCGTTGTTCCACTCAGCATCAGGACGTGATCCAAAAGAGCTGCCGTAAATGCGGTTTCTCTGTCTGTGATCACGACGGTTGGTGCACCATGCCTCGGTACAATATTTTCGATGAAAAACCTGGCCACCTCCGCTGCTGTACCTCTCTGAACAGCTTTTGTTTCGGCATAACGGGTCAGATAATCCGTCGCGACAATTACCCAGCGGTTTCCTGCAGTGGACATAGGAAGTGGGCCCAAAATGTCCATGCCTATCTGGTAGAATGGAGCTGTTGGGACCTGCACGGGTTGCAGTAAGCCAGCTGGTTTAGTCGGTGGTGACTTGCGTCGCTGGCAGTCGAGACAGTTACGAACGTGGTGCTTCACGGCTGTGGTTAGTCTCGGCCAGTAATACCTTTGCTGTACTCTGGCCAACGTTCTCATGTAACCCAAATGGCCAGAGGTCACCTCGTTGTGGCATGCTTTGAGTATTTCGGTACGAAGGGCTGCTGGTATGACGAGCAGATAGGCGGATCCTGTCGACGAAAAGTTTCTTTTGTAAAGTACTCCGCCCCGTAAACAAAACGACGACAATACTCTTGCGAAAACTCTTGGCGCCTTCTGAGATCTCCATTCCAAGTAGTTAATTAAGCCAAGCAACTCAGTGTCGTCACGCTGTTGCTGCGCAATGGCGTTCGTGTCGAGGACACCGAGAAATGCCGTTTCCTCCTCCTCGGGTAGGGTTGCCGACTCAATGGGTGAACGGGACAGACAGTCAGCGTCCATAAGTCGCTTGCCTGACTTGTGCACGACCGTCATGTCAAACTCTTGCAGTTTTAGGCTCCAACGCGCTAATCGGCCGGTGGGATCTTTTAGATTAGTTAACCAGCAATGGAGTGATGGTCACCAATAATTTTGAAGTGTAGGCCATACAAGTACGGGCGAAATTTCATTACTGCCCATACTACGGCGAGACATTCTTTCTCTGTTGTTGAATAGTTAGCCTCTGCGCGTGCTAGCGTTCGGCTTGCGTAGGCGATCACTCTTTCTGTGTCCTCTTGCCGTTGCACAAGCACAGCCCCAAGACCTACATTGCTAGCGTCTGTGTGAAGCATCGTCGGGGCTTCTTCGTCGAAGTGGGCGAGCACAGGGGGCGTTTGGAGACGTTGACGCAGGTCATTTAAGGCAGCCTCCTGTTCTTCTTTCCACTCAAAGGCAACATCATCTCTTGTGAGACGAATTAGTGGCGACGCGATGCGGGCGAAGTCTGCGATAAACCGGCGATAATAGGCACAAAGGCCTAGGAAGCGTCTGAAAGCCTTCCTATTGGAGGGTACTGGGAACTGTGCGACGGCGGCAATTTTTCCAGGATCGGGCCGGACGCCTGCGTTGCTGACGACGTGACCGAGAAACTGAAGTTCGTGAAAACAGAAATGGCACTTTTCTGGTTTCAATGTTAGGCCCGCGAACCGTATGGCACGTCAAACAACTTCCAGCTTTTTGAGATGCTCGTCAAGTGGTCGAAAACACTATAACATCGTCCAGATAGACTAGGCACGTCTTCCACTTCAATCCCGAAAGTACCGTGTCCATAAGCCTTTGAAAAGTTGCGGGCACGGAGCACAAACCGAAAGGCAAGACTTTAAATTCGTATAAACCATCTGGGGTCACAAAAGCGGTTTTCTCTCGGTCTCTTGGGTCTACCTCGATCTGCCAGTAACCACTCCTCAAGTCCATGGAAGAAAAGTAGCGAGCGTGCCGAAGTCTGTAAAGGGAGTCATCAATACGTGGGAGCGGGTACACATCTTTCTTGGTCACCCGATTCAGCTTCCTGTAGTCCGCGCAAAAACGCAGGGTGCCGTCCTTTTTCTTTACTAGCACTACAGGCGATGCCCAGGGGCTCTGTGACGGTTGAATGACGTCATCTGCAAGCATTTTCGCGACTTGTTGTTGTATGGCTTCGCGTTCCTTTGAAGCTACACGATAAGGGTTCTGGTAGATAGGTCTCACCGTGTCCTCGGTGATTATTCGGTGCTTTGTCAAAGGTGTTCGACCAACTCGTGATGTCGTTGAAAAGCAGTCGCGGAATTCGGCTAGCAGCTGAAGAAGTCTCTGTCGCTCGTCCTCTGACAGAGTGGGGCCAACATCGTGAATGGGGTCTGGTTCTGGATTAGGCTCTTCGTCCAATACCGACAAACATAAACTGCCTCGCATTTCTACAATATTGTTGTACGAAGCGATAGCTGTGCCCTTCGGAAGGTGCCGGCGCTCAGCACTAAAGTTCGTCAGAAGTAAATTCGTGCGTCCACGAGTGAGACGGACGATAACTCGTGCGACCAAAAAGCCATGACTAAATAGAAGCGAGCCAATTTGGTCAGCAACGCCTTCGCCATCAAACGCTTTGTCGCCTTCTACTGAAACAAGAGTGCATGACCGGGGCGGGACGACCACATCATCATCAATTATACGTAAAGTGTTGCGTATTGCGTCTGAACAGTCAACTAAACCAGGGCTGTTGCGGAATGTAATTGAACGGTCCGGGATGTTGATGACGGCATCATATTCTCTTAAGAAGTCCATCCCTATGATCAAGTCGTTGCAACACGAGGTGAGGATGACGAACGTCGCCACGAAAGCAGAGCCACCGATGTCGAGTCTTGCTGTACACCTTCCGACAGACATCAACAGCTGGCCGCCTGCTGTCCTCAGGTGAGGTCCCGTCCACGTAGTCTTCACTTTTTTTACGCGTACGGCAAGGTTTTCACTTATGATAGAAAAGTCGGCGCCGGTGTCAACTAAGGCTGTTACTTGCTGTCCGTCTACCGAAACGGTAAGATCTGTGGTCACAGTTTCGTCGGTGTTACAACTTCTCGGCTTTACGGCGTCCTGTGGTACAAGTAACGGGGGCTTTTTTTCGTCGCCTTGACGGCTTGCAACCTCACCGCCGGAGGTCGCCGCCTTCAGTTTCCCCGGCGTGGACTTGGTGACCTCCTTCCACTGACGTCGGCTGTAGTTCGGTGGCGCGACGAAGGCGAATATGCCGGAGACGGAGAGCGTGGTCGACGTCCCAAACCTGGCTGGTAATCAGGCATACTGTCGTCATTATTGGCACGGCGGTTGTCAAAATGGGACTGAGACAAGGGGAGTCCTTGAGAATGAGTGTCCCGGCGTGGTGCGTAGCCGTCGTTGGCGCATCGATTGTCAGACCATTGCCGAAGAGGTCGAAACATATCTACGCGGTGCCAGCAATGGCGGGAAATGTGGCCCACACCTCCGCAGGTAAAACAAAGCGGGCGCCTATCTACAGTGCGCCAGGCGTCTGTTTTACGAAGCTGTGGACGCCGCAACGGCTCGTAATGTGGCAAATGCCGTGTCCCGTTGGGAGACGGCTCTTGGTACGGCGGCATTTCGTACGGCGGTACGACGGCAGGTCGTCGCGGTGTCTGTTCTTGTGGCGACCAAGGAACGGCTGCCGATGGCTGGCGGTACGACGGCGCAACGGGCGGCGGGCGGCGAAGCACGGCTGCGTAGCTCATAGGTCGCTGATCGTCAGTAGAATCAGCTGTTGAAAACGCTTGGCGTATTTCTTCGCGGACGACTTCAGCGACAGACGCCGTGGGTGGTTCCGTGACCAGATTCCGGAACTTCAGCAGCTCTTCGCGAACAATCTCTCTTATCAAATCGCGCAACGAGCTTTGATTTTCAGATGCCGTAGCGGCGACTTGCATGTGGGCGCTGCTGGACTAGCGATCGTATTGTCGGCATCGTAGGTAAAGCGCCCGTTCGATAGCCGTAGCTTTTTGGATGAAGTCTGTCACGGTGGTTGGCGGGTTCCGCAAAAGTCCGGCGAACAATTGCTCTTTAACGCCGCGCATGAGGTAGCGCAACTTTTTGTCGTCGGTCATGTGCGAGTCAGCTTTACGGAAGAGACGGGTCATGTCCTCAGCGAACATTGCGACCGTTTCATTGGGTTTCTGAACCCGTAGCTCGAGTAAATGCTGCGCACGTTCGCGCCGGTCGGCATCGGCAAATGTGTCAATCATTCCTCTTTTAAAGTCGCTCCATGATGGCAAACTGCCTTCTCTGTTCTCGTACCAAGTTTTAGCGCTGTCGTCGAGATAAAAATAGGCGCGGGAAAGCCTTTCTTCAAGGTACCACTGGTTGGTGTTAGCGACACGTTCATAGTGATCAAGCCATTCTTCAACGTCTTCATGTGCTCCACCACCAAAGCGATCAGGCACCAGCGGTGAAAAAAAGGTTACCTGAGATGGGGTTGGCAAACTACTGTCTCGTAGTAACTGTTGTGGATTGGCGGTGGCCATTGGTAGATCTGAGCGGTGCTTTGTAGAGTGTTCCTGTGAGAGAGTGAACTCTGGAAGGAGGCCTCGCAAGCGACGACTGAAGCGATGCACGGGAGTGTCGACAAGTGCTTCTGGGCTGGATGAACGGCTCCCCGTGGGAGTGTGGAGCATCAGGCGGGGTCGCGGGCCAGCACCTCCACCAGTGTCGCAGTACAACGCGAACAAAGCACAAGTACGCTTGAGGCAGCAAAAGCAGCGTGTTCTCAACAGCTGAGCCACAAGATCTTCTTCGTTCTCGCGTCAAGCCAGAGGCCCACTACCTGGTGTCCGCTAAATCCCCCCATCATCGTTTTTGTCCACATGTAGGCACGGGTCAATATATATATATATATATATATATATATATATATATATATATATATATATATATATATATATATATATATATATATATAGTGTTACCACATGTGTAATTTAGGTATGTGCACCTGTGTAGCGGGGAACATGGTGGTAGCAGAAGAAGAGGACGTTGAGTTGGTGGCAAGAGCTCGCTGCCACTAACTCAACGTCCTCTTCTTCTGCTACCACCATATTCCCCGCTACACAGGTGCACATACCTAAATTACACATGTGGTAACACTCGATATGGCCAACGCCTTCGGCACGGCCCCGCCACACAGAGGTGGGCAGCACCGCTCAGCAAGCTCGTCACCGACCCTTCACAGCTGAGCGGTCTCAGCATTGGTTCAGCGAGCGTCCTCTACCAGTCTGCTACAACTGTGGCTTCGAAGGACACATTGCCAGGTATTGCAACTACCGGCAGCCGCCAAGGTACGACCGATCACCGAGATTTAACCGTTCTGACCTTACCCGAGCACCGACATTCCCGGGAAGCGCGTCTTACGAGATCTCAGGACCACTACGAAACCAATCTCCGGCCTCTGACCGCAGTGTGACACCACCACCTGCCCCTCGCGCCAACCGATCACCGTCTCCTCGGCGCCGCCACTCCTCGCCTCCTACGGAAAACTAGCCGGCGCGGCCGTTGGAGGTGAGGTCGCCGGACAGTCTTCGATTTCAACCGATATACCTCCGTTAGCTTCCATGCTTAGAAATAAGGTTCGAGTGCTTATCGATGGTGTACCGACGATGGCGTTGGTGGACACAGGTGCACATACCTAAATTACACATGTGGTAACAATATATATATATATATATATATATATATATATATATATATATATATATATATATATATATATATATCCCTTCTTAGTCTTTGACGACGACAGCGACGCTTCAGTAATAAAAAGTCAAACAAAAGCTTTCTTTCATATCTTGCTTTTATTGTGGAAGAAAAGGCACCGAGCTTCTTGAGACCAAGGATTGCTGCTGCGCTTCCGCCAGTTTTTGGAGCTCTGCTTGTGTTCGGTCACCTCGGTCTCCATGCGAGCAAGGTTTACTGGACGCCCGTGACGTGTGAGGCTGTTGTAACTTGCTTTGATGTTTTCGTTGGTGTGACGCAAGTATGGCACCACGCTTGACGGCAGAGTCACGCTGTCGGCTACTATGCTGTCCATGTCAGAATCAACCACCAATTCTGTGTCAATTTGAAAATAAGCGGCAATATCTTGGAAAGTTTTGGTTCTGCCAGGATCGTCCTTGTTAGACTTGCTTACAGCCAACACACCGTAACTCAAACTCGGCTGAATGTTAAAGTGTATCGTTGGTTTTAAACCACGGGTAAAGTATTTTCCATAGGGTCTAAATATCTCACGTGGCGCGTGCGCATATCGTCGGGCCGAAGACGCATGGTGACGTTCAGATCTGGCTTTTGCTCGTACGACTCGTAGTTTGACAGGTTGCTAGTAGTGTAGGATACAACGTCAGTAGGCAGGCCTAGGTGTGTTCGAGTTAGCAACTCATTCCCCGCGTTGTAAGTAGGACCCATCTTTAGCCACGCGTCTCCTTCAAACTGATACTCATAGTTAACTATGGGTGTGCACACGTGGCCTTTGAAGGAAAACTGGTTGACAAACTTGATCAAGCGGGAACTAGTCTTGTCAATGTGAATTAAGTCGTAGGCAAAGTTGTGTCGCGGCACGCCCATGCACGCAGGTATGCTCTTTTCGTCGTCGCCATTTTGCTCCTCGTTTCCCGGCGTGATTTTAAGACCCCAGTAACTCTTAGCCAGATCGGCGTGGTCCTTCTCCTGAAACGGAGTGTAGGACTGCAGTTTCATCGGGTTGTTTGTCTCGCCTTTTTTAACGCGGCAAATGCCTGTATCCAAGGAGTGGTTTAATCCGACAGAGCTAAGACCATAAACTAGCATGTCAGAGTTGACAGGTTGGACAACCGAAGAGCCAGTCTTCTAAGGGGTGCGTAGACCATGGGGAGTAACCTTGACAGTGCAACGCACGGCTATTGTGTGAGACGGTAAGTTAAGGTAGGTGCCGTGAGGTATGTAAAGATATGGCCGGTCCACTGGCAAGCGTGAGAGGGTAGTTAAAACTCCTGGAAAAGTTTTCTCGGTGTCATACACTAAATTCGTCTTCAGCATTGCATAGGCCCATGTGGTGAGTATTTTGCTGTCACGGAACACTGTGACCACTCCGTGGTCGCGAGGTACGCGCGAAATTTGCTGAACGAGTTTTGCGGAATTTTCACCATCACCTCCAATTCCTGCTCCGCCTGGACGGACGGGAGTGTCCGATTGCATCTGCGCCGACATTTCGGCGTCACCGGTGCTTGAGTCAGGCTGGTATCGCTTTGCGTCTGCTGTATATGATTGCCCGTTATGTGCACGTTTCCGTCTATCTCCTGGCATTCCATAGAGGCTGCCCAAAACGTATTGTTCTACAATATTCTTCGTGCTCAGACCGACTGCACCTAATGCAGTATGCCAGTTACCAGTGCGTGTAAAGTCATTCAAGAAGAGAGCTGCATACGCTTGGTCAGCCGCAAAGACGTCCTCGTGACTTTTGGCTCGCTCGTAGGCTTCGTCGTGCGACTTGGCTATGCCGTCGTCCTCGTCCACCGGATCTCCGTTGCGCAGTGGAATCCCAGGACCCAGGTACCGGTGGCCTGGGAACAAAGGCATACTACTCAGGTTAGGAGATATACACATGGTAGCGGTAGCGACATCGACGACAGCTACACTCTTAGCCGCCTCTATTTGATGTTTTACTGACTGACTGACTGACTGACTGACTGACTGACTGACTGACTGACTGACTGACTGACTGACTGACTGACTGACTGACTGACTGACTGACTGACTGACTGACTGACTGACTGACTGACTGACTGACTGACTGACTGATTGACTGACTGACTGACTGTGTAATGATTGAAGTTTTTTTTTTTCCTGTTAAACATTTCTGCCAAGCAAACAAATTCCAACAGCAGGATTGGCCCTTGGGTAAAGCAGGTGGTAGGAGGGAGCTTATTCACAAGCCCTTCTAGAGCACCCACTGAAGGAACTTGTACCTGTAGGGCGAAAACTCCAGTGCACCAAGAAAGGCAAGGGAGGATGGTGCAGGTTAACATTTCATGAGGGTATCGTCTGGACATCATCCTTCTCTAGCCACAAGCTTGTATGGCCAATGTTTAGCAGACTCCTACTAACATAAACTACGTGTAAATGTTGCTTCTCTATTGCAAGACGACACAACATATAGCTTTTGAGAGTCTCCTCACCACAAGCCCTTATATTATCCTAAAAATATTTTTTTCGCAGTGCCCTTTTTTGTCCTAAGCAGTTGTTTCAAGCAACAACATGCACATTGTGACAGTCTAGCTGGTGCCCACAAAGATGGCTTCAGCCATAACCATGTATACTCCACTCAAAATGTAAGACACTGTAAAATCATAGTCCGGTGTGCGTGCATAGGACCTTGAAAATGTAACAGTGACCACTTCTCTTGTGTTCTCTGCACTGGCGCATGCTTGTCGCACACCTTTTCAGGATTGTAACAGTGAAATTAGTTCTGGCAATGCTGTCTCAGAGGCAAGACTGCGTACACCCCCAGGAACACCATGTTGGAGCGAGCAGAGGTTCATATCAAACGTAGTAATAAACTCGACCCTCCATGGTGATATAAGCACACTTGCATTAAATTATCACATTAATTTATTGAGGCAGACATTGCATCGCTAAGCCTAGCTGTGATCTCTTTTCGTTATTGCCTACATAGTTTTCCCGTTGGTCACAGCGCAGGAAGAAGAATTTCTTTGTGGGAGCATCATATTTTAAGCTTGCATGACTCCAATGAAGCACTGTGCGAACAGATATATTTAAAATGTCAGCACTTTGTGTCCTTTAAATAGTGAACTGGTTGTCACATTCAGCCGGTAATCCTGCAGGAGCTTTAGCATATACTCTAAGTTCATTTTGCATCAACAGTGCCACATACAATATTTTAAAAATGGTTGTTAATGGGCGAGAGGATGCATAACTTCAGGAAGGTAATTCTTCTAAGGGGGAAAAATTTAGATGCCTAAGCACCACAGGAAAAATGAAAGAGCACCGCGAAAGAGCGTCCCTCGCAGTAGAACAACAGAAAATATCTACACTGCACCACACATTCGCATCGTCTAGAATTTCCCCTAATTATGTTATGCCAACCAGCCCTTCTAATGTAATAAAGTGCAGTATGACGCTTGCATAAGACAGGAAACACAGGACGCGAGTTAACTGCCATTTATCTTTATGTGTGGCTTTAATAGAAAATATATATGGAAGCAGACACATGTGCAGTGCAATGTGCAATGTCAAAGTCATCAAAAAACATCACATAACATTGCCTGCTCGAGAAACTTTCCTGGTTTTCAAAGTTTCAACAAATGTCGCACTAATAAATACGCCACTTCTTTTCCAGCTTGAACTGCTCCCCACAGTTCACATCTATCAGGACTGCTGCCTGTAATCTTTGTCTCGTATTTAATCTGAACTGACATGCCCTAATACTTGCGCACAATCAGCCAGATTTGTCTATCTACCCTTAACAGCCTGTAAGTCCACGTGTAACAACACGCGCTCCACCCTTCCAGTGGTCATAGTCCATACGGGTCATTATATCATTCAGTTAGCTGCCCAACTATACTTTCATTCATTCACTTCATATTTCTTGAAAACAGAGATATGTGAACCCTACAACTGCTTTGCAAAAAAAAACATATGAAGTTCAAGTATAACACTTGTTATGATGGCTTAATTAAAAAAGTTATTTCACAATGATGGCCCAGAAGCTTTCTCTAGAAAACATGTAAAGACTATATGGAGAAGTGTGTGTTCCAGGGAAATTCTGAAACTGCCAAATTCGAAGGGTGTGCAAAATATTCTACGATTTCACATGCCAAATTTAATACTGTTCTATTTGATTCAGTCGTCATTATTCGTAGAACTAAATAGTTCTTACTGGTTTAATAATATTTAAAATGTTAAGTGCACTAAAATAAATAAAAAAATGTGTAAAAGTATCATAAATTTTATCCCTGGCAGGTTATATGCCTTAAACTTGACAGCTTATCTGGTGCAGCTGGCTGCTTCGCTCTAGAAAAGTGATTTTGCTACCTGTACAATCGTCACCGTTTCTTAACACTTCTGTAGATTTGAAGGGCTTGATTTTTTCGCCAGATACTCGATTCCTGCTTTTAAAGTTGCTAAGAGTGCTTATCATAACTGCAAAAGGAGATACAGCCAGTATTTGATGCACTTGTTTTTATATTGCAATTGAAATACTACATCAACTGGGAAACGGCAATGAAATATTTTGTATTAAAATTTATTGCAAAATCATTTTGCTGCACAACTTGTGCATCAAACAGTGGCAGACAACCATTGGGTGTATTGCACCACGCTCTGCCATAACGAAGCACATGCATGAAACCTGGGAGACACGAGCTCATGCATGCAGGTGCAATCGTTATGTAGTCGTCCCTTGAAAATTCCTTGGTAATTTTAAATACTTGGCCGGGCGGATATCTGTTAGATTATTCTCGAATGTCCAGACTGACTACAAAATGAGCAATGCTAATAATGTTCTTGGCTTGTGCCACAAATTTTTTACGACTCACTTTTAAATATATTTCCTTACGCTGCCGTTGTACAACCAAACAAGAATATGTGCATGCTCTTTAGCATACTGTTATTCACAAACTAAATGCCAATTCATTAAAACTCACTATAATTAAACATTCATATCCCATAATTACCATCAAACCACCACAATGAGTTACCACAACCACAAGTGAGTTACCGCAACAAGCAATCTTGCACTGATGTCATTATGTTTTCATTATAAATTTACTAATTTGCATACTTGCTTCTTTATCACAATGTATGCATATTACTTTACAGGACACCACAACTAACTAATTTATCAACTTCAGTATTTTATCACTTTGAATCAACCATCATATTGCAAAGTCATGAAACAAGTCACCTTTAAGACCCACAAGTTTTCTTGTGCCCTTACAGTGCATCGTAGGCTCTGAAGTGTCAAACAGGCCAAAAAGAAATGGTAACGCTTGTTCATAGGCATTGGACAAATATGTTTACAAAACGTGTTAAAGGCACATGCGTGCGCATGTTTTGGTATGGTTGTACGTTAACATTAAGAAAGGAAGGAGTGGTGCGTTCTGGCGCAAGCCAAGCATGTGGTTAACATTGCTAACTTTAGAGTTAGTATGGGAGTTTCAGATTATTTCCACCCTACTTTTATTCAGCAATATATCTATAACATGTGGTACAAATAGTATTTGTTAGTAATTTCACAAATTACAACATCGTTATCAGCAAATCATGACGGAATTTAGCTGATAGCAAGGAACGGGCATCGGCAGTTAAAATGAGAAATAAGCTGGGTTTACCTGAGCACAAAGTGAGTTCAATTTCATGCGAAGCATCCAAAGTACTAAACTTTGTTAGTGCCAAGTTCCAGATCACTTAATTTTAAAGTGAATGTTTATGACTGACCTTGTCAAATGTGTTGGAAAATTCTAAAAGAATTCCGTCTATGAATCACTGCATCAAGAGAATGGCACAATTTATGAGTAAGTAAGTAGAGTCTAACTTTGAAGCGTATTTTTAAATCTCTACAGAGTAGTGTAGTATGGAATGTAGGGTGATGTAGATGTACTAAACTGCTGAATAAGCTTTGTTATAATATATTATTAGTAGTGGTATTAGAACATATGTTCAACGTAAAATGAGGAAAAATAATATTTTTTATACCAGAAGAAAAAAAGAAAATTGAAAAAATCACAGCATATTCATGGAGTGATCGATGATGAGTGGGGTGAAGCGTCCGTCCTTGCATGCGTCTATGCGTCCGATCGTGTTCGAGAATGCAGATGGCGCATAGGGTAACACCGATCAGACGCGTGCCAAGGAAGCCGAGCGCAAGCGTCTTCAACGTGCCCGCCACTCTGCTTCGTCCATACATCACCAACGATCCACTACCTATGATGACTGTTCAGGAGACTGAGAGGTGCACTCGTTCTATGCATACCCAGGCACAGCCCCAGCATGCAGCCGATTGGAAAGTAGGGGTACAGCGCCATCTAAAATATCGTTACCCAACTGCAGTTTCTATGTAATTCTTAAGAAAGCGCCGTCTATTATACTGTTCGGCAGATACTGCCTTCTTTTATTTCTCGTCTCTTCTTCTCTCGGTTACGCGTGACGCTTGTACCGTATCTAAGGACAGTGAAAGATGAGGCATTATTACCAAAATGACTTATTTAGTTCGCATTCTCTTATGGTTTGAGGGAAGTATTAATATTTATAGCAATTTGATTTGGAAGTGTATTTATTAGGTGTTTGTGAGTGCCTGTAATGTGTTGACTTAAAACGACTGAAAAAAATTAGTTTTGACGTGTCGATGTATTTGTCACTATCAATTAATTGAAACAAAAACTTTAGTATTGCTATTTTTGCCCTACCTTGTAGTGTTAACAGACCAGCTTTGCTTTGCAACTCAGTAGAATTTGTTAGATTGCATTTGTTATAAATAAACCTCACTGCATTCCTGTGCACCCCCTTTTAATTTCCGCCATTAGTTACTTTGTATACAGTACCAAACATTACTATTATAGTTATGTCAGTAATATATTCATTATTATATTATTATTATTATTATTATTATTATTATTATTATTATTATTATTATTATTATTATTATTATTATTATTATTATTATTATTATTATTATTATTATTATTATTATTATTATTATCATCATTCAGTCGGCACCGAGACACTGGCCTGTCAACTGATTATCCGTCTTTTGACAGATTTCCCGGCTCTTCTGAGGTTTTTCCTGCTTGGGTGATAAGCTGCGGTTCCGTCGACACCTGCCGTTGCTGTTAAGCTGTCTTTCAAGCTTGGAACCTGCTTTTCTACAAAATTCACCCGGTTCATCAGGATAAGAAAACGCCTCCTTCGTGGCTCGCGCCCCTGCTCCTTACGGGACCTTCGGATGGGCAAGCTGCGTTTTCATCGGTACCTGCCGTCGGCTCTACGCTGCTGCAGAAATCAGCATTTGCTCATCTGGCAACTTTGGCGTTGTTCACCAAGATAAAATGCCCACCCTATGCTGCTCGCTTCGCAGTCGGCTTCGAGACACTGGCCTGTAAACTGATCGTCTGTCTTTTGACAGGTATCGTATCTGTTAACCTCTCTTTTTACTTACTGTAAGCCATTTGCTGACTGCCGAACTTCTTTTTTTTCTTCCTTTTTTGTTGCCAGTTGCTATGAGTGAAGAAGATTTGTGTATTTCATGTCAAAAGACTGTGCTTTGTGACGGTCGATTTATGAAATGTCTTGAATGCAAAGATTTCTATCATCTCGGATCTAGCTGCTCAGGCATAGCTCCCAATACACTTTCTACTATGGGGCAGTCGAAAAGGGACTGTTGGGTGTGCAAAACCTGCAGAGCAAACAAAAAGCAATGTGCCTCTGCTATGTCCTCCGATGCACCGCCAAAGCCAAGCAGCAGCGATTCTATTTCGGCTCTGGTCGAAGAAATTAGATATATGAAAAGAAGTTTAGAAGTTCTGCCTGCACTAAGTCAAAAGGTTGATTCGCTCTTGCTTCTAAAGAGAGAATTTTTGCAGCTGTCAAGGTCGGTCGCTGACCCTGATGAGTCAGTCTCTTTTCTTTCAAAGCAGTATGATACCACATGTGAACATGATACCACATATGCGCAGAGTAACAGACGGGCTATGTATACTATACAACTGGCACTGTTTAATATGTTTAAGATAACCCTTTTCCCATGGAGTTCTTGACTACGAGGTAGAGGCGTTCTTTCAGCACGGCTCCTTAGCTAGGCCTCCTGGAGCTTGCTTAAAAGAAGCAAAGTGAGCGCGAAAGCAGGCGGTTAAAACAAGAATGCCTTTCAGAAAGCATTATTTATCATCTTTCGCAAAACTGGGATGATAAATTAAGTCATCACCGATATAAATCTTGTGACAACATTACTTATAATCGGCTTTCTCATGAAACAATTGAGCGCGTGTGGGCTTATATGAGGAAGAGGGTTCTGGATATAGAAACGGCCGACCAAACGAGCATATGATTTATTCGCGGTTTTGAAGCTTCCCTCTTTGTAGCTCACCAGTAGCCACTAATGATGTAGCACCGCTCAAAGCGTTGCTTGAGTGAATAGCTTGGCGGAACCTTGCAAATTCTGATTGTACTACTTTTTTTAGATAGGCTCTTGAAGCAGTGAATACCCCGACGCAATTTCGGCCTGTCTGCATATTTACTCGTGCACTATTGCACTTAGCAGGTGTGCATACAGCGATTAAGGCTCTGAAACGCATTCACCGCGCTAAACACACGCAAATACATGCTTTCGCGGGCTACTCGAGCGCGCTCGCAATGCAGACGCTTTTTAGATCCTCAGTACCATGCGACTCTAGCACCGCCGCTACTGTCACCCGCCAGAGAATCAGTCGAGACTCGCGATTAGCCTAGTTCACATTGAAACATCCGCTTTCTACAGCGACCGAAATTCCCCTGCCGCCGAAACGCAGCGTTGTTCGCACTGGACGCGCCGCGAGCCGCCGAATATGCCATCTACCACCGGGCGAACGCGGGGTGGATGAGCTGTCACCCAGTTGTTGTCGCGGCTCGCAAACGTCACTACGATATTCGGTGGTGCATACTTCGATAATTCTCGTACGCAGGAAGCAAGAAAAGACAGTACTGCTTAAGTTGCTGGCAAGTGGCTGTCTTGTAATGCACGAAGAACAGAAAAAACCACTGACGCCAGCGGCGTTGGTGGGTTCGTTTTGCTCTGCAAGACCGCAACAAGCTCGGTCACGCCAACAGCAAGCTCGGTCACCTCTTCCACGAAATACGGACGCGAAGTAGGCACAGAGTAGGTTAAACTCTCGTTGGTTTCAACATTCAGTTACGTGCATTGCGGCATAACAAGTGAGTAGGGCTTGGCCGCCAGTTTTCAAAATTCCTTGACTAGAACTCCTATTTGTCCGCGGTGACCGATTCGGTGGCAGACGCCGCAAAAATCGGTACGAGAGCGATCGGCGCGGAGAGGGCTCTTTCGGCGAATCTCGCCGCCACTACAGTGCACTAGAGGAAAAGCCCTCTAGTGCACTGTACCGCCGCCGAACCGGATTCGGAGCACTTTCAGCGGCCGGAATGCTCAGTGTGAACGCGGCCTTATAGGTGTGCGCCGACTGGCCGGCGCGCCGCCGCCGAGAGTTTTCGCCGCATCGCCGCCGCCGACGCGAACTGATCGGCGCGCCGCCGCCGCCGCCGTTTTTTATCGGCGCAATCGGCGCGCCATTTATGCACCAGTACCGAATTTTCACAGATTTGTCTTTTTCCTTTTCATCTTCACTTATAGCTTCGTTTCACATTTATGTAGCCAGTAAAAAACAGGCTTTTTAGTTATCTTCATCCAGCTTTAGAGACCGAGAGTACCACTATGAACAGCGGCACAAGTTTGGCGGCCGCTGCATGAAATGACATATTGGACAAATTGACAAAAAATAAATGTAACAGTTACAGTAATGCATAGACGCTGCAATCTGAGGCTTAAAATCAATTTTTGCTGGTTTTTTATGTCGTAATGAGCAATGATTTTGGTCATACAACGTTGAATGTACTGGCCCAGCGTGTTGATGCGTGTGAGTTCACCGTAGCACTATTCGAATATTCATATGGATGCAAAACGGCATCATAATCAGTTCAAGATGGCCGCCTATGATCGTGCCCGAAACAGGGCGTTTACACAGAAGAAATGAAATGGTAGCAGTGCAGCACGAATGCAGCGCGTTAGGTGAAGAACTACACAAAGCCACGAAGGATGAAATTGAAAGGGAGAAGTTTAATGGAGATTAGGAGCGTCGAGGCATAATACATGCTCGAACCTACTCAGGGTATATCATCACCTGTCTGTGGTGCTAAAGTTGATAATTTTCGAAGATGACCACTCATATGCAGCATCTCAACATGCTGCGGAAAATATTTGATGCCTTTTAATTCAGGCATCAGCTATCCGGGATGAAGATGCCAAGGCAGTAAGATGGCAAGAGAGAGAAAGGAAGGCTGGAGGATTAACCAGATCTTGGCATCCGGTTTGCTGCGCAGCACTGGGGGTGGAGAAATAGGGGAGAGAAAGGGTGTGTAGAGAGACAGAAAAGAAAACGCATGTGCACTCAGGTGTAGGACGGCAGACTTAACCGAGGATTCGTTACATTCTGCACAGACAGGGCGAGAGATCTATTGCGAATGAGCTGGGTGGCTCATTATAAAGTGTGCGTTTTGACTAAATCAGGGAATGGGTCCAGAATGCGCTGTTGAATCACGGGGGACACACACCATTTCTGACGGTGCCGCTCACACTCGCTCAAGTCAATGTCTTTGATTGGGGTGCGGACACCACACTGCACATGTGGCACCAAAAAACCACTGTGGTCGTCGCGTCGAACGTCTTATGGTGTCGGAGTGCCACCTCACTTCCCGGCTGAGATGGACAAAACACGGCGACAGCAGGCTGGCAGCCCTTCGGTGACTTGTTTGACGAACAAAGAACGCCGCTCTCCCACGTCGGCCCAGGCGCCGCGTGTAACAATGCTATATAAGTGGTGAGCAGAGGCGCAATAAGCTTGTCTGAGGCCACCAGTTTTAAAAAAGAACAAAATAAAAATTTAATAAACTTGCCAGCAAAAAGTTTACAAAAATCGGCTGGATTCGTCAATAATGCGGAGACAGACACTTGAGCGACATGTCATATATGACGTAGTCCAGCAAATATGTTTTCATCACGTAACTTGAATGGACCTATTGGCACTGAGAAAGATGACTAATAATTGTTGTGGACAGTGGTGATGTACTTCTGTTGCGAAGGTAATGCTCAGAATTAACCAAATAAATCTGAACTCTATATTCAGGTCTTGATAAAAAAGCTAGTCAAGTTAGAAAGCTCCTCAGGTGGCCAAGTAATAAGTTACTTCCACATACTTTATGGTGAAGTAATTTGCAAATAAATATTGCAACCTCTATTTAATTGATATTCAATGACGTGACTGCAATCAACGGTGTGTCGTCGCTATAAAACTGGAACGTTATCTGCGGACACGAGCGGGTGAATGCAGCGGAGAACGGATATGTCATGTAATAAAAGCGATGTGATGTCGCACATATTCGCCTGTACAACTCCGTTCCCTTTTGCTTGCTCGTGATGTATTCGAAGGAGCTAGCCAAGTCTCGTGTAGAAGTCGAGCAGAGTAGCCGGGGCTGATAAGAGGAACGTTTATGTACCCTATTTAATCACTAAAGGTAGCGTAATACTATATGTTGGTGGTAGCATCATGGAAGCTTGATGGGAGCTTCTGAAAGCTGGTTAAGAGCATCTCGGTGCTCGCGTTTTAAGCCCTCGTCTTCCTAAAATTTTTCCTAAAACAGTGGACAGTTTGCACTAATCGGCAAGGCAGCTTTTCTGTAATGTTAGTTTTTCAACCAAGAACTTTCGTTCACAGACTGCTTTTCTCGCTCATTTAGTTTTGCCATTCTTTTTTTGAGATCTTGTTGTGCTCGCGTGCTTTCACTGGAATTTGGAGAGGTGACATTTTATTGTACTCGCGTGCTCAAAATGAGAAATAAAAGCAGTTTGTGAACGAGAGTTTTTGGTTGAAAAACAAACCTTACAGGAAAGCCGCCTTGCAGATCACTGTAAACTGACAGACTGCATATCAATTCAGTTCAGGGCAGTCCGAACAAATTGTCGTCTTCATCTCCATTCGCCAAATAAATGTGGGGGGGGGGGGGGGTAGTGCTTGTGAGAAGGTGCCTTATTTCTGCGGCCCAGCAGGGAGCGCAGGGAGCAGCGAATAAGGATTAAAAAAACGAGAGAGGGAGAAAGAGAGAGAAAGTCAAACACTGCCTTCTTTTCAACAAAGGAAAGAGAGGAGGTGCACGTTCAGTTTGTCACACGGCGAGAGAGAAACATAACGTAGGTCACAGTGCAAAAATACGCACAACACATCCCAGTGCAATAACATTGCATCGCATGTGCAGAATAGGGTCTGCAGCGCTAGGCAGGCTAGAGCTTGTGAGAATGGAAGACTTGCAAGCACCACAGAGTGTGGGAAACATACCTGACGAGGGATCCCAAGCTTTCGTCTAATTCTTCAGTATGTCTTTTGGCACGTCGAACAAATCAAGCAGCCTCAATTTCAAACAGCTCTTCCTAGGCCGTCATTCAGTCAGGCGTGTCCAAAGAGTTTTTGACGAGGGGAGCCAACAGCCCTAAAGAATTCGAAGTATGACTATCGTGTTGTCGCCGCTTTTGGCGCACCTCGAGAGCGTTGATCCGGAACAAATCAGGGTAGGCTTAGCTGCCATCGTCCCCCGCGTCCAAGCGGCGCCCAGCCAGGGAGGCCGATCTTAACATCTACAGACACACGCACATAAGCACGCACAGTTTCACTCCGAGAGGGAATTGGTAGTGGTCGCAATGACGTATCTAACGTGCATCTACTATAAAAAGGCGTGCAGTGTATGCGATAGCTTTTTTTAAAGTCTTGTAATTCTAGTATATTTTCATTATATAGCCGAGGTATGAGGCGGTTGTTACTCGCATATATTCAAGTTAAAGTACTACAAACATTTATTCGCCGCGCATGAATTCTGGAATTGATACTCAAAAAAAAAAGAAATCGCTCCAATATTTTTTAAACTAAGTTCGCACGTGGGAGTACTTGTTCTCTGTCTGCGCTTTTCCGTGGTGCATGAGTGTTGAGCCCCGCTGCTGCTTCTATAGAATGGTGTACGGTAAGCCATATCAACGCAGTGACAGGATTTCCTACAGACTACCAAGCATTCGATCACCACGAATTTTTTCTCCGGCATATTTTGATTGGAAGAAGCGACATATTTTTGCTGAAAACCCGGTTTATGCACTGGGGCCCGGTGCACAGATGTTCCAAATTGCAACTCTTGATCATCGCGCGCGCGAAGACGGCAAGTGAAAGCCTCTATGCTGTTGTCTGTATGGCTGGTGTAACGAAACCCTCCAGTCTTGAGGGTGTTAGGTTAAACCATGCACTTTGACCATTGCTATTTTTCATCATGGCGTTTGTCTACTAACTGACTTGTGCTATGTGGAGCATGTGGCAGTAGTGCTGATGTGCTATTTGGTGCTGGTACAAAAAGGAAACTAGTTTGGATCGCTTCTTCAATGAATCCTTCAATTAAACCTATGCTAGGGGGCTGCATAGAAGACTATACGCCTGACACACTTGGAAAAGTAAAGCTCATTGTAAGAGACTACTTCTGCTAATTGAAGGACTTGTAGACCATCACCATCTAGACTTAGGTGTTCTGAAGAAAAACTGGTTCACGCACTGGGGACCGGTGCACAGATTTTCCAAATTGCAACTCTTGATCATCGCGAGCGCGAAGACGGCAAGTGAAAGCCTCTATGCTGTTGTCTATACGGTCGGTGTAATGAAACCATATACAAAAATATTTTGCCTTGCACTCACTCGGACTGAGACTAACAAAATTTCTCTCTATTTACACTCACTCAGACTCAGACTCACCAGTTTTTTTTTTCAGCCGGATCCACTAATACTTTCCTCAAATATACCCACTCATACTCAGACTGATCAAAACGTTCCTCTAGCGGACTCACTCGGATTAATAGACTCGCGAAATGTTTCTAAAACAGACGCACTTGGACTGAAAATGAGCGATATTCGACTTGGTCCGGCTCATACAATAAACGTCGAAGGAGCGCCATTGAAAAACACATGTGAAAGAATTGCAATTGCCAAGCAACATATATATATAATATTACTGAGATCTAACAGACAATAATGCAAAGCAAAGTATAGGGGAAGATATTGGACCGAATAGTAGTAGTGTAATTGTACTTCGGTCTAATATCTTCCCCTGTACTTTCCTTGGCAGTATTGTCTGTTAGATCTCAGTAATATTGTGTAAAACACGGAAAAACGAGCACTTAAGTATACACTTCTGTCCTTTATATATATATATATATATATATATATATATATATATATATATATATATTTATATATATATATATAGTGTTACCACATGTGTAATTTAGGTATGTGCACCTGTGTAGCGGGGAACATGGTGGTAGGAGAAGAAGAGGACGTTGAGTTGGTGGCAAGAGCTCGCTGCTTCGCGTTCACTGCGGTATACCGTTGAGTCGACCGTTACGTCTGCTTCGAATAAACCTCTCGTAGGCGTAACAGAGTGGTGGAGGTGCTGGGTACGACACGTCGACGTACCACGGAGCCACAGCTGTTCGGAGTTCGCCGGAGCCGTCGTCTTGCCGGTCTGCCGCCGACAACAGTCGTCATGACCCAGAGCGAAGGTCAGGAATCAACCGCCTCGACTTCGCGCCAATCTACACTGACTACACCTCGGCATCACTACATGGAACCCCGCCCGTTCGCGGGAATGGCAGGAGAAGATGTGGACGCGTGGCTAACGCACTACAAAAGGGTGAGCCGGTACAACCACTGGAACTCTATCGATCAGCTGGAAAACGTCGCGCTGTTTCTCACGGACACTGCACTGATGTGGTACGAAAACCACGAAGAGTCCTTGACAACATGGGCTCTTTTTGCTCAAGAACTCAAGAAGTGTTTTGGTGATTCCGACTCAAAAAAGAAAAGCGCGGAGCGGACTCTTGCTGGAAGAGCCCAGATTCCTGGAGAAACCTGCACTGCTTATATAGAGGACGTCCTTAAGCTTTGCAAGATTATAAACCCGCAGATGTCCGAAGAAGACAGGGTCGGACACCTATTGAAAGGTATAGCGGAAGACGTTTACAATTTTCTGATAGGTAGGGATGACCTCACCTCTGCCTCCGACGTCCAACGCCAATGCCGCACGTTTGAAAAATTGAAGACTCGTCGCATCGCCCCGAAATTTGGTAGGCTGGCAAATGTGACAACGGTTGCCAGCGTCGACGTGAGTCCGCCCACCGGCCTTGCGGCTACTATTCGGGCAATTGTGCGTGAAGAGCTGCAGCGACAAGGTGGTAGGGTCGACGAAACCATTCCTCATCCACCTACCAATCCACCCTACTACACGGCGACACCATCAGCTCCTTTGCCACCATCGGTATGTGTGGCAGACATTAGTGAAATTGGAAATCCGAGGCCACGTCGTGACTCATTCGCGGCCGACCAGCGATATGGCCAACGCCTTCGGCACGGCCCCGCCACACAGAGGTGGGCAGCCCCCGCTCAGCAAGCTCGTCACCGACCCTTCACAGCTGAGCGGTCTCAGCATTGGTTCAGCGAGCGTCCTCTACCAGTCTGCTACAACTGTGGCTTCGAAGGACACATTGCCAGGTATTGCAACTACCGGCAGCCGCCAAGGTACGACCGATCACCGAGATTTAACCGTTCTGGCCTTACCCGAGCACCGACATTCCCGGGAAGCGCGTCTTACGAGTTCTCAGGACCACTACGAAACCAATCTCCGGCCTCTGACCGCAGTGTGACACCACCACCTGCCCCTCGCGCCAACCGATCACCGTCTCCTCGGCGCCGCCACTCCTCGCCTCCTACGGAAAACTAGCCGGCGCGGCCGTTGGAGGTGAGGTCGCCGGACAGTCTTCGATTTCAACCGATATACCTCCGTTAGCTTCCATGCTTAGAAATAAGGTTCGAGTGCTTATCGATGGTGTACCGACGATGGCGTTGGTGGACACAGGTGCAAGCGTGTCAGTGATGAGTGATGAGAAAGATTCTACTGGCCCAAAATGCGCCACACGACGGAACAATACGTGTCTAGCTGCAACGAGTGTCAACGTCATAAGCGCCCAACAAGTGCTCCTTTAGGGCGATTACATCCGGTGCCGCCCCCTAGAACTCCATTCGAGCAAGTCGGGATTGACCTCCTTGGACCCTTTCCCCGGTCTTCTGATGGAAATCGCTGGATAGTCGTTTGCACCGACCATTTAACACGGTACTGCGAGACCGCTGCCATACCATCGGCAACTGCAGCTGATGTGTCTTCCTTCATGCTACGTTTTGTCATTCTTCGACATGGGCCTCCCAAAATCGTAATCAGTGACCGTGGCCGACAATTCACAGCAGACGTGATGGAAGAGATGCTTCGTGTCTGTGCTTCAAGGTTTCGGCACTCTACGCCATACCATCCCCAAACGAACGGTTTAACTGAACGAACGAACAGAACTCTCTCGAACATGCTGTCTATGTATGTTGCATCCGATCACAAGGACTGGGACAGTATTCTACCCTTTATCACATATGCATTCAACACCGCTCAGCATGAAACTACCGGCTACAGTCCTTTCTTTCTTCTATATGCTCGACCACCTCGTCATACCCTGAATACCATCTTCCCGTGTTTGGACCACCGTGATCCCTGCATATCCGAGATCATCTGTCGGGCAGAAGAAGCTAGACGCCTTGCTTATTTGCGCACTCTTGCTTCGCAAGATCGCTCGAAGGCACATTTTGACCGCCGACGCCGACACGTGACGTACAATCGCGGCGACCTAGTGTTGCTGTGGACACCAACTAGAAAACGCGGTTTGAGCGAGAAACTGCTACCGCACTATGCGGGACCGTATCTTGTTGTAGACCGTATCAGTGATTTAGTTTACCGCATAGCGCGCCTCCATTCAACTGGCCGACGGTCTGCAAAAACTGAACTTGTCCATGTTGCACGTTTGAAGCGCTTTATTCCTCGAGAGACTGTTTGACTCGCCCAGTGGGCTTCGTCTGCGCGGAGGGAAGTGTTACCACATGTGTAATTTAGGTATGTGCACCTGTGTAGCGGGGAACATGGTGGTAGGAGAAGAAGAGGACGTTGAGTTGGTGGCAAGAGCTCGCTGCTTCGCGTTCACTGCGGTATACCGTCGAGTCGACCGTTACGTCTGCTTCGAATAAACCCCTCGTAGGCGTAACAATATATATAAAGGACAGAAGGATATAAAGGATTGAAGGGAGGGAGGGAGTGGAGTGGGGAGTGGATATATATATATATATATATATATATATATATATATATATATATATATATATATATATATATATATATATATATATATATACACATTATAGCTTTCAACATACAAAAACAAGTTATTTCTACTGCCTCTAAATATTAATATTAAAGAGAAACTTAACATTACATGCAGTTTCCGTGACAGGCACATGCGCGCTGATAGCACTAAATACAATAAGTACCATATGAATTGGCTGCAGTTAATACCTGTGCTATTTTGAAATTCAGTGATACTATGCTGGTATATGTATTCACCCACGCTTGTAATTTGGTCATTTTGCAGATTGCTGTAATATAAAGTTTTTGTCAGCAGAAAATCTGAGAACCATGACTTGACAGGGTCGCGTTCTTTAAGAAGTCTGCTACCTGTCCCGAGTTTCATATCAGGTAAGGTGCATTTATGGTTCATTATTCATCAAGTCTTCCTGCAAAACACTGCAAGAAAAACTTGTCTTCATTGGAAGGACCTGTGGTTAGTGCCCATGTACGTGTTATCCTACATAAGCTGAGTCTTTCGACAATATCTCATCAGTTGCAATACAGCGCCTGTGTTTGCGTATTTTTAGGTGGGCATGATTGTTTTGTATTGTATGCTGCTTCCTCAAAAGGAAAATAATGACTAGGTTGTTAGCTACCTGCTGCAACAAATAAAAAAAACAAGATGCAACATTTTTTTTTCTTTCAGTACTCCTCTTTCTGCCCCCCCCCCTCGCACACACACGCACACCAGAGCTATAAACGTAAAAGAAGGAAGAGTGGCTGTTAACGGTTGCGCACCTGTCATTGCTTCTCTAAATGTTTTGGTGTGAGGTGGTTTATCGGAGCAGCGAGGATATAATGTACGAGAGGAATCAAAGGTGAGCATTCGACATAAGCCTGTCTGTTTTGGATAGAAACTGGAGGAATGAGAACTGCAACCAAAATATATTTAAGGAAAAAAACAGACGTTTCGAAGCTGGTCCGGCTTCTTCTTCAAGGGTGAAAGATTGGCTTCAAAACGTCGTCTTTTTAAAATATTTTTTGGTTGGACTTTTCTCATTACTTCAATGTACGAATAGAAGTGGGGACGGTGGTAAAGGAAATGATTGCCCCAGTGGCTATCGCAATACTTCATTAGGCGAAATATTCTCTCTTTTCATCTTGCTGTGTAATCCCCTTGCCTTCTCATGACTCTCGGCTAAGCTTTGTTTTGTGCTCGGTAGCTCAGGGTGAGGTGAGTGTCCACGAACCTTACCTGCTTTCCAAACCAGTTACTGCATGAAAGCTTCCCCTGAATGGATGAATCTGGGGTTGAAGAAAATGAAAAAGACGCTATCTTTCCTTGCGAAAGCAGGGCTCAGTGGCTTGAAGGGAGGGGGGGAGTGGAGAAAAGAGTTTACAAGTAGGTAGAAGGAGAAGGTTTGGAAGAACGTGACGGCCATGGCTGCTAGAGCAGAAAGAGAATAAGCGCCGTTGGCAGGGCAGTCCGAGTCGTACGACTTGGAAATGTGGAGCTGCAACCACGTACGCGCATACCTATGGCCATTCCCACAAAAAAAAATTTCTAGATCCCATTTCTTTGGCAAGAATACAGACAACTAGCTAAACGAGAAAACTAAAATAAATAAACAACCGATAATCCAACCACCGATTGTCACCACAGCTGCGGAAGGAAGGAAAAACGTAATCCGTGACCTCGGCACCAGCGGCTACACAGAGGCATTTATTCGCAGAACACTGTGTATAAGAAAAGACACGAGAAACACGACACCAATGGCACTGCAACGACGCCGAATGTCGACCCAAGTTGAGCGCAGGGAACAGCGAACCGAGCACAACGGCAGAACACTGCGACACCACTCGCAACATGTTTGCCCCATAGCAGTCCCGAAGGCACGGTGTAGAGCTCTTTGCGATTTGTAGTCTTTCTGCATTCCTTGATGAGCAAAAAGAGCGCGAAAGGTTGGGTACGAGAAACTTGAGCGTGGAAAACGACCTTGCCATCAAGCCTTTTGCAGTGTGGACTGTAAAAACGCAATGATGGGTGAGGGACGACAAGAAGTTCTTACGCGCTTCAAAGATGACTATTAATAGAAAAGTGTTTAAATGGGAATGAAGAAAATCTACAAAAACACGGGCGTTGCTATATTGTTTCGGTACAGCAGAACTGCAGGCCTGTTGGGAAAAGATGGCAGCAATATCTCAGAAAGAGACTCGAGAATTAAAAGCCTCTCTGATTGCCGAGAAGTAAAAGAATTCTTCGACCGCGTTTCAGCTTGAATACATTTATTTCCGCTAGTGATGAAGGATCACGTACGGCATGAACGGTGCATTTCTGCCTCCTTCCTTCTTGAAATATGGCCGCGAGAATTTTCATGGTACCCTAAATTACGCAGCCGCTGTTTAATTGGTAGCAAATGACATGGCAAAAGCCCATGGTCTGTGTCATCGTACATTTTAACAAAACTTTAAATTCAGCCAGATCGCTCATTGCTATAGGGAAATTTTTAGCGCAAACTAATGCTTCCTCAAGACGTTCACAAGCACCTATCCTGTCTCTCTCGTTCTTCTTAACGTCTTGTTTAGTGCTCACAACTATCCCAATTGCCACATTTATTCAAGAAGAAACTGAAGTGGCATCTGAGGGCACAAGCAGTTCAACGCAATAGAGAGAGAGAACGGTGCTCGATTGCTCACGAATTGTGCTGCTTTCTTGTCTTTGCAGCCACATTAATAATGAATCTGGAGCTTCGCACTTCTTCTTCGTTGATTACGTACATAATCATAGATCAAGCTCAGTGTATATTCCGATGTCACGTAATAAAGGTGTCCTGGAGTGGCACATGTGTCACAACAAGCTGCAGAACCCTATTCCATCCCTTCGTACCGTCATGCTCGTTTAATACAAACGTTTGTAGATTGGATTACAGAAACAACATTAAAAGACCGAGAAATATTTAATTCCTCCGTTCGTTAGTAACGCACTTCGTTATGTATTCTGTTTTCTGGGAGCAGATCACGTGATGAATTAACATAAAGTGCTGTTTCTATTTCACCACAGTCAGCGAACGGTGTACTCTACAAACATATCACCTACCTTTAACTTCGTGCCAGCACAATGCATACAATCCTCAATTACATCGTCAAAAATACGGGTTTCACGGAAAGAATTTCTTAATGCTTCGTTATATATTCAAACGTCAAATTTAAAAATAGCAAGACCATGAACGGGATTAACTCCATGGCCGAATTTCACGGCAAAAAGCGCTTGAATAACTGCACCTTCCACGTATGCAATAGACATTGCATAAGGTTTTAGATGTGTTGGGACATCATTAGTTCAGGTTACATTGTTTTAGTGTAGAATTAGCTTTTTAGTCACGTTTATTATGCTTTTTAATGTTAATAATTCACCTCATCGGTCATTTAGTGACGGTCATTTCATTTCCACATCCTTAAATTAGAGTTATGAATAGTTGATATTCAAGCATTTTTTTAATATATATGACTGGTGTTCATCAAAGAACCTATAATGAGTTCCGGGGAGGGAGAGATGAACAGTTTTATCATTTGAAAAATACAGTTTCCGGCTATACAAGCCGGAACATCAATACGAAAAGAAGGCACGCCGTAGTAGGAGGTTTTAAATATTCGGAACCATGGGTCGGCAATATAAATGGAGCCTACATAGACTCGCTGAGTAAATGTGCTTTTATCTTAGGACTCGATATAGCTGGTATTTTGGTCACATATAGGTGACCCGAAATATTTTTCTCTGCAAAACATTTCCGCAATGGACTGCTTTCAATCGAGTAAACCATCCCGACATTTTTCGAATACACCAAAGATAGCCGCCTAAACGCCTTGGACGTTTGGCGTGGAATGACCGATCAAACTTAACGTCGATACCTATCACTTTTCGTCTCCACTGTCTCTTTCCAAGTTCGTGTTCTTCTTTTCTTGACATTCAACTTCACACTAATTTAACAAATCCACATTAAATTGGTTCTATAGAAGAAAATAGCTTCTGGTATACACATCTCAAATAAAACTTGGCCGTGCATTTACGCCCCATCTCACTGTTTTGTATCATTCATTTCACTGTTCTCATTTTACTTACCTTATTGCCACGTGGTTGCGACGGCAAATATGGTACTTGGGTTGCTCAAGACGACACTTTTTATTTTGTAAACATGTGGCTAGAAAAGTACAAAGCACTAGAAATTCACGCTTTACCCAGATAGCGGTGATCAGAGCATTGGTCGTCGGTAATATGATCGGTGCGAAATACGTCGCCATATATACCCGTGGCATCGAACATCATCCATATTGTAGGTGTCTCAAGCTTATCAGAAGATTCTAAAATAATCTAGAATTTTCGCAGACTGCCAAGCGTGCTTTGCGCAAGGCAATTGATTATTATGAGGTGTTTAACGTTTCAAAACCATCATATGATTTTGAGAGATGCCGAAGTGGAGGACTCCAGAAATTATGACAACCTGGGGTTCTTTAACATGCACCCAAATCTGATGTCACAGATCCCGTTAATTAGGGAGGCGATCGCCGGGCTAATTCCAAAGGCCGAAGTATCAGCCCCCCGAACCGCACCACGAAAGCGTGGACAATTTAGACGTGGTCCTTTTTGGCGCGCCAGCGGACGCCGGCTGTGGCCCAAAGAACAAGTCAGAGCCGAGAGTTGATAAACCAACAAAATTGTATTCTCCATAATGGCAGATCAAAAACAATACACAAGTATGCACACTCCACAATAGTTGAGTACAATATGTCACCGATCAAACAACGTACTACACAGTACAATCAATCACACTCGAAACAACGGACACAGACAACAATACGCACTACAATGCAGTCGCATGCATTGAACAACCAAGACATTCAAAGACTAAAGAGATAGAAAACCTATTCAGTCCGAAGTTCTTGGAACAAACGTCTGGATGATACTCTTCCGAGAATCACTCCCTCAAAGTGCAGTGTTGTTGTTGTTCCACTGCCCCCGAAGTTTGTCTTCAAGGAAACCTCGCGTCTTCAAGTGGCCACACTCCAAGCTTCAAACTTCTTCGCTGGAAACACGCTGGCTTCACACACGCAGCTGTTGCCACGCGTCTTCGCTCGATAGCGGTATACACACGCTCTTGCCTGTAGCTCGAGTCGTCACCCCTCAGGTGGAAATCATCTTCTTCTCCTGCTTTGTCTCTACGGACAAAACGTTCGCCGACTACACGGCGGAATCCCTATGCGCTCTGGCGCTAACTTCTGTCTTCTCCTGATCCCTCGTCTCGGCTGCTCGATTAAATACTTTGCGCGCGAGGTTCCAGAAAGTTCTCATCATTTCTTCGGCGCGATACGCAGCGAAGGCTGGGGAGAGGGTGAGACGGTTCGAAGGCCGTCCGCTACGGATGACGCAACCCGGCATCACCACGCCCCTTTCCATCTAGAACCGTCGAGGACTTGCTCGGGCGCCGATGAGAGGAGGTTCGTCGGCGAACCTACGCTTCCGAGGGGAGAGGGTCACCGCCCAGGGAGTCTTTGGATGCTTGTTTTCCCTCTCTTTTTTTATCGTTGACCTCGTGGCGTCTCTCCTGCGCTTTATCGCGAAAATTTGGCAGCGCGCCCTTTTAGAGCACCCGTTTTGTGACACTGCCGCCCACTTTAAGAATATTATCTCATAATATTCAAAACCACACAAACGAGCGCGAACAGTCACCATACACTCTCAAAGACTGTATCAAAATCCGTCGCTCATGACACTTCACATTCACAATAGATTACTCAATACAAATGTACATCGCAATTCAGTCTTACAACCTATGAAATACAACCACAGGTACATGAGTTCAACCCTCCATCACATATTCCAAACAATACAATTGTACAAAGTTCTCTCATTAAAACAATTGTACAATCACATCACCGTAACAAACATTTTGACTCACTCGACATACAGCTGCGACACAAGATAACAACCACAATAACTTAACATATAGCACTGTCAAACACATTCTGAATCGACCTCGACATCTATCCTGTGCATTTCGAGTGGCGCTTGCGCCCTTTCTTGCGGTGCTCGCTCGATCTCTTCTTGTTCTTCGTCGTTCTTTTTCGGCGAGTCCTTTCCAACGACGGTATCTGAGGCGGCGTCTCAGCCATCGTTGTCACTTCCGACATTGTTAACGGGTCATGACGCTCAACCGATCCTGTCCGGTTATTCACCCGCTTGTTCATGTCCCGACATTTGGCCTGGCTGGCCGAGTCCGTCACCTTTGCACTGTCGGTCGGTTGAGGTAGTGCCGACGTAAGTCCAGCTGCCTGGCACGTGAACTCATTCAATACGATGATGTTCTCATTCACTGTCTCTTGCACCCAGGCTTCACCTTGGGCTCGAGTGAAATCCTCACAGGATTGTTCTCCGCTGAATCTCGCAGTCCCTGTGTCAGCGGAAGCTCCATCTTCGGGTCTTCCCCCAAACATTCTGGACCATTCGGCCCTCACGCCCCGTCGATGTTTCCCATAACGAGGTCGTACAGGGGGGTCGTCATGCATTGAGCGGTAACCTTCCCACTGAAGTACGTGGTTTCAACTCAATCTCTGCTTCGGGAAGCATCCGAACCGTACTGTCAATTAGGCAAACTGGTTTCGTTTTGCCTGTCAACTCACTTTCCCGTACCGAATTTCTCCGCATGATAACAGTCAGTAGAGCTACCGGTATCTCTTAACACCGTAACCTTCTTGCCCGCAACTTTTCCAGGCAGCGTTGGCATTCCCTTCGTAACACTGGTTGGCTGTTTTGTCATTACAGCACCCACAATAGGGATTTTCTCCCCATTTTTTAACTCTACGAATCCATCGGTGACGTCATCAACGGTTTTTGGTGCCACTTGCGCACAGGATACCTGGTGAATTTGACTCGCTCCGTTACGACATGCGTCTACCTTGTGCCCAGTCTGACCACACTTGAAACATTTTACAATCGTAGGGTTCGTGAAGTTAGTTCGGCATTTGTTAGCGCGACGACACACTTGGTTACATAGAAAACATCGCGGAACACTCTCCGGTGCACGCTTCTTTTGTTCGGGTGCCGAATTTTTCGAATCTTCGGGACACTCCTTCTTGACCTCGGCCAAATTAGTTCCATCTTGCGCTTCCAAGAATTGATCATCCAATTCAGGCATGCCTTCAAGTGACTCAGCCTTCCTCTCTTTCAAGTACAGCGACAGGCTTGGGTGGCAACTAGTGAGAAATTGCTCTCAAATAAGGAGCTCTCTAAGCTCATCGTACTCCTGCGCTGTCCCTGAAAGTTCAATTCATCTGTCGAAATAATGGCAAAGTCGGGCGGCATACTGCGTAGGCGTCTCACTATCAGCTGGCTTTCCTGTCCGAAATCTGTCCCGGAATCCTTCCACAGTAATTCTAAATCGCTTCAGCAAAGCAGTTTTCACCTTTGCATAGTTGGCGGCATAAATCGGCGTCCATCTACGGTACACACTGAGCTCTTCACCACTCAAGCAAGTACTCAAAGCAGTTGCCCATTGATGTTCTGGCCAGTTCTGGCTCCTCGCAATCGTCTCGAATCGGTGAAGGTACGCGTCAAGGTCGTCCTTCCTTTCATCAAACGCTACGAACAGCTTGCTTGGGTTCAAGCGGAAGCCGTGGTCCTCCCGTTCGCTGCTTTTAACTCTAGCTTGGACCCGAGTTTCACTTCGCTGTTGCAAACAGAGCTGCTCGACTTCCATCTCGTGCTGCCGCTGCCATTCCCTTTCCTCTCTTTCTTCTTTCAGCTGTCGCTCCTTTGCCTCTCTTTCTTCTCTCGCCCTCTCAGCGGCCAGCTTTTCTCTCTCCAACTCAGCTGCTTTTTCTTCCTTGGCCCTCTCAGCTGCCAACCTCTATCGTTCCAACTCAGTTTCTTTTTCTTCCTTGGCCCTCTCAGCTGCCAACCTCTCTCTCTCCACCACCTCTTTCTCCTTCTGGCTAACCCACTTCCCCAGTTCGGCGCCAGAAAGACTCAACTTTTCGCCAAGAGCTACTAACTTTTCGAGATCCATTGTGTCTCGCAAATAAAACCTTGCCGTGTGTAAAAAGTATCTGCCTAAATCAGTCTATCGGAACACTCCCCTGCGCTCGTTAACGACAACACTGAACAACACACAAAATTGTTCCGATAGCACTATACACAACTCGAGGCTCTTTCTCACCACTTTGGACACACTGTGCACCAAAAGGTCCTGTCGCAGACGCCAGATTAATTTTCACAGGTCCCGTTATTAGCGAGGCGATCGCCGGGCTAAATCCAAGGGCCGAAGTATCGGCCCCCCGAACCGCACCACGAAAGCGTGGACAATTTAGAAGTGGTCCTTTTTGGCGCGCCAGCGGATGCCGGCTGTGGCCCAAAGAACAAGTCAGAGCCGACAGTTGATAAACCTACAAAATTGTATTCTCAATAATGGCAAATCGAAAACAATACACAAGTATGCACACTCCACAATAGTTTAGTAAATGTGTCGCCGATCAAACAACGTACTACACAGTACAATCAACCACACTCGAAAAAACGGACACAGACAACAATACGCACTACAATGCAGTCGCATGCATTGAACAACCAATACACTTAAAGACTAAAGAGATATAAAACCTATTCAGTCCAAAGTTCTTGGAACAAACGTCTGGATGATACTCTTCTGAGAATCACTCACTCAAAGTGCAGCGTTGTTGTTGTTCCGCTGCCCCCGAAGTTTCTCTTCCAGGAAACCTAGCGTCTTCGCCCCCGAAGTTTCTCTTCCAGGAAACCTCGCGTCTTCAATTGGTCCCGAAGTTTCTCTTCCAGGAAACCTCGCGTCTTCAAGTGGCCACTCTCCAAGCTTCAAACTTCTTCGCCGGAAACACGTCGGCTTCACACACGCAGCTGTTGCCACGCGTCTTCGCTCGATAGCGGTATACACACACTCTTGCCTGTAGCTCGAGTCGTCACCCCTCAGGTGGAAATCATCCTCTTCTCCTGCTTTGTCTCTACGGACAAACCTTCGCCGACTACACGACAGAATCCCTACGGGCTCTGGCGCTAACTTCCGTCTTCTCCTGATCCCTCATCTCGGCTGCTCGATTAAATACTTCCCGCGCGAGATTCCAGAAAGTTCTTATCAGTTCGTCTGCGCGATAAGCAGCGAAGGCTGGGGAGAGGGTGAGACGGTTTGAAGGCCGTCCGCGACGGATGACGCAACCCGGCATCACCATGCCCCTTTCCATCTAGAACCTTCGAGGACTTGCTCGGGCGCCGATGAGAGGAGGTTCGTCGGCGAACCTACGCTTCCGAGGGGAGAGGGTCGCCGCCCGGGGAGTCTTTGGATGCTTGTTTTCTCTCTATTTTTTTATCATTGACCTCGCGGCGTCTCTCCCGCGCTTTATCGCGGGAATTCGGAGGCGCGCCCTTTTTGAGCGCCCGTTTTGTGACATCTGAACACATGGGCCTACAGCACTTTCGCCTCTATCAAAAATGCAGCCGCCACAAGCGGGATTCGATTGCGTGACCTGCGGGTCAGCAGTCGAGTACCTTAGCTACTGAACCACATTGGCGGTGTCTTTGCGCAAGACAGTGACATAAAAATACCAGTGAAGTGGCAGTATAACAATGTTGCGATAAAATTTCAGCAGATGCGACAGGCTCCACTGTGGATGCTGTTTTCATACAGAACCGTCAGCGGGTAGCCACGCGTTGCTAGGTGGATGGACGTCTTTGGGTATTTCGAGTAGCTGTTTCTACCTAAAACATACGGCGTGACGAAAAACTCACGTTGACTGTAAATTTTAGCGAAACAAAGTGCACGCTTC
The DNA here is from genome assembly GCA_013436015.1 of Rhipicephalus annulatus. Classification (NCBI taxonomy): domain Eukaryota; kingdom Metazoa; phylum Arthropoda; class Arachnida; order Ixodida; family Ixodidae; genus Rhipicephalus; species Rhipicephalus annulatus. The sequence goes on from WOVY01009247.1 coordinate 418,492, forward strand.
TGTTGGGTGATATGCATATTATTAAGGAGCTGTTGTGTATTCCTCAAAGGTTGAGAACACCAATGGTCGAACGAACCTTCACTATCACGTGCTGGATGAAAGGAATATATCTAGGTAATGCTTTACAGCCAGCGTATAGACCGCAACTGATGGTGTGGGCCGACATCACTCCTGTAAATCTATATATTTAGGGTTGTATCCGTTACAGTAAAAAGTAACTAAATACGTTACTTGTTACTGTAATAAAAAAGGGGAATGTTTTACAGCTCCACGTTCTATATATACATAAAAAAGGTAACGCATTACCATTACCATAACCGAAAAAAAACATAACGAAAGTTACCTCTGCCGTAGCTCCGGAATCATCAGTTTTAATCAACGTGTCTTTGCTGCAGAAACCCATAATGAGAATTTAAAACTTCAAATTTATGTTTCACACGTACAACCCAAGCAAGGATTATACTCATTGTTCAATTAACGAGAATTATTTGTACAAATGTGCTCAACCTTAGCAATGTTATATGGAGGCTTAATGACGCCTGCCCATGTGATGGCTTCTGACTCTGCAGTGACCCAGGGTGAAACCATTTTTTTATTTCATTGGAGCATTATACACAAAGTGAGGTTCGATATTCTATGGTATTCACAAAGAAGCTATCATTGAACTCTAAAGAAATATACAAATATCGGCCTTTTCTTGATCCTTCAGCACCTTCAATAAAGCATGTCGAAATCGGTACTGTTGCTCCTAGCACCGAGATGGCCCGCCGCGCGCCAGTAGGCAATCATGGAGGCCTACGGAGGCCTACATTGGTGCCTTTTTCTTGGGTAGGGGGGGGGTAATGGGCGATGTCGGGGGGAGGAGGGGGGACACTTGCAAGTTTGTGTTACCAGATAAGGCTTGCAGACGCGTAAGTCTAGAAAAATCACGAAGGGGCACACACATCTTGCAATGGCAGCCATTTTGTTTTAATATTTTGCAGGTTTTATTTTTGTTCATATAAGAATTAAAATCATGCCTAGAAATCAAATTGACAAACGAACGCAGGTTCCCAGCACTCGTAATTGCACTCTTCTATTGAGTCATTTCCGGAACCAGTCGAGAGTGGCAGTTGCGAATTCAATTATCTCACACACCTGATGGGTATTGAGCACGTGTACACGCTACAAAAAAAGCGTTAAAAAGTTGAATGTTTTATACATACTTATTAAGCATTCTTATTTGTGATGTTTTTAAGAAAAATTTTGATTGGGCCCACTTGCAAGGGGTGTCCCCATCCCCTGACCGAGCATCAAGGGATCGTGGAGTCAACGTTCTCTGCAGGCGTAGTCAACGTGCGTCCAGGTCATGACCAGTATGAACTCTGCATCTGAGAAAATATTGGATTTGCTTTCATCTTCACATATGGCCATCGACAGGCTATTGTCTTGGGGGTAAGGAAACCCTTCTTTCAACTTACATCATGGCTGAGGGATGTGGTCGTGTTCCTGTCGCTAGAGTAGGTAGCAAGTGCTGGTGCGGCTTGAAGGGGTCAAGTGCCCCCTTTTCACCACGCTTATGTCTGCACTTCATTCATTGAACACAACGGTGAGGTCTAGTTGACTAAATGAGCAGATTTCTTTTCTTCTGCATCTTATACTGCTATATAAAACCTTCTCATATTGTGAAAAGTAGGTATTTCGATTCGTTTGAAGGAAAGTAACATTCAAGGCATGACAGATACTCAAAATAGCGGTTTCATGCAATCGTAATAAGAAAACTCGAAGCAGAGGTGCCTCTTCTTTTGTGAAGCGTACAATGTAAAAGTGAGATCCAATTCGGAAAAAGCGAACTGAGTGGCGTGCGTCGGTGCTTGCTCAATGTTCAATGAAATAAGGTTTCATGAAGTATGACGTAGCCAACAACATAAACAAAGTGCTGCATCTTAAATTAAAAAAACAAGCAAAGTGCTGCACATTCGTGGTAGAACATGGACATAGATTGAAATACGCGCTTTTAATTATGAAAGCAAAGAAGAAACTATTTTACAAAACGCTTTGCATTCACCGTGATGTCGACAAATCTGCGTAGTGTCATTAGGGCTATTTGGATGAAAATTCTTGAATTTCAACTAATTCAGTAACCTCTGGCAAAAGAACCTTTTGAATTTTTAGTTTCGGTTTCCGCGCCGCCGGCGCCGTCGCCGCCGCCGATAAATTAACCGGCGTGCGCTGACAACGCTGTTGCCGCCGACTCTGAACGACCCCCACGCCGCCACCGGTCGAAATCACCTCGGCGCACACCTCTACCTCTACTCGCGATACGGCGCGGCCGCCGCGTTCACTCCACTGTCCCCTTCTAGTACACCTTCCTTACTCCTTGTATTACACTGTACCAGAATAACACGTGGGCAGCGGCGGCACGCCGATCAGTTGGCGTCAGCGGCATGGCAAAACGCGTTGGCGGCGGCACGCCTACGCCTCGATGTACACCTCTAATTCTTAACTTGCCCGCATAGTCCCCAGATTTCTTTTTTTCCTCGAGTGCAATCTATCGGCACCAATTTATTGGTGCCAAACACAACATTCTTGTAGCACAAACATAATAGTTGTTTTCAACTTTAGAAACTCGTCAGGGCGTGAGCCGACGCGCGAACAAAGTTCGCCGGCGAGTTGCTGCGCCTTCTTGAGGCTGTATCGTAAACTCTTTCAGCTTCACTGCCTTGTTCACAAGACTGGTAGATGTTCTGTATAGAGGTGTGCGCCGAGGCGGTTTTGATCGGCGGCTTCGTGAAGGTCGCTCCGAGTCGGCGGCGGCGGCAAGAAGTGAAGGAAACGGAGACTGACATGTGGAGAATGGGCATGATAAAGAAGTCCGCACTAGAGATCTATCAAACTTTTAAACAGGAAATTGCCAAGGGAAGGATCTATGATAATACTCGGGGTAGTTCTTCACTGTTTGAAGCCAGGACGGGAGTACAGCGAACCAAGACATATCGGGCCAAATACGAAGGGGTAGACACAGTATGCAGTGAGTGTGGAGAGGAAGAAGAAACTGCCGAACACTTGATAATGTTCTGTAAAGGGCTTCACCCTATAGTTCAGGATGATGGCGCAGGGTCTTTCAAAGCACTAGGGTTTAGGGACCGGCAGGGCAAAATAGACTTTAAGCGGGTAGACCTAACTAGAAGGAGGTTATCTGATTGGTAACAAAAGTCAAGGCACGAGTGAAAATTAAACCCTTCACTGCAAAGTACGAATCCTCAAACTCACTTTTTTAAAGAAAAAAAATCTAATTTTTGGTTCATTAAGTATTACGGGTTGGTGACGCTAGCCAGCGCTCGATCTAAAAGGTACAGCCCTACCCATTCATCTATTTATCCGGTGGCGGCGTCGGCGCACGCCGGGCAAATGATCGGCGACGGCGCCGGTGGCGTGGAAACCGAAACTATAATAAAAAAAGCTACTTTACTGTGTTTTCTCTGCTTATTTAGCTGAAATTCGCTACTTTGAACAGTAATGCCTGAGAGAACATTTTGGAGATGCAAGAGGACTGGCAAACGTTCTGTAAATGTTTTGTTTTTGAGCATACATATTCAATATGTTCTTTCAGTGCGCCCCGTTTCTTCACATAGCTAACACTTTATGACAAGAAATATCACTTCTTTTTACTCTCACAGCAATGCTGTTATATCTGCTAGGTATTATTTCTTATTAACTTACACTTTGTATTGTTTTACTTCCAAGTATTTGTCAATAGTTTATTTAAAATCAAATATACGACTTGCCTTTGTAATGCCTTCCGCCTACTATCAAATAAATGAATAATGGAGGAGCCTTTTTTCAGTAGGTAAGTAGGGGCAAGTGGAGCTCGCAGTCTTCGTGTGTAATGTACTGCTTTTTGTAGTTACAGACAGGTGGGCAATTTATGTAGGTCACAATGGCATACAGGGATTCATGAACCACACGTGAAAGGCGCTAATTTGTCTTCCATGAGAGGACACTGCTCAGCGGCTTATGATGCAAGTTCTACAACTCAACGAATACAAATAGAGCGACACGATTATGGGACTACATGCGCTTTTTCTTTGTTTCAATTTTCAAAGACTCTATTCTTGTAAGACCTAGGAGGTGCGGGTGGTAGGTGGGATGGAGAGCAGTGCTTGAGTCTCGTTTGTTTGTGAGACCGCTCTTTACCTACATACCAGCCCATACTACCTCCCCCTTTGTTTCCCTTAAAAGAAGTACTGAAACAAAATTTTGAAAGCGAGGTAACCTGTAAAATGGATTTGTGTAGATACACACATCATCTGTGAAATCTATATAAACAAGTATTGTCACCCAGAAGGTATTCAAAATTAATTTTGTGTCGCGAGTCACCCTACGGCATACTAATTATGCCTTCATCATTCGGGTAAACAAACAACCACCCCCCGCGTCACGAGTTTTGTTTGGCTGCTCCTGGCGAACCATTTCAACGGAAAGAGGGGCAGACTTGAACTGGAATACAAAGGCTGGTATTCTTCAGCGGCGCTTTTTTGAATGGGCCACGCATATTTGCTATTTACAACGCTGGAGAGGAGATCGCAGAAGCACCCACAAAACCTTCGTTGAAAAGACTAGTCGACATGGTGATTCACATGCACGCGGTTTTCGACAACCAAGACTTCAGCAATAAACATCTCGCGCTCGGGCAAACGAGCTTTGCAGCCCTGGGTTGCAAAAAAGCGACAATTTTTTTAAGTGCTCCTTTGCTCATAAGTCCAAAAAATATGGGCTATTTATGACGCGCACCAGTCTTATCTCTTATCACAGTGTGTTGGGGACGGGGGCAATAGGGTGTGATGTACGTAACAGAAGTTAGGATGGTAGTAAATAAATGGTTGCCACAAACGCCTTAGCAACGCTACAGTGCGCAAAAGATCGTCTCTTTTCATCTTGCTGTGCTATCTCCATGCATTTCCATGACCACCCGCTAAGCTCTGTTTTGTGCTTGCTAGCTGTGGGTGAGGCCAGTTTTAGCTAATCCCACCAGCCTCCAAGATCAATTACTGCAGGCTTCACCTGAAAAGCAACCGTACACGTACAAAAATGTTCGAGATCACCTTTCTCGGGCAAGAATAAAGAAATCTGAACAAACTTGAAAACATCAATCAAAATAACCAATCATTCAATCACCACTCGTACCCACAGTGGGGGAAGAGAGAAAATAAGCCGTGAACTCGGCACCAACGGTTATTTGCAAAGGCGTTTATTCGCATAACCCTCGGTAAGAGAAAATACGGGGGAAAATGTGACACCAACCGTGCCGCAAAAACGCCACGTGTCGATCCCTTACATCGTGGGTGCCAGAGAAGATAAAAAGGCACGAGTCGATGTTGCCACAAGCCTTCCATCACCAACGGCAGTTTCATCCGCTGCTAAAAAGACGTTGCACCTGCGGGATGAGCGCAAAGCTAGGGCGCTGCCCCCGAAGTTTCTCTTCCAGGAAACCTTGCGTCTTCGCCCCCGAAGTTTGGACCGCTCTAGCTTGGACCCGAGTTTCACTTCGCTGTTGCAAACAGAGCTGCTCGACTTCCATCTCGTGCTGCCGCTGCCATTCCCTTTCCTCTCTTTCTTCTTTCAGCTGTCGCTCCTTTGCCTCTCTTTCTTCTCTCGCCCTCTCAGCGGCCAGCTTTTCTCTCTCCAACTCAGCTGCTTTTTCTTCCTTGGCCCTCTCAGCTGCCAACCTCTATCGTTCCAACTCAGTTTCTTTTTCTTCCTTGGCCCTCTCAGCTGCCAACCTCTCTCTCTCCACCACCTCTTTCTCCTTCTGGCTAACCCACTTCCCCAGTTCGGCGCCAGAAAGACCCAACTTTTCACCAAGAGCTACTAACTTTTCGAGATCCATTGTGTCTCGCAAATAAAACCTTGCCGTGTGTAAAAAGTATCTGCCTAAATCAGTCTATCGGAACACTCCCCTGCGCTCGTTAACGACAACACTGAACAACACACAAAATTGTTCCGATAGCACTATACACAACTCGAGGCTCTTTCTCACCACTTTGGACACACTGTGCACCAAAAGGTCCTGTCGCAGACGCCAGATTAATTTTCACAGGTCCCGTTATTAGGGAGGCGATCGCCGGGCTAAATCCAAGGGCCGAAGTATCGGCCCCCCGAACCGCACCACGAAAGCGTGGACAATTTAGAAGTGGTCCTTTTTGGCGCGCCAGCGGATGCCGGCTGTGGCCCAAAGAACAAGTCAGAGCCGACAGTTGATAAACCTACAAAATTGTATTCTCAATAATGGCAAATCGAAAACAATACACAAGTATGCACACTCCACAATAGTTGAGTACAATGTGTCGCCGATCAAACAACGTACTACACAGTACAATCAACCACACTCGAAAAAACGGACACAGACAACAATACGCACTACAATGCAGTCGCATGCATTGAACAACCAATACACTTAAAGACTAAAGAGATAGAAAACCTATTCAGTCCAAAGTTCTTGGAACAAAAGTCTGGATGATACTCTTCTGAGAATCACTCACTCAAAGTGCAGCGTTGTTGTTGTTCTGCTGCCCCCGAAGTTTCTCTTCCAGGAAACCTTGCGTCTTCGCCCCCGAAGTTTCTCTTCCAGGAAACCTCGCGTCTTCAAGTGGCCACTCTCCAAGCTTCAAACTTTTTCGCCGGAAACACGTCGGCTTCACACACGCAGCTGTTGCCACGCGTCTTCGCTCGATAGCGGTATACACACACTCTTGCCTGTAGCTCGAGTCGTCACCCCTCAGGTGGAAATCATCCTCTTTTCCTGCTTTGTCTCTATGGACAAACCTTCGCCGACTACACGACAGAATCCCTACGCGCTCTGGCACTAACTTCCGTCTTCTCCTGTTCCCTCATCTCGGCTGCTCGATTAAATACCTCCCGCGCGAGATTCCAGAAAGTTCTTATCATTTCGTCGGCACGATACGCAGCGAAGGATGGGGAGGGTGAGACGGTTCGAAGGCCGTCCGCGACGGATGACGCAATCCGGCATCACCACGCCCCTTTCCATCTAGAACCTTCGAGGACTTGCTCGGGCGTCGATGAGAGGAGGTTCGTCGGCGAACCTACGCTTCCGAGGGGAGAGGGTCGCCGCCCGGGGAGTCTTTGGATGCTTGTTTTCTCTCTCTTTTTTATCATTGACCTCGCGGCGTCTCTCTCGCGCTTTATCGCGGGAATTCGGCGGCGCGCTCTTTTTGAGCGCACGTTTTGTGACATCTGAACACATGGGCCTACAGCACTTTCGCCTCTATCGAAAATGCAGCCGCCACAGGCGGGATTCGATTGCGTGACCTGCGGGTTAGCAGTCGAGTACCTTAGCTACTGAACCACAATTACGGTGTCTTTGCGCAAGACAGCGATTTAAAAATACCAGCGAAGTGGCAGTATAACAATGTTGCGATAAAATTTCAGCAGATGCGACAGGCTCCACTGTGGATGCTATTTTCATACAGAACCGTCAGCGGGTAGCCACGCGTTGCTAGGTGGATGGACGTCTTTGGGTATTTCGAGTAGCTGTTTCTACCTAAAACATACGGCGTGACGAAAAACTCACGTTGACTGTAAATTTTAGCGAAACAAAGTGCACGCTTCTGTTGGGTGATATGCATATTATTAAGGAGCTGTTGTGTATTCCTCAAAGGTTGAGAACACCAATGGTCGAACGAACCTTCACTATCACGTGCTGGATGAAAGGAATATATCTAGGTAATGCTTACAGCCAGCGTATAGACCGCAACTGATGGTGTGGGCCGACATCACTCCTGTAAATCTATATATTTAGGGTTGTATCCGTTACAGTAAAAAGTAACTAAATACGTTACTCGTTACTCTAATAAAAAGGGGGAACGTTTCACAGCTCCACGTTTTATATATACGTAAAAAAGGTAACGCATTACCATTATCGTAACCGAAAAAAAACATAACGAATGTTACCTCTGCTGTAGCTCCGGAATCATCAGTTTTAATCAACGTGTCTTTGCTGCAGAAACCCACAATGAGAACTTCAAATTTCAAATTTAAGTTTCACACATACTAACCCAAGCAAGGATTATACTCAATGTTCAATTAACGAGAATTATTTGTACAAATGTGCTGAACCTTAGCAATGTTATTGGAGGCTTAATGACGCCTGCCCATGTGATGGCTTCTGACTCTGCAGTAACCCAGGGTGAAACCATTTTTTTTTCATTGGAGCATTATACACAAACTGAGGTTCGATAATCTATGGTATTTACAAAGAAGCTATCATTGAACTCTAAAGAAATTTACAACAATCGGCCTTTTCTTGATCCTTCAGCACCTTCAATAAAGCATGTCGAAATCGGTACTGTTGGTCCTAGCACCGAAATAGCCCGCCGCGCGCCATTAGGCAATCATGGAGGCCTACGAAGGCCTACATTGGTGCCTTTTTTGGGGAGGGGGAGATATTGGGAGATGTCGGGGGGAGTAGGGGGAACACTTGCAAGTTTGTGTTACCAGATGTGGCTTGCAGACGCGTAAGTCTAGAAAAATCACGAAGGGGCACACACATCTTGCAATGGCAGCCATTTTGTTTTAATATTTTGCAGGTTTTTTTGTTTATATAAGAATTAAAATCATGCCTAGAAATTAAATTGTCAAACGAACGTAGATTCCCAGCACTCGTAATTGCACTCTTCTATTGAGTCATTTCCGGAACCAGTCGAGAGTGGCAGTTGCGAATTCAATTATCTCACACACCTGATGGGTATTGAGCACGTGTACACGCTACAAAAAATCATTAAAAGTTGAATGTTTTATACATACTTATGAAGCATTCTTATTTGTGACGTTTTTAAGAGAAATTTTGATCGGGCCCACTTGCAAGGGGTGTCCCCCTCCCCTGACCGAGCACCAAGGGATCGGGGAGTCAACGTTCTCTGCAGGCGTAGTCAACGTGCGTCCAGGTCATGACCAGTATGAACTCTGCATCTGAGAAAATATTGGATTTTCTCTCATCTTCACATATGGCTATCGACAGGTTATTGTCTTGGGGGTAAGGAAACCCTTCTTTCAACTTGCATCATGGCTGAGGGATGTGGTCGTGTTGCTGTCGCTAGAGTAGGTAGCAAGTGCTGGTGCGGCTTGAAGGGGTCAAGTGCCCCCTTTGCACCATGCTTATGTCTACCCTTCATTCATTGAACACAACGGTGAGGTCTAGTTGACTAAATGCGCAGATTTGTTTTCTTCCGCATCTTATAACGCTACATAAAACATTCTCATATTGTGAAAAGTAGGTATTTCGATTCGTTTGTAGGAAAGTAACATTCAAGGCATGACAGATACTCAAAAGAGCGGTTTCATGCAATCGTAATAAGAAAACTCGAAGCAGAGGTGCTTGTTCTTTTGTGCAGCGTACAATGTAAAAGTGAGATCCAATTCGGAAAAAGTGAACTGAGTGGCGTGCCTCGGTGCTTGCTCAATGTTCAATGAAAGAAGGTTTCATGAAGTATGACGTAGCCAACAACATAAACAAAGTGCTGCATCTTAAATTAAAAAAAACAAGCAAAGTGCTGCACATTCGTGGTAGAACATGGACATAGATTGAAATACGCGCTTTTAATTATGAAAGCAAAATAGAAACTATTTTACAAAACGCATTGCATTCATCGTGATGTCGACACATCTGCGTAGTGTCATTAGTGCTATTTGGATGAAAATTCCTGAATTTCAACTAATTCAGTAACCTCTGGCAAAAGAACCTTTTGAATTTTTAGTTTCGGTTTCCGCGCCGCCGGCGCCGTCGCCGCCGCCGATAAATTAACCGGCGTGCGCTGACAACGCCGTTGCCGCCGACTCTGAACGACCCCCACGCCGCCACCGGTCGAAATCACCTCGGCGCACACCTCTACCTCTACTCGCGATACGGCGCGGCCGCCGCGTTCACTCCACTGTCCCCTTCTAGTACACCTTCCTTACTACTTGTATTACACTGTACCAGAACAACACGTGGGCGGCGGCGGCACGCCGATCAGTTGGCGTAGGCGGCATGGCAAAACGCATTGGCGGCGGCACGCCTACGCCTCCATGCACTCATCTAATTCTTGCCCGCTTAGTCCCCAGATTTCTTTTTTTTCCTCGAGTGCAATCTATCGGCACCAATTTATTGGTGCCAAACACAACATTCTTGTAGCGCAAACATAATACCCTAGTTGTTTTCAACTTGAGAAACTCGCCAGGGCGTGAGCCGACGCGCGAACAAAGTTCGCCGGCGAGTTGCTGCGCCTTTTTGAAGCTGTATCGTAAACTCTTTCAGCTTTACTGCCTTGTTTACGAGACTGGTATATGTTCTGTGTAGAGGTGTGCGCCGAGGCGGTATCGATCGGCGGCGGCCTGAAGGTCGCTGCGAGTCGGCGGCGGCGGCAAGAAGTGAAGGAAACGGAGACAGACATGTGGAGAATGGGCATGATTAAGAAGTCCACACTAATGATCTATCAAACTTTTAAACAGGAAATTGCCAAGGGAAGGATCTATGATAATACTCGGGGTAGTTCTCTACTGTTTGTGGCCAGGACGGGAGTACTGCGAACCAAGACATATCGGGCCAAATACAAAGGGGTAGACACAGTATGCAGTGAGTGTGGAGAGGAAGAAGAAACTGTTGAACACTTGATAATGTTCTGTAAAGGGCTTCACCCTATAGTTCAGGATGATGGCGTAGGGTTTTTCAAAGCACTGGGGTTTAGGGACCGGGAGGGCAAAATAGATTAAGCGGGTAGACTTAAATAGAAGGAGGTTATCTGATTGGTGGCAAAAGTCAAAGCACGAGTGAAAATTAAAACCTTCACTGCAAAGTACGAATCCTCAAACTCACTTTTTTTAAGAAAAAAAATAAATCTAATTTTTGGGTAATTAAGTATTACGGCTTGGTGGCGCTAGCCACCGCCCGATCTAAAGGGTACAGCCCTACCCATTCATCCATTTATCCGGTGGTGGCGTCGGCGCACGCCGGGCAAATGATCGGCGACGGCGCCGGTGGCGTGGAAACCGAAACTATAATAAAAAAGCTACTTTACTGTGTTTTCTCTGCTTATTTAGCTGAACTTCGCTACTTTGAACAGTAATGCCTGAGAGAACATTTTGGAGATGCAAGAGGACTGGCAAACGTTCTGTAAAGGTTTTGTTTTTGAGCATACATATTCAATATGATCTTTCAGTGCGCCTCGTTTCTTCACATAGCTAACACTTTATGACAAAAAATATCACTTCTTTTTACTCTCACAGCAATGCTGTTATATCTGCTAGGTATTATATCTTATTAGCTTACACTTTGTATTGTTTTACTTCCAAGTAACTGTTAATAGTTTATTTATTATCAAATATACGGCTTGCCTTTGTAATGCCTTCCGGCCTTGAGGCTACTATTAAATAAATGAATAATGGAGGAGCCTTTTTTCAGTAGGTAAGTAGGGGCAAGTGGAGCTCGCAGTCTTCGTGTGTAATGTACTGCTTTTTGTGGTAACAGACAGGTGGGCAATTTATGTAGGTCACAATGGCATACAGGGATTCATGAACCACACGTGAAAGGCGCTAATTTGTCTCCCATGAGAGGACACTGCTCAGCGGCTTATGATGCAAGTTCTACAACGCAACGAATACAAATAGAGCGACACGAATATGGCACTACATGCGCTTTTTCTTTGTTCCAATTTTCAAAGACTCCATTCTTGTAAGTCCTGAGGAGGTGCGGGTGGTGGGTGGGATGAAGAGCAGTGCTTGAGTCTCGTTTGTTTGTGAGACCCCTCTTTACCTACATACCAGCCCATACTACCTCCCCGTTTCTTTCCCTTAAAAAGAGTACTGAAACAAAATTTTGAAAGCGAGGTAACCTGTAAAATGGATTTGTGTAGATATACACATCATCTATGAAATTTATATAAACAAGTATTGTCACGCAGAAGGTATTTAAAATTATTTTGAATCGCGAGTCACCCTACGGCATACTAATTATGCCTTCATCATTCGGGTCAACAAACAACCACCCCCCGCGTCACGGGTTTTGTTTGGCTGATCCTGGCGAACCATTTCAACGGAAAGAGGGGCAGACTTGTACTGGAATACAAAGGCTGGTATTCTTCAGCGGCGCTTTTTTGAATGGGCCACACATATTTGCTATTTACAACGCTGGAGAGGAGATCGCAGAAGCGCCCACAAAACCTTCGTTGAAAAGACTAGTAGACATGGTGATTCACATGCACGCGGTTTTCGACAACCAAGACTTCAGCAATTAACATCGCGCGCTCGGGCGAACGAGCTTTGCAGCCCTGGGTTGCAGAAAAAGCGACATTTTTTCTTAAGTACTCCTTTGCTCATAAGTCCAAAAAATATGGGCTATTTATGACGCGCACCAGTCTTATCTCCAATCACAGTGTGTTGGGGACGGGGGCGATAGGGTGTGATGTACGTAACAGAAGTTGGGATGGTAGTAATTAAATGGTTGCCACAAACGCCTTAGCAACACTACAGTGCGCAAAAGATTCTCTCTTTTCATCTTGCTGTGCTATCTCCATCCCTTCCCATGACCACCCGCTAAGCTTTGTTTTGGGCTTGCTAGCTGTGGGTGAGGCGAGTTTTAGCTAATCCCACCAGCCTCCAAGATCAATTACTGCAGGCTTCACCTGAAAAGCAACCGTACACGTACAAAAATGTTCGAGAACACCTTTCTCGGGCAAGAATAAAGAAATCTGAACAAACTTGAAAACGTCAATCAAAATAACCAATCATTCAATCACCACTCGTACCCACAGCGGGGGAAGAGAAAAAATAAGCCGTGAACTCGGCACCAACGGTTATTTACAAAGGCTTTTATTCGCATAGCCCTCGGTAAGAGAAAATAAGGGGGAAAATGTGACACCAACCGTGCCGCAACATCGCCACATGTCGATCCCTTACATCGTGGGTGCCAGAGAAGTTAAAAAGGCACGAGTCGATGTTGCCACAAGCCTTCCACCACCAACGGCAGTTTCATCCGCTGCTCCAAAGACCTTGCACCTGCGGGAAGAGCGCAAAGCTAGGGCGGCTAGCCACCCTAGCCTTGCGCTCTCCCCGCAGGTGCAAGGTCTTTCTAGCCACCCTAGCAAGGCGTCGTGTGCAAGATCTAGTGCGCCGGCTAAACCAAAAACTTCCATGAAAAAATGTGAATGAATATGGGTGGTTTAAGGCAAGAAAAAAGGCACTATCTTTTAAAGCCCTTGCACGGCTCAGCGCATTGGGGGAGGGGGGTGGAGAAGTGAGGTTTGAAGTCGGTAGAAGGAGAAGGTTTGGAAGAATCTCACGGCCATGGCTGGTAGATAGAAAGCGGATAGGGGCCGATGGCAGGGCAACCTGAGTCGTAAGACTTGGAAGTGTGTGGCTGCAGGAGACATATCAAGTGGTCCTAGAGCTTGAAAAAAAATTCCGCCATATCCACGAAGTGAATGATGATGAGTGGGCGAAGCTCCGGAGGTAAACCTGGTAAACCATGAATCCTCTGTACATTTTGCCCACTTGATTTTATTACATCGCTCCCCCTAGCGTACGTCGCCGCACTAAATCGAACGATTGCCTTCAACCAATGACACGCGCCATATGGGACATCATTCCTATTTTATAAGATCTCGCGTCTTTCATCAACTACAAGTACCGCTTTCTAGTTTATAACATCTTGCATCTTTTCATCATCAGCTACAAGTACCACCATCTAGTAAACACTACAAGAACTAAACGAGAGGTGGCTACATACAGGAGACGGTACCGCCATCTAGTGAACACTGCAAGAACTAAACTAGAGGTGGCTACATACAGGCTACAGAGGACGCACAGCCCACGCCCTAAGGAGCTTCGCCCCTAAAATGTGGGAGCACAGGACTGACTTCCGTCAAATGAGCAGCGAATGGAGCGCAGAGGCAGAACATTGTAAGCCAGTTGGCCACCATACCAGTCCCGACAGCACGTTGATCTTCTAAACAGAAAGAAACATTCACCGGCGGCTCCACTTTGAATCCTGACACAGTCAGCAGACAGTGGGAGACAACAAGCGCACCACGGGGGCTCTGCCCTCCCTCTACTACCAGGGCTTGCAACGAGTTGTGGCAAACATCTTGGGTCTTCTCACCCCTGAATAAAAAAGCCGATCATGCTTCAAAGCGTCGGGTTTCTTAATATAAATACTGGCTGGAGTTTTTCTTGTTTTTTTTCTAATTTTTCTGTTATCCCAACCAAGCAGACCTCACCTTTGGAATATAACAGATATCTGTACTGCACGCCCTAAACCCGGAGAGTGGAGCTCATTGCTGCGCTTTCTAGCCTGTCTGCATTCCTTCGGGCGCACAAAGAACGCAAAAGTTCAGGTATGAGTGACTTGAGCCTGGGAAAAAGCTCGTGTCGTCAAGCTTTTCGCAGAATGGACTGGCCGAACACAATGACGGGTGAGAAACCATCGAAATTGCTACCACATGTCAAACCTGACTGTGAATGGAAAGGAGTTTGAGTAAGAAAAAAATACAAAAACTGGCTCTGCTATGCTGTGTTGATACAGATTCCTGAACTGCAGGCGTGCTGGCAAAATGTTCAGAAGCTCCTCTTGTTCTCAGGGGGTCACAAAAATGTCTCACCTCATATTAGTTTGAAGGAATTTGTTTTTGCCAGTGATTAAGCGTCGCACACGGCAGGAGCCGTGTATTAAATCCTGCCCCTTTCCTCCTTGGAATCCACTCGGAAAGCGTTCAACATACAACATGGCAGGAAATTATATAAAAGCTGATAGCATGCGAGTTCACTACATTTACACAACTTCAAACCCGTCGAGATGTAAACTTTTTTAGCGCGAAACAATACATTGAAAGGGCATTCACAAGCGCCCGTCTCGTCACTCTCGTTCTTCTAAATATTTTGTTTTGCACTCCGTAATTTTCCGATCGCCGCATTTATTCATGCAAGAACGGTAGTGGCGTCGGAGAACAAGCAGTTCATTGCAGGAGAGGGCATAGGGGTGCTCCACAATAGTGAATTACACTAGATACACAATAATGAAGTTACGAATAATTATCAAGTTTTCTCTCTAGTTATTATCTCAATCCGATATGCGTTCTGCTCTGAGAAAATATCATAAAAGTTTTGCATCATGCATTTAACTTTGTCATAGTCTGCGAACGGTGTACTCTATAAACGCATTACCTATTAGCATTATAGTTGAAGCCAGTGTGATCCATAAAATCACTATAACAACACTAAAATTACTGTTTTTTTAGAAACTCCTAACGTCTTCTTAGAAATTCCAACTTCAATATGTGGAATCATGCTGACGCAAACGGCATTAGCTTCATGACACTGCAAACAAATTTACAAATAGCTGTGCACCTTGGAAGTAGGCAGTGTACATTATCTGCTTAGTCATGCTAGCATTTTAATGTTGATATCTAATGTCAGTGGTTCATTTTATGGTGCAATTTCATTCCGGGCCTTTAAATTAGGGTTATCACTTTTATTCGAAAGTATCAGCAAGTGTTTTTATCAAGGACCTTCACTGGAATGAGTTCCAAGGGTGTGAGGAATTAAACAGATATACAATTTGGAAAATCAATTATTTGGCTTTACAAGCCAGCACATACACGATAACAAGGCACGCCATAAAATGAGACTACATATTTGTAACCATAGGCCAGCAAAATAAAAAGACGCCCTCCCTAAATAACTCTTTTTTTTCGCATAGGACTCACAAGGACCAAGACTGACCAAAACTTTGCTGAACCGAACTAGGAACTCGCTCGAACTCAGACTTATCATGGTAAGACTCAGCCGGGCTCACTCGGACTGAGGCTTACCTAATTATAACACAGCCGGACTCACTCAGACTCTTACTCACACCTCAATCTGAGTCTTTCAATTCCTCTAATAGACTCATCAATGAGTTTGCCGACTTACAGTCGGAATTAACACAACTCTCGTTCACGTCACACGTTGATGAAGACCTTTTGTGTGCGTTAGCCGTAGTAAAATATTGGAGAATGAGGAAGGCTGGTTTCTATGCCCACATGACGATAATAGGGATGATATTTACCGATCTACACAAAAAGAAATCGACGAAAAACACGAATGCAACGTAGGAACGAGCAAAGACAAGTGCTGGACCTAAAAGTAAATGTTAATATAGAAAGCACCTACAAAAACGTACGAGAAGCACATGCTTAAAAAGGCTATGTAAACTCCAGTGGCACAATTTACCGTACATTTTTTTCCAACAAATGTTCCAAAGTGGTGATTTGAACCAGCCGATATCCATGGGACCCCAAAATATAGATGTCAAGTTTATCTGTGAGGAAAGCTGTGGGATCAATCACACATGACACTTCTCTCTGTTTTTATTTCGAAGGCTTCACGAGTTTCGCGTTCAATCTTTTTTTTTCCTTTGCCAATGACATACATTGATTTGAAGGAAATTTCTTTCTCATGCGACCGTGTCTACAGAGACCAGACGGGTCGAGGCCTAGCGACAGCTATAGGCAGTGTGAACATCCTTCAGGCACAAAACTGACCTCTTCGCTAGTCTCTGCGTCCCCAATATATCAGTGTCATCAGCAAATGAAGAAATAGAATGAACGTGAAGATTTCGAAGCCTTAAGAATACAAAAAAATGGGGCAAAGGGTGACGCATGTATAATTCATCCTTCTTTACAGTGTTAAAGTCGGAAGGAAGGTCACTGATGGCATCCCACCGCTGCCACCAGTTGTTACGGGTCGGAAGAAAGGAAGGACGCTAGAGGATACGAGAACAAAACATGCTTTATGACATTATTTACATATATTTACAGCAAAGAAAGCTTAGTGGTTTCCCAAATCACGAGCCTGGTGGTTGAACGTTACATAGTTCAGAGCGACGTCCAGCACTCTGCCACGTCGTTTTATGCCCTGTCGGGTTCCTCCTCTCCGAGTGGAACACCAATCACACACCAACAGGTGGGGGGGGGGGCGAGCATGCACCATTCACGTGAACGTCCAATTTTGAGTTGTGAACACTGCACTGCAAGGTGGCGCCAGCAGGGCTCTTCCTCGTCGTGTGTGTGCCGCTAGTCGAGAGTTCCCACGATCCTGGCAGCATACTTCAAAGGGTCCGCCGATTTGTTCGCTTCATTAGCGGGGTGATTTGCGGTGGCCGCCGCGGTCTCTTCCAGGAAGTTGCTGTCTTTGTTGGCCTCTCTTGAACGGTTACTGGCGTCTTGGCGACACGACGTCTCGTCCTCCGGCTAGCACGTACAATGCCTGACGAGCATCGGCAGTCGGCCGGTCGGCTTGTTGTTTGGGGATCAAAAAGGAGCGCTGCTTTCCTGTCAGCTCTGGCTCCGGTCACAACAGCTTCCCGTCGCCAGATGAATCACCGAGGTCATCAGGCACGCTGCTGCTTGAAGGGACGACAAAAGGGTCCGCATTTGAAGGACGGGAACTCGCCTTTGCTTGCTGCTTGGTCTGGATAATTGCTCAAATCTTCGACAGCGTCTGTCAGACTGGGCGCCGAAGAGATAGAGAGCCTCACCAGTGCATCGGCTTACGCACAAAGGCGTCTGCCCAGACGAATTTCCAGGCCAAACTTAACAGCTCCTCCGCCGCCCGGAAAATCTCGGCTAGCCAGCGCTTCCAACCACTGGGCATGAAGAGAATGGTTGGTCACGAGGACGATGGCCTGGCTTTCTCCTTCCAGCTGCGAACTCGAAACCAACTCCCAAACCAACTCACAATGTTCGACAACGGCAAGGCCAACCACACAACACAATGCCATGCCGAAGTCAAGCACATTGGACCCGCTTAAAACCCTCCAGGCTTCTCAAGAAACACAAACAAAAGAGAAACCTGTACGCTAAAATTTTGAGGTAATTTGGTGCCGCAATCATGGACGTGTAGATGCTTACCAAGATGGAACAAATTGCCGTGTGAGAAAAGCACACAAAGGCAAATATAATTTGGCCCCAAATAACCATAATTACACTCTTTAAAAACTCACTTTCTCCTGCCATCTGCCCTACAATGTTGTAACTAATCGGATAACTCAACACTAACTTAATAATACTTAACTACATGGTTTCCACACGAATGCTGCCAGACCCTGTACACAAGGTAACTGGGCGCATTCTCTAATCTCTCATGAAACTTAACGTAGTCATGAGTGCCCACTTGTAGGACACCCTGACGCCAATGAAAACTCACTCACCTCCGATCGAACTGCGTTTTTATACATCCGTGAAATGTATTTCTAGCCTCAATGTTCGGTAAAACATAACGCTCAGCTACATATTTCGCCTGATTCTGAGCACATACTAAAATAACAAAGGGAAATGCAACTTGTGTACTAACACGCTCATTTGCTCGATGTAGTTTCATGTCAGCTCATGTTTTTAAAGAACGCACATGACTTTGCTGTGCGCTCTAGCACGACATCTTACTCTCATTGAAAGAACGGTAGCACACCAATCGCACACCTAACCGTAGGCCATTTTCCTCTAACTCAAGTAAAAGCACTTGCAATGCTTTTTAAAAAAGATTTAAAGGGGAAAAAACTGTATCTAAAACTATCCGGGGAGGGGACACAGGAATGCCACTTAAAAACCAAAATTCAGCAAACATGCTTTCAACAAAATTCTTGTGTCTGACTCTCCAGCTTACTACAGCTGTCTCTCACTTCAATCGCACACGTGGCGGTCGCGGTCTTGGCGGATTTTCAGAACGCCCGAGGCAACGACGCGTATGTGCTACCAGCCGAACGGCACAGTCACGCATCATTCGCGATTTCTGCCTGCCCTTGTCAGGTTCGTGGAGGGGACACCAGCGATCACCAGAAAAGAGTGGCGATGCCCTCTTTGGGCTTGCACATGCGCGGTGCTTCGTTATTGTGGCTTTTTTTCCTAGGACCCCTTCGACACTCTTGTCCGCGGCAAGCTTTTAACCTCTGCCGCGAATTCCGTCGCGAGGATGCGCGCTGTGGCATACCACTTCGCCGGTGGCGTTTTGCTGCACGACACAAAGGCCTCCCCTTCGAACTGGCCGATAACCCACTCTTCCGTCGTTCGCCCGGCTGATTGCTACCTCCTTCATCCCTTCGCATTGTCACTCGCGTACGCTTCTTCCTTTTTCGGCGACGTTTGCGACCGACCTTTCCCCCATTGCATTGAAATCGGTCGCGGGTTGAGTCATCGGCGGCATTACAGCTCAAGGGCGCACCATGAAATTTGCTGTTAATAGAAGGGAAAGACTGGCACTTTCCTGGTGATTCAATTTGCGAACCGGCGTTTTTTCTACTTTTGGCCCGGCTGCTCGCACGCATGCAAACCGGCTTTGATGCCGATCCAGAACTCTTAGTCCTACTTGCTACGATCAAACGTGTCGAGCCTTTCTTTACACCCGTAGTGCATTTTGTCTCGCTCGTAACTCTCCGACGTCGCCTGCGTCTGCGCCGTTTCTTGCGGGTTGTTTCCGAGCTTTCCGATAGCAACTCACACTCGTGAAATTTCTCACAGCTTTCGTCAGCTGTGTCAGTTGCGCAGTCTAAATGATTTTCAAAAAAATCACCTATTTATTTATTTATTGAAAATACCTTACAGGCCAGAAGGCATTGAGTAAGGGGGGTTACAGTGAAAAATCGCATGTAAATTTCAAAATAAAAACGGTACAATGTCGGTTAGTAATAACAACAAAAAAAATTAACAAAGCAATAAGTCAGCAATACGTAAACATGGCGATGAAGTATATAAGAACACTCCGTAACATAAAAACCCTCGGAAAAGAAGTAAAAGAACGTCAAGATGAAATATTAAGGAAATGCGTCTGAACTTTTTGCCGAAACGTGTTGGGGTTGCTATCAGAGGCGATATCGTCGGGAAGATCATTCCACATGCGGATGGCTTGTGGTAGTGCGGATGTGTTGAACGCGTTCGTGTTTCCAAAAATGCGAGTGAAGCTGAGATGGTTATGTAATCTGCGTGACGTGTAGAGCGGGCGTTGAAGGTGCAACGACGATGTTTTGTTACTGTAGACGTACTTATGAAATAGGCATAACAAGGACACGTGACGACGAACATTTAATGCTTGGAGGGAATGATGGAGTTTAAGCTGAGTCACACTGGAATTGATGTCATAGTTTCTAGAAATGTAACGGGTGGCTCTGTTCTGGATTGTTTCCAGCATGTTAATTTGATACTGAGCGGAAGGGGACCAAACAGATGAGGCATATTCAAGTTGCGGGCGGACGAAAGTTAGGTATGACATTTTGCGAATGTTAGTGGGACAACGACGAAGGTTTCGGCGTAAATACCCCAATGTTTTGGAGGCTTTTGCACAAACGTTAGTGATGTGATCAAACCAGGAAAGCCCTGGTGTAAGGTGGATGCCAAGATACTTGTAAGAAGTCGCCGTGGAGAGCCTGTCACATTGCATATGGTAAGTGAAGTTAGATATGACCTGTTTACGTCCAAAAGAAACAACTTTACACTTATTAGTATTCAACCTCATAAGCCAAGTGCTGCACCAGTTAGAAATAGTGTTCAGATCATCTTGAAGGATGGAGTGATCGTTAGGACAGTTTATAGGTCTGTAGAGCATGCAGTCATCAGCGAAGATTCTGATATGCGATGATATGTTAGTTGGGAGGTCGTTGATGTAGATAAGAAAAAGTAATGGGCCAAGAACGCTCCCCTGTGGGACGCCAGAAGAGACATACGAAGAGGGAGAGGAAGAATTATTAACGATTGTGAACTGCTTGCGAAGTGACAGAAAATTGCGTAGCCAAGATAAAGTGAGGGAGTCTAATCGGAGGGCAGATAATTTTGAAATAAGGCGACAATGGGCGACACGATCGAATGCTTTGGCGAAATCAAGAAATATGCAATCAGTCTGTAGGCCATTATTTATGTTGTAATGAATGTCTGTAGTGAATTCTAGTAACTGTGTTTTCACACTCTAGACTGGCGGACAGCTTGACGCGCTTAGGAACAGTGCAGCTGCCTTCCCTCAAACACTCTAGCTCGCCTTGCTGGGAGCTGTCGCCAATTGCACTGTTACCGTCACTCTCTACATTCGCTGCTTCTGAGCTTTCTCCGGTGTTCTTGCCTACTTCGACCTCATTTGCAAGATCCACCGTCGCGACAAACACAGTTGAGGTCTGTGCCAGATTGTCTACAGCTATTCTAGCTGTTTCGCTAGCATTTAACTGGCACAGCACCCCGTCGCACACGCTCTGGCCTTTGTCGGCCTCTCTACTCAGCGTAGCACCTTTCGCAGCTCTCACATTTGGTTCGTCTTCGAACCTGCTGCGCTCTTCACATGTGTTAGCCTTCTCTAAAGCTCTGGGCTGCACCTCGCACTTCTCGTGCGCAACACTTTCGAATGGCTGAATCTTTCGCCTCATTGCTTCAATTTACTCTTCCAATTGTTCGAGCACCAAGGCGCGTGCTCGATCACGCTCTTTTGTATCCCTTTTCCATGCCTCTCTTTCGCGTTCCTCTCGTTCGTTTCTATCCATTCTTTCCTTTCCTTCCCGTTCTTTTCTATCCCTTCTTTCCTTTCTTTTCTTTCCCGTAATTCATTTTCTTCTCTTTCTTTTTAGGGGCGAAGCTCCTTAGGGCGTGGGCTGTGCGTCCCCTGTAGCCTGTATGTAGCCACCTCTAGTTTAGTTCTTGCAGTGTTCACTAGATGGCGGTACCGTCCCCTGTATGTAGCCACCTTTAGTTTAGTTCTTGCAGTGTTCACTAGATGGCGGTACTGTCTCCTGTATGTAGCCACCTCTCGTTTAGTTCTTGTAGTGTTTACTAGATGGTGGTACTTGTAGCTGATGATGAAAAGATGCAAGATGTTATAAACTAGAAAGCCGTACTTGTAGTTGATGAAAGACGCGAGATCTTATAAAATAGGAATGATGTCACATATGGCGCGTGTCATTGGTTGAAGACAATCGTTCGATTTAGTGCGGCGACGTACGCTAGGGGGAGCGATGTAATAAAATCGAGTGGGCAAAATGTACAGAGGATTCATGGTTTACCAGGTTTACCTCCGGAGCTTCGCCCACTCATCATCATTCACTTCGTGGATATGGCGGAATTTTTTGTGTTTTCGTTCCTCCAACCTTTTTAAAGCTTTTAACGCGTATCCAGTATCCACCTCACTGACGCTTTCCAAAGTTAGCTCCAAAATTGCGGACCTGCCCATTCCCTCCCTAATCTTAATACCAAGGTCTTCACAAATGTACAAAAGACCATCTTTTAGCAGTGTCTTCACCTCCATGATTGCAGTTGTACTTTGGTCCTGCATCTCACACAAATGTAGGGGATCCCTCTAACACACAAATAGGTGATCTCCCTAACTCACACACAATCCAGCTTCTAATAAACTCACACAATTATAATGAAGCCTGGAAAGTCAAAGCAAAGACCAAGCACTCACCACAGCACAACACCATGTCGTGAAGTCCATCCCACCGCTGCCAACCAGTTGTTAAGGTCGAAGGAAGGAAGTAGGTCACTGGAGGATACGAGAAACAAACATGGTTTATGACACTATTTACACATATTTACAGAAAAGAAAGGTAACGGGTTTCGCAAACCACGAGCGTGGTGGTTGAACGTTACATAGTTCAGAGCGACGTCTAGCACTCTGCGGCGTCGTTTTATGCCCTGTCGGGCTCCTCCTCTCTGAGTGGAACATCAATCACACACAACCAACAGGTGAGGGGGGGGCGAGCATGCACCGTCCACGTGAACGTTCAGTTTTGAGTTGTGAACACTGCACTGCAAGGTGGCACCAGCAGGGCTCTTCCTCGTCGTGTGTGTGACGATAGTCGAGAGTTCCCACGATCCTGGCAGCATACTTCAAAGGGTCCGCCGATTTGTTCGCTTCATCAGCGGGGTGATTTGCGGTGGCCGCCGCGGTCTCTTCCAGGAAGTTGCTGTCTCTGTTGGCCTCTCTCGAACGGTTACCGGCGTCTTGGCGACACGACGTCTCGTCCTCCGGCTAGCACGTACAATGCCTGACGAGCATAGGCAGTCGGCCAGTCGGCTTGGTGTTTGGGGATTAAAAAGGAGCGCTGCTCTCCTGTCAGCTCTGGCTCCGGTCACAACAGCTTCCCGTCGCCAGATGAATCACCCAGGTCATCAGGCACGCTGCTGCTTGAAGGGATGACAAAATGGTCCGCATTTGAAGGACGGGAACTCGCATTTGCTTGCTGCTTGGTCTGGATAATTGCTGAAATCTTCGACAGCGTCTGTCAGACTGGGCGCCGAAGGGATTGAGAGCCTCACCAGTGGATCGGCTTACGCACAAAGGCGTCTGCCTAGACGAATTTCCAGGCCAAACTTAACAACAGCTAGATAAGTAATTCACATTGCTAGATAGTGGGTGCACGTGGCGTTGATCATGGAAGTGTGGTTTTTGAACCATTTTGACACGTTTCTTGCCTTTGTAGTGTTAGATGTGCAGCTATGGAACGCCTCAGCCTATATTTCATGAGTGCCCTTCTGGTACATGGGTTTGTGGACTTTCCGCCATAAATATTTCGCTCGATGTCCTGTCAGGTTGAGCTCCTTAGTTTGTTTTTCCAAAAATATTGTAAACCAACTCGCCGAGCAAGCTACGTATGTGTTGTCCTTTTTGAAACAAGGTTGTGACAAATCGGCATCTATAGTTAGTTGATTTAGGTCCGCGATAATAACTGAAGGAAACGCAGATTACTTATTTTGATAGCGCGCCGTGGAGCATCGCACGGTGTGCAGGACAAAGCACGTTGAAAATACAAGCCCACGCTTCAGTGTTTTCTCCGCATTCATATTCTGTGTAATACTTCACAGTTTACACAAACCTAATTTATGGTGATCACCATTTCGTCCAATATTGTTGATGTTGCTCAACCTGCCGATACAATGGGGATCATTTCTGTTTGATGAAACATTTCATATAACAATTGTTATGTTACTTTTCTTTGTGGAATAAAGGCCATGGTTGTGGTCCAGTTCCTTAACTATTTTTTTTGTAAATATGCCCTAAACAGCTAGCCCTTCCTCAGTTATAACAATATCTTCCATACACATCGCACTTCTACCTTGCCTGTCCCCAGTTCTGGCCCCCACCGTTCGCTTTAAACGGCCTTTGTTTTTCGACTCGCTTGCGCAGTCATAATTATGAATATTCCAGTACCGACTTTCCACACCTTTCATCATTGTTCAAAGTCCGCCTCACTTACAAAATCTCGTCAGATAGAATATGTCGACAGTCCTCGCCAAACACCACCGTTGGCGCTGTCACTCACTGGGATTCGCGAAAATATAGTTAACTCAAAAGCATCTTAAAATTCACGTTTAAATCTAATCCAACATTATTAGGAGCAGTCAACTAGTTGTTTTTATAGTCCACATAGTTAACTTAAAATGGCAGGTGAAGAAATCTCGATGCGTTCTCGAAGTAGATAGAATTTAGGCCAGACTGGTGACAGAAGGTGCAAAATAAACGTAGGTAGGCGGGAAGAAAAAAAAACCTTATTTAAAGGGCGCGCCGTTCGGTTGGCGTCGGCGGCGGCGGCCTAGCAAAATTTGTCGGCGGTGGCGCGCCGACGCCTCGGCCCACACATCTAGTTCTGTGATGACACCATAGATGACACTACGAAGACCACGAAAACCTTTCTCTCTTCTATATTAATAATAATGGCGCTGAGCGGGAGCGTCAGCGGCCTAGTAGGAGCGCGGGAGCGGCAAAAATGTCCCGTCCCGGGCGACTACGTTGCGTCCGTGTGCGTGCGCGATGCCGTAGAGCAGTCGAATGGCAAGTTCCCCAGCTTCCGTGAGCCTCGCGAGATCGGCAACTTCTCGCTTGTCGGTGAGCAGCGCGACTATGAGGACGGTGCGGCGCAGATGAAGTACCTGCGCATGCCGAACCAGCGGCACCGACTCATGTGGGACCTGAACCGTGGCTACGAAGTGGCAGTGCGCAGGGACCGCTCGGTGAACGAGAGGCTGGACAACCTGCTAAGATGGATAATCCGCAACAAAAACAAGTTCTTGCTGAGCTCCGCCGCGAGGCCACGGGGCGAGCCGACCCCCGAAACCCAAAGGCAAGGTGCATAGTCTAGGTGCATAGCCTCGTCCTACCCTAGCCGCCGTTTTAGGTCTCTATGGTGCAACTGCTAGTCTGAATGTCACTTAGCGATGACAAAGTTATGAGGGCACTGCTTGAAACACTGGCGCTTTGGACATCTGGCTTTTGGTAGGCTGTTTTCGAAACAAATTAGGTGGTAGAACATTTTCGCTTAACTAGTTGGAACAGCGGAGACTACATCATAGATGGCTGTTTGAACATCGAAAATAATTGCTATTTATCTGCGCCGAGTTGTAAAAAACTGCTGTTGGAGAAGTAATCGCATGTGCCCTACGCAATATTTCCGAAATCATCACGGGCCTCGATTTGATGTCACCTTGCCTGTGGCGCTGATTTTCACTTCCCTTACTTTTTTTTGTATGCTTCGACCTTCTGTTTGAGGAAGAAAGGTTGGTTTACGACCACTGGGCAGCCGTCGTCATAGGTAAAAAAATTTCATATTCCCGGTAGAGACCCGACTTCCTTGCCATATTTCTCTCTCTCTCACACACACACATATGAGGTTATGATGAGACTATTTATTTAGTCAATACTGCCGACTTTTACGCGAAGTCGTAGACAGGAGTGGGTGTATATATATATATATATATATATATATATATATATATATATATATATATATGTGTGTGTGTGTGTGTGTGTGTGTGTGTGTGTGTGTGTGTGTGTGTGTGTGTGTGTGTGTGTGTGCTGCTATGATGACTGGGCGACGTGGCCTGGCTCATACGCCATGTTAATTCCAAAGCACTTCTTCCTTCTCTGCCCCTACCTTCAGTCACTACCTACTTACGTTACATACATATATATATATACATATATATATATATATATATATATATATATATATATATATATATATATATATATATATATATATATATATATATATATATATATATATTCTGACGAAGGCTGGTCCACCAGCCGAAACGTTAATAAATCCACATTTCGTACGTGCGTCCTTCTCTTCAATCATCTATTACACCGGACCATCGATCTTCATTCCTAAAATATATATATATATATATATATATATATATATTGCAAGGGGGTTTATTAGCGACGCCAGGTAATAGGCAGACAGCCGTTAACGGAAACAAATGCTCGAGCAGTCCAGCGTCTACAGCTCGTGCTCCCGCTCGCGCTTCGCACTCAGCGATGGTCCCACTAGTCATTGCCTTGCGAATTCCCCACTACAATGCCCCGGCGATGAAGACGAGCCATCCTGGCGACTCAAGGTGATGAGAGAACAGGAGGGTCGTAACAGGGCTTGAGGCGACTGACGTGGACCGTCTCACGACCAAGGCGGTGCTTGTCCGTGGACAGCTTGAGTGGTTCAATCACATAGGTGACAGAAGAAGGGTGCTGTATGACGCGGTAAGGGCCCGTATACTTCGGTGCAAACTTGGGAGTCAGTCCAGGAGAGTGGAAAGGCAGTCGGAGGCACGCGAGAGAACCGACGGGGAAGGTATTCTGAACAAGATCTTGGTCGTGGCGATCTTTTTGGAGGGCTTGGTTATCGGCTGTGAAGGACCGTGCAAGTTGACGACACTCTTCGGCATGTTCGGCCATTTCAGAAACTGGGCTGAACTCGGAGGCATCAGGATTGTATGGCAGAATTGTGTCGAGTGTGTTGCATGGGTCACGACCATATAAAAGAAAAAATGGAGAAAAGCCTGTTGTTGATTGAATCGCCGTATTGTAGGCGTACGTCACGAAAGGAAGAACAACGTCCCAGTTGGAGTGGTCGGAATCAATATACATAGCGAGCATGTCTCCGAGGGTTCTGTTGAAACGTTCCGTTAGGCCGTTGGTCAGAGGGTGGTAGGCTGTTGATGTGCGGTGTACCGTACGGCATGAATGTAGGAGCTGCTGAAGAACTTCGGACAAAAATACGCGTCCTCTGTCACTCAGGAGCTCCCGTGGTGCACCATGACGAAGAACAAACCGGTGCAAGATGAAGGTTGCAACGTCACGAGCACCAGCTGAAGGTAGCGCTGCCGTTTCGGCGTACCTTGTCAGATGGTCGGCAGCCACAATCACCCATCGATTGCCACCAACAGAGCACGGTAGCGGGCCGTA
Organism: Rhipicephalus annulatus; assembly: GCA_013436015.1. NCBI lineage: Eukaryota > Metazoa > Arthropoda > Arachnida > Ixodida > Ixodidae > Rhipicephalus > Rhipicephalus annulatus. Next base: position 445,705 of record WOVY01009247.1, read on the forward strand.
TAGGTCAATCCCAACACGGTCAAATGGGCGTGCAGGACATGGCAAAGGCTGCAGTTGACCGGGCGAATGAGGGAATGTCTTGCGCTGCTGACACTGGGAACATGAGCGAATGTGTTTGTGTACAAACGTGTACATACCCCGCCAGTAGTAACGTTGGCGGATCCGCTCATACGTCTTTAGCGCTCCGGCGTGTGCGTGTTGCGGTTCAGCATGAAAATATTTGCAGATATCAGACCGCATATGGCTGGGTATGACTAGCAGCCATTTACGACCCGCCACTTGATAGTTGCGAAGGTATAACAGGCCATCCCGTATGGCGAAATGCGTTGCTTGGCGGCGAAGAGCACGCGGGTAACCGGAAGTTGATGCGTCAGAAAGCATACTCAATAGCGAGGCGATCCAAGGGTCCTTCCGCTGTTCGGACGGCATGTCTGTGACGCTGATGGCAGAGAGGGGAAGGTCCAGGGCTGATATATCCGTATCATCAGATTTCACGGGTGATCGTGAAAGCGCATCTGCGTCAGAGTGCTTTCGCCCCGATCGGTAGACGACGCGTATGTCGAATTCCTGGAGGCGTAGTGCCCAACGTCCGAGGCGGCCGGAAGGATCTTTCAGCAAAGCCAACCAACAGAGTGCGTGATGGTCAGTTACCACATCAAAAGTTTGGCCGTACAAATAGGGGCGAAACTTGTTTAACGCCCACACAATCGCGAGGCACTCTTTTTCCGTAACAGAATAGTTGGCTTCTGCCTCAGTGAGGGCGCGGCTGGCATAGGCGACCACATACTCCGTAAAACCTGGCTTGCGTTGCGCGAGTACTGCACCAAGGCCGACGCCACTTGCATCCGTGTGTACTTCGGTTGGCGCAGTAGGGTCGTAATGGCGCAGTACGGGAGGTGAGGTAAGGAGTTGGCGCAGTGTTGCAAAGGATTCGTCACAGGCTGCTGTCCAATTCGAAAGATCTGCAAGGCCAGCAAGGAGTTTGGTGAGTGGAGCGATGATGGAGGCAAAGTTCCGGACAAAGTGATGAAAATAGGAGCACAGGCCCACAAAGCTTCGTAGTTCTTTAACAGTTGTCGGCTTAGAAAATTCGGCAACAGCACGAAGCTTGTCAGGGTCGGGAAGAATGCCGGCTTTTGAGACGACATGACCAAGTACGGTGAGTTGTTTAGCCCCGAAGTGACACTTCTTCAGGTTAAGCTGAAGCCTGGCTTTTGTAAGGCACTGTAGAATCTTACGCAGACGAGTGAGATGCGAAGTGAAATCGGGTGAAAAAACCACAACGTCATCAAGATAGCACAAGCAAATGTTCCATTTTAGACCACGTAAAATGCTGTCCATCATTCGCTCGAATGTGGCAGGCGCATTGCAGAGTTCGAATGGCATCACGGTAAATTCATAGAGGCCATCCGGTGTGACAAACGCCGTTTTTGGACGATCAGACTCAGTCATTGGGACCTGCCAATAACCCGAGCGAAGGTCAAGCTAGGAAAAGAATTCTGCACCTTAGAGACAATCGAGAGCGTCGTCTATGCAGGGAAGAGGGTAAACATCTTTCCTCGTAATGTTTTTTAGGTGCCTGTAGTCTACGCAGAACCGGATTGAACCATCCTTTTTTTTTGACGAGTACAACTGGGGAAGACCAAGGACTACAAGAAGGCTTGATGACTCCACGCTGTAGCATGTCGTCTACTTGTTCTGCAATTACCCGACGCTCCACTTGTCACACACGATAAGGGCGCTGGCGGAAAGGAGTACTTTTTCCTGTGTCAATTGTGTGCACAACGGTGTTCGTTCTTCCTAGCACCGCTTGGGGAAAGTCAAACGAACGCTTGAATTTGTGCAGCAGGGTAGCAAGCTGCTCTCGTTGAGCCGGGGCAAGATGGCTGTCAATAGAACGGTGAATTGCATCGGTAGGCACGCTGTTCGAGGCAAAGTGAGGAATCATCGCGTTCAGCTCCATATTCGGCTTGGTGTCGAAGAAATCGGCAGGCACGATAGTACCTTCATCGATAAGCTGAATGTGGCCGAGCGTCTCGATGCGGCGAAAACTGAGGGGGCACGAGTTGGGATTGAAATAAATATCCCGGTAGTGTCTTGACAAAGCTCAAGAACGGCGAATGGCAGCGATGTGTGGTGGCGGCTACCGAAGATGTCAGATGGCGTGAATAGGACGGTAGCGTCAGAAAGTGAAGCACAGCAGGCAGGGACAAACTGGGCGCTGAAAGGCGGAAGGTCTATGTCCGTCCCGACAACAAGGTTAGCCACACTAGATACGGCCGCATCAACAGAAGGCGCATCACGAAACGGTAACAGCTCCACTTCGGCCCGAGCGCAGTCCACGACGGCGTGATGACGTGATAAAAAATCCCATCCTAGGATGACATCGTGGGAACATGAAGCCAACACGTGAAATTCAATGGTGTACAACACGTCTCGAATCACCACTTTTGCTGTACATGACGCGACGGGCTCAATTTGTTGGGCGCTTGCAGTACTAAGAGAAACCACGGGAGAAAGCATCGTCACTTTACGAAGAGAGCGGCAGAGTCTCTGACTAATCACAGATATTGCGGCACCGGTATCGATGAGTGCGAGTGTTCGTACACCTTCGACGATTACATCGATAAGATTGGCGGGAGACAGGCGAGGACTTAAACGATTAGACGATGACGCAGCTCGTGCCTCCGGAGCTGCGGCAGTTAGTTTTCCGTCTCAATGGAGGTTGAGCGTCGACGCATAGGCGACACGGAACGACGACTTGGTGAAGGTGAAGGCGAGCGGGAAGTAGAACGTCTAGAAGCGAATGTTCGGGCGCCGGAAGCAGTTTGCGCATCGCGTTCGTGAACTTCAGGTGGTACGTGAGGCGCGTGGTATGGAGGTGGAAACGAATAGTCAGGATATCTTGGTGCGTTAACTGTGAAGCGCCGACGACATAGACGTGCAACGTGACCTGGAATTCCGCAAAAGTAACATATAGGCCGGTTGTCAGCAGTGCGCCAAGGATTTCCGGCGTGTTGCTGTGTAACTGGAAACGGCGCGGTGGACGGTCGCACAGGTTGTGGCGTATACATTGGCAGACGAGATGGAGGAGGCATTGCCGCGACGGCCGCATAAGTCAGTGGCGCGGCAACAGGCGTTGGTGAAGAGGCAGGCGTAGGTAATGGCAACGCCTCGGAGACCTGCTCCTGAATAGCCTGTCTGATTGTCGGCGTTAGGCGGTTTGTTGGTGCTTCGGTGGTCGGCAGATACGAGAGACACGAAAGCTGTCGTGCGACCTCTTCGCGTACATATTCTTTTATCTGCTCCAGCAGGGAGCTGTCACCACCGACGGCCAGGGCAGCGAGAGAGTCGTCTGCAGTCGTCGACCTCCGAACTGCTGCACGTTGTTTCCGAATCTCTTCCAAGCTCTGGCACAAGGTTACAAGTTCGGATACGGTACTTGGGCCCTTTGCCAGCAACATTTGATAGGCATCATCGTCTATGCCTTTCAAGATATGCCTGATCTTGTCATGTTCGGTCATCTCAGGGTTGAAGCGCCGGCATAAATCGATTACATCTTCAATATAGCTAGTGAAGTTTTCGCCCTGCCTTTGTGCACGTCCGCGTAAGCGCTGCTCAGCACGCAGCTTGCGCACTGCGGGGCGATCGAACACAGCTGCGAGGGTGGTCTTGAAACCGGCCCAAGTGATAAATTCAGTGCGGTGGTTTGTGAACCACAGGCTGGCGACGTCTTTGAGATAAAATGGGACATACTCCAATTTCGAGGGGTCGTCCCACTTGTTGGCGGCGCTCACCTTCTCAAACAGCTGCAACCAGTCCTCCACATCTTGGTCCTCGGTGCCACTGAAGAAGGGCGGATCTCGTTGGCGCAGGGTGGTAGGCACGATGACCAGTTGAGATTGGGCCATGCTTTGCTGGGTGGTGCCTTGCTCGGTCGTCTGATCAGGCATTGCTGATGTAGTGGGCAGCTTTCGGCTTCGAAGTTCCAGGTTTGCGTACCCAGCACACGTCCACCACTTTGCAAGGGGGTTTATTAGCGACGCCAGGTAATAGGCAGACAGCCGGTACGGAAACAGATGTTCGGGCAGTCCAGCGTCTACAGCTCGTGCTCTCGCTCGCGCTTCGCACTCAGCGATGGTCCCACTAGTCATTGCCTTGCGAATTCCCCACTACAATATATATATATATGAAATATAACAGACAAAAATGCCAAGGAAGATATAAGGGAAGTTATTAGGCTAGCTGTAATGTAGATGAGAAGAAAGAAAAGTGGGTGAAAAGATAACTTGCCGATCCTGCCCACGGTAAGTTATCTTTTCACCCACTTTTCTTTCTTCTCATTTACATTACAACTGGCCTAATAACTTCCCCTATATCTTCCTTCGCATTATTGTCATTTAGATTTCATTAATATTGTGTAAAAACTCGAAAAAAAAACGAGGCCTCAAGTATACACTTGTTTCCCTTATTCGTTAACGAGGGTCTCGTACTGACAGACTTGGTGCCTTTAGGTTGTATACGAGGGACTACTGGTCAGCTGCCAGTTAGTAATAAGTTCACGTGCTACGTGACGCCAAACAGGCTCATAAAGAGTGTGCCACAATCGCCGCCATGGCTACTAGTGGCGCTGACTGACACTCCCACGTTTAATTGGCATAGATACCCAATAAAGTGGCTGGGGAATAGCTGTCGTGGTAGCTCAGTGGCAGAGCATTGAACGCGTCATTCGAAGGTCGCAGGTTGGGATCATGCCCACGGCAAGTCATCTTTTCACCCACTTTTCTTTCTTCTTATTTACATTACAATTGGCCTAATAACTTCCCCTATACCTTCCTTGGCATTATTGTATGTTAGATTTCATTTATATTGGGTAAAAACACAAAAAAAGCGAGCCCTTAAGTATACACTAGTTTCTCTTATATATATATATATAATATATAATAATTTATTTATTTATTGTACCCTCAAGGCCTGAGGGCTTTACAGAGGGGAGTGGTGAACGGAAAAATATACAAACATGGGTAGTAAATAACAGAACAAGAATGTAATACAACAGTGCAATAAAACAAACGACTAGAAATAGCAGTATGTACAATGTAGCAAGGAAATGCTTTGCAATAATATTAAAAAGAAGCAAAGTAACATGACATTAATTCCTGTTTATATAACTTTACAACAATAATAATGTGCCATGAATTCCAAGTTAAACAATGTTAGCTATAGCCTTTCGAAAAAGTTTATTACCAATGATGGTGACTATGTTATTTGGAAGGTGGTTCCATTGTTGAGATGTTCTAGGGAAAAATGAATGATTAAAGGTGTTGGTGTTTCCTGCTTGAATTCCGACTTTGAAGCGATGGTTTACACGGTGCGATAAGTAATGTGGCTATGAAATGAAGTTATTATGAAGAAACGGGTGATGGTCTATCTTATGAAAGAGAGTTAAGCAAGCTATTTTTCTCCGTGATGCTAGTGATGGAAGACATAGGTTAGCTTCCATTGAAGATATGCTGGAAGTGCGGTTATAACTGAAAAAAATGAAACGAACGGAATTGTTTTGAAGGAGTTGTAGAGAGAAGATGAAGTTTTTGTTGTGTGGGTCTCACACTGCTGCGGCGTATTCTAGCTTTGGGCGCACTAATGACTGATAAAGTAGTAATTTCAAAGATGACGGGGGGTCAGAAAATTTGTGTCGTAAGTAGCCAAGCGTACTGTTAGCTCTTCTGGTTATGTATTCAATATGAAGAGACCAGGTTAGGTTTGAAGTTATATGAATGCCTAAGTAATTATATGAATTCACAGGATCTAAGGGGCTATTATTCATATTGTATAATGGAAGGGTGGTAGAATTTCTATGAACACGTAAAATTTTACATTTGTTAATATTTAGTTGCATTCGCCAGGTATTACACCAATCACTTATAAGGTTTAGATCTGATTGAAGAGCATTAGAATCGTCAGTACTGATTATTTCACGGTAAATTATGCAATCGTCAGCAAATAAGTGAACATGAAATGTCAATGTAAATGGCAAGTCATTAATATAGATTAGAAAAAGAAGTGGTCCTAGTACTGATCCTTGAGGTACGCTGGAACGAACTTGAGTTGCAGGTGAGTCATGATTATTAGCAGTAACAAACTGATGGTGGTTACAAAGAAAATATTCAATTCATTTCAGTATGTTATTATCGAGGTTCAAAAAACTTAGTTTGTGAAGAAGTAGTTGATGCTAAACTTTCTGAAATGCTTTACTAAAATGTAAAAACACACAGTCAGCAGATGAGGCGTGATCTAAAATACAGTTTAGTCCATGAGTAAATGATATTAGTTGCCTTTCGCATGAGTAAGTTTTACGGAAACCGTTTTGAGCTGTGGTCAAAAATGAGTTGGAATTGAGGAAGTTAACCAGGTTGGTGAAAATTAGGTGTGCAAGAAGTTTGCATCAGGTGCTGGTCAGTGAGATTGGGTGGTAATTCAAGGTTGAGTTTTTGCTGCCGGACTTGTGTGGAGGAACCACCTTTCCTATTTTTCATTACGAAGGAAGAGTAGATGAGTCTATCGATTGTTGAAAGATTTTGGTCAATAAAATGGAGCTGAAGACGCTAGTGCTTTTTAAAAATTTGCTGTTGATGCCGACAAAGCCTGGAGCTGGGTTAAGGGTTATTCATCAATAAGTTTAGCCATGCCAGATGAATGTACTGTTACAGGATCCATGATAAGATAGTTGCATGCGCTGGTGTCTCATGGTGAATGTTGCTTGAAACCGAGAAATTAGTGCAAAATGCATCATTAAGAGTGATCGCGCAAGCGTTACTTGGGATTCTGTTGCCTTCTGTGTCTTTTAGAATAATAGTGCTATCGCAAGGGGGATTAATGACGCGCTAGAACTTGTGAATGTCTGTTTTGCTCATGTCTGGTAGAGTGTGGATTAGGTAATACTTTTTAGCTTCCTTTAGGGCAGGTATATATGTACGATTAGCAGTTTCATAGGATTCCCAACGTGCTTGGTTAGAAGATGATTTAGCTGAACGATAGTGCTGTTTCTTTTTGTTATAGGCGCTTGATGTATGAGTTATACCAAGGGGCGTGTGTGTTGAAAGTGATGGTACGATTAGGAATGTATTTTTCTGTCAACAGACATACCTTATCTGCAAAAATACACCAGTTAATCTCGACAGAACGCGTGTCAAAGTTAATCAAATAACTGTCGAGAAATGAGCCCAGTGCATTGTTAATTGCCTCAAAATTAGCTTTATCATAATTACAAATAATTTTCTTAACCTTAGTTATTTTAGGAGTGCTACCGTTAATAGCAAAACTTATTAAAGAATGATCGCTAATACTAGACAGAAAAGTTATAGGAGAAGCTAGATCTGAACGATTAGTTAAGACTAAGTCAAGCATTCTCGCAGTGGTGGAAGTGATTCTGGTCAGCTGGGTAACGAGTTGTGACAGGGAAAACACGGAACAAAGTTCGCAAAATTCTTTCGCCTCAGTTAAAAACGATGTTATACCAGGTGGTTGTGTGTTCCATAACAGATTGGGAAAATTAGTCACCGAGTAAAAACAAAGGTGATGAGGAAAACTGAGATGAAACGAGGTTAATAGCATCATGTAAATTGTCGGTGAAGGTGGCAGATGATGAAGGCGAGCGATAGCATACACCAATGATTATCTTTGTATGACTGAGTGTTAGTCAAGCCCATGTGCATTCAAGCTCGGTTTTAATGTCTATATAAAACGATGGAACATCTTTAGAAATGGCAAGAACAACACCCCCTCCTCGGCGCTTAGTGCGGTCACACCAGTAGACAGTGAAATTAAAGACGCCATGAAATATATCACAATCAAGCACTAAAATGCAGGAAGCCAGGATTCGGAAAGGGCGACAATTTTAGCGCTGCACGTGTCGATTGCTGATGACAACGAAAAGTATTTGTTAACAACACTTCTTGCATTTGTAAAAAGAATGGGCAGGAAAAATGCGTCTGCATGAGGCGATCGGGCACTTCCCTCATTGTTTTGCTATTGTTCCAGAAACCGTGCATTCGCATGATTTAGTCCAGTACCTGTTGCATACTGAATCAGTTCATGGACAGAATCGTTAGTAGTGTCGTACACGTAGCATTTATTGTTAAAAATAATTTATTGTAACGAAGCTTGAAGTTGGAATAGCCAGGCTGGGCAGTACCGAATTCGAAGAGTTTTTTGCGAAGGGTGCGGGTAGGTAATGAAGAGTCTGTCAACTGAAAGATTTTGTTGTTTAAATTGGTTTTGCATAGCAATTGTGCTTTCCCTTGTTTTGAAGTGTGAAAGTTTTGCGATGATAGCGCGGCACTTGTTCGGAATGAAGGAACCGAGACGATGTGCGCGTTCTATTGCACCATTGGGAAATAAATTGGAAACTGATCTTATTGCTGTGATTAGCTTAGATTCGGTTTCTCGCCACGATTCTTTTGTGTCAGGAATACCCCGGAATATAAGGTTATCACGGCGTGATCGATCTTCAAGTTCAGCGAGACGTAAATCGAACGTACCTAAACAACTAGCAGTTTTTTCAACCTGAGCCAGCGCGGATGCCATATTTTTATTTAATTCATCGACTTTGCATGATTTTTCTTCGAGCAAGTTCAAGCGTTGTTGAAGACCATTAATTTTTGTCTCGATGACCTTCTGGCCATTTTTGATAGCTTTGACATCAGAAGCCAGCTCAGATTGCACCTTGTAACCTTCAAGGGATCGAGTGTGCACATCCTTCAACAGCTTGAATAATACATTCATTTGTTCAGAAGGGTCTGCGCGGAGTGAATCTATATTCAGCATGGATTCAGAGCGTGTGTTAGGTCCAGGGTTAGTCTCGAGATCACCCGATTGTAACAACAGAAGGGCAACAGAAAAGCAATCCCATATGGTATCCAATAACACCTGTGGACACGGCAACAGTAGCAAACACCGGTTATCAGTCTTTTTAGCGTGAAGAGAGGCGGCTGTACGCACCTGTATAGTGAAGACAAGGTGGTTAGGCCTGCTGTTGTGAGCACTGCTCCCGTGTCCACTGACGTTCAGGTCGCTTGGAATGTTGCTTAAATCTTCGTTTTCTGGTGAAGGCTGCGTCGATGAGACTGGGGGGTGGATGGGAGCATCCAGCGAAAGTGCCAACACGATGGGTGGTGCGCAGTCGAGCGGCGCAGATGTACTTGTAGCTGGTAGAAACGTTTGGAAAGGCAATGATTGGAAATATATATATTTGATATTACATTTGACTATGCAAGAAACCAACAGGAATGACTTATCAAAAACAATGCGTCGAGGAAGAAAATATAGAAGTGTTCAAACTTAGTATCATTGAAAACATGAATCAATGTAACAGAACTTGCTCTTTTTGGACAGAACGAGCAAGTTTTGCCTAAAAAGGCACGAGCGACTGATACAGCAAAATGGAATGAGCAAAAACAAGCAAAATGACACAATGAGCAAAAAAGAAGTGTGCACAAATAAAGTAACATACAAATGAGCTAGCGCTTAACATAGCAAAACAATACAACTCAAGATGCACTGCCAATAATAATAATACTAATAAGGACAACAAATCAATCAAACGATGCCAGTGAGATTTGCTTTCACATTCATGAACGAAGAGAGTTGTGGAAGATGCAGCTTCATCGGGCAGCACGTTACAACTACGTACTGTTAGAGGAAAGAATGATTTTTGGAAAGCAGTTGTCTTACATGAAAATTCTTGAACTTTCTTGCTATGGTGCGACAGTGTTATTCGTGATTTGAATTATTCAGTATATTTGCCTCTATCGATTTTTAGGTTATTGTGTAAGCTCTGATAAAATATTCAGATATTTTATCCCTATCCGTGCTCATTTCTTTTTAACTTGTATCAGCCATCTCTGCATACGTTCTTATGTCACAGGAGGCCCTTTCCCCCCGAAAAAATGCTTGCGTCACTAAACAAAGCATGGTCAACAAGCAGAGTCTTAGAATAAAAAAAAATACTAAGTGAGCTGTGGTTGTGCAACCAGGTGCAACTACAGTTTTCCTCGCTCACTTTAATACAAGTGGCAGCTTAAATAATTCGCACGCCATTCAAATAATCTGAGCGTCAAGCTATTTAATCTATGTGCCAAACATTTAGTCGAAGCGCCAACATATTTAATCCAAGTACTAATTCAGCTAGGTCGCATGCCGGTGAGTATAATCCAAGTGCCACCATGTTTAATTCAATTGCCAAATGCTTTAATTCGGGTGTCAGTCAGTTTAATTGATGCATAAAAAGCAGAATACGAAGCGTAAAAACGGCAGTGCAATTGAAATGCAGTTCCTACAATATATAAGTCAATAGTCGCAAACTAGAACAAATCATTACTATTCATATTCTCCGTTAGTTCTTGTGAAAAAAATTACTGCCGTTGTTTGCTTGAGCCGTGTTTGTACTTTGCTATGTACAAGTTTGTAGTTGAGTGCTTGGCCCGGGTGGAGTAATTTTAATGGCAACAAAAGAAAAAGCAGAAACATGTATGAGATTGATTTAGGTCTAACATCACTTTTGACGGCTTCGCATTCCACTGATGACTAGGCACTCTGGGGATTGCCTTGGGGGGCTTGTTTACAAGAGGTGGCTTGCAACCGGAACCCTTGTACCCACTGGCTGCGGTTGCTTCATCCTCGAAGAGCCTCCTTTCGATCACAGTTGAGTCCACTGGCCACTTAGAGACACCCACGTCTCAGGCAGTAGGCCTAAATACCTGTCACTCCTGTCACTGGTCCATGCTGGCAATGCGACCTCCCACTGCTGAGTTCACCCAGAAATTATGCCAGTAGCATAATTATGTCATGTCTTCTACGACAGCAGCTCATGACACGCCCCCATTTGGAACAATTTTCAACCAAAAAAACTGCTTCTCTGTCATTGCCACTGTGGTGGAAGTTCTAAATCAATAGCGCCCTTCTGCGCCAATCTGACCTGCTGCGCCAGGCTGTGTATAAACGGCAATTCTCACGATAATTTTTATTGAAAGTGTAAGCCGTCGAATTTAGCCAATTATTCTCGGTGACCGAGCAACACTGAGCACTGGCCTGGCCAAGGACGCAGCCACATGGACGCATCCAGTGTTCGATCGGTTGTAATTCGGTTCAGGCCCCAGTAATGGGGCTTACTATAGTTTGTCTCATAGCTGTTATCACTAAGTTTTTCCGCCAAAGTGGTGGCACCAACATGAGTAATTGTGAGTTATCTAGTACTACAGTCAAACCTCGATAATTTTCCTGCAGGTGCGTAGCGATGCCACGGAACTAAGCTAACAGGGGGTTTCTGACTCCCTAGCATGCCCTGTGGTGCATGGCTTTGCTGTGTTTAGGGAAAAGGGGATCCTGGGAGTTGAGCCGACGCCGGGTGATTGGCCCCTTAGCAGATGCAACACAGCCCTTTGACCCTGGCTTCAAGTAGACGACACCCCTGCTCTGACCCACCCTAGTGAAATCGGCATTCGCCTTTTCCTATCTCTTTCTCTCCCTATATCTTCGTCTTTATCCCCTGCTTTATATCTGTTTTGTCATCTTCTTTCCTCTATTTTCTTCCGAATAGTCTGGTGACGAGGGTTAACCTTGTGTATTCGCTCAACCTTGGGCAGTTATATTTGGTTAGTACGGCCGGTGTAGGCTGTCCTATACGAGCACTTCAGCGTCTTCTAGTTGGGCTCCAAGGTGGGGGGCCGCCATTACTGCCGAAACAATTAAACTATTTTGGGGACACCTTCATTTCCCCAACTACTTGATCTTCTCCCCAAAAAAGGGTGCGCACCGAAGGTCTAGTATGTTTCCACTGCCCCGGCCTATCCTTCCCAAAATTTTATGTAATTCACAGTGAAGCTCCAAACAAACAAGCAAGATCGATTTCTCCATTTCTTGTCCCAAGGTTGCTGAAAGTCTTTCGACCTAGCTACGAAGTAACTAAGATTCCAAGTGTTGACCTCCTGCTCGAACTAACTGAGCGACACTTTCAGAAACTTTGGAATACAACAGCATTCAGCAGCATCCCAATATCCATTTCGCCTCACCGTTCGATGAATACCTCACGCGGAGTTGTCTCAGAAGCAGACCTCCTCGGGCGGTCCAAACAGGAATTCCTGGAAGGTTGGAAAGAGCAGAATGCCACTGATGTCAAACAAATCATCCTCAGATGCGACGGCAAGGAAAAACTTACCAAGAACCTTATTTTAACATTTGCATTTAGTGTACCACCTACACACATAGAAACAGGTTACACCAAACTCTCCGTCGGGCCATGTATTCTGAACCCTAGACGGTGCTGCAAACTTCAAGAGATTTGTCCAAGGCTCGCAGAGCTGACGAGGTCAAGAAACTTGCGCAATATGGGGAGACCGAGGACACCCCTCTCGTAACTGTACAAACATGCCTTGCTGTGTAAACTGACGGCGATCATGCAGCCTACTCGCGTTTTTGTCCAAATTGGAAAAAAGAAAAAGATGTTTTAACGCTCAAAGTGAAAAAGACATCTCATTTAAGGAAGCTTCTACGCAACACCCTATGCTGATGCAGCGTGCTGGGGAACAGTTTCAAAACACCTGCCCCCGCCACTCCTTTGGCTAGCGCAGAGTGAGCCGTTGGCTATGGCACCTGCCCCCTAGGTGGTAGCAGCCCCGTCTGTCCCGCCAGGTCGTGAACAGGTACCAGCGACCCCAGGGCCGTCATGTACCAAGGCCTCTTCTCACCAGTTGAAGTCCAAAACCCAAACTACCGGCTCGTGCATGGGGGCATCCAGGGCCTCCCAGGAGGCAATGGACACCGTGTCACCCCTGTTACCGAAAGATTGGCCTGGCTCCTTCGAGCACGCCAGGAAAAAAAAAAATCTGATAACAGGGCTCGATGATGGCTCTGTTAATTAAACTCGGATCTCCCTTCCTAACAACAGAATTCTATTTTTCGTTCACACAGCGCTACTTTACTTTCATGATGAATGCACAAATTATACAATCGAACGTCAAGGGCCTTCTCAGGAACCTTGATGATGTCAAGAAATCCTACACGAACATTCACCAAAAGTGCTGTGTGTACAAGAAACACACCTGAAATCCAAACACACTTACTGTCTTCGTAGCTACATTATTTTCAGAAAGGACCTTGATGACGCAATGGCATCATCTGGAGGTGTAGCCGTTATTGTTAAAGGATCGCATGCACGCACTTACCGTTTCGATCGTCCCTTGAAGCAATGGCTGTTCGAGTAGTACTTTTTAACAAACTCTTCACCATTTGCTTTCTATACATAACTGCACACCACCAACTGCATAAACATTAATTCCAGTTCTTGATAAATGAACTTCTCGAGCCCTGTCTTCTTCTAGGAAACTTTGATGCGCATAGTAGTCAATGGGGGGGGGGGGGAGACACGTTGCGACACGCGAGACCGCCTAATCGAGCGTTTCCTCTTCTCTTCCAGAGCCTGTTTCCTGAATCGGAAAGAGCCTACATATTACAGCTTCCCTAACAATACGTACTCCGCCATAGGCCTAAGCAATGTAACTGTGTTGCTTCTGCCCGTACTTCAATGGAAGAACATAAATAATCATTACGGAAGTGACCATTTTCTGGTAGTTTTGAGTACACCAACGTTATATGAATGTCCTTCACAAGTACAAAAATGGCTCATTGAAAGAGCCGATTGGGAACAGTTCCGAAAAAAACTTGGACTTACTTGTCTGCGTTAAGCATAGAGGCTGCTGTGGACTACTTGAATTTTTTTTCTTGATGTTGCTACCAAATGTATTCCACAAACAAGTGCACACTCTGGCAAACGACGTGTCCCTTGGTGAAACGAGTGTCGAAAAGCGCGTAAAAACATAAAGCAAAACGTGGAGATCGCTTCGAAAATCACGGAGGGCCGAGACATGACATGACAAGAACTTTATTTAGGTCCTGAGCGACAGATAATTAGGGGAGCTATAAGCCTCCCGCCATATCAAGATGGTGGCTCCCCCCTTGATGGGACCGGAAGTCGAAGCTCTGACCCAATGTCAAGGGCCTTCTGGATGGCCTGGAGTTGTGCATGAAGGCTGCTGCTTTTCAGAGATGCATCCCATTGCTCCTTCGTGATGGGCGGAGAGCCATTAAGAGCTGGGCACAGCCAGAGCGTGTGAATAAAAGAACATGAGTCATGGCCAATTTGGGGCACGACTGCGAATGGTCAGGGTCTATCCGGTTAACGGATCGAGGAGTAGGATAGGAAGGGGTTTGAAGTAGTCTGAATGTGCTCGACTGAGGCTTGGTCAAGTTGGGGTGGGGGGCTGGAAATTTTTTCTGGCCTGTTGGTAGTGGGAAAGAATTTCATGAAAAGTAGACAACGGATCTTTATAAATGTCGATCTCGTTACAAACATGGCTATTCACGGCATGTGAAATCTTGCACTATTCGGTGACAACGGGTCTTTATAAATGTCGATCTCGTTACAAACATGGCTATTCGCGGCATGTGAAATCTTGCACTATCTGGTGAGCCTGCTCGTTAGGGTCATATTTGAGCGGGCTAACTGAGCCATCTAGATGGGCCGAAAAACCACGTGATGGGGTGCTCTTCTTCGCTGCACTCCCATGTTCGTTCAAGTGCTTTCGCCACAATACTGTTAGCCTGTTCAGGCACAAAGGCATTCAAGAAAGATCTGACTGTCGTACATGAGTCTGAGAAGATACAGCAGGGGCTTTTGCACTGTGAAAAGCTAGAGAAATTGCCGCTTCCTCTCCCAAATGGGCTATTTTTGTATAAACAGAAGCTGGATTGACCAGGTTACTTTCTGCGTCAACGACCGAACTTATCCCCACTGTGTTACCTGGCAGCATCGACAGAAAGGGCTTTTAGTTTGTGCTGATTAATCTTTTTAAATATGGCCTTGGCTTTCTCGACTCTCGTACCCTCGTTATGTACTGGGGTAATATTACGTGGGACGGGGTCAATCACGATTTGAGAGCAGATTTCCCTGGACATGCGAACTTTCGTCACCTTTTGATGTCGAGGCTGAATACCTGCATCTTCTAAAAGCTTTATCCCTGGCTTAGTGGATGGAACTCTTGTCATTTCAGCGGCTGTGTGAACTTCTATTATTTATTTATTTATTTATTTAAAAATACCTTACAGGCTTTATTACGGAGCATAGAGTAAGGGGGCACATAGGAAAGAATTCTAGTGGGTGATACTTCTGTCACAATACAAAGCAACTACAAAGCAAAACAACTACAGAGCAACTAATAACTAATAAAAATACAAAGCAAGTAATAACATTGGAACTAATAACAGTGGTTGCACAAATGACAAAGAGGGGCTTCAAGCAACAACAAGCATTTCCCAGCTGCAAAAAAGCACAAAGAACAAAAACAGAATTCAAGGAGGTTATACAATGCAATTGAGATAGATGTATCATTAATTGCTCGCGAAAATTTTCATGATTAGTTAAATTGACAATGAGGTCGGGTTGGTCATTCCAGAGTGCTATGGCACGAGCCAAAGCCGATGAATTGAATGATTTTGTTTTTCCAAAGATGCGCGTGATGCTTCGCTGATTGTGAAGTCGTTTAGACATGCGCGATGGTGCCGTTAGTGGGAAGGGTGGTGGCCTGGACGCGTGAATATATTTATGAAGCAAAGACAGGAGGGCAACTGTGCGCCGTATGTCTAGATGCTGTAATGAAAGGTCATGTTTTATTTGTGTGACGCTTGAGGGGCGACTGTAAATACGTGAAATGAACCGTGCCGCCCTGTTTTGCACAGCTTCTAGCTGGTTAATGAGATAGGCTTGGAAGGGGGACCATATGGGTGATGCAAATTCCAGCTGTGGGCGAACAAAGGTTAAGTAAGCTTGTTTGCGGACGTTATTTGGCGCGTTTCGTAGGTTTCGACGTAAGTATCCCAGTGTTCTTGATGCGTTTGCAGATATGTAGGTTGCATGTGCCGCCCAAGTAAGATTAGAAGTGAAATGAACGCCGAGGTACTTATACGAAGACGACCGTGACACGTTGGAGTTATTTATGGAGTAATCAAGTTCAACAGTTGATTTTTTTCGACTAAAGGATATTACATTACATTTTGATAAATTTAAAGTCATTTGCCATGCACCACACCAGTTGTTAATGAGATTAAGGTCTTTTTGGAGAGCAAGGTGGTCATCGGTACTAGTTATAGAACGGTATAGAATGCAATCGTCAGCAAAAAGTCGTATTGACGAAGAAATATTAGTTTGAAGATTATTAATGTAGGTTAGAAAAAGTAGTGGCCCCAAGACGCTACCCTGAGGCACTCCGGAGGTGACATCGGAAATTGGAGAGGAAGAGGTATTAACCAGAGTGAACTGCTTTCGAAAAGACAAAAAGTTACGGATCCACGATAAGGTAAGCGAATCTAAATGAAGTTCTGTTAAGTTTGAAATCAGACGAGAATGAGGTACGCGGTCGAATGCTTTAGAGAAACCCAGGAAAATGCAGTCAGTTTGTAAATTATTATTAGCTCGTCGATAGTATTGTGGAGTTCAAACTCTAATAGCTTCTCAGTGCTGGTGGACTGTGAAAGGCCGAGCACGCGCTTGAGGCCTGTTCTGATTACAGAATCGAGTTTGGGCTTCTCTGCATTAGCCCAATTAAGGCATGGTGTGATGTAAATAACATGGCTGAGAAATAATGACTGGTAAGCTCTGATCAAATTATCCTTTTTTAGGCCACCTCTGCAATTTGAAACGCGGGCTACATGTCTTAGTACATTACTTGCCTGCTCCGTGAGCCTGTTGAGCCCCTTCGAGTTACAGCCCCTGGCATCAATGGTGAGACCTAGAATCTTTACGGAATTTCTCCTCGCTATGGCTGTTCATCTTCAGCTCGAATTTCTATCGGCAGAGTTTCCAGAGGCGCACGGTTACGAACCCCTTGTCTAGACAGTTGGTATAACAGTAGCAGAGATTTATCAGGGGAGAGTTCAAGGCCTGTGTTTGAAAGAAAGTCTTCCGTAGCCTCCAATGCGCTTTGTAAGGAGTGTTCGAGCTCAGCCAGAGAGCCACCCGGTGTCCAGATCGTGATGTCGTCCGCATAAATGGCATGGCCCTAGTTTGGGATTGCACCGAGATGTTTGGAGAGCCTGTGCATGGCGATAATAAATAAAAGGGGGGGAGAGCACAGAACCCTGCGGGGTGCCGCAGTTGCTGAGCTCAAAGAGCCATCCCGAGACCTCACCTAGCCGGAGAATCTCACAAATTTTAAGAATAAATTTTAGGAATTTTAAGAAATTTTAAAAAAGGGCAGAAGGATGTGCAGAGAGGCAAGAAGGGAAAATCGGCAAAAATTTTTGTACGGTGTCACTTCGTATACACATGAGGATAAGGTCTGGAAAAGGGTGTAAGAAAAAGCTAGGAGCACACTTCGAGCAAGTTTCCTGCTCTTCACACTACTCTTAAGAGTTCCAAAGGTACAAAACAAGAGTGTAGATGCAGGAACTAGATACCAAATGCATAAAATATGAGGCATACAACCAACCTTTCTCTTTAGCTGAACTGCATCATCATTATCATCAGCCTGACTACGTCCACTGCCGGACAAAGGCCTCATCCTCGCGTGGTACAGGGAGCAACGGCGTGGCTTCCCGCCTCCGCACAGGGATCTCACCCGGTGGGAGGCGGTGAGGTTGCGCCAGCTCCAAACCGAGACTGTGCTGACCCCATCGCTAGCGCGACACGTGTGCCCCGAACTCTACGTGAGTGAAATGTGCAGTGTGTGCGCGAGCGCGAGAGCCACCCTGGCTCACATACTCTGGGGATGTGATGCAGACAGCGCGGACGGTCCGGTGTTACCGCCGCAAGTAGAACAGCGTGTGGGGTCTACGGACCCAGAAGACCAGCGAAGGGCCGTCCGGCAGCTCGAGGTCGCACTGGCGCTGCAAAGGCGAAAGGGGGACACCCTCAGTAACCCGAGCGGCGCCGGGGCACGAAGGCCTTGAGGTCTAGGCCCGCGTGACATTAGGACTTCTAGTGTAACGTGAGATAGGGTGAACCCCACGCCCTGCGCGGCCGGAGGGAACCCCGCATGCTGGAACCCAATAAAGTTTATTCTCTCTCTCTCTCTCCCACGTTCCGCCAGTCAACTCTGTCCTGTGCTTGCTGCTGCCAATTTATACCCACAAACTTCTTAATCTCATCTGCCCACCTAACCTTCTTTCTCCCCCTAACCCGCTTGCCTCCTCTAGGAATCCAGTTAGTTACCCTTAATGTCCAGCAGTTATCCTGTCTATGTGCTACATGCACGGCCCAAGTCCACTTCCTCTTCTTGATTTCAACTATGATATCCTTAACCACTGTTTGTTCCCTAATCCACTCCGCTCTCTTCTTGTCTTTTAAGGTTTCACCTACCAATTTCCTTTCCATTGCTCGCTGCGTCGTCCTAAATTTATGCTGAACCCTCTTTGTGTGTCTCCAGGTTTCTGCTCCGTAGCTAAGTACCGGCAAGATGCAGCTGTTATATACCTTCCTCTTGAGAGATAGTGGCAATCTACCTGTCGGGAAGTGCTCCAGCAGCTCTAAACTGCTGCAGCACCTTCGCTCTGAATCTGACCGTGTGGTGTATGAAATGTTGAAAAACCTACCTCTCAAAACGCAAAAAAATTTTACTTTCCCTCTACAATGCCATCTGGCTTTCCGGTCACATCTCTTCCACTTGCAAAGAGGCCATTGTCATTCCTATTTTGAAAGAAGGCAAAATGTTACTGTTACGAGTTACTGGCCGGCCCATCACACTGACAAGCTGTCTATGCAAACTGTTTGAAAAGATGATAAATCGCCGACTCATACATTTCTTTAAAACTGATAGCCTACTTGATCCGTACCAGTGCGGGTTTCGAGAAGGCAGATTCACGATTGACCACCTGGTATGTATCAAGACACAGATTCGAGATGCTTTCCTCCATCTCGATATGGAAAATGCCTACGACACCACACGGCACTTTGGGATATTGCGAGACCTTTCACACATGGGTGGCTGAGGCAGTATGCTTAACATAATCCAAAGTTATCTGTCCACTCGCACTCTCTGTGTCCGAGTGGGGAATGTCTTGTCTCGAACTTTCGTCCAGGAGACGGGAGTGTTTTGAGTTGCACACTTATTATAAAAAGGAATACCTTGCATACCTGTATTCCACGAAACATGTTCTATTGCACATACGTCTATGACATGCAGATAGGTTACAAATCGTGCAACCTTCCAATGTGCTCAAAACGCCACACATCATCATGAACCCCGATAGTTTGTACCAGCCGTGAACACGACATGATCATGCACTAAACAGCAGTGCACGTACAAGTGTGCATCTCCTGACACATGATGAAGCCACCAATAAAGAAATACACGTTTATAATGAAACAAGGTTTATTTGCAGAGTAGAACGCAGAAAGAGAAGCAGTCAGCAGCGTCCGGCCAAGCGCAGCAAGTACAAACTTATGCTGATGGCGATGTCCCTGAGGTGCAGAAAAATGCCGCTGAGGCCCCTCTTCTTCACTGCAATCGCCCGCCGCAGAAAAAGGCGCCATCCTGGCAGATCAGGGGGAAGAAACAACTAATGGGTCATAGTGCGACTTGAGGCGAGAGAAGTGGATAGTGTCATGGCCGCGGTAGCGTAGGTCTGTGGATGGGATGATGGGCTTCACGATGTCGTTGACAAGTGACATTTGCTCTACAATACTGTATGGTCCGAGGTATTTGGGAAGAAGTTTTGCGGAGCAGCCAGGTGCAGTAGCAGGTGCCCGAAGCCATACCAATGAACCAGGTGGAAAGCTTGTAGCCGAACGGTCCCCAGGTTGGCGGGATTGCTGCTGCCACTGGTCCTCGTTAGAAAAAGAGCGGGCAAGCTGGCGGCATTCTTCAGCATGTCGGGTAGCTTCGGACAGAGTTGTACTTTCGAGCTCATCAGGTTTATATAGAAGAATAGTGTCTAGTGTATTGGAAGGTTGTCATCCGTATAGAAGAAAGTACGGTGAAAACCCAGTAGTAGCTTTTACGGCAGTATTATACACATGGGTGACGAACCGAAGAACTTAGTCCCAATTTGAAGGATCAGAGGCGACGTGCATCGACGGCATGTCGCCAAGAGTACGGTTGAAGCGCTCCATCATGCCATTCGTCTGAGGGTGGTACGCTGTACTTGTGCTGTGCACGATTCGGCATTCATTGAGTAATGCCTTCAAGGCGTCAGATAGGAAGGCACGCCCTCTGTCACTTAAGAGCTAGCGAGGTGCACCATGACGCAGAACGAAACGTCGCAACAGAAACGTTCTAACGTCACGGGCTGTGGCAGTCGGCAGCGCAGCTGTTTCGGCATAGCATGTGAGACGGTCTTTCGCAACGATAATCCAGTGATTAGCAGCTAGAGTTGATCGCAATTGTCTGTAAATGTCAATGCCCACGCTATCAAAAGGTCCACTAGGACAAAAAACAGGTTGTGACGGGTAGACATGCCCGGGAGGTAGCTTTCGTCGTTGGCACTGAGCACACGAGCGTATGAATTTCCGCACGTAGTTATATATGCTACGTCAATAAAATCAGAGTTGAAGCCTAGCGTATGTCTTGAAGAGGCCTGCGTGGGCGCACAGTGGGTCAGCGTTGAAAGCTTCGCACATAACTGTTCGAAGATGGTGGGGTATTACAAGGAGCCACTTGCGACCATCGGAAAGGTAGTTGCGTCGATAGAGAAGATTGTCCCTTAGGCAAAAGTTGCTATCGTGGTGGGGGAGAGTGCAAGTCGGCGAAGGAGTAAGAGGATCAGGAAGAATGCTAATGAGGCCACTGATCCAGGGATCCTTTCGTTGTTCCATCATCATGTTGCGCAAGGCGGATGGCGCAAGTGCAGGCTCGAGGGAAGAGAGGCAGACACCTTCATCCGATATGGGTGAGCGAGAAAAGGCGTCAACGTCCATGTGCCTACGACCGGATCTGTAAATAGCGCGGATGTCGTACTCCTGAAGTTTGAGCGCCCAGTGAGCAAGTCGTCCGGAAGGGTCTTTAAGTGTGGATAGTCAACAAAGGGCGTGATGGTCAGTGATGACGTCGAATGCGTGACCATGCAGGTAGGGGCGAAATTTTCCAAGGGCCCAAATAATAGCTAAACACTCTTTCTTGGTTACGGAGTAGTTAGCCTCGGCTTTCGTCAGAGTTCGGCTTGCGTAGGCGACAACATATTCATCAAACCCTGCCTTTCGTTGCACGAGCACAGAGCCAAGTCCAACACCGCTGGCATCAGTACGAACCTTTGTGGAAGTAGCAAGATCGTAGTGGTGGAGGATGGGTGGTGAAGTTGAGAGGACGCTAGGTGGCGCCGACAAGAAAAGCCGTGTCCGCAAGTTCTCCGTGAATTTTCCAGCTCCATTGTGGAAATTTGTGTGTGCGGCCAATTTCGACTATTGCCATGGCTTCCTGAAGTTGTTCTGCATCTACTGACAACAAAAACAGCTGTAAGTGACCGGAACTTTTTACTTTAGAAGCCCAAACGCACCTGCCTATTGTGCGAACTCGACAACGCCATCGCCGCCATATAGGCGGCTGCAGGAACGCTATCGTGCGCGTTGTGCGCGTACTCGATGGCTCTCGCAAATGAACCCTAAGACGCTATTGCGCGTCCCAGACCCTCGCGGATAACGGACACGCGACGCCAAGACCTTGATAATATTGTCGCGGTACAGCGCGAACCAAAGGCAGATTAACGTTGACGCAGTGACTCTCAGCAGCCGAACAGCAAGATCGCCTTCTTTATCTTCAATCAGCCAGAGCTCCACTACCTGGTGTTTGCCAAATCCCCTTATCGTCGTTTTGGTCCATCAGTACACACGTGCCATTTGCCCCCCCTCTTAATGAGCATCTCCCCGATGCTAAACCAGTAGTGCAGTTTTTTTTGTCTGTTCTTTAAGAAGTGTCTTGCGCAGTCACTACCTTTCATAAGGCTTCATGCGCACAACGTGAACTAGTTCAGGACGGTGCTGGCGAAGCCTCGTACTATATGAACTGTCGGGGACGACCTCGTAAGTAACATCACTTAGTCGTCGCAGTACTAAATATGGCCCAAAGTATCTCCTTGGGAGCTTTTCAGAGAGTCCTCGTTTCTGTATGGGCGTTCAAACCTATACTCTGTCGCCGGTCTGGTAAACGACTGTTCTGCGGCGAGAATTGTAGCGGCTCGCGTCGTACTCTTGTTGTTGCTGGATTCGCAGGCGTGCTAGTTGCCTTGCTTCTTCCGCTCGTTCTGTAAACATCTCGGCATCCGGTTCAATGTCGTCGCATTCGTGCGCTAGCATCGCATCTAACATGGTTCGTACTTCCCTTCCGTGAATTAGGCTGAACGGGGTCATATGGGTTGTTTCTTGCTTGGCAGTGTTGTATACAAACGTGATATATGGCAAGATTTCGTCCCAATTTTTGTGTTCGACGTCTACGTACATTGAAAGCATGTCTTCAATTGTTTTGTTCAGACGCTCTGTAAGCCCGTTCGTTTGCGGGTGGTAGGCAGTGGTCTTACGATGGGTTGTTCCACTCAGCATGAGGACTTGTTCCAAAAGAGCTGCCGTAAATGCGGTTCCTCTGTCTGTGATTACGGCACTTGGTGCACCATGCCGCAGGACAACGTTCTCAATGAAAAATTGTGCCACCTCCGCTGCTGTACCTTTCTGGATAGCCTTTGTTTCAGCATAACGGGTAAGGTAATGAGCCGCCACAATAACCCAGCAGTTCCCAGCAGTAGAAGTAGGAAGTGGGCCCAAAATATCCATGCCAATCTGGTCGAATGGTGTTCTTGGGACCTGCACGGGCTGCAAGAGGCCAGCTGGTTTAGTCGACGGTGACTTCCGTCGCTGGCAGTCGAGGCAAGTACGAACATGGCGTTTTACGGCTATGGTCAATCTTGGCCAGAAGTAGCGCTGCCGTACTCTGGCCAACGTTCTTGTGTAACCTAAGTGGCCTGAAGTCACCTCGTTGTGGCATGCTTCGAGTACTTCGGAGTGAAGGGCTGCTGGGATGACGAGCAAATACGCAGATCCTGTCGAAGAGAAGTTTCTTTTGTATAGTGCTCTGCTCCATAAGCAAAATGATGACAGCGCTCTTACGAAAACAGTTGGCGCCTTCTGAGATCTTCGCTCCAGGTAATTAGGGCAAGTTACTCAGGGTCGCCACGTTGTTGCTGTACAATAGCGGTTGAGTCAAGCACACCAAGAAATGCTGTTTCCTCCTCATCGTATAGAGTTGCCGATTCAATGGGTGAGCGCGATAGACAGTCGGCGTCCATGTGGCGCTTTCCTGACTTGTGTACGACAGTCATGTCGTACTCCTGCAGCCTGAGACTCCAACGCGCTAATCTCCCGGTAGGATCTTTAAGATTTGTCAACCAACACAGTGAGTGGTGGTCGCTGATGACTTTGAAAGGGCGGCCGTATAAATACGGGCGAAATTTTGTGACCGCCCATACCACGGCGAGGCATTCCTTCTCAGTCGTGGAGTAATTAGTCTCGGCGCGTGTTAGTGTTCGGCTTGCATAGGCGATTACTCTTTCTGTGCCCTCTTGCAGCTGCACAAGCACAGCTCCCAAACCAATATTGCTGGCATCAGTGTGTAGCATCGTTGGGGCTTTCTCATCAAAGTGGGCTAGCACTGGAGGCGTCTGTAGTCGCTCGCGGAGGTTCTTAAAAGCAGCTTCCTCTTCGTTGCTCCATTGGAAAGCAACGTCTTCTCTCGTGAGGCGGGTCAACGGTGATGCAATGCGTGCGAAGTCCGCGATGAATCGCCTATAATACGCACATAGTCCGACGAATCGTCGGACAGCCTTCTTATCAGTCGGCACCGGGAACTGTGCGACAGCTGCGATCTTTTCAGGATCAGGACGAACGTCTGCGTGACTGACAACGGGGCCAAGAAATTGCAGCTCTTCATAGCAAAAGTGGCACTTTTCAGGCTTCAACGTCAAGCCCGCAGACCGTATGGCTTGTAAAACTGCCTCAAGTCTTTTAAGGTGCTGGTCAAATGTTGCGGCGAAAACTACGACATCATCAAGGTAGACCAAGCAGGTTTTCCACTTCAACCCAGAAAGTACGGTATTCATAAGTCTTTGAAAGGTAGCAGGCGCTGAACATAAACGAAAGGGCAAGACTTTAAACTCATATAAGCCATCTGGTGTCACAAAAGCAGTCTTCTCGCGGTCTCTTGGGTCTACCTCGATTTGCCAATACCCACTCCTTAAGTCCATCGATGAAAAGTAACGAGCATGTCCAAGTCTGTCGAGAGAGTCATCTATACGAGGAAGTGAATACACATCTCTATTTGTCACCTGATTGAGTTTTCGGTAATCTACACAGAAGCTCAGGCTGCCATCTTTTTTTTTAACGAGGACTACAGGTGACGCCCAGGGACTTTTTGAGGGCTGAATGACGTCATCTTCTAGCATTTTGTCAACTTGCTTTTGTATCACTTCGCGTTCTTTTGCAGCCACGCGATAGGGGTTTTAGTGAATTGGTCTCGCCATGTCCTCGGTAATTATTCGATGCTTGGTTAGAGACGTGCGGCCAACTCTTGATGTTGTCGAAAAGCAGTCTTTGAATTCGGCCTGTAGCTCAAGAAGCCTCTTTCGCTCGTTCTTAGGCAAAGTAGTGCTAACACTAAGAACTGTTGTCGAATCAAGTTTTGGCGCCTCGTCGACTACTGCCAAGCAGCCTTCTGCGTCTGTGATATCGTCGAAGTAAGCGACGGCCATGCCTTTTGGAAGGTGCCGGCGCTCATCACTAAAATTTGTCAGAAGCAAGTTTGTGCGTCCAGCGGTGACACTGACGACACATCTTGCAACGGAAATGCCGTGTGTGAAGAGGAGCGAGGTTATTCGGTCTGTTACTCCTTCGCCGTCAAACTGGACAGCGACTGCCACAGAAACAAGCGTGCATGACCGAGAAGGGAGAACCCCATTGTCATCAGCTAGACGCAATTGGTTTGGTCACGCCTGTGTACAATCAGGTGTGCCCGAACTGCTGCGGAATGAAATCAAACTGTCTGGGATATTGATGACGGCGCCGTACTCTCGTAAGAAGTCCATACCAATAATTAGATCCTTGCAGCATGCGGCGAGAACGACGAACGACGCAACAAAAGAAGAACCTCCTATGTCAATTCTCACTGTGCATCTTCCAGAGGGCATCAATAACTGACCACCTGCCGTCCTTATTTGAGGGCCTGTCCACGCACGGTGTCTTAACTTTCTTGAGGCGGATGGCGAGGTCCTGACTAGTGATAGAGAAGTCGGCACCGGTGTCGACTAAGGCTGTTACTTTCTGGCCGTCAAGAGAAACACTCAGGTCAGCGGTCACAATGTCGTCGCTCTCACGTCTTGTCGGATTTACAGCGTCGTGTAATGAGGGCTTTTCGTCGTCATCTTCATGGCCTGCAACCTTACCCCCGGAGGTCGCCGCCCTCAGTTTCCTCGTCGCGGGCTGGGTGACCTTCTTGCGTTAAGGTCCGTGGAGGTACGTCGGTGTGACGAAGGTGAATGAGCGGGAGAAGGAGAGCGGGATTGATGTCGCAAACCTGGCTAGCGGGTAGGTATTGCCTCCTCGTCAGAAGTACGGTATTCGTAAAAGTGAGAACGGGCTCCATGGAAAGAGGCGTCCTCCCGGCGTGGTATGTATTCTTCGTTCACACGTCGATCGTCAGACCATGTTCGAAGAGGGCGGAACGAATCACTGCGGTGCCAGCAATGACGGGCAATATGACCTGCACCTCCGCAGTTAAAGCATAGTGGACGTCGATCGAATGTGCGCCATGCGTCTGTTCTTCGGAGCGGTGGACGTCTGAGCCTCCCTTCTTGCGACGATGTCCATGGTGCTGCTGTGGACGCCTGGTGGTATGTCAGTTGGCTTGGCGGTCGGCTCAGGGTCTGCTCTTGCCGTGGTGACCAAGGGGCCGTCGGCACTGGGTGATATGTCGGCGATGTACCAGATGGTGAACGTCGCAGAGCATCGGTATATCTCATGGGACGGTGCTCGTCACCAGGACCAGCGGTAGAAAATGCGTGGCAGATTTCGTCGCGTACCAGTTCAGCGACGGACGCAACGGGGGTTTGAGCAACTGGATTCCGGAACTTTTGCAGTTCTTCGCGAACTATCTCCCTAATGAGGTCTCGCAGGGATCTTTGATCCTCAGGTATGGCGGCAGCATTGATTGGGGCACTGCTAGACATTCGATGATACTGCCTGCATCGTTGATGGAGCGCCCGCTCGATATCCGTAGCCTCCTTGATGAAGTCAACTACGGTACTTGGAGGGTGGCGCAGTAGCCCGGCGAAAAGTTGCTCCTTAACGCCGCGCATGAGGTAGCTCTACTTCCTATCTTCACTCATGTTCGGGTCAGCTCGACGAAAAACACGAGTCATATCTTCAGCAAACATAGTAACGCTTTCATTGGGTTTTTGAACCCGCAGCTCCAACAGCTGCTGCGCACGGTCGCGTCGATCGACATTTGTGAACGTATCGACAAGCTGTTGGAAATCACCCCAAGTTAACAGACTGGCTTCTCTGTTCTCATATCAAATTTTTGCACCTATATCATGTGTGTTCATGTGTATCATGTGTATATCATGTGTATATGTGTGTTCTCATATCAAATTTTTTCTACCTAATACCACCAACAATTATCCACTGCTGAAGCAACTGGAAAAATTAGTTACAGGCCTGTCCACAGGCGGTTCCCCCCTTGCCCAAAGACGACTTGACGATAGTGGTGCGACCACACCAAGGGCTACTGGTCAAGACCCTGACTAGTCCACTACTGGCAGACGCCGTGATAGAAGCTTGCAGCGTACAAATATCTGGTGAGCAATTGTTGCTCAGAATCAAGCGAGGTTCCAACATCTTCATTGTTTTGACGCCACACCAGACAGTTACTACAACGGCCGTTACTACAACGGCCGGCCACACTCAGTCAATGCCTACGTAGCGACAAGCGAAGAGACAACTGAGGGCGTCATTCACGGCTTAGACCCCACATGAAGCCTGAAGCGCTAAAAGCCAATCTCCGCATATGCACCCAAGGTGTCGAAATTCTGCAAGCACGTATGTTTAGAAACACCAAGACGGCCGTTATAAAATTTTTAAAGGGATTACACCTCGGTACATCTATTGCAACGGCGGATAACTTGCTTGCTACGCCTACAAGGTTACCACCCAGGTGTGCAAAGTGGGTCATTAGGTTGGTCACCGTTCGGACATCTGCCCCCAGCCGGACACTCAAGTTTGTCACGTTTGTGGACAACGGGACCCTGCAACCGGACATAAGTGCTCTCCGAAGGCCATTTGACAGGCGACCGAAGTTGCAGAAAATGACTCAAATCTTCGCAGAAAAGAACCTTAAGGGCTAGTGTGCACCAGACTACTCTGAATGACACCTCACCAAAGCCACCTCAACGCCCCCGCTAGTTCTGTTCTGATGATGAACAATCTGCCCTGGACCACTGTCGGAGTCGCCAGAGACTTGCTCAAGGTTCCGCTCTAGATACAGATCTAGATCGAGATCCCGGACCCGGAAGGACTCTACTCACAAGACCCCACCCCATTTTCACTCACACAAGTCACCTAAATCCGGGGCTCCAGGCTCAGCGATCAAGCAAGCGTCCGAACATGGTGAGGTGAGCTATGCACGAGTTGCTTCTCCCGCTTCTCCTATAACGGCTAATCCAGAATATGAAAAAATTATTAGCGAGAACAAACTCCTCCGTGAGAGCTTGGCAGAAATAAAACGAAAGCTGGCCTTTCTCAAAGCCAACCGCGGTATGGAATCGAGCCAAAAAACACTTTCTAAAGCAACCGGCACATCTGGCCAGGTTCCGATCGAATCTAATTGTATGAAAAGTACAATAAAACAAGTAATGAAGCAACTGCAAAGCATGCAAAGCTTTTAGCAGCAAATGTTTGCCGAATTTCACAATCTAAGAAGTTATGTCGGTGAATCTATTGCCAGCATAAGGGCCGCTGATCTTAAATAGGGAGCACCGTCTATCCGTCGTCCGAAGCAACTCCAAAGCTCAGACAGCGATAGCAGTATCCATGGCGAGTAAAACACGAGCGCACACCGAATATCTCGAAATTTGGCAATGGAATTGCTGCACCTTCCACAAACGTGTGGCCACTCTACAACAATTTCTTAACACGGCGCCAGTCAAACCTTATGTCATTTTTCTACAAAAGGTTGGCAATAAGCCAGTCAAATTGAGTGGCTACAACACGATATCAAACCCAGACTACCCTAAAGTCGCCTCGTTGGTTCTTAGGGAAATAGTAACTAGTATAGATTATCTGGTAACTAGTAGCATTAACCAACAAATCATAAGTATACTACCGCACAAGCGTAGCAAACCCAAAACCATAATTACGAATGTGTATAGCTCCCCTAAGGAAAAAAGGGCCGATTTTGACGCACTCATTCGGTATGCCAAGAGTAATTCCAGCATCCAGGATCGACTACTGCTTCTCGGGGACTTTAATGCCTCTCACACTACCTGGGGGTACCGAAAAAATACCCCGAAAGGCCGGGAACTTGAGCGAGTTATTGATGCGCATGGGCTCCAACTTCTCGTACTCCCGCAACACTCGACAACATTGGGTAACAGCTTCAGCGCTGGCACATTTCTTGATCTTGTATTCATAAATAATGTTGAGGAGGTGTTCTGGAACAACCTAGAAGAGAATCTCGGCAGTGACCATTATATTTGGAGCGTGTTGATTGCCTCCCCTGAAATTCAGCAGTCTCATGGCCGTGTTGTATTAACAGATTGGGTAACTTATCGTAAAGTCCCATTGCCCGAAATTTACAGGATAGCGCTGAAGATTGAGCAACGCACGTACGAGAGGCTCACAAAGCAACTTCTAAGCGGGTTGTGCTCACAGCGGAACCCCCGGTAGTCGATAGCCATCTGTTACATATGTGGGAATCCAGGAGAGGGTCGACCAAGCGATGGAAACAACAGCGACCAAGAGAAAATTGCACCATAGCATTGCTGAGATATCTGAGTGGGCAAACGCTTATGCGCAGCAGTTGGAGACGGCGAGCTGGCCGAATTTTTGCGACTCACTCCGAGGAACCTTGCACGCCTGCAATACATGGACAATACTGCGCAGCATAATGGAACCTGGCAAAACCAAAACGGCAGCAAACCAAACTCTTAAGAAGCTCATTGGGGAATTTCCAGGAACAGATGACGCCCTCCACGCTAAGCTCCGAGACAAGTACATATATAGGCACGTTCACCACTCTCCCATGCACTTTAGCATACCAAGGCGAGGAAAATGCAGTGCTCGACGCACCGATCACCAAGGCAGAACTATTCGCGGCCGCGCAAGTAGCAAAGCGCAATACTGCTCCCGGACGCGACCAGCTAACAAAGGCGATGAACACATGGAACAGCTTACTTGGTATTTTAATGAACAGGTATAGGAGAATGGCGTAGTTCCTCAACATTGGAAGGAAGCCAAAATTATTCTTATTCCGAAGCCAGGAAAAACACCCGACCTACAAAATCTAAGACCAATATCATTAACATCCTGTCTTAGCAAATTATTCGAAAAGGTGATTCACACACGTCTCATGTCTTGCATTGAAGATCGGAACATTTTTTCCAACAAGCATGTTTGAATTTCACTAACATGTGTCAACGCAGGACGTCTTCCTTCTACTTCGGGAAGAGGTACTCTGCAATACCATGCTTGGTGCATAACATCTTGTCGTAGCTCTTGATTTGAAAAGCGCATTTGACACTACGTTCGCTCTTTTCTAACCTCCCGCACTGCTACAATAGGTCTAGGCAATACACGCTCACATCCGTTTCCCTTGCCCAATAGAGGCACACCACAAGTGGCAATACTACCACAAATACACACCACAAGTGGCAATACTATTTCCTCTTCAATATCGGCATGAGACGCTTAGTAAGAAGAATAGACAGCGTTTCAGGGCTAGGGTACGCGTTCTATGCGGATGATATTACCCTATGGGCCAACAGTGGCTCTTTGGGACGAAAAGAGCAAATCCTACAAGACTCAGTGACCGCTGATGACGACTTCGCTTATCAGAGCGGAATGAGCTGTGCTCCCGGTAAATGTGAATTTATTAGAATCCGAGACAGAGGCTGCCGCATTCACAAGCCGGTCAACCTCTTTCTAGGAGAGCACAAGATAAAAGAGGTACAGAAAATGCGAGACCTCGGATTGTGGCTACAAAGCAATAAGCGAGTGGACCACACAATAAAAACCCACAGAAAAACGGTGAAGCAGATCTCCCGTATGATTTATAGCGTCACCTATTACCGAAAAGGTTTTAAGGAAGCTGAGACACTCCGGCTGGTTCAGGCTTTTGCCCTCAGTCGGCTAACATATAGTCTTCCTTTCCAGGAGATCAATAGAACCGATTCAAAAGCCCTAGATGCGTTGATACGAACATCGTACAAGGCGGCTCTCGGCCTACCACTCGGAAGCCCTCGCTATACACAATCATTATGATGTTACGCGCAGCGGTGCTCATTTCTCAAAGGGAGAGGCTTAACTTAACCACTACTGGGAGAAAATTGCTACGCCGTGTAGGTTACTCAGCTCGTCCTCAGTATGCGGGAGAGGAACTGGAGTCCATGGCTAAAAGTTACGTGAAAAGATTCTATTATCCCCTATCCCAAAAAAACATGAGCTCCGATATCACAAAGGTCGTAGAAGTGCACGAGCTCGCAAGTTACAGCGGAAATTCGGGAACAATCCGGACACGGTGTACACAGATGTCGTCCTGTGCGGCACGAAAAAGTGCGCGCTCGCAGTCGTAGGAGCGGCCCCGGGTCAAGGCCTTTTGACTTGCGCCACGGCACGAGCCACGTCCGCGAATAACGCTGAGACTTTAGCTATCGCGCTCGCTATTAAAGCTAAGGATATTCTGGGACGATCGTCCCTTGTTCTCACTGATTCCATGGTCGCATGTAGACTCTTTCTCACGGGAAGACTACCACACAACACCATTCGCCTATTAGGACCGGACCTAACGCAGGACCATGCTACTATCTGGTGCCCGGGTCCCGCAGGACTCGATGGCAATGAGAGAGCGGACGGCGCAGCTCGTGCTTTAACAAACCGAGCGGCCTACCACTCCGACGACAGCCCCTTTTTACCGCGAGATATCCTTGAAAACCAACGCCTTGGACGACGAAAGTACAGTGCACCACACACTGCTTTACCCGGCCGGAATTCTTATGACTGGCGCCGTATACAAACAGACACATATCCAAATCTTTCGTTGAAGCGTGCCATTCACCCTGCGATGTACAGCGATAGTTGTCCGTGGTGCAAAGGCAGGCCCACTCTCGACCACATAACGTGGGATTGTCGGAACAGGCCAACTGAAATTAACTCGCCGCAAATAGCCGGCAAAATTTCCGCAAGGGAGCAGTGGGAGACTTTGCTCGCCAGCGAGGATCTGAGAGTGCAACTAGCGCTCCTCGACCAGGTGCAGCGGGCCTCTAAAGTCAGTGGAGCCCTGGAATAGGGGCCTCACCCAGATGCTCCCCGTATCTTTTTTTTTGTTTTTTTTTCAAGCCAACGTTTTGATATATATATATATATATATATATATGTAACGCTAGATGCGGGAGATGTGGTCTGGCTCATACGCCATGTTTATTCTATTCTCTGACTTCTTCCTTCTCTGCCTCTACCAACCATCGCTTC
Organism: Rhipicephalus annulatus; assembly: GCA_013436015.1. Classification (NCBI taxonomy): domain Eukaryota; kingdom Metazoa; phylum Arthropoda; class Arachnida; order Ixodida; family Ixodidae; genus Rhipicephalus; species Rhipicephalus annulatus. The sequence continues at coordinate 477,467 of WOVY01009247.1, forward strand.
ATACGTCACACGATGGTCTAGATTCCTTTCGGTATACGCACGCTTTACCTTGTCTCTTGCGACATGCAATTTATCATTCGGTGTTCGAATGCGTGACGTTTTTTCGGAAGAGTCATATGATGGTACAATGGTGGTATATTTTCTCTGAGGTCTCGTTTGGAAAATAGGCTTACAGCGGGAAGACTTCGCGTATTTGTGATGGTTGAGTTGAAAAGCCTTCAGCTGATGAGGTATAGACAGGTCTTCATCGTATTCCCTGAAACGGCTGACCATTTCTTCTTTGATCTTTTTCCAAGACTTATCGTTCTCGAAGATGTGGGTGAGGTAAAACTTGAATGCCTCACCTGAGATGTAGTCAGTGAAGTTTATGATCATCTCCCGTTCCGACCAGGATGCAGCGGCGGCGTGGAGCTCGAAAAGGTTGAACCAGTCCTGTACGGGTCCGTCGTCCGCTGATCTGGTGTACTTGGGGATGTCGAGGTCGTCTGATAGTGCTGTCATGATGCTGGTCCTGGTGTAGAGTTGGGATATACTTTCGTGGTCCACGTTCGGTCACTGCATCTTGCTGAGACGTTCAAAGATGGTGGCTGGTTGATGAAGTGGCCGCCAGGTCTTCATCCCGCCGACTCTTGTAACGCTAGATGCGGGAGATGTGGTCTGGCTCATACGCCATGTTTATTCTATTCTCTGACTTCTTCCTTCTCTGCCTCTACCAACCATCGCTTCATACGTCACATATATATATATATATATATATATATATATATATATATATATATATATATATATATATATATATATATATATATATATATATATATAAAGGAAAGAAGTGTATACCTAAGGGCTCGTTTTTCCGTGTTTTGACACAATATTAATGAGATCTAACATACAGTAATGCCAAGGAATGTATAGGGGAAATTATTAGAACCAATGGAATGTAAATAAGAAGAAAGAAAAGCGGGTGAAAAAATAACCAGCCGTGAGCAGGAATCGAACCTACGACCTTCGAATAACGCTAGCGAGCATCGAACGCGTTGTTTGAAGGTAGTAGGTTCGATTCCTGCTCACGGCTGGTTATTGCTTCACCCACTTTTCTTCTTATTTACATTTCATTGGTTCTAATAACTTCCCCTATACATTCCTTGGCATTACTGTCTGCTAGATCTCATTAATATATATATAGATATATCTATATATATAGATGAAATAGATGATCAGAGTTTCTTCCGGCTACCGTAATAAAAGTTATAAACTTCGAGAATAGTGCAGTATAGGAAACAAAACAATAAAATATTTATTTAATCCTAACAGTTTCGGCTGGTGGACCAGCCTTCTTCGGAGGATGTAAGTGAAATGATACAAGTTCCCGTAGCAGAGGGTCACCCTCACAGTTTAAAGACCCTCCAAAAAAAGAGAGAGAGAGAAAAAGACAAGCGGGCGAACGAGGTAGCAACAGACAACAAGAAGCAGAAGAAGGAGAGGAACTAGAAAGGAGCGACGGAGAGCCGCCGGAAACGAGCGGGTAATTCTGGCATTGTTACTGGGTATAGGTAAGACGCGCCGCCAGCAGAGGCGACCAAGAAAAACGGAAAAATGTGAAACATGTTGCCGCTTACTCGCATCCCACACATGGATCGAGTTTAAGTTCACGTGGTTCGGCGGCTGGCCCGTGGCATCGGGCCACACACACACACACACACACACACACACACACACACACACACACACACACACACACACACACACACACACACACACACACACACACACACCACACACACACACACACACACACACACACACACACACACACACACACACACACACACACACACACACACACACACACACACACACACACACACACACACACACACACACACACACACACACACACACACACACACACACACACACACACACACACACACACACACACCACACACACACACACACACACACACACACACACACACACACACACACACACACACACACACACACACACACACACACACACACACACACACACACACACCACACACACACACACACACACACACACACACACACACACACACACACACACACACACACACACACACACACACACACACACACACACACACACACACACACACACACACACACACACACACACACACACACACACACCACACACACACACACACACACACACACACACACACAACACACACACACACACACACACACACACACACACACACACACACACACAACACACACACACACACACACACACACACACACACACACACACACACACACACACACACACACACACACACACACACACACACACACACACACAAGAAGCATACGACCCGCTCCAGCTTTCGGAATATAATGGCCACGTTGGAAAGCTAATGTGCCCTCTCCCCCTCCCTCCACCTGCCCACTCTTGCAGAAAAATGTACAACCAGTCATACTGAAAATAAATAAATGGGTATTCTTGTAAAGGATGAAAATATTGTTGCGAATGTATTTACTACTTTAGAGTAGAAAAGTACTCCAGCAGTCAAGATGGCAGCCGTTGTGTATTTTCGAACAGCCCACCAACGTCGTCGTCTTCTTCTTCGCACCGCCCGCATAGCTGCATAGCCGCGAACCCGCAACATCGACCTCCGGCGGCGAAAAGCGCCGACCCGGCGCTTGTTAGCAGGTGTTGGACGAGATGTACGGCTTGAGGCGAGCGACGTGGACGATGTCGGAAGATGTGGAAGGTATCGAAGGGTTTAGAGGTGCTATTTCATAGGTAACATCAGTTACCTGCCGTAGCACACGATAAGGTCCGGAATACTTGGGTAGAAGCTTTTCAGCCAGACCAACATGCCGCGACGGAGTCCACAGAAGAACGAGGTCACCTGGACTAAAGTGGACGTCCCGATGGTGGCTGTCATAGCTACGTTTCTGACGGAGCTGCGAGTCCGAAAGGCGCTGATGGGCAATCTGACGGGCTTTCTCTGCGGTGCTAATAGCGCGGCGAGCATATGCTGTGGACAGGTTGGCAGGGTTGGGTACAAGCGTGTCGAACGGCAATGTCGGGTCTCTTCCATACAAAAGGTAAAAGGGAGAATATCCAGCAGTGTCGTGGCGTGAGCTATTGTAAGCGAAAGTGACAAAGGGTAGCGCAATGTCCCAGTCACGATGATCCGTCGACACGTACATGGCGAGCATGTCAGTGAGCGTGCGATTCAGACGTTCTGTGAGGCCGTTCGTTTGAGGATGGTAGGCCGTCGTAAGCTTGTGCTTGGTTGCACAAGAACGAAGTAGATCGTCGATTACCTTAGATAAAAAGTAGCGACCGCGATCGGTGACCAGTTGACGAGGAGCGCCATGATGTAAGATGACGTCTTGAATCAAAAAGTCGGCGACATCTGTAGCGCAGCTGCTTGGAAGAGGTCTCGTAATTGCGAAACGGGTCGAGTAATCTATGGCGACGGCGACCCACCTGTTACCGTCGGTAGAAAGAGGGAAAGGGCCCAGCAGGTCGAGGCCGACACGATAGAAAGGCTCGGCAGGTACGTCGATCGGTTGAAGGAGCCCGGCGGGGTGTACCGCTGGCCTTTTGCGGCGTTGGCACGACTCACAAGACCTAACATAACGTTGTACAGAACGGTAGAGGCCGGGCCAGAAAAAGCGTCGGCGGACACGGTCGTACGTTCTGGCAACACCAAGGTGGCCAGCCGTCGGTACATCATGTAGTTGCTGAAGTACGGTCGAGTGCAAATGAGTGGGTATTACGAGTAGTAGTTCGTTTCCCACATGGTGCATGTTGCGGCGGTATAAAATGCCGTCTATGACAACGAACATGCGAAGCGAACTGTCTGTACAGCCTGTGTTCAGGCGGTCGATTAGCTCTCGTAGGGACGCGTCACGCCGTTGCTCACATCCCATGTTGCCGAAAGCAGAGAGCGAGGAAATACAGATGGACGCGTCGTCGGTTACTAGATCTGGAGCGTCAACGGGGTACCGAGAGAGGCAGTCGGCGTCTTGGTGTAAACGGCCAGACTTGTAAACCACTGTGTATGTGAATTCCTGGAGGCGCAGAGCCCAACGAGCAAGGCGCCCCGTTGGGTCTTTGAGGGCTGAAAGCCAGCATAGAGCGTGATGGTCAGTGGTAACTGTGAAAGGCCGGCCATATAAATAGGGGCGGAATTTACCAACTGCCCATACAAGGGCCAGGCACTCGCGTTCCGTAATAGAGTAATTGCGTTCGGCAGGAGAAAGGAGCCGGCTGGCATACGCAAGAACTCGATCGTGACCGGATTGACGCTGGGCTAAAACCGCGCCAATACCGTAGCCACTAGCATCAGTGCGGACCTCGGTTGGAGCAGACGGGTCGAAGTGGGCGAGAATCGGTGGCGTGGTCAGAAGTGTTATGAGCTGGGAAAAGGCCGTGCCTTGATCAGGACCCCACTCAAATGGTACATCTTTCTTCAAAAGATCAGTGAGGGGGCGTGCGACCTCTGCGAAGTTTCTGACAAATCGTCGGAAATATGAGCATAGGCCCACAAAACTTCGAACGTCCTTGACACAAGTCGGTACAGGAAAATCCAGGACAGCTCGGACTTTGTCGGGATCGGGGCGGATGCCGGAGGAGTCAACGAGATGCCCTAGAATAGTAACTTGGCGATGCCCAAAATGGCATTTCGAAGAATTAAGTTGGAGCCCAGCCTCTCGAAATACTGAAAGAATTGAGGAAAGGCGCTCGAGGTGAGACTTAAAGGTTGGGGTAAACACAATCACGTCGTCCAGATAACACAGGCAGATAGACCATTTAAAGCTGCGCAAAAGCGTGTCCATCATCCGCTCGAACGTCGCCGGCGCATTGCACAAGCCAAACGGCATTACCTTGAATTGGTAGAGACCGTCAGGCGTTACAAAGGCGGTCTTCTCCCGGTCGAGGTCGTCCACGGCGATCTGCCAGTAACCGGAGCGTAAGTCTATCGAAGAAAAATAGGTTGCGCCATGAAGGCAGTCCAGGGCATCATCAATACGAGGAAGCGGGTAGACATCCCTTTTGGTGACCTTGTTTAAATGCCGATAGTCCACGCAGAAACGCCAGGTATTGTCCTTCTTTTTAACTAAGACTACAGGGGACGCCCACGGACTCGATGAGGGCTCTATGATGCCTTTTGTGAGCATCTTATTCACCTCCTGTTGGATAACTTGGCGCTCTGATGGTGACACTCGATAGGGACGCCTGTGAATTGGAGCTGCATCACCGGTATCAATGCGATGTTTGACTTGCGATGTTTGACCTATGGGCCTACCGTCAAAGTCAAATATGTCCGAATAGCTCGTGAGAAGATCAGTGAGGTCTTTGACCTGAGACGGCAACAGGTCTGAGGCAATCATCTTAGTTACATTGTTGAGCCGTGTAGATTTGGCTGCGTCGGTGCTATGCGGGTTCGGGGAGGCGACTGTGGCCAGTTCACGTGACACTGATGAGATCTGGCACTCGTGTGACGGCGAAAGAGTGGCGAGAACAATGCCTTGTGGTAGGATTTGAGGGCTGAGTCCGAAGTTCAGAAGAGGAAGGCACGTCTTGTTCGCTGTGACAGTTAATATGGTGTACGGGGAGGAAACGTTGCGGGCCAGTAAAACACCGGGAGAGGGAAAGACCACGTAATCCCCATCCGGAACACTGGGATATGGTTCAACTGTGACACAAGTTAGGGCTTGGGGTGGGAGGCGAACAAACTCAGCGCACGAAAGCTTGTTCTGTACCATCTTCGACTCTTCGGTGGCCGCAGGCAAGTCAAGTTGCACGACGCCGGCTGAGCAGTCAATTACAGCGGAGTGGTCGGACAAAAAATCGAGTCCAAGGATGACGTCATGTGGACAGTGAGCGAGAACATGGAATAGAACGGACGTCTGGCGGTCGGCGAATCTCACACGCGCGGTGCACATTCCGAGCACAGCCGGGGTCGCTCCACTAGCGACACGTACAAATAGGGACTCTGGCGGCGTAAGGACCTTGTTTAATCGTGCACGGAGGTCAGAGCTCAGAATTGAAATATGTGCGCCGGTGTCAATAAGGGCAGTAACAGGAAGGCCATCCACTTCTACATCAAGCAGGTTCTTGTCCGTAGTCAAGGTCAGCAGAGGGTTTTCAGGTCGGGAGTCCAATGCAGCGTCACCTCCGGGAGCTGCATCGCTCAGTTTTCCGAAGAAGGGCGTCCACTAGGGTGGGGCGACGAATAGCGGCGGTGCTGAGGTGACCTGGAGCGACGGTCATGCGGGGACGGCGAACGGCTGGACCGGCGGACTGGTGTCGCAGGAGTGCCATTGTACGGTCCATCGTCACGAGCGCCATACTGCAGGGGCCGGTGGTTGTCGTCACGTCGATAGCCAGGAAACGACCGAGGTGGATACGTGCGGAAACGACAGTAGCGGGAGATGTGTCCTACACCATGACAATGAAAACATATAGGCTTGTCGTCCTGTGTCCTCCACTGAGCAGGATCACGATAGCGGCGGAATCTTTCTGGTGCAGGAGAAGGCGCTATGGTACTGACCCGAGGTTCCGTCAACGAACATACAGGCTGCAGCCCAACGTTTGCCAGCTCCTCTCTCACGACCTGTTGGATCAACGAGATCGTTGGTCGATCATCAGATGGGCGGGTCAGAAAAGACGGAGACGCGGCCTCGATTTCTCTACGAACGATGCGAACTACACTCTCGTTGTTATGTGGTTGACTGCATGGCGGCTGAAGGTCCTCGCAAGATGACGTAGCGGCCGTGTTCGGAAGTCGCAAGAAATTCTTGGCGACCCGGCGACTCTTCAGCTCTTCGAATCGGCGGCACTCTTTGATGATGTCATCAATGGTGGAACAGTCTTTGGAAACCAGTATGTTGAAAGCATCATCTGCAATGCCTTTAAGTAAATGGCTTACTTTGTCTTCCTCGGACATGTTGGGGTCGGCACGATGGCAAAGGGCGAGAACGTCAAGGATGTAGGTGACATATGATTCGGTCGTAGTTTGTGCCCGACCAGAGAGTTCTTTAGAAGCGGCCCGCTGGCGTCCGACGGCCTTACCAAACAGGTCACGAAGCTTCTGTTTGCAAGTATCCCAGCTGGTTATGTCCGCTTCATGAGCCTCGAACCACGCGCCAGCTGTTCCGCAGAGATAGAAGCCAACGTTGGCGAGCATCATCGTAGGGTCCCACCGGTACACTGCTGCAAACCGCTCGAACTTCGGAATCCAGTCGTCAACGTCAACATGGTCGGTGCCGCAGAAGTTGCCAGGGTCGCGCGGTTGCGTCAATACGACCGGCTGTACAGGCTGCGCCGGAGTCGCGGCTGAAACAGGAGCGGCAGAATTGGTTTCTGTTGCCATGGTCGGGCAGTCGAGAACACGTCCGCTTCGAAGTTCCGTCTTGCGTCGTACCCAGCACCTCCACCAAAAATGTTGCGAATGTATTTACTACTTTAGAGTAGAAAAGTACTCCAGCAGTCAAGATGGCAGCCGTTGTGTATTTTCGAACAGCCCACCAACGTCGTCGTCTTCTTCTTCGCACCGCCCGCATAGCTGCATAGCCGCGAACCCGCAACAATATATAAAAATAAATAATACTAAAAAAGTACTCAGAAATGAAAATAAAGTCTAATAATACTAACACAATCCGTTTGGTTCACGTAGCATCGAATTCGTTTAGTTTCGCTATATTGACCAACTTGCGTGTGCGACTTCACGTATGTATAAATAAATTAATTGAGTAATTCAATTTCTGTGTTTCACGAAACGTCGCGGAGACACGTCAGTCGCCCAGGGCTCTCGTTGATTCCGTGGGTAAGTGATCTGAATTTCTTTATAAAGTATGACTCCCGCTGTTCGCGCTCCCGTGTGTTCTGGAAGCCGGATTGTAGGAGTATGACACTTACGCGTTCGAAAGAGTGACCAGGAAGATTGATATGTTTGGAGAACGGCAAATTGGGGAGGCCCTTTACGTGTGCCCTGTGGTTGTTGAAACGCAAACGGAACGCGGTTTCCGTGTGTCCAATATATTCCTGTTTGCACACCTCACAGCGAATTTTGTATACCACATTGGCTGAGTCACAGTTAAGGTCGTCTTTAATTTTGTACACATAGTCTGAACAGGAGGCTTCGGCCGTATCTGTGGTCACCATGTGTGTGCACACCCTGCAGCGAGGTTTCCCGCACGGTCTACAGCCCTGATGGTGGTCGGATTTGTGTGTTTTCGCCCTGACCAGTAAGTCTCTCAGGTTTTTATTTCTTCGGTAAACCACCTTGGGCGGAGTCTGAAAAATGGCAGAGAGGCGACTACTCTGTTTAAGTATGTTGAAGTGGCGGTTTAGTATAGAATTCACCCGAGGGGCGGCGGCGCAGTATGTCAGGATTAAATTTGCCCCTGAAGTTATATCATCTTTATTCCCACCTTTTTCTCCCATTGTTGATTCTCGGTCCAAAGAGCGAGCGCGCTCAATTGCATTGTCAATTATTTTTTCGGGGTACTTTTGACGCAAGAAGGCTGTTCTCAATTCCTGTGCGTGGGTGTCAAATTGCGTGATTTCAGAGCAAATTCTTCTGTATCTGTGGGCTTGAGAGTAAGGAACACCTGTTTTGCAGTGATGGGGGTGACTGCTATGGAAATGCAGATACTGTTGGCGGTCTGTTGGTTTTTTATACAGGGAAGTAGATATGGTGGTGCCACTGAGTGATAAAGTGACATCCAGAAAGTGAACACTCTTCTGCGAATACGTATGCGTGAATGTTATCGAAGGATGCACGGAGTTGAAACCGGAAATGAATTTGGAAAGATTATGTTCACTATCGGCCCACACGAAGAATATATCGTCGAGGAAGCGTCGGTAAAATATAGGTTTGAATGGAGAATTTTCGAGGAAAGGGATCTCTAAAGAGGCCATGAAAATATTTGCGTAATTTGGGGCCATTTTGGTTCCCATGGCAGTTCCGTTTACTTGCAGATAATGGTTTTGGTCGAATTCAAAGTTATTATGTTTAAGTACCAGATTTAGGAGCACCTCTAAAGCGCTTTCGTCGAATTCACTCGTCGATTTACTTTTTCCATAGGCGGCGACTGTGGCGGCGATTCCTTCGGTGTGGGGAATGTTTGTGTACAGTGATGAGACATCCATGGTGACCAAATAGCAATCTAGAGGTACCACAAGTTTTGAGACTTCTCGAAGGAAGTGGCTGGTATTTTTGATGTATGATGGGAATGATTGTGGGATGTGCCTAATCAGAGAGTCAATGAAACTAGAAATTTTTTCAGTAGCAGTACCGTTGCTGGAAACTATGGGTCGGCCGGGATTGTTAGTCTTGTGAATTTTGGGTAGTAAATAGAAACGCCCGGGAGACGATTTGCCAGGTGACATCATTTTAAGCATAGGGTAGGTTATCTTCCCACTTTTACGTAATGATATTAGTGAGGCCTTAATAGAACTTTCATACTCCTCAGTCGGATCACAAGGGAGTTGTTTATAGAAATTTTCATCTGCCAGTTGGCGGAGCCCTTCTTTGATGTAGTCAGTCCTGTCGAGTACAACCACAGCACCACCCTTATCAGCTGGTTTAATAACGATGCTCTGGCTGTCACTTAAACTGCGCAAAGCCTTCCGCTCCTCTTTGGACAGATTGTTGCGAATGGGTCGGCGCTTTTCATATTCCCTGATTATATCACCCTGGACGGCTGAAATGTACATGTCTAGATATTTGTCTCTTTGTTCACCTGGAGTCCAAGATTTATCTGAAAATTGATTTTGTTGCGTGCTGCTTCGATCATGAAAATATTCTTTTAGACGCATGGTTCTGGCAAAGTTGTCCAAATCTTGGTAAAGTTTAAACTCGTCAATTTTGCCAGAGGCGGGGCAGAAGGTTAGACCTTTTGATAGCAGCTTTGTTTGCGCAGGTGTCAAAGATTTGCCGGAAAGGTTAACCACATTGGTGACATCGGTGCTCTTTTGTGGAGATTGATGAGAGGTAACAGGTTGATCTGTATACGTTGTGGGAGGATTGCTGGCGGAGTATTTTAAAGTCGGCCATGCACCATCTCGCCTCAATTTCTTGTCCTTCTTGCCCTGAATGGTTAATCTCTTTTTTCCTTCGTATTTGGCCAGCTCTTCTGTTTCTGACTGCGTTAAACTTGACTGTTTTAGTCGCGCCTTTTGTTCCTCTTTAAGTTCCGCGGCCTTACGTGTACTGTGTTGTATTACGACCTGTGTGTTGTATTACGACCTATATATATATATATATATATATATATATATATATATATATAGTCAAGTAGATCCTTCGTGAGCGGTCACAACGTGGTTTATTTCGACGTTTCGGCCTTGAGTCTGGCCTTCAGCAGGTTTGAAGGTACAGTTTGATGGTGCTCAGCCTTATACAATCTCAAATCAGAGGGAAAGAGGGAAAATGACAGAAAAAAAGGGAAAAACAAAGAAAAAAGAGAAAAAGAATATAAGGTGAACTTCCCCCGGGTTCCCCCTTCCACTCTTCTTTCCACTTCCCCCTCCATCTCTCTCCCCTTTCTTCTTTTTACCTTTCTCTATGTCTGTGGTCTGTGTATGCTTCCTTTCACTAACGCATTCTTCCCGACCAGACGGCGCCTCCTGGCTCTGGCGGTTCGGTGTCGGGCAAAAAGAGCTTTTTTACGAAGTTTAAGCCTTTAACTACTCAGCGCCCCGTGGACATTTCGTCGTAGAAAGAGGGGTGCCGTGTATTGCGGCAGAGGCTAGTAAGCGGGCCAGCCTACGGCCACTCAAGCACCATCATGCCTGCCCATATATATGTGTGTGTGTGTGTGTGTGTGCGCGCATGTGTGCGTGCGTGTGTGTGTGTGTTTGTGTGTGTGTGTGTGTGTGTGTGTGTGTGTGTGTGTGTGTGGTGAAGTTAGCAGGTGCCGTAATTTGGTGAACGCACGGTCGCAGGCTGGTGAGCAGGTAGAAAGGTCCCTGTCGCCGCTAAGAAGGTCCGTAAGGGACGCACATATGGAAGCAAAACTTCGATTGAAGCGTCGGAAGTATGACAAGTCAACAAAACTTTTTAAGTTCCTTTAGGTTCCTTGGCTTTGGTAAATCGACGACTGCTCCAAGCTTGGCGGGGTCGGGAAGTATGCCGTCCTGCGATACGACGTGGCCAAGAATGGTGAGCTGCCGGGTACCAAAACGATACTTCTTGAGATTGAGTTGAAGGCCGGTGTCGGTGAGGCGTGTGGGGACGTGCTCGAGACGATTTAAATGGGTGTCGAAATTGGCGGAAGAGACAACTACGTCATCAAGGTAGCATAAACATGTGTTCCACTTGAGGCCTCGTAAAATAGTGTCCACATACCTGCCAAGTCTCCGGGATTGGCCGGGAGACTCCCGAAGTAGTACCGTTTCTTCTGTTTGTACGGTTTTCATGAAGATCTCCCGGAAATCGAAATTCTTTGCGTGATCTGGCCGCATTGGCAAAAAAGCAGCTCGGTACGCTCCAGGCTTTTCTAACCTACCCCATTTTATGACGAATGAGTATAAGAGGTGTTCATCTAAACGTACAGTAGAATATCTCAGTGATGCGAAACCGCGGCAGATACGAATTCGTGAAATTTCCCAGCCAAATTCAACTATATCTATTGGGCCTAAATTCGAATGTTCCGAACGCATTTCCTAATCACGGCGGCTGATACGGTCTTTATTAGTACAAAAGTTGTCGAACGGAGGCTGAGAGCAGCGTACTCGAAGCTTCGGAAGTAGTACGCGTGCGACCAGTGCTCGCACTGTCTTCTACAGTGCGTGTGATTGTGGTTGCCACAACCGCTGTAGAAGAAACCGTGGTCGCTCTTGACGCAATCATGTATGGCGACGACGTAACTGACTGAGCCCTGAAAGTGTGTGCTCGACCAGTCAAAGCAACGCTGCTTTCCGCAAACTCTGCGGACAAAGCTGCGACAGATGTTATCGTAGATGGCATAAAACAACTTAGTTTTGAAGGCGCGTGTGCAGCCAAGCACACTGGTGTTGTAAAAGGAACTACCGTTTTCTGCTAACGCTGCGCGCATAACCGCGGTCGCGGTGATGCGATGGCGATCTACGAGCTCCGAGGGCACGCAGCGGTAGATCAAAGGCCGTAAGTACGTAAAAAAAAAAAGTCACAGGTTTGCTGCAAATGCGAAGCAATAAATGCGATAGCAACAACTTGGAGGGTCTAGCTGAGAAAGGCAAGCAGATCGAAACATGCAGTGCGCTGTTCACTCACAAATGACGCACGAAAACGATACAGAATGGGAGCGAACTAACAACGTTTACCGCTCGACACGTAATGCGCTGTTTAAAGAAAAACGATGCACGATACGTAATCACAAGTACAGATGAGTAGTGCAAACTAACAGTGTGCCAGTTATACCTCGCTGCGTATGAAAAGCGCGCTCATTTCACAAAGGGGACCTGTACAGAGACGGAAATAATCTTTGTGGGCCGGGCGACTAACGCAATCAATTTAGTGAGAGCCGAAGGCACACGATTTTACCTACCAAAAGATAAGCGTGCTCGCACTAGCACCTACCCCTCCCCCCATCCGCGGGGCATAGTACGCGTGAGAGATAAGCGCGCGTCGGCGCATAGCGACGAGCTGGGCGCCGAGTGCGGGCGGCTTTTTTTTTTTTTTTTTTGAGCGCTCATACATATAGGTATATAGATACGTATACATATACGGTGATTGAGGGCGGCGATAGCTAAACACCAGCCTAGACTGTTCATATAATTGCTATCGCAATAAAAAGGGGCCTGGCGTGTTTTTGGCGTTCCTGTCAAAAGAATCTAGTAGTGAGCAAAGCTTTGACCTGCGCTTTTGCGGCAGCCAGCTGCGCCGTCCCATCCGTTCACGTGTGTCCCAGGAAGACATACGCGGATTGTTTTGAAGGAAATAGATTCTGCTAGCTGTGTTGATCTTTTGAGACTCTCACCTTAGTGGGAAATCCTATCCTCGTGTGTTCGGCCACTCCAAGTCACTATAAGACCGCACTGAAGTTGGCGCTTGCGAATGTGACCCACCCCCTCTTTGTTTTTCGCGATGTTTTTTTGCTTGTTTATCGATGGGTTTCGTTTTTGGTGCAAAAAAATTAAGGGCAAATTATTCATTGCACCCCCCCCCCCCCCCCCCGTTGAGGAAATCTCCCGGATTCAGAATCCTTGAACTTGGCAGGTATGCCATCATTCTCTCAAAAGTGGCTGGAGCATTACAAAGGCCGAAAGGAATAACGGTAAATTGCTATAATCTATCGGGTGTGTGGAATGCTGTTTTCGGTCGGTCACATGCTTCCATAGAAACTTGCCAGTATCCAGAACGTAAATCCAGCAAAAAGAAGTATTCTGCTCCTTGCAAACAGTCAAGGGCGTCGTCTATTCACAATAACAGGTAAACGTCCTTGTGGGTGATCTTGTTTAAGTGTCGGTAGTCAACAGAAGCGAATGAAGCCGTCCTTCTTAACAAGAACGACCGGTGACGCCCAGGCACTGTTAGAAGGCTGTACGATACCCCGCTGGAGCATGTCAGCAATCTGGTCGTCAATGACACGGCGCTTCGACGCTGAGACTCAATAGGGGCGCTGCCGTAAAGGAGTATGGCTTCCTATGTCAATCTTGTGAGATAGATTTCGATGTGCAACCAAGGCCAGCGTGGCTGTCAAAAGAAGTGCGACACTTTTGCAGTAGGTTGACCAAGTGGCTTTTTTCTAAATAAGAGGTTGCGACATCGATGGAGCAATGGAAAGCTTCAAGGAGTGACTGGTCAACAACAAGGTCACAAGTGAGTGCGCTGAGGTCCGTAGAAACTAATCTAGACGGAGCGTCAAAAATGTGATGGGCTTCAGTAGGATGCACGTGACCAAGACATTCACCATGGAATAAAGGTAAAGGCCCTTCTAATGTGCGCCATGGTGGAGTGTAATGAGAGCAACGGGCAGTGGAGAACATTTTCATTGAATGAACAGAGCAGAGGACGTAAATAGAACATCACCGTCAGAAATAGCGTCACACGACACAGTCACCAGCAGAGAAGAGCACGGTGGTACAATGATGTCGTCAGAAACAGTTTATAATACAGGAGGGGGGCTTCGATGGCGCCAACATCAGGAAGTGCAGACAGCTCAAGTTCAGTGCGACAGCAGTCAATGACAGCGTTATTATTCGCAAGGAAGCCCCAGCCGAGTATTTTGTCATGGGAACACGATGGCAGCACTACGAATTCGAATATATAGACAATTATTGGATGACGACTCGTGTGGTACAGGCTGCGAGAGGTGTTACGCTTTATGCGTTAGCCATTCTAAGAGAGAGGCCAGATAATGGCTTCAGAACTTTGCAGAGTTTGCGGCACAGATGGGCGGAAAGGATGAATAGAGCGGCTCCGATGTTGACAAGTGCCATGACGTTGATACCATCGGCTGTCACTTCAATGACATTAGCTGGACAGGGGCGAGGACTTCTGCATGGCGACAAGGACGCAGTTCGTGCCTCGGGAACTGTGGTTCTTAGTTTTCCTGATCGGTGAGTCCGGAACGGTGGCGCATAGGGGTAGGCGAACGCCGATGTGGAGATGCAGAGCGGGGGGTTGGGCCGAGTGGACGATCAGGGGGAAAGGAAGAGGAAGGGGGGCCTAGTTTTCCTGATCGGTGAGTCCAGAACGGTGGCGCATAGGGGTAGGCGAACGTCGATGTGGAGATGCAGAGCGGCGGGTTGGGCCGAGTGGACGATCAGGGGGAAAGGAAGAGGAAGGGGGGCCTGAAGGCGCAGAAGAAAACTGAGGGTCGCAAGAGGGCATTCGTCGTATGTTCGGAGCAGCCTGGCGACGACGACATTAACGCGCCATGTGGCCAACACCGCCACGAGCAAAACATATCGGACGGTTGTTGTAGGTCTGCCATTGGTCGGAGTAGACGCTGAGTTGTGGCTTGGGGGCAGAAAACTGCGACCGAGGTGGTATTGGCAGAGGCGGCGATGAATAGGTCGGCGGCGAATACATAGGTGCTGGCTGGAATGCAGGCTGTCGAGGTCGAGCGACGGCCTCGGCATACGTGAGAGGTGTGGCGACTGGCAGCAGTTCATGGGCGGGAGGAAGAGCTTGTATGAAGTCTTGAACGAAGTCGCGGAGTGTAAACGTCAATCTGCATGGTTGATCGGGTACAGAGGCCATCAAAGAGTGTTCACGAGCGACCTCAGCGCGGATGAACTCTTGGATCTTTGAGAGAAGAGGGGCATAGTTGTCTCCTTTGCTAAGGGTGGACAGGCTGGACAAAGTGTCGTCGGGCACCGAGGGACATCAGGTGGAAAGACGTTGCCTGTGCAAGTCGTCGAAACTCTGGCATAACTCGGTCAGTTTTACGACAGTGCGAGGACTTCTAGAAAGAAACATTTGGAAAGCGTCGTCCTTAATGCCCTTCATGATGTGCTTGATCTTAAGCTCTTCGGACATCGACCTGTTGACTCGCTTGCAAAGATCCTGAATATCCTCAATATATCTTGTGAAATTCTCATCAGGCTGCTGGGACATAGTATGCAAGCGCTGTTCGGCATGGCGTTTGCGTACCTCAGGCCATCCGAAAGCTTGTGTGAGGCTCGCTTTGAAGACGGACCACGTAGGGAGTGGTTTATGAAGCACAGCTTGACCACGTCCGACAGGTAAAAGGAGACGTAGGCCAACTTGGCGGTGTCATCCCATTTGTTGTGAGCACTCACTCGCTCATACATAAAAATTCAGTCATCAACTTCCTTGTCTTCTGTGCCTGAGAAAACTGAGGGATCTCGTAGATGCAGAGAACAGGCGCAGAGGACAGTAGGCGGTGCCGGTAGAGGAGTTGGAGCGGCGCTTGCGTCAGTAGGCGTAATAGACCGTAAAATGCGATTCCGAAGCTCGAGGGTTATCGAAACCCAGCAGACTCCACCATTTGTAAGGGGGTTTGTTTGCAGAGCAGAATGCAGAAGGAGAAGCAATCAGCAGCGTCGGGCCAAGCGCAGCAAGCTCGAGATTATGCTGATGGCGATGCCCCTGAGGCGCAGAGAAATGTTGCAGTTCTCTGCGCCTCAGGGGCGCAGAGAAATGCGTCATGAGATGCACAAGTGTGCATGTCATGACGCAAGATAAAGCCATCAATAAAGAAATACGGTACCACATCAGTGGTTGCCCCCTAGAAAAAGTGTTTTTTTTTGTTTTTGCTAAAGTGCGAAAAAGCTGCTAGGCTGGCACTCTCGCACGATCGTTTTATAGTGCACAGTGGAGACAGTGGAGCATTTCGAAAGTATTACAGGGTCTGAGATACGCAGCGACCGTGATAGCGAGAGAACAAACACTATGAGTATTTCGCGATAAATATGTGTAATGCATAATAATAAATAAATACTAAATAATTAATGTGATAAATCTGTGGGGACACAATCATCTTCTTGTTAGTTGTGTGCAGCGCGGGGCCCTTGCTGCCATCGCTGCCAGGCAGCTCGCTGTACTGTGTGCCCGGATTGGCTGTGTAAATTGCTCGTCCTCATTCCACTGTAGACCTGGCACAGATGAGCAGAGAAGTGTGTTTAATTAGCGTGGGGATAATAAACTTCTGCAAAACAGAGTGCACTGCAATTATCGAGCAGTTATGAAAATGAGATAAGAATCGCTTGTCCTTTGTTTTCTCCAAGTTCTCTGTCAGCCGTGATGTTTAATGATGAGAACACACACATTTGTGGGTGGTAAGTCTAGTAAGCTCATTAGTACTGAATTTTTAATGAACAAAATTATTTTTTACCAGAAATAATTTCGATTGACGATGATGTCTGACCCTAGACAGCTGCTCCACAAGTAATTTGCATTGCTCCAAAACTCCCCTTTTACTGTGCCAAGTCTGCTCTAGAACAGCATTATTGCTGCTCCCTGAGCTGCTCAAATACACTAAAGTCTGCGTTGCATTCCTTTCTCCGTTCAGTGTTTACTGAGCAACCTATTCTTGAGACACTGCACTTGCCGAACGTTCACTTCTTTCATAAAACCATTCTATCGGCACACAAATGCACTGTTATGTGCATACTTTTTATTTAAATACTATGACTTCTTTATCTGCATCTTTTTACTGATTACTTCTCACGAATGCCTGTATAGCTATTGTGTTTTCTCCTTGGTCTTTCTACATAAAATGCCTCATCGAAACAACTTTTCGAGAAAGCACCCCACCTGCGTGTCCTCATTTAATCATTAGCAAAACACTGTTGGCGCCTGGATACCCAGAACCAAACCGCAATGGTTAATTTTTTTTCTTACATTTGACGTGGTTAACAGCATGACTGTGCCAATCACTCATCCTCTCGCACATTCACAAGGCCACCTCTCGCAGACCTTCTGTACTTGTTTCTGTGGGCATAACCATCTGTGAGGAGCTAGTATCTCTCTCTTTTGGGACTGGCTGGTTCGTGAGCGTTTACTTTGGGCCCAGATCTGTGTCTCCTCAACATTCGCTGCTCACTGAATTACTACTGCCATCTGCCACGTACGAGTTCGCTTCCTTTTTTCCACTTATTACTTGACTGCTCTTAGTGCTATCAAGATTGTCATCTCTAGTGCACTCTTCAATCTTCTTTTGATAATGAGGATCTGTAAATTCTATTAAATCCTCCTGTGGCCTCTTTCTTGCTAGCCTAACATCCTTTGTGACTTGCGCCAAAATTAATTGTAAAATGATTCGTCTTGTTTTGCCTTAAGTTTGTCTTCCAGTTTCTTTCGTTCAAGCTTCCTCTCTCTTCAAGCACACTTTTGCTCTCAATTTTAAAAGAACTGCAGCATCTCTTCCTTTTAATACTCTCGATTTCATGCCAAGGTCAAAATCTCGAGAAAGTTTGTAGTCTAGATTTGTGAAATGCTTGATAGGTAGGAAATTCTATCTTAGCGGGCTTGCCAATCATCTGGATTGGAGGGTCCTCCTGCGCAGTAGACTCAGTCAAGACGCAGGAAATAGCACACAAGTCACTGTGATCCTTTGGGATGTTAAGTATTTCAGTTTTCATTTAGCCTTTCAAGTAAATAAAACATTTGCAACCATTTTCTGCTGAATTATATCGGTTGTGTATAGCAGGCATTCCATTTACATTAGTAAACTTAGCCCTTAATGGACACCCTCAGGAAGTGGAGAGACATGTCAGACAACAGAAGGAAAGGAACTTTTATTTTGGCAGCTTGGTTTGAACAAGATACACACTAAGCATGAAAAGATGCTTAGTAGCTGGTCTGCTTGGTTGAACATGAAATGGGAACCGCAGCGCAAATTCAACATAAACAGAGCAAAACATTCTCACACAACAGAGGCAATAAACTGCAGCTATAATTTGCTTGTCAGAGACAGCACTTATATATACAGTGAAACCTCGTTAAACCGTAGTTGGCCGGAGCTCGGAAAAAGTATGTACTAAACGGTAGTACTGCTTAACCGAAATAGCGTCAGGTCGCTCACTTACCTGTCAAAAAAAGAAACCTTCAGGGAGTGCGATGAAAGAACAAAAAACGTGCAGTAATTTATCATCTTCACGTGACACAGTCTGTAATCTTCATTTGACGACGTGGCAGCCTAGCAGCAACGACAGCGGCCTCAAACTCACTTATGCTGTGAGCCAGCCTTTCCGCCAGCCCCCTATTCTCGGCAAATACCCGCATGACGCTGCCCCAATGCGCAGCTTCGGCCACTGTCGGACCTGGATCACCCGTGTTGTCGCTTTCTATGTCGTCCTCATCACTATCATTTGGCGGTACTTCGACAAACGAGACAGCTATGGCTTCGTCGGACATGTCCGGAGACGTCTGCTCATTGCTTTCTGAGTCTCTGATGTCGGGGAAGGAAATGCCTTCTGTAACGCCCTGCCGCTCCAGCACTTCAGCCAGCAGAGTTTTGCAAGCTTCGTCTCAATGTCCGAAGTCTGGTCGATGGTGTCACTGGCATCTACTGCGTCGCCCGCACACACACTGAAGCCAGCACGCTTGAAGCAATTTTGAACTGTCGTTGCTTCAACCTGCCGCCACGAGTATTCGAGCAGGTGAATCGCACCAGTCAGGTCGATGGAGAATACTTTGCCACATTTAATGGCGAGAAGAAATCTGCGCAGCAGATTCTTCTTGTAGAGCTGTTTTAAAGCTCGAATGATGCCTTGGTCCAAGGGCTGGGCAATTGCTGTTGTGTTTGGTGGCAGAAACGCCAGCTTCACAGCTGTCAGGTTGTCCAAGGACAAGCACTCATACACACAAGCACACATTCATAACACGTGAAAAAAGACGCGAGAGCTGTAGGGCACGGATCAACCAGAGAACACCTATGCACGGCGCCAAAGAAACAAAGAAAGCAAAGCAAGCGCACACTGTGTTCGCGTGTTTGTGCAAAGCGCCATCGCATCGACAACACCAGAAGCCTAGCCGGTCGAGTGCTTCTTGTTGCAGAAAAATCCAAGAGATGGCGCTCACCAACACAGCCACCATGTGTATGGAGGTGTGTATGTAGCCTTCGTCGAGGTCGGACGTGTTTTTGGAGAGCTCCGGAATGACAGCTACAGATAAGTGTTTTTGCATGTTTCCAGCTTGCCTCTGTATGTAGCGTTATGAGAACGTAAGGCGCTAGCGTAAAGCTTGATTAGGTCTAGTACGGTGTACGGTTTTTTTTTTTTTTAGTATTCTGTACTGTGTCTTTTTTTTTTCTCCAGCCACCACGTGGCTGAGGCCTGCGCGTAGACCGACCACGTGCATGCGCAGGTGCTGTGAAGTGTAGCGTATTTATTTATTATTGTGGTTCTTTTTGGCTTAGACCAGTGTATTTTAGTACAGTTTTCTAACACGTGGGCATCGGTAAACTGAGCTAGCCATGGTCAAAAAGACCGTAAAGTGTTCAGAGTGCGGGATAGGGGTGAAGGTGGAAATTAGTGCGGAAGAGAAAGCAGAAGATGACGCCAAGTGTAGACAGTGCGAGATCGAGGAGAAAATGAAAAATATGATGGCGGTCCACAGTGGGCTCATGGAGAAAATCGCAGAGCTGGAGAATGCATTGGCGAAGGAGCGAGAGAAAACGTCAGCCATGGAGGAAAGGCTCCGGGCAGCCGAGAAGGGCCTATCGAAGGTCGTGAAGGGGAACGAAGACGCAGGTGACGGCGGAAGCATTATGGCGACGACCCACCGTGCGGGAGAGATGAGGGAAACAGGCATGACAAAGGCAGATACATTGGCCACAGGGCCCAGCTACCGGGAAGTAGTTTTGAGGGAGGGAGGGAGCAAACCAGCAGCCGTGACTCACGCTAGTCACCTAGTCAGCAGCCAGGTGCAGGTTTCAGAAGGAATGTCTGAACAGGTCATCATCGCCGGTGACTCAAATTTAGTCCGATGCGCAGCGGCAATCAAAGAAAGGGTGAAAGGCGACAAGAGAGTTGCGATAGGGACGTTCCCAGGACAAACGCTGGGGACAGTAATGAGTCAAGCGGGTGAAAAACTCGCAGCTAAAGCTAACAATCGCAACCTCGTTGTAATTGCGGGAGGGTTAAATGACGTCCTAAAAAAAGAATCGTCAGGACTAGCAACGACCTTGGCGAAAGGGGTGGATGACATGCGCACCGTGTCCCCCCAGGTGCAAATTGTAGTATGCACAGTACCGGAAGTACCAGTACGCAACATCAACCTGCAAAGAGCGGTAGTCGACGCAAACAAAGAGATATGGCGAATTAGTCGAGAGAAGGGTTTCGAGGTAGTGGATTTAAACAGGGAAGTGCACAGGTGGGGTGGATTCCAAAGAGACAGGATTCATTTCGATGAGAGGCTTGGACACGAGGTGGGCTGGCGACTGGCAGGACGCGCAGTAGCTTTTTTGGGGGGCTCACGGGCCCTTCGGAGTCCGGGGTAGCTCGTAACGGGGAAAACAAACAGGAGGACGCTTTGACAGGTAGAATTGCGAAAAACCAGAAAAAAGGTAAAAGAAAAAAAAGGAAAAAGGCGCGTGTCGCAATTAGTTACATAAACATGCAGGGTGGCAGAAAGAAGGCAAAATGGTTAGAGATTGAGGAGCAGTTAAACAAAGAACAGATAGGCGTGTATGCAGTTACAGAAACACACCTTAGAGACTTGGAAGAGCCACCACATATTAAAAATTATGTTTGGGAAGGGTGTAACAGGACCATATCGGAAAGGAAAGGTGGGGGTGTAGGAATGCTAATTCACCGCGGAGCCAAATGGGTTAGAGTGAAACAGACGTGTTCAGAGCACCTCTGGGTTCTGGGCACAGTAGGTGGAAAGGAAACGTGGCTAGGGGTAGCCTACTTGTGGACGGGGAATAACTGCAGAGAAAAGAATCAGGAGATAGTGGATTGCATGAGTGCGGATATTAAGGAATTTGGTAATGGGGCCGAAATCATCCTTCTAGGGGACATGAATGCCCACATACATGACCTTGACGGATATTCAGACACCAATGGGAAGTTATTACTAGATCTTTGCGAGCAACATAGTCTGGAGATAGTTAACACAGGGCCTAAATGTGACGGCCAGATCACATGGGAAGTCGGAAACAAGCAATCAAGCATTGATTATTGTCTCATGACTGAAGGAATTTACCACAAACTGACAGAAATGAGGATAGACGAGGAAGGCATTAACAGCTTGGGTAGTGATCATAAACGAATAACATTACAAATGGGATACGAAACTAAAAATACGAGCATGGAATCAAAGTCTGGCAGCTCGTATTTAAATGACAAACAAATAATAAATATAGCCGCAAGAGTCGAGAAAGAAGTAGGCGAAATACCAGGCAAGGACTGGGAGTATAGGGAGCTGTTACATCTAATGACGAAGGAGATAGGGAAAGAGAAGAAAACCGTTTGCTGGAAAGGAAAAAGGAAGCCAAAAAGTTGGTGGAACAAGGAAATCCGGGAGGCGATCGAGAAGCGACGCGAAGCATCACGGGAGCATAGAAAGGCAAAAAAGGAGAAGCGGCCGCAGGACGAAGTCAAAAAAATATGGGAAATATATTTGGAGAAAAAATCCCTTGTACAGAAATTGGTAGAGGCAAAAATTAAAGGTGAAAGTGAACGCTGGATGACAGAGATACACGAAAAAAAGGAGGCCGCGCCTAGGATTTTTTGGAGCCACATAAAGGCGCTAGGTAGGAAGTCTGTCACAACGCAACAACATATTCTAGATGAAGGAGGAAATCAATTGGAAGGGTACGAAGCGCTAGGTTACATCCAAAAGGTAACAGCCGATTCGTTTCAAAAGAGCGTCCAGGGGATCTCCCCAGTGAGTAAAAGTGTGGCGGAGAAAGCAACAGAGGAAGAGCTAGTACTAGATAATTTCAACTGGAAAAAGGCCGAAGGAAAAATTCCAAAGCGCACTGCCGCGGGTTTAGATGGGATTCCCGTTAGCCTCATTAACGAACTAGGACATAACACTAAAGAAGCATTGTTAAAAGCAGTAGAAAAAAGCTTAAAGGACGGACAAATACCGGACAGTTGGCGACAAAGTAGAATGAACTTAATCTATAAAGGCAAGGGAGAAAAGGACAAGATTCGCTCGTATAGACCACTAACCATTACATCGGTACTATACAGGTTGGCGATGCAAGCAGTAAAAATGAAAATAGAAACATGGGCCGAACATAACGATATTTTGGGAGAACTTCAGAACGGATTTCGAGTCGACAGGCGGTTAGACGATAACCTGTTTGTTCTCACTCAGTGTATAGAAATATCTAAAATAGAGAATAGGCCCTTGTACGTGGCTTTTCTAGACATCACTGGGGCATACGACAACGTTAATCAGGAAATTTTGTGGGATATACTGAAAGGAATGGGCATGGGCGACGACTGTATACAGCTTTTGAGGGAGATATACCGAGAAAATACAGTTTGCATAGAGTGGGAAGGAATGCGTAGCAAAGAGAACGTTGAGGTTAGCAGGGGTCTGAGACAGGGATGTCCTTTGTCCCCACTGTTATTCATGCTGTACATGGTGAGTATGGAAAAAGCGCTAGAAGGTAGCAACATTGGTTTTAATCTGTCACACAAACAGGGCGGCATGATGATTGAGCAGAAGCTTCCAGGTTTATTTTATGCGGACGATATCGTCTTATTTGCGGACAGTCGAGATGATATACAGCAGCTGGCGAATATATGCGGAAGGGAAGGTGAAGCTCTTGGACTAGGATTCAGTGTAACGAAGTGTGGTTTGATGGTATTCAATGATCCCTGTGATCAGACGGTGTCCATACAAGGCCAAGAAATACCGAGGGTAAGTGAATACAAGTACCTTGGAGTATGGGTAAATGAGAGTGATAGATACATGGAGGTACAGGAAAAAGCCTCGGCAGCAAAAGGAAAGAGGAATGCGGCAATAATGAAGCACAGAGCGTTGTGGGGATACAATAGGTATGAGGTGCTTCGAGGTCTGTGGAAGGGTGTAATGGTTCCAGGGCTTACTTTTGGGAACTCAGTGGTGTGCATGAGGGCAGAGGTGCAATCGGGAATGGATGTAAATCAAAGGACTGTGGGACGCCTCGCGTTGGGTGCTCACGGGAAGACGACAAACGAGGCTGTAAAGGGCGATATGGGGTGGGCAGGTTTTGAGGCGAGGGAAGCGCAGAGCAAAATAAGGTTCGAAGAAAGGCTAAGAAATATGAAGGAGAGTAGATGGGCAGAGAAGGTGTTCCGTTATTTGTATAGGAAGAGCGTGGACACACAGTGGAGAAAAAGAACTAGAAGACTCACTAGTAAATATACGGCTGGTATTGTGAGCCATATGTCAACAAAGAGCGTTAAGGGAAAAGTCAGGGAGGCGGAGAGGATTTACTGGATGGCAGCTATGGAGAAAAAACCGGCTTTGAGTAACTACCGAAAGGGCAAAAATGAAATAAGGAGGGAGGCATTTTACGATAATTCAAGGGGAAGCGCTTTACTGTTTGAAGCGAGATCGGGTTGCCTTAGAACGCGTAGTTATAAAGCAAGATTCAGTAAAGAAGAAGAACAATGCACATGCTGCGGGAAAAATAAGGAAACGGCGGAACATGTTCTGATTGAATGTGGAAATATCCACCCAGGTGTACGTTTGGGCACGAACCTACAGGAAGCCTTGGGTTTTAGGGACAACAATGGAAAGCTGAACACACCCGCGATTGAAATAAGTAAGAGACGGTTAGAGTATTGGTGGCAGAAAATTACAGAGAAAGGACAAAAATAAATATTGGAAAAATAAAACATGGACAGTGTGCCGTAAATGGCAGAGAACTTAAGCTGAAAATTTACCTTTTTTCCATTAAGATAGAATTTATCGAAGTAGAGGCATTAGGCCAACATAAAAAAAGGAAAAAAGTTTTTTTTTTTTTTTTGTCGAGCCTGGTGGCATACTTGTCACCACCCCGTTATAAAGGGGACGCTCATAGCATCCATCCATCCATCCATCCACCATCATCATCAACACAAACAAGCAAGGCGTGTTTCGATCTCTGGGGCTTGCTGTTCTGTTGGGCCGCCCAGTGGGGGACGACATGCCGCAGCGAGTGCACAACGAAAATTGGAAAAACTACTTATTAACCGATACATACACGATAAGCTGGCACGGCTTATGTGGATACAAGATGCATTATGTTCAATGACCGCTGAGTCGGGGATTTGACTTCACTACTTTTAAAACGAAACTACTGTTTACGCGGGTACAGTTTAACGAGGTTTCACTGTACGAGTTGAACAACACTAAAAATCACAGTTACAGTTGGGTGGCTGCTCTGTTTGCAACTGTTTTTTTTTTGTATCTTGAATTCGTGCTGTAGCTCTAATGTAAAATATGGATCTGATGTTTCAGTCGTGGAAAAATGTTTCTGCGTTAAGTGTGTTTTCTTTATGTATTACATGTATATATGGTCACGGTAATAAAATAATTACAAGTCATAACATTGCGGCAAACACTGGAACAGTTGCAACCTAGCAGCACGAGTTCGTCCTCGTGTTTTCTCCAGCCCGAATCCTTCGGAATGGACAAGTAATGATAAAACTAGCCCTGCAACATCCACAAACCCACTACATGCCCGTGCCATCACTCCCCCTCTCCGAAAGCCTTCAGGTGTATTTAGGCAAGAGCAAGTCTTCAGCGTGAGTAATGCGGCTTTATCTTGCCTACGTGTCCAGCTGTGTATCGCTACGGGAGGACTGCAGGCTGCGCTCTGCGATAACTTCATAGCTGACATCTCTGAGGCGCTGAAGAATGCTGAAAGGGCCGAAATAATGACCCAAGAGTTTCTCAGAGCAGCCGCGTTGGCATACAGGACTCCAGAGCCGTACATACTCTTTTCCGGGGTGCTAGGTGACTTCTCCGTGGCGGAGCTTGTACCTGTGAGCATCACATTGTTGCTGGGAACGAATACGCAAGTGAGCCAGTTGTTGGGCTTCTTCAGCGCGCTGCGCATACTGGTCAGTATTTTTGGTGGTGGTTATAGAGGCATCAAGTAAAAGCACGGCGTCTAACATCGTAGTAACTTCGCGGCCCTGAAGCAGGCAAAAAGGTGTAAATCCTGTAGTTTCTTGCACTTCGGTGTTATATACGAAAGGTAAAAACTGTAATTCCTGTAGATTCTTGCACGATGGTGTTATATATGAAGGTTACGAAAGGGAGGACACTGTCCCAGCTCCTATGGTCCACGTCGACATACATGGAAATCATGTCTGTGATGGTCTTATTGAGTCGTTAGCTTGCGGATGGTAAGCGGTCGTCCGGCGATGTACGGTGCCGCTGAATGTCATCACTTCTTCTAGCAGTTGGGCCGTGAAGGCTGTGCCTCTGTCGGTTAGAACCACAGCCGGTGCACTATGGCAGAAAACGACAGCATTAATGAAAAAGTCCGCGACATCGCTTGCCGTACCCTGTTGGAGTACTGTGTTTGGTAGTAACGGGTTAAATAGTTCGTCGCAACTATTATCCAGCGATTACCCATTGAATATTTTGGAAATTGGCCTAGCAGATCAATGCAACTTGTTGAAACAGTGCTCGTGGTGGTTCTACAGGGTGTAAAAGACCAGCAGGTTTCATGGGCCGAGTCTTGCGACACTGGCAGTCTTGGCAGGTTTTGGCGTAGTGCTTGACCACGGCTGCTCAATCTCCCCCTTTGGTGTGGCCCATTGAATGCTCCTCCCCGCCTGTGAGAGTGCTAGTTCCATTTCAACCTGTTGCATCGGCTATGGCATTAGCTATCAGTGAGATATGGGGAAGTGATGCGCGCACATGAAGGCTTCCTAGCGACACAGCTGTTTTTCCCAAAGCTCCCTTCAGCTAAGTGCGCCAGTAGTTTCACGTGTATCTGATCAGTTCTTTGTCATGCTCTCATGAATAAGCTGCATTACTTTAACTCGACTAGTGCCCGATGACTGAGCAACACATATTAAGGCAAACAATACGACGAACACAGGAAGAAAGACTATCTCAGCTGCACCTGTGAAAGGCCGTGTGCTGCAGATGCTAAGGATATTTTCAACTCCAGATGGTGAGAAAAATCTTAAGCCGCCCCCCCCCCCCCTAAGGTGTGACTCAAAATCTTATTGTGGTTGTGGAACTAAAACCCGAGGTGTTAATATTTAGATTAATATTAGTATTATTAGTATTGATACGAAGAGTCACTACCAGAAAAAACAAGGGAAGCGTGGGTGGAGAAGGAAGACGACGTTGCTTCTACTGTGATCGCGGACTCAGTGCCCATTCGAAACCCCCTTAGGTTACCTTACCTTACGTAACGATTTGGTGGAAGGTGCTGGGTAGGACGAATTCAAAGACGGGAGCTTCACTACCAGGACTTCGTCGCAGCCGCCGCCTCGCCGGACTCCCACCTTCGCCGATCGTAATGGCCCAAGAGCAGCCATCCTACGCTTCGAGGCCAACTTCGATGGGTTCCAAGCCGTACTACAGAGTGCCACCAAACTTTGGCAAAATCTTAGGAGAAGACGTCGGCAGGTGGCTCAAGAACTACAAGCGGGTGAGCAGAAGCAATAGCTTGGTCTCGAACGAACAGCTCAATCATGTTGTATTCTCGTTAACTGATACTGCCCTCATGTGGTACGAGAACCACGAGAACGTGTTCACAACTTGGGAACGTTTTGCTGAAGAAGTGCAGAAGTGTTTCGGTGATTCTGATGCTAAGAAAAAAACGTGCGGAGCAGATATTGTCTCAAAAGGGCACAGCTTCCAGGAGAAACATGTACGACGTACCTCAAAGAAATATTGAAGCTGTGCAGGATCGCGAATGCAACGATGTCTGAAGAAGACAAGGTTGGACACGTTCTCAAAAGTATAACTGAAGACGTGTACAATTTCTTAATTGGGAAAGACTGCTTGAACTCCATGTCCGACGTGATGATGCACTGTTGCACCTTTGCATCCCTCAAGATGCGACGAATTTTTCCGAAGCTCCGAAATTCGGCCGCCTGTCCAACGTCCCCACTGTGGCTAGTGTTTAAACAGTGCCGCCTAACGACCTTGCTTTGGCCATACGGTAGATCATCAGAGAAGAGCTGTTTCGATGTCAGCAGACCTATCATCGCCCCAGCGATTTTCAGGATGCATACGCAAGCGAACCAAAACGTGTGCGGACTCCTGTTTCTCTTCCAACATGGCAACCATCGATCAACGCAACAGACGCTTATGAATATCAAGGCACACGTCAGGCTGGATTCCCACGTCAACCACCTCCAAACTACGAATGAAGTTTTTGCCCGCCTGTTTACCCAACGAAGTTTTTGCCCGCCTGTTTACCCAACATCGCCTGCCTACGGCACCCCTGAAAGGCGGCACCATTATCCCATGCCTTCCGATAGGAGTCGTTACTCTGAGCAACCACATGCCCCTCGACCAGTTCCGGTTTGCTACAACTGTGGCGTCCCGGGTCACATCGCATGTTTTTGTGACCACCGCCCATATCAGCGACAGTCTGGGTACATGTTTCACCAACCTTTCGACCATCGGCTCTCCACGTCACGGAAACCACGCGCATCTACCGGGTCACGCTACCCATTGCCGGCGTCTGATCGAAGTTTGACGCCACCACCAGCTCCACGTGCTCCATGATCGCAGTCGCCACGGCGAGGGGCACGAACACCGCCGCCAGAAAACTAGTCAGTGTGGCCATTGGGGGTGAGGCCGTGAGATCACAAGGGCGGTCTACAGATATATCCCCGTCAGCGTTTATGTTGAAAAACAAAAGAGGGAGAGAGAGAGACGGAAAGGAAAGGCCGGGAGGTTAACCAGATATTGGCATCTGGTTTGCTACCCAGCGCTGGGGGCGGGGAAATAGAAGCAAGAAAGAGGGGGTAGATAGAGAAAAAAAACGCTCGCGCACTCATGTGAAAACGTCTTTTTTTTGTTGAGGAACAAAGTTCATTTAGTTGTCGATGGAGTGAGTACTATGACACTTGTGGATACAGGCGCGACAGTCTCACTGA
Organism: Rhipicephalus annulatus; assembly: GCA_013436015.1. Taxonomy (NCBI): domain Eukaryota; kingdom Metazoa; phylum Arthropoda; class Arachnida; order Ixodida; family Ixodidae; genus Rhipicephalus; species Rhipicephalus annulatus. Next base: position 505,953 of record WOVY01009247.1, read on the forward strand.
TGAGTGTATATTTTATGAACCTGCTAGGACCTAAAGTGATGTTTTGCCTAAACTATGGGGTGACATTTCGTGGTGTAAGTGATGACGCGTTGTGTCCGGTGGGATATTGTACTGTGGACGTCTCGCTGTGTGGCAAGGTGTTTTGCACAGATTTTGTGGTTATTCCGAGGTCTACACATGACGTTATCTTGGGTATCGACTTTTTGTGTGAGTGTGGGACAACTGTAGACTGCAGAATTAGGCACCTTTCCACACATGGTACTTTCCCAATTGCGCTCTTGGAAAATTCCTGTCCGGATGAATGCATCTTTTTAGTCTCCGTGGACACAGCCGTTCCTGCATTTTCTGCTGTGCGCATGTTCCTGTGACATGTTCCAGTAACAACTGTGGCACGTTTGGCGCCACGCTCGAACCGATTCCCTCGGCATGCCTGACAAAGAAGATCCTCATTCATCATTGTATAGTGTCAGTCGTTGATGGATGGGCAGGCGTGGGTGGGGACAATAAACATTTCTATGAAGCCTGCAGTTTTTCCAGGCGGCATGAAATTTGCAGTATTTAGACCCGAATCATCTACGACGCTGGTTGCGCTTGTTGATGCTACAAGCCAAAATGAACATCTAGGCTCACAAGATTCAGAGGAAGCCCAACTGCTACAAATGGTCAGAAAGTCACTTAACCGAAGCATATGTCATACACTGCTCGACGTTCTATCTAAGCACTCGAAAGTGTTCTATTTTTCTAAAAACAGCTGAAGGCCCTTAATTCCAGCGTCCCAGATACGTCATCAGATACACGCCGAGTCGGCGCATCCCATTAGGCAGAACCTTACCAAGTGGCACCATCAGAGCAGAAGATCATCGACAAGCAAGTCCAAGAAATGCTGGAAAAAAGAATAATAGAGGAATCGGCAAGTCCGTGGGCTGCTCCCGTCATTCTAAAGAGGAAGAAAGATGGTACGTGGAGATTTTGCGTTGACTATCGCTGACTGAATTCTGTTACCAAGAAAGACGTCTATCCACTGCCGTGTATCGATGACACTCTAGATTGCCTGCATTCCGCGTCCTACTTTTCATCTGTTTACCTGAGGTTAGGTTACTGGCAAATTCGGATGCATGTAGCTGACAAAGAAAAGACTGCATCCGTTACGACTGACTGACTTTACGAGTACAACGTTATGCCATTCAAATTATGTAATGCTCCTGCGACATTCGAAAGATTTACGGTCTCTATATTGTGTGGTTTTAAAATGGCATATATGCATGTGTTACCTTGACGATGTCGTAATTTTTGGACGTACGTTTGAGGAGCACAACACGCCTAGACCTCGTGCTCAACTGCGTTGAAAATGCTGGCCTTGTGTGGAATTAAGAAAAGTGCCACTTTATCGAGCGACAGACATTGGTGTTGGGACATCTCGTCGACAAAGATGGCATTAGACCTGACCTACAAAAGACAGCAAACGTTGAATTGTTTGAGCGTCCTAAATCTCTGAAACAACTGCGTAGCTTCATCAGGCTCTGCTCGTATTTTCGCCGGTTCGCACCCAGGTTTGCGGATGTCGTTCACCCCTGACGAACTTTCTATGCAAAAACAGCCCGTTTCAGTGGACCCCCAAGTGTGATGCCGCTTTTCACCATTAACTTCGCAACCAATACTTCGGCACTTCAATCCTTCGTCGCCCATAGAAATTCACACAGACGCAAGTGGCATCAGTATCGGCGTTGTTCTCGTTCAGCATTCTGGTAAGAAGGAACATATCGTGGCACACCCAAGTCGTTCTTTAAGCAAGCCTGAACGCAACTACTCAGTGACCCAACAGGAATGCCTAGCGGTAGTCTTTGCCGTGCAATGGTTTCGCTCATACATCTGTGGTCGCCCGTTCACTATCGTCACAGATCACCATTCCCTGTGTTGGCTGGTCAACCTTCGTGACCTATCCGGCCGCCCCGCACGATGGGCCATTCGTTTGTAAGAATATGTCTTCACCATTTCTTACAAGACTGGCAGTCTACACACTGATGTGGATTGCCTCTCCAGGATGCGCTGCCGACGCCAGAGTGTGAAGCCGATAAGTTTGACCACCTTATGGCTTCTTTGTCGTCTGGCTTTCCCGATGCCATGACTTTCGCCGCTGAACAGCGTAATCACCCAAGCTTGAAAGCTCTCTTCCCTGGAGCAAGAAAGTCTATAAGGGAAGGCCGATTCTTCGTCCAAAATGGTATTCTTTATCAGAGAAACTTGTCCACGACAGGCGCCCGCTTTCTGCTGGTTGTTCCTGCGTCGCTCCAAACGTCTGTTCTGCTTCTCACGCATGATGACCTTACCTCTGGCCATCTAGGAACCGCGCAAACACTTAGTCGCACGAAAGAGCGGTTCTATTGGCCGAAAATGAGCAAGACAATTCAAAACTGCGTGGCCAGCTGTACGCAGTGTCAGAGAGCCACAAGCGGCCCACCTCGGGTCTAGTCGGTCACTTTCAACCCGTAAAGCCTCCTGGTTCCTTTTTTAAAAAGGTCCACATTGATCTGATAGGACCGTTTCCACGCTCCTCAAAAGGTCAATTACAATACTGAGCGCATTTACTTGCATGTAGGGACATATTTATTTCCACGACATATACGTAGGTAAGATGTGAATCAGACAGTTACTCATAATGCTTCTTTATCAAAAATCTCACATACGCATAACTTATTCCGGTAATGTTACCAAATTTCACAAACTGAGGGCTTTGGGAAAAAGTGGTTTCCAAAAATTTAGTATTGGTTCTAGCCAGCAGCTAAGAGCTCCACCCAGTTGGCCAGAAATGGACTCAGTAGCTTCTTGATAACAGCAGTCTGGAAAAACAAATATTCCGGTAATGTTACCAAATTTCACAAACTGAGGGCTTTGGGAAAAAGTGGTTTCCAAAAATTTAGTATTGGTTCTAGCCAGCAGCTAAGAGCTCCACCCAGTTGGCCAGAAATGGACTCAGTAGCTTCTTGATAACAGCAGTCTGGAAAAACAAATGGCATCGCATGCTGGCCCAACGTTGGCAGAATACTATCTTCACAGTATTGGGAGAATGAGTGAAAATACGCCTTCGCGGGGCGGTGCAGGCAGGCGGACGTGCGATTCCCTCGCCAGTGTGCAGCGCCCTTGAAATCCCACCGTGGCAGGTCAGTGAGCTCTTGCTTTCACCCCGCGCTGTTTGTTCGGGAAACGACTCAGCAGGCCGCACTCACAAGGAGGGATAGAGCGGCCCTGGCTTGAAGGTACGGGACAGTTCGGGCCAGTAGTATTTGCGACGAATACGAGCCAGAGTACTGTGAATCCTAGATGCCCGAAAGATGGTTCGTCATGGCACGCATTGAGGTTGTCGTCTTGCATCGCAAATGGTACGGCCAGTAGGGCGGTTCGAGCGTTGGGATCAAAGCTCGTCTTTTATTTAGCCCAAATCCTTCGGCACGCACTAGTAATGATGAAACTAGCCACACAACAGCCACAAACCCACTATATACCCTTACCATCATGAAAAAACTTTTTTTTCCTGATTGACTCGTTTATATGTTACACACAACGTTTTTCATTTGATCCATTCACAGGTGCGTTTGTGGTCATACTCATAGTATTCGTAGTGAAGCCACAGCAGTGAAAACTGTGATATTTGCACTACAAGAAAAGTAGGGATGAGTATTGTCTTCTGGTCAATCCTACCAAGTCCACATATATTGTATAGTAGACAATTAGGTTAGACACGGTGTTGTATACACTCGATCTCGAATATATCAAATTCAAAGATGATCGCAAAATGGTTAGACATATCGATAATTCGGAATACAAAATATGCATATTATAAAGGAAGAGACAAAAGACACCCTTGCTGCAGGCCAGCTGTTTTTTATCTGCCTTCGTTCTCCTCATCTGGCTGGGTATGCACCTGTGCCTGAGCACTGATTTTGACATCATTACACTCAACCACGCTGCGTGCATGCAGTCCTGCCAAAGCTGGGCCTTCTTTGGCGGTCGTCATCTCTTCGAAGGTGCAAATATTGAAGACCTGGGCTATGAATCACCATAGATAGAACCAATGCCTCTGGCGGGTGACATTGGCTGCCTCGCACAAGCCGGTCATGGCCCCAGTGCTTCTTGCTTTGAAAGTCTGGCAATGACGGCTCTGGTGGAAGCCGTCGACTATGTCGTGCCGGTCGTTATGTCTTTCTTTCAAAGTCGGGAGACAATGGCTCTGGTGGACGCTATTGACTTTGCCAGGCCAGTCGTTGTGTCTTGCTTACTAGGAGAGCAGGCAAATTCTTGTCTAATGAAGTATACCCATGAGTATGGACAGGTTGAGTTACTTGGCCCTCTTCGTTTGACGCCGGAAGCCTTGCACTGCCGTCACCACACGCATGTTCCACGGTCTCTGAGAAGCAAGTTGCTGTCTGATGGTTCCGTACTGTGTCATCCATACAGGTGAACGCCACCATGGCTGTACACCATGCTGCAGACGCCAGGCTTGTACAAAGGCGTCTTTTCGCTGTTTCGTGTGAGCTGGTCGCCGTCTGGCGGATCTGCATTGTATTCTCTGTTGAGGAAGACTGCCTTATGGTGATCGGCATGGCATTTAGCTGGTAAGCTGGAAGTCATATTGACCTGCCCGTCATCGCTATCAGATCCGCACAACAGGATGATGCCGGATAGGCTGATGCGGGTATCATGTGCTTGCGGTGTATCGCTAGCTTCGGCCAAGGCGCATTGGGCAAATTCGGTCAAAATAGGCGTGTTTTTCATAAATGTGTCGTCGGTAGCCATGAAAATTATTGAGCGAAGCACTCCCACATTTGGCCAATGACTGCCGTGGAATGGACAGATCTCTCTCCTGCTGATTTCTCAGGATGCTCTCATCGCTAGACTTCTGTGACTGCAGTCTTTCATCTGGGGAACTCGGAGCTAAGAAAATGCTTGATGTTAAGCAGTGGAGCTTCACTTGGCTGCTATCTATAGGGAGCAGAACTTCCCCAGACAAAAGGTAATCAGCTCCCAAAACCATGTCCACGTTCCAGTCCTCAAGGACGGGAGGCGGCCAGGAATTTGCTCCTAGCTTTGGTGTGTATCTGCAGATACAGCGCACTGACAGGTAACACGCCCTGAACGATACAGTGCAAAGGTGCCTCGGACCAAGGCTGGAGGGCGAGTGGGCCATGGCGACGATGTAGTGTAGTACGTAGAGCTCCAGTTTGAACAAAAGCCGTAAGCTCGCTGATTCAGTCGAGGCGAACTTGTATCATAGGAAGCAGCCGCGTTCAGTATTGAATGGCTCGATGTCGCGCATGGGGTAGTGTCACGTCGTTGGTCCGTCCACCGAAACTAGGCGGGAGGTCCTTTCTCTGTACTGGCTGTGAGAATTATCCGAGTCTGGTGTTTGCTTTAGTGGTAGTTTCTATACTTCCTGACGGTAAGCTGCAGTGTTTAGCTATAGCCTCGACGGTATGCCCCGTAAGAGCGTTCCTTTGTGCTGGCTTCACTCCTTCGCTTGGACATGGTGCTCGCATTTGCAAGATTTTGCGTTCAGAATGGCTGCGCCAGGCTCGCCTTTGCCGCGAGAGCCTCTATCTGCAGCTACAACGTTCAGAAAGGCCCTTTACTGCCAAGAAGAAATGGCGTGAGTTATGTGCCTTGGCTGACAGCACGACGGAATTTATGTGGCAACACACACTCCTCAGCCTACGAGCTGTCCCTTCAAAGAAGCCAGTCTTGCCGAAGAACCGGGTACACATCTTTGGTGATGTTGAACTTCCTGAAAAAGTGCATGATGTCTTGGGACTTGGACCAAAGTTTGCTGTTGAACCTCGAAAAACGCCACAAGAGCTACTGACACTCGTACGACAAGTTGCTCGACGCACCCCGGACAGCGAGATGAACAGGTGTGTTTCTGATGGTGTGGACGTTTTAACACGCTGTAAACCACCTAGCAGTGCAGTGCCCACTAGAAATGTTGTCTCTTTCTTAAAAGCCCAGTTCTTAGCTCTTTTACCATCGGACAAAAAAGGTGGCTTTGCTGTTTTGCCTTCCCTTTTGTTTAAGAACAAAGCCACCATGGCTATAAACTCTGTTTTTAAACCCAGCCACTCTTCTATAGCAAAAGCTAAGTTGAAAGCGAAAAGGCTTTGCAGCTCTCTCGGCCTAGAAAAAGTTGCTAAATGTATTGACAAATCTAAGAAGCTAAGTCTTGACATCCTTTTTACTGCTAAGACGCATAAGATTGACTGCCCACTAAGGGTTATAGTTTCTGAGAACGGGACCTGGCAAAAACAGGTCGCCTTGTTTTTAAAAGGACAGCTCAACCTTTTAACTATTGAGGATCCTTTCCTGGTAAAAGACTCTGAAGCGGTTATTAAGTTTTAAGGTCTAATGACAAAGGACTGAAGGCTTTCTCAATAGACGTGAAAGATTTATATTATTCACTTCCTCATAACGAACTGCTCCAGTGCTTAGAAGAATGCATTGATTCGTTTGGGTCGATAAACTTCCAGAATGCGTCAGGTATGCCAGTTCAAGGTTTTCTGGAATCGCTTTCATTTTATTTAAAGGCAACGGTTGCATCTTGGAATGAGCAACATTTTATTCAAAAAAGCGGCGTTTGCATAAGTTCCTGTTTGGCACCAGTTCTGAGTGACATCTTTCTCGCGCATAAGGATCGCCACATTCAAAAAGATCTCGACTTGTCTCTCGTTGTGAAAGTCTGTAGGTTTGTTGATGATTGCATTGTATTTATTGATTGTTTGGATACTGTTTTTGAAGTTGTTGTCCTTAGTCTTCTAGATTTGTTTAAGAAGCACTTGTTTCCTCTTGAACTCACGCATGAGTTACCATCTGGAAATTTGATTAGGTTCTTAGACCTAACACTCTGTCTTAGAAGTACTCATTTGTGCTGACTGTTTTCACCGAGAAGTGGTAAACCCCTTTTACCTTTCTTCTCAGCTCATTCAAAATTGGTGAAAAAGGGTATCATTAAAGGTTGCTTGGTAAACGCTCTCAAGAGGTCATGCCCGCACTCGATGCAATGCAGTTTCAAAGCACAGGTAGAGCGCCTCTTAGGCGCCGGGCCCTGATTTCTGCTGTTGCGGAAAAACTTTTGAAGCAAATGAAAAATCAAGGAGGGCGATCTCAGCCTCAAAGCGCGTCTGTTCCCATGAAATATGTTGCAGTTCCGTATCTGCATAATGTGTCGCATCGGCTGAAAAAAATAAGTAAACGCGCTGGTGTCACTGTTATTTTTTCCGCCCCTGAAAAGCTTACAAAGCTTTGTAAGCTGGTGAATAATCCAGCTGCTATTTAAGGAAGATGCACTGTGAAACACAGAACGCGCTTTGTACCTTGTGTTATTTGTGTCGTACATCTCATTCCGCTTTCGTGCGGAATGGTATACATAGGGCAAACCGGAAGGTGCCTTAATGACCATCTAAGAGAGCACAATAACAATGTACACGACGTAGTTCAAGGACACCTCGGAATCCACTGCAGAGAGTGCGGCTGGGTGCCCGTTTTTGAGCGTTGCAAGGTATTAAGCAAGCACAACTCGCAGGCCACGCGTGAGATAATTGAAGCTTATCAAATAAACAAGTTTGGCGGTAAATGTCTAAGTTGCCCATCGGTTGCATTGTTGCAAAAGGAGATTGCGTATCTCGATCTTTTTTAAGTTACATATGCATTTGTTTTCTCGGCCCATTCAACAAGAGACAAGAGTTTTGCTGACATTGTATCGCAGTAGTTGTTCCTGCACCCTTCTACGCATGCCAATTTTTCTCATTTTTCGCCTATATATGTACACCACTCCGATATTAAATCTTTGTTGAAAGTCAGTGCTCTTTTCTGTCCTTGTTTTTTCGCTTCCGTAGTTACGAAGTAACTACTTGTAGGCTGCGCTGTTCCTGCATTCAGTTATGTCCTACCAACTTGCCCAAGCTTCCACGCTTCATAACCGCTTGGATAACTCTGCGCTCAGTGTGGGAGACACGATAGAGGCATCGGCGAATAGGACTGGAGTCGCCAGTGTTTACAGGGTGCTGAACACAGGATGTTTGCCCTAGAGGTCTGTCGTCGAAATAAAATATGTCGGTATAAGACATGAGAAGGCGATGGATGTCATTGGCTTGCGCAGGATCGAGGTCTGGTGCAATCATGTTCGAGAAATGATTTGGCAGAGAACAGGTGCTGTTATCTACAGGATACTGAAGTAAATTAATCTCAGTGGTGAGAACCGCTATTTCGAATTCGTCAGCATTAGATACGCTGGCCAAGAACATGCCACGAGGAAGCACTTGATGGCACAAGCTGAAATTGAGAAGTGGGAGCGAGGTACAGTTGTCAGTGACAGTCACAAGCGTGTGGGGAATGGCGATGTTGCGGCTCAAAAGGACATCTGCGAAAGGAAGGAGGACATATTGACCATCGGGAACCTGTGGCTGTGCGGTCAAAATGACGTAAGTGGCTGCCTGAGGTGACAGTCGTACATCCTGAAGAGAGCACAAGCACGGCGGGGCAGTGTAGGGTTCAGTGACTATCTGAGGCAGCTCTAGCTGAAGGACGCCGGTAGCACAATCAATAAGAGCAGAATGATTCAAAAAGAAGTCCAGGCCTAAGATAACGTAATAAGGGCAGTGGTCAATCACGGCTAAAATGACAGAAGTAGTGTGGTCCTTTATACTTAAGCGGCAGTGCACAGACCGAGAACCATCGGCGTATCGCCATCGGTGACACGGAGCTTCTGTGCAGCCGCTGGTGTCAGAACTTTCTTTAAATGTGTGCGTAAGCTTGAACTCATGACCGCAATGCTTGCGCCGGTGTCCAAGAGTGCCTGTACAGATACGCCGTCTACTTCAACGTCTGTTACACTTCGTCTGGTGGGAACAGAGAGAGGATTTGCTATGGAAGTCGTCAATGCAGCACCACCACCGGGGTCTGCAATTCTCAGTTTTCCGAAATAATGCCGCCGGAAGCCACTGGGGACGAGAAGCCGTAAACGGGATGATGAGTGGCGTATTTGGGGCGAACGAGGCTGTCGCCCACGTAGTCAAGGTGAGCGGCTGTACCCAGTGTCCCGAGATTGGTCAACAGCATTGGGCTCTTTGGCAGGTGAAAAACTGCGGGTGGTACCGTCGAAACGGGTCGTATGGGTCCTTGCATGAGGTGTCGGCGACCATGTGTTGCCGCAGTGACGAGCACTATGACCAACGCGGTGGCAGTTAAAACATATAGGGCAGTCATCTGCAGTTCGCCACTCAGCCGGGTTGCGGGTACGTGGAGAAAACTGTCGGTTGGATGAGGGCATCGCGAAAGGGTATTCGCTGGCTCTGGGCGCGGTGACATGGTACATGGAATTCACTCCGATGTTTTCAAGCTCCTGGCGCATGATGGCTTCAACAAGAGTAACAGTAACAGGAGTGGTATGGGTACTGCGCGAATAGAACGCCGAGGGCGCCATTGCTTTCAATTCGCGACGAACAATGCATGTCAGATCTCTAGGCGGCGACGGACGTTGTGGTCGGATTGGTCCTTGCAAGTCAATGTTGCAGCTTTGTTTCAAAGTCGGGGGAATGTTTGCAGAATGCGGCGACTTTTCACTTGCTCAAACTGACGACACTGTTTGATGATCGCGTCCTTGGTGGAACAGCCCTTGCACATCAGGAGATTGAATGCGTCGTTGGCAATCTCCTTCAGGACATGTCCGACCTTGTCACTTTCTTTCATGTTGCTTTCGGCCTTTCAACAGAGGGTCAGCACGTCCTGAATGTATGCAATGTATGATTCCGTTGGGGATTGGGCACGGCAGGCCAATTCCTTTTTGGCGGTGATCTTACGACTGGCGGTTTTGCCGTACACCTCTCGCATCTTTTCTTTGCATTGGTCCCAGCTTGTGATTTCTTCTTCGTTGTTTTCATACCATACTTTGGCCGTGCCTTTCAAGTAAAACAGCACATTGGCCAACTGAAGTGTGGGATCCCATCTGTTCGGCACACTCACACGTTCAAACATGGCCAACCAATCGTCAACGTCAACGGCATCAGTCCCGCAGAATCTACCGGGATCCTTAAGTGGCGTGAAAAAATATGGCTGCGAGGCTGTGTTCGTCGAAGACGCTGACGTTGATGCGGAGGCCTCAGCATTGGCCATGGCTGGAAAACTGATGCGACGTCAGCTGCGGAGCTCCTTTGCCTGATGGTTACCCAGCTCCCCACCAACATGTCACGGAGTCGGTGACTTCTGCACAAAACGTTTTTACAGAGGAAAAGCCACAGGCAAAAGTCACAATGGCTGATTGGCAAGCTCGCGCACCTCTCAGCTGATTGTGTCCTTCCTCTTTCTTTACTTCATTTCCGTAACAATAGTGATGTTTTCATTGGGCAGCTGCACCCGGGTCTCCAGCAACGCAGCAGCCTTCTCTTCGCAAGCAACACTCGTGAACATTTGGAGGAATGCACCGCAGAAAAGATCCCACGTTTGAAGGGCAGACTCCCGATTCTCGAACAACGCCCTTGCTGCGTCTTCAGAGAAAAGTAGACGCGACGGAGCTTCTCTTCCGCGTCCCAGTTGTTGAGGGCGGCCACTCGGTCCGGGGTGTCTAGGCAGGTCTCCGGGACTTCAAATGATGACCCATGGAAAAATGGTGGTTCTTTTGGCCGCTCTATCACGATCGGAGGCTGAGGTGGAGCAGTCGTCATTGTTGCCTTGGCTGAGGTCATGGCCTTGGTCTTCCGAGCCTTGTCTTGCAAAGGCTCGTACTCCGGAGGTAAACCCTGCTGCATGCGGCTTGTTCGGTGCTCGTGGCTAGCATTACTATCTTCTTCGCGACGTGGGCTGGGTTCATGGCTTGACGGGGCTGTCTGGTACATGAACGAAGCAGCACCTCCACCAGATGTCACAAGGTCGGGACCTGAACCAAAGGAGCAGGCTCCATGTCGAAGAAGAAACTGTTTATTCTGGACGAGCTCGTGGCCACGCAAAAGGATAGTAAGGCAGTGGCGCTGATAGCGGCGAACAGAGTGTCGGCAGTCAATCAACTGACAAGCGGTGAAATGTGTCGGCATTTATACACTTTCCATCGAACATTCTAGCATTATCACTAGTGCCGACGTAGGTTCCAGAGCAATCTGAAAGGTTCACGAAAGGGGCGTAATCTTAACAAAATGATCTACTACAATCTCGCAGCTTCTCTAACACTGTAGATGCAGTTTGCGCTGAACATAGTGTAACGGGGCGATAACAAAACTTGAGGAAAGGAATGCGGCAATATAGAGCCTAATTAAGAAGGTATGGCAGGATAAACCCCCGAAAAAATTGAATTTGCAATTTCTACACCCAAAAATTCTCTGCACTCTGAGGAACAAATTTGTGGAAGCCTGTAGTTGAGCGGCCGCTCCAAGGGGTTTAAAAGCTGCACCGAAGTGTGCCACATGCCCTCTGGCGTAAGCAGGGTGCGCACATAAAACTTACTTTTTCTCAAATTCAGTTTTTTTTTTGTAAACTGTTCAATTTCAATGTGCTTTTTCTCAAAAAAACTCAATCGATTTCGATGAAACTTCGTATGCGTGAGCTAGAACAAGTTAAAAACAATCTTAACTGAAAAAGATGCTCATTTCATAAAAAGTGAGGCTGTAAAAAAAAATTACACAACAATGCGCACCCTTCGTGGGGTTGTGTAAGCAGTATTTTTATTTTGTTTACAGGAGTTTTTTGAAAAATAATATTTTTTTTATTTAGATGTAACCTATGAGTCTCTACAACAACACGGCTGAGTACGTATGTTTACATTCCTTCCAGTACTTGTAGAAAAAAGGTACATTGAATAAGTGAACCCCCCTTAAAATTTGGGAGTGGGCCATAGGAAGGATAAGTAACTTGAGCATAAAAAACAGTGTCACCTGATGCCCAGTGGCATTTTTTGTGAGTGCGTAAAACTTTATGTGAATACTTGCAGCCGTTTCTATGAAATTACGCTAAAAACTGACATATATCATTTACCCTACCATACCCCTACTTAGTATAAGGCAATCATTGGCGGCGAGTTGTGTGTAGTGCAGTTCATGCGGCTGCTGCACAGCGGAGTTCCCAACCCATCAACTAACGATGCCGATCGGCTCTGTGAAGGCGAACGCGGAAGACCCGCGCACGGGAGACTCCATCGTTTACACAGTTCACGAGCAAAGCCATCAAAGTCGCCTCTGTTTGGGACTAGAAAGGGGAAGCTTACTCGGAAGCGCTTCAGGCAAAAATCACGTCAAGCGCAGTTGTTTGAGTTTAATTCATTGTTGGCATGCACAAGTGCCATTGAGAATGCCCCTGGGACGCGACTACTGGGCTAACCGAGACACGGTTGCGGCACGCAGACGAGCTTATCCTCCCCTGCCGTACGTCATTACCGAGTGTTGTTGAGGTGGCAGGGCGCCTCGCTGTCGCATGCACTGCTAATCAGCGCACAGGGCCTGACGGTGTACTCACCGCTCTTAAGGAGGCTTCTATGAAGCAACGTTTAATAAGAGAGCTGATGGAGCTCGAACAGCTACTGATGGACGCCAGCACTGCCTGACATGGGAGAGAGTGTGACATGCTAAGAACCTATTCCCTCTCGTGTTGTATTTCGTAAGGTGGTTTTTAGCAATGAAAGTGTTATGAAAGTGTTTTTGCGATTGGTTGTTGCGATCCGAGCCTGCACGTATTATTGACTTGTGTGGAAACCCTTTATTCAACCGAGGGTTGAAAAGAGGGTGTTTGAATGTAAAATGAAGATCAAAAGTTCGGGCTTGTACCTGGGCAGACGCCCGAGTGCTGCAATGAAGCGTCTCTTCACCGGACTACGGCTCTTCCTTCTCAATGCCACCGAGCACTCGAATCATCGAGGGGACCTTTTCCGAACCTCAACACCTTCCCTCCTTAGCTAGTGTAAAAGCTAGTGGAGGTTATGATTGATTTGTGGGGTTTGACGTCCCAAAACCACAATATGTTTATGAGAGACGCCAAGCTAGTGGAGGTTAAGGAATTACCTCTCCCTTAAAGAATTTCAGCCCTCGCAAATCGTTACTAGTGCTAAGATAATTATTCACTTACAGTATAACAAAGGACATTGTGGGAACTACAAGTTACTGTACTTTATTTTGCAGGAAAACAGTCCCTAAGCTTGTCATGCTTCTTGCGCGTCGTCAAGTTCCAGTTATCCTCATTATCGCTGAAGCTTTTCAAATAAGCAAATACAGTTCTTTGGGCCAAAACAGCGTTGATTGACACAGAACGCTGATGCAAGCCTCGAACCGCGGCAAAAGGTTGGTTAGCGGCGGCAGCGAAAGTGTTGAGTTGGCATTTTCATAATCGCACGGGTACACTTTCGTGGCACCAACAATGGAAGCTATGATCTCAGCATTGATGCAGTCAGAAAGAGCTACATCATTATCCCCATTGATAAAATTTCTCACTCTCCAAGATAGTGCCCAGAAACGGTAAGTCGCAGATGTCACTGAGGCACCGAACGCCGTTCTAAGCGGTCATGGCGCACCCAAAGTCGTCGCCTGGCCCGCAAGGCAAGTTAAGGATGGTGCTTACGGGACGTCGCTTCCAGCGTCAGTCATCATTCTTATCGCAACGTATGGGTGATTGTTTAGTTTAACTGCCGAATGAAAATTTATCACGAACAAGGCGACAAGTACACAAGTCCACAAGATGCGAAAGAAAATGCCGAGATCCCACTATCGACATGTTAGCGATATTGACGTCACTTGTGGCTTTGTAAGCGGCATCCGCTGCTTTCAGCTGGTTCGATACGGAAAGCTGAAAAAAGCACAGCCTTTGAAACATGCTTTAAAACCGAAAACACTAAAAATAAGTCACAAGGTGCATCTCAAAGGCCATGCTTTTCAGACTCGCACGCCATTGAGGGCTAACAAACAAGAAAGTGTAAACATTGCAACGAGATCACCGTGTCACTTCGCATTCTCATTTGGTGTCCTCTGCAATCGGTCTTTTTAACATGAAAGTGTTTTCTGCAGCGGTCCACCACGGCTTCGCTGACGTACTTTCATCATGGAAGTGACGTTGAGAAGTATTACAAAGAGAATGCAAAGAAAAACAATCACAGGATATCCACGGAGTGAGTGATGATGAGGGGGGCGAAGCATTCGTCTGTCCATCTAGTGAACACTCCAAGTACCGCCATCTCACATCTTTTCATCATATATTCATCATACACAAGTATCGCCATCCAGCAGACATTCGAAGGACTAAACAATATGTGGCTACTATGATGACACAGGAAGTACGACCCACGGTGTAAGAAGCTTCGTCCCTAAAAAATCACAGCATATCCATAGAGTGAATCACAATATGTGGGGTGAAGCGTCTGTTTGTCTGTGTGTCTGAGTCAGTGTTTTTGTCTGTCCATGTGTCTATCCATATGTCTGTTCATGTGTCTGTCGGTTTGTCCGTCTTGCCGGTTAGGCCTGACGTAGGAAAAGGTTAGACGAAGAGACGCTTCGCCCCTAAAAAAAATCAGAATGCAAGAATCTGTTGCACAGAATTGTACCAGCAACCTCTCTATTCTCAGTGTGCGGCGCTAACCACTTGCCACAAAGCGTACGTTGTCTGGTACGCTAATGGCAAGCTATTCAATACATTATTTCGCTGTTCATAAACCATTTGGCTGTTTTCAGAGCATCGAAACTTCAGTGCATATTTGTTAATAGGTGCGAGATTGTGTGACAGGCTCACGTTGGGGCGCTCTAAGGTCGTCATCTCCACGGAGCGTGGTCTCTACTGCGCGCGTGCTTATCAGACTCTCAATTCGGGAAAGAACTAACATCACTTCGGACTTTTTCACGGCCACATTTACGAAAGAAGTGTGCTGCTGACACACGGCGCAGGAAAAATCGGGACAGCTGGTCACGCTTATCCTTTGTATCTTGTGCGCCCGTTTCTCACGTGTTCATTTCGGTTTGAACTGCGCCTTTTATGTGTCAAGCTGTGACAGTTGTTAGTTGGCGCTTGTCCTGTGTGTGCTGATTTGGTGTGTGCTTTCTGCTTAAGGTGTGCGCTGCAGGTGTCGAGCTGCTTGTCAATCCTAATCTGTCGTTGGAACTTGTTTCTGTTGCTGAAATAATCCACAATAAGTGCTCAACTACATCTGTAAAGACACTATTTACTTTCGTGTTATACCAATTCCTATATGGGGGATCAGCCACGTTTTTAAGTATACTATGCCCGCGAGATGAGAGGTCGCGCATCAGACATACCTGTGCACTCAGGGTGCACTCACAAGCGCCGCGCAACAAACCAGATCAGTGCGGTAGAATGACACCGCCTTTTCGTCCCCTGCGCGCAAAAAGTAATCAGAACTTCTTAGATCGCGGCTGAAAATTGATCAATATTTCCTAGTAAAAATGCGTTTTCTGAGCCTCAGCGCAGTGTTCGATATAGCAGATGCCTTGCAGTGCGGTAGTTGATATTCCAATGCAGCGGTCTCATAATTTCGTGTGGGAAATTCAAGTGGATTTTTTAACTGTTCAAAATAGCGAATAATTTGATACATCTGTGTTTGATATATTCGTGATCGACTGTAATAGACACAATGTTGGATTGCAGACGATTAGGCTAGGGAAAGTCAAGTATTTGGGCATCTGCCTCTAGTGTGGGAGGTACTGGGTTTGACACCCAGTGCTGACCAGAGACTTACTGGTTTTGTGCAGTACTACGATGGTACTGAGCTTTAGGCACTTTTTCTGACCTAATTGTCTACTTGGTTTATGTATCTATGTATGAGCAAAACAAGAAGTTGAATAGCAGACTTTGCCACTTTTTTCATCTCTTTTTTTTTCTTTCTTTCTCCGTGCTGTCTTATGTGGTGCGTACTTCATGCAGCCTCCATACGGACTTTGTTTGCTATCGGGGTCTGCTGACGCGACTTGCGTGCACAGCATATGAGGCACGTGAGGACTGGTTGCTGGCTGCCTGCCGTTTTCGTGGCAGCATTTACCTGTGCGCCTTCGAGACGGATGCGGAGCGGAGGCGGCGTCTCGAGGATGCAGCCGACCCTCGTCGTGACCGTATGTCTTTCTGGGGCTACAAGTTTGAACAGTACATGGTCAGTGGTGAGTGCTCTCAGAAATCAGACAACACGCTGAGCTTCTTGTTCATGTCAGTTTCCTCATCCGCAGGACCCCGTTGTATTTTGCATAAAGTGACCATATTCTGCAGACCCCGAAGTGAAACGGGAGGAGGGGGTTTATAGAATGATGTAAAAAGGAACATGTCACATAGCTCAAAAAGAAAAGTTTACATTTTAATACCCCTGTTACTCGGCACCTGTAATGTTATCTACTGCGAATGATATGAAGCGTTAATGTCATTTTTATTGCTGCGTAGTGAATGACATTCACCCGTTGAATGTGTTCACCAAACTCATGGAAGCGCGACATGTGTACTCTGGTCAACAGGGGCTTGACAAGAGATTACAAAATCGACACCTTCAAGCAAGTGTGAATGATGCTGAGATGTTTATTAAAGGTTGCTGTTTACTTTTTGGTAACTTTTTATCGTGCATGGGAAGGTTGAAGCGACATGTGCAGCTATATTTTTTTTCCAGTCTATGACTTGGGTCTTTAGCACCTCTTGTCAGCCATGTTTACTCATGCCCATTGTTGTTTCGGTGCAGCGTCGCCGCATTAGACTAGGTAGTCACAGAATACGCACGCACATGTTAGGCACCAGTTCACAGAGTGTTTGCAAAGTAATTTTTAATCTCTGACAATGTCGAAGCCAAAAAAGCAGCTAACGTAAACAAATTGTCATGTAGGCAAGGCCTCAAATATCTCGCCTGCGATCGTTTTTAATAGCAAGCTTGAGGTGCTTCAATCGGTTCTGGTGCTTTATTCACAGCAGCTCGAGAGAAATTAACGTTCATTTGCACAAATCGGTATTCCATTGCAGCCGCAAAGTCATGAACGCTGTCACAGTTCCAAATATTGTCGACTGCAAGTTGTGAGTGGCTTTAAGCTAGTCTTGCTTTGGATATGTATGAGGATTCTTTTTTTTTTTTCTACTAATGCTGTTTCTTCACGTGGCAGTATATTTCGAACCATCCAGACAATGGTATGTAAATTAAATGCGTGATTTATAACTTTTTGATATTATAGCCACCTGCCGATAAATGTTTACATCAATTGCGAATGTCATTTTACATAGCCATGTGGACACACAATGCAGTATCGCAATGACATTCGTTTTGAATGTTGTTCGCTGTGAATGACATCACTCGTGCCGTGTGACAGGGGTATAGTATTGTTACGAGGTTTGTACAGTGATCCCACACTTGTGCCAACGGTGCCAAAATGCACCAAATCAGATTTACTACGCCATCCTGATAATATCCATGAAAATTGGGCCAAACTGTGCCACATTCGGGTTTTTAAGCGTCTGTCACCGGCAATAGACAAACCCTCGCATCAAAAGATGTGCATCTTGTTCTCGGGGCCACGATAGTCACAATCACGTGCCTAGAATCCGCTGAATTAACGCGTGCATCTTAAGTAATCCACGATGCGATGTTTGATGCCGACGCAACTTCTGTTGTGCAAGTCTGCCTAACGGTGAAATACACTTTTCGCAGAGGCTCGTGACGTCTAGTCCAATCAGTGCGCGAAACTGTGGCAGTGATTCATCAGTGGACTTCTTGATATCGTGATCTGATTTCCCGCGTTTCGTGTCCACCGAAGAACACATGCTTGGGGTGGAGATGGGTTGACACTTTTTGTTTAATTTACTTTATTCATAGATCTTTGTTCAAAAGTTCATTTTCGTAATTCGTTCCACCAGCACATCTGCGTTTTATTCGCTGTTGCGGTAAAAGCTCCTAAAACACCCTGCCATTTCGAACTCAAGATTGCTAGGGCCTGTATTCAAAATTTTTGCATGCTTTTTTACTGTCATCTCATTATTAAAAGCATGCTTCCTGGTAGGAGCAGCCGGAATTCAGTTCTAACATGCGCAGCTTTCACTAAGGTGGCTATCGCTGGTGACACGGGGGTCTGAAGGTCCAGGTCAATAGCTGACGGTTAAAAAAATTAAACATCACGTCATCGCATTTATTGCTTCGTGTTTGGGGGGAGGGTGTAAAAAGGGGAGGGGGCGGAAGTTGCGTCGCTTGAAGGGCACATTCGCGAGCGCATCATCTCGAGGCCTAATGAGACATGTTCGTAAACCATCTGTGCTACTGTAACCTCTGCTTTGCGTTTAGGTAACTGACAATGCAAAAACTACTTCGGCCATTGGAGTGATCATTGTCCCTTTAGCCAGCGTTCATCTGAGCTATGCGACGTCATGTCTAAAAGATACTATTTGTTGGTTTCACTTAGGCTCTTAGCAATGAATGCGATACCAACAGTCCGTTCGCATTGAGAGCCAAGATAGAAGGTTATTACAGCCGTCTTTAATGGCAGCTGAATTATTGCGAGTGTTAGTGATCACACCCAAAGTTCATCTTATTCTTCGGTGGGGAGAATCATGTGCCTTTGGCTTTCATTAGAACGATTGCATTAGTTGCTGGGCCCAACACAAAGGTCATTTCGCTGGCTGCACGGGCCCTGTTTCCGAAAAGTACGCGCTTTTCCTACACATCGAAGTATAACAAACTTGTTAGTTCGCACCCATCTGTACTTGTGACTACGTTTCGTGTGTCGTTTTTGTTTAAACCGGGCGTTAAGCATTGAGTGGTAAACGTGTTAGTTCGCTCTCGTCCTATATGCTGTTTTCGTGCATCATTTGTGCGTGAGCAGCGCACTGCACGTTTCGATCTGCTTTCCGTTCTCCGCATTACATTCCAATTTGTTGCTATTGCATTCATTGCTTCGCCCTTGTGGCAAAAACTGTGACTTTTTTATCTCTGCTTTAGCTACATTCGTCACCCCTGCTCGCGCGCTTTTGCCCGCTTGTAAAACAGACGATGCGGGGGGGGGGGGGGATGTAATCGATTGGGATATTACACAAAACATGACGGCGACGGCCAGTGGCATATCCAGATGGGGGGGAGCACATCGGGAACGTGCCCCCCTTCCCTCGAAATATTTTTTTGCCATGGCATATACAGCTCAATGTTATCATTTGCGTGCCCCCCTACCCTCAGATCAAAGTGCACTCCCCCCCCCCTACCTGAAAAAAAATAATACAAAATTTTTACTTATGCCCCTGGCGATAGCGAAAACTGGTCGAGATTGTCCTTGTAATTGCTATCGCAATAACGACAAAATGGCTCTCGCCTTCGAGTCGTCTTAGGCGTATGCATAAGGTGCCCTGTGAAGTTTTTTTTTCTTCAGAACCCTACAGGGGGATTTTGAAGTATAGACAGATTGCCCTAGCCACATTACACACTGCGAAGGGAAAACGAAGTTTGTTGATTTGTGTAGTTCCAGTGCAAAGAGATGAGTACCGGAGGAGGTTTCCTTTATGGGACTAGCTAAATGACATCATGTTAAGCCCAGCAGTATAATCGGTTGTGAAGAAAAAGAAGCTTTCTATATCCTTGGAGTCGTCTAAGGGAAATGCAGTTGCGACTGGGTGTCTCTAGTGTTGTACGTCACAGAGTTTGTCTACCATATATATTCATAACCACATAGGTGTATAAAATGTTATTTCATGAAGTACAATTTTATTGAACCAGTATTCTGTTTATTTGCTAGGAGAATAATCACTGAACAAGTTTTTTTCAGATTAGCCAGCATAATGATGCCATTATTTTTGCATCATCAACTAAAATAGGGAGAGCTCCTAAGATGACTGGCTTAATGAATTTGAAATGAATAGAAATATTTCTTTCTCTTCACAGGAGACAAGAGCCCTGAAATAATTGTTCATGCTGATGAATATAAATGCGACTTGCTTGTCTTCCAGGATGTGAAGTTAGCTGCTCCAGATTGCTCCAAAATGGAAAATTTTGCTGCTCTAAAGGGCTCCAAAATGGAAAATTTTGCTGCTCTAAAGGGCTCTAAAATTGAAAATTTTGTGGCTCCAAAGTTCTCCAAAATGAAAGTTTTGCTGCTCCAATGTGCTCCAAAACAAATATTTGATGCTCCAAAGTGCTCCAAAAGGAAAATTTCGCTGCTTTAAAAATTGCTCCATATCAGAAAACCTCGGTGGCATCACTGTTTGTAAGAAATGTTCATTTACCCCTGCAGGGGCATTTGCGCAAGTAGCTGTTTGGTGTGTAGCCACACCATGGACCCGTGCTAACGGGGGGGGGGGGGTTCTACTCTCTCCCACGCCTAGCCATGCGTGGCTTTGCCGTGTCCGCGGAAAAGGGGATCCTGGGGGTTGGCCCACGCCGGGGACCTTTAAGGAAGAGGCAACACACCCCTTTGGCCCCGGCTTCACGTGGACGGCATCCTTGGGCTGACCCACACGGGGGAAATCGGCAGTTGCCTTTTCCCATCTTTCTCTCCTTACATCATCGTCTTTCTCACTTCTTTTTATATTTTCTATCTAGTTCTCCCTTTTGGTTACTTTCAATTTTTCTGGCGGCAAGGGTTAACCCTATGCAAATCCCCTACCTTGGTCTACGCGCATTGCGTTATGGCAGTGTCATACACCTGACGTCTGCAAGCTTTCAGCACCCGCAAACTTGCAGCGTCCCCTTGATGGGCTCCATAGTGGGTGGCGGCCAACACTGCTGAAAAAAAATAAGTCCAGCATGCATAGAGCATTTCTCCTACTTACCGATCGTACCGGCTTGAAGCGGGTACGCACCGATAACATAAACTTTTTGAGCAGGCCAATAAAAACATTCTCTCACTTTCATGTCATTCACTGTGAAAAACTGCAAAGCAAGCCAGGGCTGTCTCTCCTTTCGTAGTTGCCAGGTAAATTACCGAAACTCTCGGGGCTGATATTAGGTAACCAAAAAGGCTAGCGGAGACCTCCTCCTCGAAGCGGGGGTGAAAAAGCAGTTTGAAAAGCTAGAGGGTCTCTCAACTTTCGGTGGCATACCGATCACTGTAACACCACACAGATCAATGAACACAACTCGAGGAGTGGTATCTGACGCAGACTTACTGGATTTGATGGAAACTGAACTCTTGGAGGGGTAGAAAAGCGGAAATGTGACCAATGTACAAAAGATTATCATTAAAAGAAACAACAAGAAAATACCAACAAAACACCGAATACTCACGTTTGCTTCCAGTCATCTGCCAGAAACTATTCAAACAGGGTACTTGAAGACCTCTCTCAGGCCATACATACCTAATCTGCGTCGTTGTTTCCAATGTCAGAGGTATGGCCACGGCTCTAAAAGATATTGTGGTCGCAAGACTTGTGTTCAATGTGGTGTCTTGGCCGCACGTCTGAGAACTGCAATGAACAGCCGCACTGTGTAAACTGTGACCGAAACCATGCTGCATGTTCACGTTCCTCTCTCTAATGGAACAAAGAAAAGGAGATAACACTGGAGGGGAAAGAAAACATTTTTTCTTTAAAGCGAGGAAAAGAGTCTCGTCATTCTATGGCCCAACATATGCTGATGCGGCGTGTCAGGGGGCGCCAGTGCACCAGCCCTCGCCACTCCTTCGGCCCGCGCATACCGAGCCGGCGGTTGTGCAATCTGCCCCCAAGGCGGCTGTAGTATAGACTACTCTGCCTACTTGCGAACAGAGACCGGAGACAACAGGGTCCTCAAGTCTCAAGGCCTCGGCTCACCAGGCAAGGCCCAGAATTCGAACCACGAGCTCGCACGTGCGGGCATCCAGTGCCTTCAAGGAGGCAATGGATATGACGGTACCTTTAGTACTGAAAGAGCGGTGGGGCTCCTTGAAGCACGCCAGGAGAATGAAAAGGCAGACCACGGGGCCCAGTGAAGGCCCAGTTATTTGAATGCAATCTTACGGCCTAAACAGCCACTGACTTTTTGTACACTTGGCACTGCTTTACTTTCATCACGAACACTCAAAATATACAGTGGAATGTCACGGGCCTTCTGAAGAACCTTGACAATGTCCAAGAACTTTTACACAAACACTAACCCAAAGTGCTGTGTGTACGAGAAATGCACTTAAAACTCAGACACACCAACTTTCTACACAACTACATCATTTTTCTGAACGACCGTGATGACGCCATGACATCATCCGGAGGTGTAGCCATTATAGGCAATCAAGGGATCACATGCACACACAACTCTAAACATCCCTTGAGGCAGTGGCTGTTCAAACTATCCTTTTCGACAAACTGATCACAATTTTCATTATATACATTGCTACAAACTATCAGCTACTAAAACATGATTTCCAATTTTCAATTGATGAACTTCCTGAACCTTACCTTCTCCTTGGAGACTTGAATGCACATAGCCGGCTATGGGGTGACTCTCACTGCGACGTGTGAGGTCAACTGATTGAACAGTTCCTTCTCTCGTCCAGCGCGTGTCTTTGAATCAAAAAGAACCAACCTATTATAATCTCCCTAACAATACCTGTTTCTCCGTAGACCTAAACACAGTATCTCCATCACTTGTGTCTCTACTCCAGTGGAAAGTCCTCAGTAATCCCTACGCTTCGTAGGGATTACTGAGGACTCGTCTACACATGAGGCAAAGTCTGGAACATGGTTAGCAGGTTAACAGGAAAACAACCACGTTAACTCTCACTAGTAAACACACAAGGTGACAACTTGGAAGACCAGCCGAGCTTCCTAGGCGCCTACTTAGAACAGGTATCGAGCTCGTCCCACTATTCTGAAGCCTTCCAATGATATAAAACAAAAACAGAAAAGCAGAAACTAGAGCGTAAATCCACAAAACAGGAGGCATACAATGAACCCTTTCATTTAGTTGAGCTGCAGGCATTGCTAAGTTGCTGCAACAAATCCGCTCCAGGCTCTGATTGAGTCATATATGAAATGCTAAAACATCTGCCCTCTGTAACTCGAAATGCCCTCCTTTTTCTGTATAGTGCTATTTGGTGTGCTGGTGAGATCCTCACTGCCTGGAAAGGAGCCATTATTCTTTTGATTCTAAAACAGGGCAACGACCCATCCTTAGTCTTCTGCAATTACAGTCCTATTACTCTTACCAGTCGTTTGTGCAAGGTCTTCGAAAATATTATAAATAGAAGACTGATACACTTCCTTGAAACAAACAGTCTACTTGATCCACGCTAGTGCGGGTTTAAAGAAGGAAAATCCACCACGGTCCACCTTATCTGTATCGAGGCATAAATCTGAGGAGGCTTTCGTTCATAACCATGTTTTTTTCTGTGTTTCTCGACATGGTCGGAGCCCTGCAATAGGGGCCCGACCATTTAGAATGCTCCGCGTTATGCGCAAATAAAGTTTTCTCTCTCTTTCTCTCTCCTTGACATGGAGAAAGCCTACAACACTACGTGGCGCTTCAGCATACTCAGAGACCTGTCACATTTAGGTGTGCGCAGCAGAATGTTCTCTATCATTGAAAGTTTTCTGTTTAGTCAGACATTTCGTATTAGAGTGGGCACTGTTCTGTCACGAGCGTTTGTGCAGGAGACAGGAGTGCCCCAAGGAGTTGTATTGAGTTCTACACTTTTTATAATCAAGATGAACTCCTTATGCATGTCCATTCCATGAAATATATTTTATCGCATATACGTCGATGACATACAGGTTGGCTTTAAATCATGCAATCTTTCAATGTGTGAATGGCAGGTTCAGTTGGGTTTAAAAAAGGTTTCGAAATGGGCCAATGAAATTGTGTTTAAACTCAACTCGGAAAAGAGTACTTGTTTCTTTTACTCGAGATTGAGAGGCTTTCATCCTGATCCGGATGCTCACCTGCATGGTCAACGTCTGTCTGTTGAAAGTGAGCATAAGTTCGTAGGCCTAATGTTAGACAGCAAACTAACATTCACAGCACATATTAAGCTCCTAAGAAACAAGTGCCTGAAAACCATGAATATTTTGAAAATATTGTCACGCACTCCATGGGGTAGCGACAAGAAGTGTCTCATTAATCTACACAAAAGCCTGAGATGTAGGCCGCTTCATTACAGAGCAATAATATAGTAGTCTTCAACAGCAACTGCCCTGAACATGCTCGACTCTGTTTACCATCTTAGAATTCGTCCTTCTTCAGGTGCTTTTCTAACTAGCCCTGTAGAAAGCCTGTATGTTGAATCGAACGAGTGGTCACTACATCTCCAGAGATCCTACCTATCTTTTCTATACTTTTTAAAATGAAACCAACACCCTGTGCACCCCACTATCAATCACTTGTCCAGTTCTGTTCTATTTGGAAACTTCCCTGCCATGAGACAGCCCTACGCACTTCATGTGAGCAGTCTAGTCGAAAAAATAGGTTTGCCATGTTTTGAACACCGTTTGGCTGCTCCCGGTGTATATGCCCAGCGATGGCTGTGGCAGCTCATAGATTCTGATATGTCCTTCGTTGAAGGTACTAAAATCGCGCCTATTGCACATATTTATATACACTTTCTTGAAGTGCATCATATATATTCATGTCCGGAATTTTTTACCGATGCCTCAAAGACTCGTGCTTCTGTGTTCTACACAGCAGTTGGTCCATCTTTTTCCGATGTAGGTGTGTTGCACCCCAATACGAGCATCTTCATTGCAGAGGCATATGCGATATTTTCGGCCATCAAACATATCAAAGAAGTGAAACTGCCAAAAGCTGTAATATATACTGACTCTCTAAGCATGGTAACAGCCCTGAAATCCCTTAAAAAACACAAGAACCCTATCCTTGTCTCTGTTTACTCACTTCTATGCATGATCTATGCACAACAGCAGTCTGTCATACTCTGTTGGGTGCCAGGAGATCACGAGATTTAAAGGCCCACTCACCAGGTTAGACAATTTTGAGCTGATAAGCGCAATGCGTAGATAGAGCGTACACGATAACGTCTTCCAACATTTGCAATACTACATGCCGCGGAAATGAGTCAAATTTCAAGATGAATGCTGCTCCCACTGCCTTTCGCTGGCGCGCGCCTAGAGAATGAGGGCATGACGTGCACGTATGAATGGCCCTACGTACACAGCAATGCAGTGACGTTGGTCCTCTCCGTATACGACTGTGCTCTGACGTTGCCAACAGTGGCAGTGACATGGTGAAAATTATTTAACTCAACATGCGCAGTTTATGTATTTGTTGCTTGAAGGGATGAATAAATCTCTAGATAAATAATGAGATGCAATAAGGGAATGTGAGCGTTCTTTTTTTCCCCGTGAATTGCAACGAGATACGGGGCTAATGTGCCAGCGTTTCGCATGCGTTCATGTCCCCGCGGTCAGCACATCAAGCAGACGACAGCCGTGGAATGCTCCTACGTGTTCGCGCACTCATTGCGCTCATATATTTTACTGTGTCTAAGCCAGGATTTTTATTTACTTATTTATCTATTTGTTTGTTTATTTATTTAAGAATACTGCAGGCCTTGAAAAGGCCTAGGCAGGAGGGGAAAGATACAAACAAACAGTAAAAAGTGTGCAGGTATCAATGATAATATACTGACAACAAAATGAATCTACCAACAAAGAAACAAGCACTGAAATATGTGAAACAATGAAAAAGAATATACAGAATGAAAGTATCATGAATACATATCTACCTAATCAATAAGGCTATCTGTGCAAGACTAGGTTTAAGATGTAATGGATGCGATAGAGTCGGTGTTGCTGAGTGCACTAAGAGGTACACTGTTCCAGTCTACTACTGTTCTAGGGAAAAAGGAATACTTGAATATGTTGGTTTTGGCATTGTAAGGCGTTAATGTGGCAGAGTGGCGATGTCTTGTTTGGCGAGCAATGAGAGGCTTAATATAAGGTTCAGGAGAAAGAGACAACTTATTTTTATCCAGCAGGAACAGAAATTTAAGCCTGTGAATTTTTCTTCTTATTTGTAAGGACTGAATGTTGTGTTGGGCCATTAAGATACTAGGAGAGTCACCGGTACAATATTTTGAAAAGATAAATCTTACTGCTTTACGTTGGATCCTTTCTAGTGCATCGATATTAGCTTTAGTGTAAGGACCCCACACGATAGCTGCTGATAGTGTGCGATTCCACACGATGGACAAGGGAAGTATAGGCAGTTAGACGGGTCTCGGCAAGAGCGTGTTTTAATTTGTGTCTGAGGAAGCAGAGTTTTTTGAAAGCCGAGTTGCAAAAATAAGAGATATAAGAACTCCAACTGAGATAATTACTTATTATAACACCTAAGTACTTATATTCACTGAGATCTTTAAGTGGCATGGATGCAAGATTATAAGTGAATGGAAATTTATAAACTTTTTTGGTGATTTTCATAAATACTGTTTTATCAATATTAAGCTGCATATCCCAGCACTTGCAACATGTTAAAATATTTTGAAAGCTGGAGTTTAAGGTGACTTGATCTTGATGGCAGGTGATTTGGTTAAAGAGTAAGCAGTCATATGCGAATAACTTTATCTGAACAGGTTCAGAAATACAGTCAATGATGTCGTTAATATATATATGTTAAATAATAAAGGTCCAAGAACACTTCCTTAGGGAACTTCAGAATTTACCGGAAGGTTACTCGAAGAGCAGTTATCGATTGCAACTATTTCCAAATCATCTCGCAGAAACAGGCAGTAGATCTCGTGTGCACGAGGGTTGGGCTTGTTCAGGCACGTCATGTGCACGTGACCTGAACGACCTGCGTAGCAACACTGCCTGCAATGGAAGGGAAAATGCATATATGGTGAACCTTTCAGAGAACCAGCGTAGTTGCTTAGACGGACAACAATGAGACAGCACCTGCTCTGCCAATTGTATGGTTACCATTGCACAACAGAGGGGTGGAGTACACCACTCCACTCGCACAGTCAGGGAAACGCTTAGAGTGCTTCATAGACCAACTTTCAGCATTGACAGTGGCCTGCCCTTTATTCACTCTTTTGTCAACTCTCACCCACGGGCTTTCTAGCTTTTTGCCAGCACGAAAAACAAATGTGTCATCATGACTGGCAACCTTCTTCAAACTATGAGAGACTGAGTGCAGACATGCGGTAAAGATGAACTTTTTTTGCCTATCCGAGGACCAAGTAGCAGCATGGAGGTCGCCTCTTTTTGTTCCCTTTTCAAATGATGAAACAATCGCTGTGAAGTGGAGGCAAGGATCAGGCATAGGAAACCAGCTTCTTCCAATCTGTCAACATGCCATAAAAAGCTCATAGGACTTCTTTAAAGCTGCATTTGTCTTTAAGACAAGACGGTGGATTCTTTACAAGTTTCGAATGAGAAGAACGATAAGTGTGGTTTTACGAAAGGGGGGGGGAATAAGACCAGCAAGCATGATTACTCTAGAAGTGTAATGAAAAATCTAAGAAGTGCAAGACATCATCTCTTGGGACTTCAAAAGTAGAGCACAGACGTTTTTTCCCTTTGCTCAAACGTACTCCAGACCCAGATCATAGACCCTGTAATATTGATGCCATCGACAGACACCGACGTAAACTGGTCTGCGCAAGAAAAGATAAGGAGACAGAAAGAATCGAATTGGGACAAGCGCAAACTTTGAACTGAATTTTATTATTCCTCACCCATCAAATATATACTCACGAAAGTAAATAGTCACGTGGACACATGGTCAAAACCAAACAGCTTACAAGAAGCCGCGCAGAAAATTGCACCCACTATCAAATGACGATATTTATGTGTCGCTAACACAAGCATAGCCTCTTGCACAGATATTAAGGGCTTCCATCAGTTCACAGGCTGTAATATCACCGCTCCTACCTGAAACTTTAATCCCTTTGAAAATCGGTGAGTACGTACAAGCTTAGCAATGCACGAGCAAATGCGCGTTCCCGTTATTTCTTAGTGAAAGCTCACGTTCCCTAGCACGGTTATTCACGCTACGCCCTATATGGCCTATGTAAAATTTCCCAGAAGACAGCAGTATTTCATAGACAACGCCAGTCGGCACATTTGACATACGCAAAAGCATGCTCATTTCTGCAACCGCTGAATTTCGTCTCGCCAGAGGAGATTCTGGGACAAAGCCCAGCCAGCTTACGCAGGGCGGAGAACATCATCGGCAAATCGTGCCTGCTTGCTATTTTTTTTTAAGTTTGTGAAGGTTGAGGGAAATGTGATGCATCCCTGTCCCATCTTTTATGTGTCCTTGTCTTTCTTTGTGCACACCAGTTTACTTTGAAATATGAACCAACTCGCTCAGCTGCAAGTTTGACTGAAAAACACCAGGTAGTCGCCGACATATCTAAAAACATGTCTGTAACAATGTTGGCTCAAATGCAGCGCCCCCACACGGCGCTGATAGTTGTGTTGAGCTGTGCAAGCCTGGCACAGCAAATAGGGTGGCCATTTTGGAAACAATAAAACACAGTTCGTTCTGGGCAAAGGGCTCAACATGTTCTCGTGTTCTTCGCACTCCTGATGGCCGGCCTACTGTTCACGGTAGTCACTACCGCCTGGCCATCCGTTAATCTACACTTGTAACAACTGGCGACGAAGATTGGATGTTCCCCTCCATCAGCATCTTTGTGCACCAGAACTGCACCTATACCATAAGGCGATGCCTCACAGCTGAGGCAAACAGGCCTGGCAGGGTTGAAATGCGCAAAAACTGGAGCTGATGTCACTAAGTGCTTGCAGGCTTTGAATGCATCTTGTTCATGTCTCCACTCCCACTTCTTCCCTTTACAAGGAAGCAAGTGCAGGGGATGAAGGAGTGACGATAGATTGGGTAAGAAGCGCCTGTAGAAGTTTACAAGTCCCAAGAAACTCTGAAGTTCCCTGACATCCTGAGGCACAGGAGCATGTAGAATGGCTGCTACTTTGTCAACACTCGGGGAAAGGCCTTCCTTGCTGATGATGTGCCCGAGATACTCAACTTGTGGCACAAAGAATTGGCATTTTTCAAGTTTCAGCTTGAGGCCAGATTTCTGAAGCTTGCTAAGCACAGCATGAAGGTTGCAAAGGAGCTCAGCATAATTTGCGTCAGTCACAAGAGTGACATCAAAATAGACTGCTACATGTGGCAGTACTCTGAACAAGCTCTCCATCTCGCGCTGAAATATGGCAGGAGCAGATGAGACTCCAAAAGGCAACAGGGTGTACTGAAATAAGCCATATGCGACGAAATGGTGACGTACTTCCTAGAGGCCTTGTCAAGGACAACTTGCTGGTACGCATCTCGCAAATCCAATTTTGTGAATTTCTCACCTCCAGCATGCACAGTCCACAGGTCCTCGATCCTTGGAATCGGGTACTGCTCCACTGTTGCCGCTGGATTTATGGTGACACCAAAGTCTCCATAGATTCTGATGCGTCCATCCCTTTTGGTCACAGGAACAATAGGTGCATCCCACTTTGCTGTCTTGACTGGAACAAGAATGGAATGTTTTCTTAATCTATGGATTTCTTGAGTTACTCCATCTGTCAAGGCATATGGCAGTGGACGTGGCTTGAAGAACCGAGGCGGCGCATCTGAAGGAACATGTAGAGAAGCTTTAGCACCCTTGCATGTACCCAAACCTTCTTCAAACACTTCGGCGTAGTCTTGGACTAGGTGTTTGACGTCGGAAAGTGCGTGGATGTACACTTCAACTTCGGAGACGCCGATGCCCAGCTCACGCATCCAGTTGAATTCGAGAAGAGTGGGCGATCCGTCTCCAGTCAGAAAAATAGGTAGGTCAGCCTCCTTTCCATGAAACTTCACACTGACGTCAGCCTTGCCCTGAACCTTTTTTAGTTCCCCGGAATAGCTTCGCAGAAGCACGTCCGACGGCTGCACAGGAACCGAAGGCAAAAGCTAAAGAAGACGCGACTTGGCCATTAGAGACACTTGCCCCTGTGTCCACTTCCATGCGGAGCGGCTTGCCGCAAACGTCAACACTGACAGTAAAAGGCGGAGACGGCGCGTCAAAACTTCGCAAGATGAAGTGGTAGCGGCGTCCTGCTTGTGTATAGTATTAACACGATGACAGTTACTCGACGACGGTGAACTGCAAGACAAGAACGAACCTGCCTTGGTAGGGCTGTTGCTTTGGGCTTGGCTGTCCCTTCGTCTCGAATTGCACACCTTTGCCAAATGACCTCGTTTGTGGCAGTATTTGCAGATTGTCTTCACATGCTTGCATTTTGATGCAAGATGTCCGTCCCCACAGCGGTAGTAGGTGATGCCCCAGAACCTGACGAGACACAGTGAGTCGAGAAAGCGCTGCTTGTGTTCGCTTGCGCTAGCTCACCTGTGTAACATTTTGCTGCTTCCATTGCCAGAGCGGTCTGCATGGCGTCGTCAAAAGTGAGGTCTGGCTTTCCCAGAAGTCTTGTTTGGACATCCACGTTGTTTATCCTACACACGACGCGGTCGCAGAGCATGTTTTCGAGTTCAGCCCTGAAGTTGCAGTGCTCGGACAGGTTTTTTAGTGCTGCGATAAAATTGCTGACTGATTACCCTTCCGCATGAACGCGCTAGTTGAAATGAAAATGCTGCATGACGGCAGAGAGCTTCGGACAATAATGGCTTCCAAGAACTTGAAGAATATCGTCCAGCGTCTTATCACTGGGCTTGGCGGGCTTGACCAAATCGCGAAGCAAAGCATACATTTTCTGCCCGCAGCAGCTGATGAGCACGGCAGTACGCTTGTCTGGGGCGACATCATACGCCAGAAAAAATGCTTGGAGCCGCTCCACGTAACAGGGCCAGTCGTCTCCTTCCCCCTTGAACAGCTCGACGTTGCCGAAATTTGGCATTGTGAACAGATGGCTGAGCGATGCGGGAACGAAGGCTTACATGAAATTTCCCTTCATCCTCGTCGTCAGTTATTACAAGTGTAGATTAACGGATAGTTGGTAGCAGAGTCCTTCAATGCTTTTCTGGTCACGAAACTTCTCAATCACGCTATGGGAGAGCTTCATATGGGGACCAAAGCTCCCGGGCGGTGGCGCTACGGGTCTTGTGAAGGCGGCTTAGGCGGCGGCCGCCGCATTTGCAGTGCATTGAAGCGTGAGCTTGCTCGTGTTGTTTTTTGTGTGCTGGAGCTTTGTACACTCATCACGAAGGGCAAAGTATGTGAACTACCATGCCTCTGACGTGCTGCGTACCTGGTTGCCGCTCTGGCTATCGGAGTACGACGGAAAAGCTTCGTTGTTCTGCCTCTCCAGCAACCGCGAACAACGCGACAGGTGGAAGCGAGCCATTCCACGACAGGAGACGGACGCTTTCAGCTTCGAGACGAAGGCCGTTCGTGTGTGCGAGAAACATTTCGACCCCACGGACATTATTCGAGCCGATGAGTTCAACATAAGTGGACAATCTGATATTTGAAAGCCTAGTGAATAGCAGTTCTGTTTGTCATGCAATATCTAGAGGCCAACTGTTGTGTTTTGTGTTAGCAAGTAACACAGATTTGTATGATATTGTTTATTTTCTTGCATCCGCTATGCTATTGCCATAAACTTGTGTGAATAAACACTTGTATCACACAGCCGCAGCACGCTTTCTAGTCCTTTGCATGCGCTTGGCAGCTGCCTGCGATGATCAGCCAGCGGTCAGACAGCTTCCTGTCATTTGTAAGGCGGAGCGAAAAATTCACGGCAGCCACATTTGGGTGATCCAATCAGATATTTTGAATTTGGAAAGCTTCGCCTGGCTATCTTTGCCTGCATGTTTTTTTTTTAACCCTCCCGCCGCGTTTGCCCAGGGGCTAAGGCGTTGTGCTGATAAGCCCAAGGACGCGGATTCCTGGCTGCTTTTCTGATGTAGACGAAAATAGAAAACGCTTGTGAGTTCGAGATTTTGGCGCGAGTCAAAAGATACTTGAATGGTTAAAATTCATCCAAAGCGCTACACTGCGGCGCGCGTCCCCTTGTCTGTGTAGCGACGGCTCGCTAAATTTCATAATGAATCAATCAATCAATCTTTTTTTAACTTTCCGTTTGGGTGGGACGGGTGTGACAGCGGGCGAATTTTTATCTGTTGACACCCTATGCCTATGAAAACAAAAGTCGCTCAATTCGCTTCTGCCCAGGCCCCTCCGTGCGCTCATTATGCTGCTTCCGTATCGTGAGCGTTTTTTTTTTCCCTGCTGGCAACGCTAACTTTCCGAATTTAGATTATTTATTTACGTTATTAGGCAGTTTCAGCATATCGTTACCGTGTTTGCGTTACCGTTTACCGTGTTTGCGGGAATAGACTTCACAGCGCGAGAGTTACGCGAACGGTAACTTACCGGTACAGGCTTCACCTCCGATAACAAGGGTAATGCAAACACCGTAACGATATGTTAAAACTGCCTATCAGTGCGCTATCAATTAGCGCAAACACAGCGCTAACCCAACGGGCTGTACGTTTGCACACCTATTTGCTCAGCATAGCATGTCACCCAGGGCTAAATACAGATTTAATTCTGGGGCTAGTTAACTCAATTCATGCAGGCGGCTGCAAAGGCTAATCAAAAATTGAAAACGCGAGATGTCCGCCTTCTCCAAGCGAGAGCGTAGCGGTGCCTGCTGCAACAAACGAACGCTGCAACACATAGGCCTCAGTAATACCCGTGGACTTGCCTGAATTTCACAGCTAAGCTACACGGCAACAACTGACTCAAAAATATGCACACTTCGCTCGCGTTTTTACAGGTGGAAATGAAAGCAGGCGCGTTGCCGACGGAGAAACAGCCGGCCAGCAAGCATCGCGACCACTGGCGAAGCCTTCACGTTGACAGCGGCGATCCTAGCGGTAGCTTTTGTCCCTGAATGAAACTTCGGCCGGAGTTTCGTGACCAGAAAAGCATTGAAGGACTCTGGTGGTAGTGACTGCCGTGAACAGTAGGCCATCAGGCCCGCGAAGAACACGAGAACTTGTTGAGCCCTTTGCCCAGAACGAACTGTGTTTTATTTTTTCCAAAACGGCCACCCCGTTTGCTGTGCCAAGTTTGCACAGCTCAGCACAACTATCAGTGCCGCGTGGGGACGCTGCATTTGAGCCAACATTGTTACAATGTCATGCATTACACTCGAAATCTTAATCAAGGGGTCGATCCACTTTTCCGAGAAATATATTACTTAGCACTGGGACTACCCTTAACCCCATACAGATGCCCGACTTCTGTACGTACAGACTCTGCCCGAATGTGACAACCTTAGAACATAAGTAAAACAAACATCGCTATAAGAAGCGTAGCGCTACCCAGCTACCGATCCGTCGAAGACCACAAAGAATGAAGAGACTTCGGCGTCTTGATAAGCATGAAGCTAACATATATCACCCACAACCTGCTTGTGGCTTCAAGTAAAATTGAATACATAGTGATAAAAAACAATTCCTGGATCCTTGAGTAGGGGTATCTTCATCTTGAGCGTTGACAGCAGCCCAAGACTTGAGGCAGCTCTTGAAGACCCTAGTCTCCAGGACAGTACAGCTCGCCAGAGACTTCCCGCTCGTCATTGCTCGCGACTTTAACGCTCTTTATCACAGCTCGGGCTATCCATATGATACACACAAGGGAGAAGATCTCTGGAAAGTGGTGCTCAATTGGGACCTGATGCTTGTCACCGACCCGTGATACCTCACTAGATGAGCTACGTCTGCTAGCAGGGATGCTACTTTTGACCTAACCTTCGTCGGAGGAGTGGCGGAAGCGAAGTGGGTCAGCCTCAACATTATACCTGGGTACTGACCACTACATCCTGGCTACGACATTGCGGGTAGAGCAGAGAAAACTGCGCAAGTTTGTAGTCACTGACAAATTTCGCAAGATTAGGCGAGGTGATGTGGAAGACAAGGAGGAGCCTGATCTCGAATGCTGGATTGATTAGATTTCACGAGATATCAAGGCTGTCACCAAGGAAGTTACCACGGACTCTCGGTTGAGAAGATGAGTAGCAGACTAGCACATCTGATCGAGGCCAAGCAGTCCCTGTCGTCTAGATGTAAAGAACAGCGTCTCAACAGAAGCCTTCGCAAGAAGCTTGCTGAAGTCAACAACAAAACAAATAGAGGAGCATTGCAAGGACGATGTCTGTAATTTCATGGATGGTCAAATATGCCGAGCCAGGCCCTGGAACCTTCTCAAGCACGTGCTGAATGAGACAAATATGAAGTCAAATCAACGAAGTGCGTTGGGACGCATTTTTCACATAGCCAGACAGGAATCCTTGAACGACGAAGTTCTACGGGCGCTTGTAAGTAAGTACCTTCAGGTGGATTCTAGCCCTACGGATGATCGTCCCCTCATGAATTATGAGGGTTTTGAGAACCTAGATTCGGTCACGGAATTTAGAGATCAAGAAGTCATGCGGGCTCTACGCGACATAAATGACAGATCGGCAACCGGTCTAGGCAAGATCACTAACTAGGTCCTTGGGAACCTGGATGATAAATTGATAGAGCACCTCACTGAGCTGTAGGGGGTCCATCCCATACACGGGGGTCTATCCCATGCATGGCTGACGCAGAAGCCTAGCTAATGTTTCAGCCGCACACAGTAGTACCATGCACGATTAACGCCCCCTATCCGTAGCTACACAGGTTCGGGCGAATAAGGCAACAGGCTAGGTCAACGAAATGACTTTTCATTGCTAGGCGCTAGCAATAGTGCGCAAATGTCACGAGGAGATAGTACAGAATCAAGAGTAGGCGCTTACTCCTTGTCATTGGCTCGCAGGGGTTTGCGGGTTCGACCTCCTTCTTCCAAGGCCGGTGTCAGAGAGTGCGTGCGGCCATCCGCACACTAGTTTTGTCCACTGACTCGGTTTCTTTCTCCCTCACGAGCATAATACCTTTTCTCGCTGAGGGACGCAGGTCGCGGGATCAAATCCCGGCTGCGGCGGCTGCATTTCCGATGGAGGGAAAAATGTTGTAGGTCCGTGTGCTCAGATTTGGATGCACGTTAAAGAACCCAGGGGGTCGAAATTTCTGGAGCCCTATACTACGGCGTCTCTCATAATCATATGGTGGTTTTGGGACGTTAAACCCCTTATATCAATCATTTCTCCCTGAGAGAGGGGAAACGCCTTCTGTGCGCCGGGAAAGGGGGAATCGCGAGCGCCAGCGTTAGAGGTGTTCCCGCAACTAGGCTTCCACGCTGCCGTAAAAAGGGAAAGAGAGGCTGGGGGCGCATGCTCCCCCACATCCTTCCCCCCTTAAGAAGGCCCCCGAATGACAGAGGCAGCATGAGAATATTTTGTTATTCATCATCGAGGAAGGCTAGGATGATGGGTCCCAATCCGTGCCCTCCTGCAGTTGACCATCTGCCGTAGATGCAGCCGGTGCCCCCACTTGTCGCCGCTGCATCCAAAGTAGCCATCACCACTGCTGCTGTGCCGTTTGCGTCATGGCCAGTCATCACCATTACTGTCACCTCCTCCACGGTTACTTCCACTGCTGTCGCTTTCGCCGCCATTACTGCCGCCCTTGATCCGGTGCTGGTATCACTCTGGCCTGGGCTGCGCCCCATTGATCCCGCCACTCAGGTGCTGGTGCCGACTGTGTGTAGCCAGTTGGTGACAGGTTTAGGTCAGCACTCGTCCCAGGCTGCCCTCTCTAGCATGGTCTGGGCTACCGCATCGGGTCACAGCTCCACTGTTCTGGCAGGCTCGAGAGTTGTCTCCGGCGTGCCTCGCCATGGCCTCAAGGTAGCAGAGGCCATACGGCTGTCCGGACAACCATGGGTCGGCTAGGTAGGCTTGTGCTTATGATAGCGGCTTCGAGGCGGCTGGCTCTCCCGACGGGGCTGGCGGTTGGTCACCCTGGCATCTCTTGCGTACAGGCCCGGCGATGAGGGCGATGGGGTAGGTTGGAAGTAACGTTGCTCTGTTGAGTGCGGCAGCGATGAAGACATGGTTTATCTTGGGGGTGATCCCGTAAGAGAAGTGCTTTCCTCTCCGAGCTGTTCCAGCGGCACCTCTTTCCCTTTCGACTCTCCATCTGCTTGGTAAAAGTCGACACATAAAAAAGAACAGGTTAACAATCGCACATGTGTTGCGCGCGAGCCCTTGCACCTCCCGTCGAACATATCAAACGCGCCCTACCGTGGAGAGTTGTCTTCGCCTGTTACGCAGGAAGTAACACGGTTCCAGTTTTCTCACTCGGTGTCGAGTAATCTCACCCGCCCACCGCACGCGGCTTAGATGGGGACTGGTTGTAGTTCTCATGCTCCTCCCGTGCCACGTAGCGTTTCAAGTCACATACATGCACGGGAGCGCCGCTCGGTTTGCCTTTCATGTTCGCGAGCCGATAAACGAGCGAGCAAACTTTCTCTCGCACTCGGTACGGCCCGGATCATTTCAGTGCTAACGAGGCAGCAAACTGTTTGCTAACATCACTAAGAACATGATAACGCCGCAGCCCCAGATCGCCCACTTCTTAGCATACGTTCCGATGCGTGTGGTCGTACTGCACCTTCTGCTGTGCCCTAGCAGTACCGAGATTATACCGAGCCTTATGTAAAGCTTCCGCTAGCTTCTCGCGCAGCTGCGTTGCATATTCAGCGCGTGCTGAAGTCGCCACTGGAACTCCACTGCGATCCTAAAGTACGGTCTCCATCGGATTTGGCAGTGCTCTCCCCAGGTTCAGAGAAGAAGCCGCATACGCAGTCGATCAGTTCACGGTCGATCGCAATGCAAAACCAATCTCTGGAAGTTAGTTATCCCAGTCCCTATGTCTCAGAGAATGCAACAAGCATGTGCTTGATGTTGCGATTGACTTGCTCCGTGGGGTTCGACTGAGCATGGTAGGTGGTCGCTTTCTTGTGCTTAATGCCCAACGCGGCGCACGTGTCGACAAACACCTTCCCAGTGAAATAAAACGCGTTGTCTATAATCAGCTGCTCAAGGAACCTGAACCTAGTAAAAACCTCCATCAACTTTTCTAAAATCACTCGAGCTGTCAATTTTCTAAGGGGAAAAAGTTCAACCCATTTAGTGAAGTGATTCATGATCACTAGCAAGAACTTTTTTCTGCTAAGAGTTGTGGGGTACGGGCCCATTACATCACATGCCGCGATTTGCCAGGGAGTCTGACTGTTAATCAGTTGCAGACGTCCGTCTTGTGGCTTGACGCTTTGACACACACGACATGAACGGGCGTAGCGAATCCCATCTCGTTTATACCCGGCCAGGTAGCGAGGCGACACAACTGAGCATGACTTAGGGCTGCTCGCTTGCCCAGCAATGCACGAGTCATCAAAGTAGCGAAGAAGTGCTCCTCCCAACGTGCGCGGTATCACGACTTTAAATGACTCACTTGTGTCATCGTCAGATGGGATGTACTTCAGCAGGACGCCGTCAGAATACAGCAGATATGAATCCAGCGCGCTAACAGCACTACCAGCTGTTGCCGAGCGCTCCGCACCGACAGCAATACCAGCTGCCCTCCTGTGCGCGGTGGCCTCGCTACCACCCGGCTTCCGGAGCCTCGTCGAACACCTTTCGACAAAATGGATCTTTCTACCGGGCTTCTAACTGTTCTCTTCTGTGGAAAACGATCCCTGCGCTAACGACAGCCTCTATGTGGTTCACGCTCTTACTTCGAACTAACGTTTTCTCCGCGGTTCGTGTTAGCACGAGTGTCTCGCTCTCAGTTCGTTCCGAATAAGTCGTGTGACTTGCCTCGTGTTGAACTCAAGCAGCGATAGTGCGTCGGCCGCGGCATTGTTCTTACCCTTGCAGTAGCGAATGGTAAAGTTGTAACGCTGCAGCAACAATGCCCAACGTGCCTTTCTCTTTCTCGGTTACTGAGTAGTTCCTCTCCAACAGCGTCAACGTACGGCTCGCGAACACAATTAATCGGATGGAATCTTCATGCTCCTGAAGCAGAATTGCTCCTAAGCCCAGGTCACTTGCATCTGTGTGAATCACAAACTCCCTGTTCAAATCGTGTAGCTGCAGCTGAGCCGTGTTGGCCAGCAACTTCGTGAGGCGAGGCAATGCGGCCTCCTGCTTTTGGCTCCAAGCCCAACGCTTGCCATTCCTCAAGAGCTTTGTCAAATGTGCCTGCACTGCCGCGCAATCTAAAATGAACTGGCCATAGAAGGTCATCATTCCAAGAAAGCGCCTCAAGTCACCAATATTGTTCAGCAGTGGATAGCTGACTATTGCTTCAAGCTCACTCTTATCCCGCAAAATGCGACTCTCGTCAAGCATGAATCCCGATAATGTTATTCAGGTTGCTGTTATCTGAGCCTTGTCCGAGTTCAGAGTGATGGCCACACTCCTCAGCCTTTCTAGAACGTCTCTCAAGGGGGTAAAGTGCTCCTCAAATGTTCTCGAGTAAACCACTATGTCGTCTAGATATATGAGTACTTGCTGCAACTTTGCATCGCCCAAAACACGGTCCATTAGCTTCTGATACCTAGTGGGAGCTCCAACCAAGCCGAAAGACATTCACCTGAATTGGAAAAGTCCCCTGTGGCACGTGAAAGCTGACTTCTCTTTATCTGGCTCGTTCATCTCAACTTGAAAATATCCACGGCAAGCATCGAGCGTAGTGAAGCACTTCGCCCCGCCTAGGTTGGATACTAGCGATGAAATGGAGAGAAGAGGGTACGTGTCCTTTTTCGTAACCTCATTCAGCCTGCGGTAGTCTACACAAAGGCGATACGTATCATCTTTCTTTGGAACTAGAACTACCGGGAAACCCCATGGGCTGTTTGACCTCACAACTACGCCTGTGTCAATGAGTGCGTCTAAGGCGGCGTCAAGTGCTCTCCGCTTAGCCAAGCTGATCGGTCGTTGGTTGCATTTCCAAATTCGTGCATCACCCGTGTCAATGCTATGCTTGACTAGCGTAGTGCTGCCGGGACAGTCAGTAAACATCGTGTCATACTCGTACAACAGCGACAACAGCTGCACTCGTTCCCCTTCTAGTAGGCTTTGTGCCTTTACCGAAAGTGGGTGCACTACCCTTCCCTGCAGCGCAGCACATTATTCCGGCAGCGTGGTTACTTGCTTTCTCGGTGCGCTTTCCTTCTCGCATACTCGCATCTCTTTCTGCGATTGGCATGCTTTGTCAATGCGTGGGCCTTCAAGAAAAGCTCTAGCGCGTCTCCGTCGCGCTCGCGATGACCACCATTTGCAATGTCAAGGACAACACCCGACTTTGCAAGAAAGTCTCGACCCAGGATTAGAAACATTGACAGCCCAGGAAGATGCACGAAATTTTGTCGCCTCACGCGTCTATCCCAGCGGTTCACTAGCCTAGCCGCTCGATTGTGCTGTGCCAGTAGCGAGGCAGGAAATGGTGTTGCTCTGTCTCAAGCGGATGTTGTTTTCGCGGAGATGGTGTAACACGTCATCGCCGAACAAAGAAGCACTTGCCCCAGTATCCAAAAGTGCTACGAACTTCTTTTGAGCTATCGTTAACTTGATTAGCGGTACGGGCGATTCTACAGCCTCACCTGCGCGACAGACTGATGGTGCAAGCGATAACGCATCGGTGGAATTACTGATTGCCACGTGGGGTCTGATGTGGATCACCGGCAGTGCCGTCTGTTTCCCGAACAGCGTGTTTGCTCCTGACTCAGTTTGCGGTCGCATTCGCGGGCGATGTGCCCCGGCGTGCCGCACCGATAGCAAGGACCGCGGACACCACGCCTAAGTCGCTTAGATCAGGTGGCCCTCTCTTTGGGTTGCGCCACTCGTTAGGCCTCGTGTCGACCACGTGCTCTTCCCTCGGAATGTCACAGCGTGGGTCGAACAGAGCACGTACGCGTAGGGGTCCAAAGCGCGGTCTGACACCTCCCAATCGCGTGGTGCGTGCTCATCAGTGAACGATGCTGACGCCTTACCCCTAAACGCTTCTGAAACTACCGCGCTGCCATTGCACGCACAGCGAGGCTCAATTGACTGTGCTGCGGGTGCATGTGGGCGATACGATTGCGCAGCGAGGATGTCCCCTTGTAGTGCTTCGCCTCGGTGGCGAGCTCTTCTAGGTTTGGGAACTTACATACCCTGAAGTGCGCCGAAAAAGTCGGGTGCGCTTGACACGTAACGCGCTCGACTTTTTCCGCGTTGGTGGCGTAAGGGTTGGCAAGACGATACAGTTTGTTCATCGCCCGTACATACTCCAGCAAGGATTCGTCCGGATGCTGGGTGCGTAGCTCCAATTCCCTCCGCAAACACCTCTCATAATTAGCCGATAGGAATTCGCCATGGAAGCCGTCATGGAACTCTTCTATCGTGCGGGCGTGATGTCCGATTAGTCGGTACCATCGGGCTCCGTGAGCTTGCTCCGTGAGCGACATTGGGACCACCCGCTCGAGAAGTTCAGTGACAGAAAGCCCCATCGCATGCTGATAATGGAGCAACCGGTCAAGGTACTCGTTGGCGCTCTTGCAGTCATGGTAACCCGTGTAGGTAGGTATGTCTACCTTGACACGTGGTCGCACAATCTGCACGGGGGCCTGCACTGTGTTCTGCAGGGCACTCGCGAGGTTCTGCATAACTGACAGCACTTTCTGTTAGAGTACCTCGCTTGGGGGCAAACTGTTGCCCGCAGACTCGCCTACAGTTGCGGCGCGCGTTTGAGCGACTTGTGGCGGCTCCTCCTCGTTTGCGTCGCGAGATGCCAGAGCGCCATGCGTGACGCTTTCCGTCGTAGGCCTAATCTATGCTAATGCGGTCTCTGCACCCTCTTGATCATCCCGCGTGAAACGACCAAAATATACGCTGTCGGAAAGTCCTAACAGTGCCCCTGCGTTAGCCAAAGGATCGCCACTCTGCGACGCGACATCAGATAACATTGACAAATCTTGGAATTCCTACATGTGAGGGAGTGTCAGTAGCTGCTCGCGTCCACAAAACTAGCCGCATTCCCAAATTGGTTACGTTGGGGGCCAGATGTGGGGGGTCCGTCCCATGCACGCCTGATGCATAAGCCTAGCTAATGTTTTAGCCGCACACAGTAGTTCCGTGCTTGATTAATATCCCTTATGCGTAGCTAGTCTCATTGCAGCTACACGGTTTCGGGTGAATAAGGCAACAGGCTAGGTGAACAAAACCACACTCTATTGTTAGGCGTTAGCACTATTAGCAATAGTGCGCAAATGTCGCGAAGAGACAGTACGGAAACAAGAGTAGACGCTTACTTCTTCGTCGTTGACATCCTCGGCTCGCAGGGAGTTGCGGGTTTGACCTTCTTCTTCCAAGGCCTTGTCAGAGAGCGCTTACGGCCGTCTGCACGTGCTTCCCCACAGAGTTCATGAACAAGTCATCAACGCTAATGTTCGAGCACTGTGGATAAAAACCACCATCATCTTCACTCCCAAGCCTGGAAAGCCACCTATGCAGTCTCCACAATCTCAGGCCCATTTTGCTCACTTCGTGTGGGGAAAGTTAGCCGGCCACGCAATAGTGAAGAGGCTCTCCCGGTACTTGGAAGACAAGGACGTCTATCCGCTCAACATGATAGGAGGCATACCTGGACTTTCTACTCAAAATGCTATGAAGCTAATCAAGATTCAGGTCATTGATCGTAAAACGAGAGACACAAGAGCCAACCTTGGGCATTACTTAGAAAGGGCTTTCGACAACATCCTGCACTCCTATATTTTGGGAACGATTTCGAGCCTTGGTCTGAGCAAGAACATTATAACTGCACATGATCCTTCTCGGCGGGTAGAAAAGCCATCCCTAAAGTGGGAGACCTCGCGTCAGACTCGGTTAAGCTTGGTCCTAGAGGTAAGTCACGGGGGTCGGTCATATCCCCGACCCGCGTTAACCTCATGGTGATAGGTTTATTGAGAAAACTCTTGGAGGTTGACGGCATTAATCATACTATATATGCAGACGACAACACCATATGGTGCACCGGTGGCAGTGATGGGTGTTTGGAAGCTGTGCTTCTAGATGTCAT
This sequence comes from Rhipicephalus annulatus, assembly GCA_013436015.1. Lineage (NCBI taxonomy): Eukaryota > Metazoa > Arthropoda > Arachnida > Ixodida > Ixodidae > Rhipicephalus > Rhipicephalus annulatus. Next base: position 547,789 of record WOVY01009247.1, read on the forward strand.
CAAGCTCACTGAAGATTAGCTCAGGCCAATCGGACTCCGATGCTCGCCACAGAAATCAGAGGTGCTACTGTGCGGCCCCAAACACAGGGGCATCATACCGAAATGTTGGAGACCTGTAGAGGACATCGACATCACTCAAAGGACAAATGATGGTGGTATCATCCCCAGTGTGGACACCCTCAATGTACTAGGTATGACGATTAAATCAAATAGTTCAAATAACCAGACTGTACTGAAACTTACTAAGAAAACGAACAACACACTCAGGTTGATAAGAAGGGTTGCAAACCGACAGTAAGGACTACGCAAGGGCAACCTCATCAGGTTGGTGCATGTTTTCGTGATGTGTCATGTCACCTATGTCGTGGCATTGCTCAACTGGCTGAGATCGGAGTTTGACAAACTGAACACATTGATAAGAAAAGCGGTCAAGAGTGCCCTTGCGCTTCCCATGTACACGAGCTTACAGAGGCTGCTCGATCAAAACGTGCACAACACGCTAGAAAAAATAGCTGAGTCATAAGAGAAGGTGCAGTTTACCATACATCCTACCAACCAGTGCCTGGGAAAAACATCATGAGAGAGCTTGGAGTTCACTCAACACAAATAGATCACATACTGCAGCAGTCCTCTAGAACAGAGACAGCTTATTACCGTGGCACATATACTCCTCGCAATGTTCACCTCGAGTACAATGTAGGCAGACAATGGGCTAGGGCTAAAGCCCTGATGCAGTGACGTCAACTCGGCGATTGGTGACGTGATGTAGCATGCAGCTCGCCGATTGGTCTAAATCAGGTGTGAAAAAACAGTAGTGAAGTCAACGTCAGTTCCGGTTCCCACCCACAGCTACGAAACTGCCCCTTATTTCTTGACACTGCCTTGAAAGAACCAGCCTCGGAGTTGTCGCACGTGTGCACTTTTCGCTCAACTACAGCGCCTGTGCGCACATACGAACGTACTTCGCCCTTGACATTAGCAACATGGGTAAAAAGCGTTGCTCTGTCGTCGGCTGCAAATCGAGTGACTGGGCGGCTCGCTCACTGGATTTCGGCACAGCGGAGAAGCATCGGCACCGAGTGCCTCACAATGGGGCCTTCGCGCTGCATGGCTCAAGCAAATCCATCATCCAGCGACGTAGGTCGGGGACCTGATCGTTTGTGGTCAACACTTCGCACCTGACGCTTACACGCTTGACCCGGGACTGGTGCCGCAAACCGTAAATAAACAACCACACTTCGCAGCAAGCGGAAGTGCATTGCGACTGATCGAGTTCGCTGATGACGTCAGTCGCTAATGTGGGGTCACGTTGCTGAAGTGGGCGGAGTCACGACGATGGTAAATGCCTTCCCCTTCATGGAAGGGAGAAGAGGGGCGAGGCCGCGCGATAATTTGAAACGATGCTCAGACCGATGTTCTAACCCCTGTAATATAACACGTCCTTAATATGGCATGTATTCACAAAATTTTTGCGGCAGCATGTTCGCAAAGAAAAACTGCACATATATCTCTTTTTAAAAATTTTTTTAACTCGGGGCTATTTACTGGCCCTTTAACGAGTCAGCCCACAGAGCTGTGCGAAGACAGAACTATTGCGCTCTATATTGGTGGAAATAGAAAAAAAAAACTGATTTGTCTTGACCAAACTGGGGGTGCGCCTAATTTGTGAGTAAATTCTGTGAATGATGAAATAAATGAAAGCAACCACCATTGCATCTGGCAAGCCTGAGCTTCGCCAACTGCCAAGTCTGTGGTCTAGTCAAAATATAGTTGTGGCTGAAACTAGAGCACCTAGGTGTCTTAACAAAATCACGTGAGAAATGGCACTAGAAGAAAAAGCCATCTGTGCCGAAATTAAAATAAGATCACCATTTTTTTCTCATTTATTACTTCACGAAAAACTTGATTAGGTTGAATTTGACAACCAGGTTAATTTATTAATTTGGAATAATGACAATGTTGAATGCTAGAGGTAATTTTTACAGAATGAGTATTTATTTGTTAGATCTGAAACTTTCCTAAATTATGTTTTGCTATATTGTAACAGTTGGTAGTGAGCTCTGTGTGTGGTCTATGTTTCTCGTGTGAAAGAGTGTGTGAGTATTTTGTGGGATTTCTTACAATATGACGAGTTACCAACTCGCCCAACAACAAGTTTTTTTTACATTTCATTAGATCGAGTTCTGAACGAAACTCTCAAAGCTTCAGGTGAAATGACGGGCATCCGCAGGAGCCATATGCACCGTTGTTTATCACATTTCACGCAGCTTTGCTTATCGACCACGCCCACCAATGGAAACAGTTTGGGTAGCCACTGTGCCGAGTACAAGCAACGAAAAACCTATCCCAAGCAGCTTTGCACGTTAGGCCTCACGATGGAGTATGGATGCTCTTGCAAGGACAGGCCGTGGTTCAACTCTAACTTTGTCTACACCGAGGAAAGACCTGGCATCAGCTAAGAAGGCCACTCTAAGCTCATAAGATCAACCAGTCTTGCTGCTTCTGAAAAATTACATGGCTAGTGTAAACTTCTACTCCCTTTCTTTTTTAACAATTGTAGAAAACACCAAAGTTGTACTTTAATATGGACATGACATTTTTTAAATGTGAGTATTAGCAAAAATATACTGTGCCAGTTGAAATCATTCGGTGAATTTGCTGACTCATGCCAACGTGGGAAAATGCTGAAATTGGGTGAAAAATTGTTTCAAGTTTTATTACCTTCTATAGAAAGGGGAGTAAGAGCTAAAGGTCGAATGGTTTGGCAGAGGTTTTTCGCCTCTGCGCATTCAGCATGCCTGTCCATTGTTTTGATGTGGGTAAACATGGAGCCGCCATGTACTATACTGATTGGTGTATGCTTCAGTAAAAGGAGAGCTGGAAGATATGTATTGTATTTTACACACTACAAATGTAGCATTTGGTCCAGTGTACTCATCATCATTATTATGCTTGGCCTACTTTATGATCACAGCAGAATCTCCAGTTCACTTTCTTTTATTTCTGTGATTACCCCAACCAACTCTCTGCGGTCCTCGGCTGCATTTCTCATGCTTTTTTCTTGATTTCCTTGCTCTAACAGGCCACTGTTGCCCACCTTAAGCTTAATGTGGCCGGTCCAGGTTAACGTTTTTCGCTGAATGCCAACTAAAGTATCGGCTAGCGTAGTTTATTTTCTGATGCCTTCTGCAGTGCTTAGCTGTCTTCCGTTCTCCTGATTATAAGTAGGTGATTATTCAAGCACTTTGACTATTCTAATTTGCTTTAACAGGAAACTAAAATGTTCAAAATTTTCAAGTATTTAGAATGAACGAATAAAAATATTTTTTACTGCGTGTCACTCTCTTGAAAGGTAGTTTCGCTGCAGCTAGGCCCTGCTGTGCCGAGAAAGCATGTTTACAGAGGAAGTCCACAATGTCGCAAAGCCACTCTTAAAGGTACAAGTGTGAGCAAAAGTGGGCAGACCACTGGATTGCATGGCCGAATGTATCAACACGCCATCTAGCGACGAGATGCCAGCACGTCCTGTTGTATCAGTTGCCCCTGCATGTCAATTTTTTCGATGTCGTTACGGCGCTTGTAGCCAAAATGACAACAGGGTGTCGCTATCTTTTCTCTGCCAAATTTGTGCCTTTTTTTAATGTAATGGCTGCGATGGGGCCGGTTCTAGTGCCAGGTACGCGTCGTTGTTCTATCCCGGTTCGTACACACTCTTGTACACATTCTAAGGGTTCGTTGCTGATTTTATAATCTCTCTTTTGCCAGGTGACTGACCTTTGCCTTCAACATATTCGTACGTAGACTAATTTTCAAAACTACTCTCGTTTTAGCCTACTCAGAGACGGTACCATGATTTTCGTTGTATCCTTTCACCATCTGGTCTATGCACCGACACGCTTAGGTGTTTAAAAGCTGCCCATGATAATAAAGGCGAAGGTTAGAAGCTGTGCCACTTACGAAATAATTATGCAGTTGCACAGGCCCGAGTGGTTTTGAGCTTTGTTGCTGCCATTTCTGTAACAAACTGTGCTGTGACTGATGCAGCGGAGCCCGAGGGTGTGCCTGATGGAGATGCGGTGGTGAACGAGTGCGAGGAGTACTGCATTGTGGTGCGCAGTCGGCTCGAATCGCACTCGCTCGTGTTCGGTGCCGAGGTGGACGGTGTTGATCCGCGGGTGCACAGGCACGGTCGGCAGTCACAGCCGGGCTCCACCGGAAGTTATATCGAGCTCAAGACATCACGGGATTGCCTCTCTGAACAGCAGTACCGCAACTTCTGCCGGTAACACCTTCACTGATCACGTGTTGTTTGTTTGGCTGGGGAGGACACTGTCGATTCTATGAAGGATTACTGCAGGAAGAATGCTTGGATAAATTATAAGCATGGCAATGTCAGATGTGAAGAAAATCCGTAGTAATATTATACTACAAAAGGGGAAAATGTGTGACAGCTACAGGGTATGCTTGTACAGCTTCTACTGGACTGCTTGTCATTACTGCCTTGTGTACTCTGGTCCCATCATGCTAAAAGCATAGCTCTTAACCCAACGCGACCATTCAGCATGTACATACTACTGGAATAAATTAAATTGAATACAGGCATGCAAACTAGTGGTACCTACAAAACCTTGCTGGAACAGCTAGTAATATCTATGACCCTTCCCTGGCTATCAGTTTGGTGTGTTTGTCTCCTGCTGAATGTTCAACAGGCTTAAAGAATGGTCTCCCTTTGATTCTTGATTATACAAAGCTCACCTTGGTCTATATGATTGCAATATCTACAAATGAAGAAGCCACGCGGCTGATCAACTTGGATGGTTCGTCTCGTACGTTTGAAGAGTTTGGTGACCTGACCCTATCATTTATAGTCTGTTTTTTGTTATGATAGCTTTTGCTTTTTTTCTTTGTTCACGCTAATGTCTGTACGTACACTTGATGAATGACTTCTTTGAGCGGTTGTGCAAACACATCACATTTGAATCCATTTGTATAACCTTACATTTCTTCTTTTATCGTTTGTACTAAGTAATGTACCTGTTTTGCTATGTGTCGAATTCAAGGCAGTAGTACCAGTAAATAAATAGTTATGTAATTGTAAACCCTGGTATATCAAACATAGACAAAGAGGCATGTTAGTGTCAACTTATTGGTAACAATGTGAAGTAAATTATTAGACTGTCATGTAGGGGGTAATATTATGTAGATGGGCCCTTCAAGAATTTTACAGCAGGGTCAGAGAACACTGCCGATTGGTTTTCAAGGCTCGTCAGAAAATGTGCACCATGTCTGCCTCGGTGGAACAGTTGCTGACTCGAAGGACGTCAGTTAGATCCCGCCTGTGACGCCCCGCCCCGGTGGTCTAGTGGCTAAGGTACTCGGCTGCTGACCCGCAGGTCGCGGGTTCATATCCCGGCTGTGGCGGCTGCATTTCCGATGGAGGCGGAAATGTTGTAGGCCCATGTGCTCATATTTGGGTGCACGTTAAAGAACCCCAGGTGGTCGAAATTTCCGGAGCCCTCCACTACGGCGTCTCTCATAATCAAATGGTGGTTTTGGGACGTAAAACTCCACATATCAAGCATGAGATCCCGCCCGTAGCGGTCGCGTTTTCATAGAGGCGAAATGGTAAAGGCCCCTGTTCTGTGCTATGTCCGTGCACGTTAAAGAACACCAGATGGCCCAAGTTTCCGGAGCCGTTCACTGTGGCGTCCCCCATAATCAACTCCAAGTATTATTATTATGTGTGCCAAACATCAGAGTACAACACGTGATCTGGAATTAACATTTCATTTTCAAAGTAAGCTAGACTATAAAAGAACTTGTTGTTGGGCCAAGTGGGGTCGATTAATTCTAACAATCATTCGAGTGTAGAAAGAAAACACATTCACACACACATTGTGTATGTTTTGATGTGCCCAAATTATTTTTGGAATTCAGCCGGGCCAATTGCGATTACTATATCTGCTACAGTGTGCCACTCTGTTAGGGCTGGAAGTATGCGCAGTGCAGAATTACGACAGCTGTGTGAAAAAAATGTGTGAGCATTTTCTTTTTCTCCTGCCTGCACCTGGCACGGGAGGAGAGAAAGCGCTGAAAGCTCATGCTTGCTGATTATAGAAATTTATGCAGCACTCATTTCATGAGGCAGGAAACTCTAACTTTGTCGCTACAGCACAAAAATGGTTGTTTTTCATATGTCTCGGAAACATTGTTTTTGCTATTTGGAAAAGTACTCCAGCACGCATTGCAGCATCAGAAACTTTGCACAACGAAATGATATTTCCAAAAAATGTATGTTGTAGAATAACAAAACTATTTTTAATGAATAAAAAGTGAAAAGTGTGGAAGTTTTGGTCACAAGCTAGTAAACAGTGCAATGAAAAACACTATATATGCAGAAATATTCAAAGCAATTAAAATTCAGAATACATATACATATTGTAGATAATTGAGCCAGGAACAGTATAAAAAATAATGAATGTTATACAAAACTGTTTCTCTTTACATAGAAAAAAAAGAATCAGAATCAAGGTGCTGCTTCGTAGCTCGTGCCATGCAGTGAAGCATTGCATAGTTTTTTTTGTGAGACACAAGTGTACTTGTACACTTTTTCTCAGTAAAGTTTTGTTTTGTTGCGATAAGAGTCTCCTGGCATTCCAATAGATGTAGATGGACAGCCGTCGTATGAATAATTTCTTTATAAATGAGATGTCCAATGATCTTCGCTATTTCATGTAGTGTCGCCTCTTTCCGTGAGCCATTTTACACCGCATAGGTTGGCGTTCTAATATATGCATCCAAGCATATTTCTTTACATTTTCCCGCATATCGTAATAAAAAAAAGGGCAATATCGTGCACAGTTTCAAAACATTTCGCACAGCTCTATAGTAAGGGCCAAGATGTGCTCCGGTTGCCTTCTTGTTGTTAGGAGAAGCTCTGCAGTCTGTGCCAGCACACTATGCCCCAGCGAAGGGTAGACCACGCATGAAACAAGAGTAGCTATAACTCTGTGCACAAAGGTCGTAAGTTATATGGACTTGCGGCGGAGGAAAAAATTTGAGGATGTAAACAAAACAAACACATGAAAGGCTGTGGATGTCTCAGGCTGACGCAAAACATTGTTGCCATAAAACTTCAAGCTGAGGTGCTGTCGTTCTCAAATGCTAAGCTCGACGTGACTAAATACAGGTGGGGTTTCAAGATAGTTTCGAGCAGCGCATGTCTTTTTCAGCACTGATGCGCAACCATGCGCGCGTGACGACATCCTAGGAGCGACTAGTGACGCTAGATGCGACTCTGTGTCTGATATAACAATGCAAGCAAAACTAAAGCTGCTGGAAACTGTCATAGAAGGCCACCTCAACACCTTAAACACACAGTGGACCTTTGCAAATATATTTTGTAGAACAAATCTTTCCCGACTCCTACGAACAGCTTTCTAATAAATATATGGCACAAATTTCTTGCTGCGATTACTGCTCAACATAGTCAAATTGCAAAGCTCGATACTTGGCTTGCAAAGGTTCCTTTCATTGCAGAACTTCGATGTTGCTGTAATATAATCGTGAGGAGCACGCGCTTCTGTCAAGTTCGCCAGCCTAGCACACTTTTCCAATATTACGCGCACATTGGTTCGCGCAAAGGTCTGTCAAAAATAATTATTTTGCCGAAACAAGGAAATTCAAATTGATTCTGAAAGTTGAGTGGCTGGACTATCTACTAGAAAGTGCTGGGTGCACGAGAAATGAATCAAACATGCTATAATCGATTATCTAAAAGCGTCGATCTCCACTGATCGATTTGAGTTGGCAGGGTAACGAAAGAGTTGAGAGGAGACGCCAATCTTGAAATCAAAATTTTTCTTATTCGAGATACTATAATGAAATAAGGTGTGTATCTGTATTTCTTTCTCCTCTTTTCAGAAATATTAGTTTTAATGTACACCAACCATAGTTATCAAATTGTGAGTGCATAAGTGAAGTCTAACTGTGTAATTTTTTATGGGTCGTTAAGGTCATCATTATCATCATCATCATCAGCCTGACTACGTCCACTGCAGACAAAGGCCTCTCCCATGTTCCACCAGTTAACCCGGTCCTGTGCTTGCTGCTGCCAATTTATACCCGCAAACTTCTTAATCTCATCTGCCCACCTAACCTTCTGTCTCCCCCTAACCCGCTTGCCTTCTCTGGGAATCCAGTTAGTTACCCTTAACGACCAGCGGTTATCCTGTTTACGCGCTACATGCCCAGCCCATGTCCAGTTCTTCTTGATTTCAGCTATGATATCCTTAACCCCCTTTGTTCCCTAATCCCCTTTGCTCTCTTCTTGTCTCTTAAGTTTACACCTACCATTTTTCTTTCTATTGCTCGCTGCGTCGTCCTCAATTTAAGCTGAACCCTCTTTGTAAGTCTCCAGGTTTCTGCTCCGTAGCTAAGTACCGGCAAGATACAGCTGTTATATACCTTTCTCTTGAGGGATAGTGGCAATTTGCCTGTCATAATTTGAGAGTGCTTGCCAAATGTGCTTCACCCCATTCTTATTCTTCTAGTTACTTCAATCTCGTGGTTCGGCTCCGCGGTTATGATCTGCCCTAAGTAGACATAGTCTTTTACAACTTGAAGTGCACTATTACCTATCTCGAAGCGCTGCTCTTTTCCGAGGTTGTTGTACATTACTTTCGTTTTCTGCAGATTCATTTTAAGACCCACCTTTCTGCTCTCCTTGTCTAACTCCGTAATCATGAGTTGCAATTCGTCCCCTGAGTTACTCAGCAATGCAATGTCATCGGCGAAGCGCAGGTTACTAAGGTACTCTCCATTAACTCTTATCCCTAGCTGTTCCCATCCTAGGCTTCTGAAAACCTCCTGTAAGGACGCCGTAAATAGCATTGGGGAGATTGTGTCCCCCTGCCTTACACCCTTCTTGATTGGTATTCTGTTGCTTTCTTTATGAAGCACTATGGTAGCAGTTGATCCCCTGTAGGTTTCTTCCAGGATGTTTATATATACTTCATCGACGCCCTGATTCCGCAGTGTCTGTATGACGGCTGATATTTCTACTGAATCATACGCCTTCTCGTAATCTATGAAGGCTATGTATAGTGGTTGGTTATATTCTGAGCATTTCTCTATTACCTGATTGATAGTATGAATGTGGTCGATTGTTGAGTAGCCTGTTCAAAATCCTGCTTGCTCCTTTGGTTGATTGAATTCTAATGTTTTCTTTACTCTGTTAGCAATTACCTTTGTAAATAGCTTGTATACTACAGAGAGCAAGCTAATCGGCCTGTAATTCTTCAAGTCCTTGTCATCTCCTTTCTTATGTATTAAGATGATGTTAGCGTTCTTCCAAGACTCTGGTACTCTTCCCGTCAGGAGACACCTTGTAAACAGGGTGGCTAGTTTTTCTAACACAATCTGTCCTCCATCTTTCAGCAGATCTGATGTTACCTGATCCTCACCAGCAGCTTTGCCTCTTTGCATGCTCTCCAAAGCTTTTCTGACTTCTTCTATCATTACTGGTGGGGTTTCATCTGGGTTACTGCTAGTTCTTATAGTATTAAAGTCGTGGTTGTCTCGGCTACTGTACAGATCTCTGTAAAACTTCTCCGCTATTTTAACGATCCTATCCATATTGGTAGTTATTTTGCCCTCTTTGTCCCTTAGTGCATACATCCGATTTTGCCTATCCCAAATTTCCTCTTCACTGTTTTGACGCTTCCTCCGTTTTTCAGAGCGTGTTCAATTCTCTCCATGTTATACCTTCTTACATCGGATACCTTACACGTATTAATCAACTTCGAAAGCTCTTCCAGTTATATTTTGTCTGTTGTACTTGAGACTTTCATGATTTGGCGCTTCTTAATGAGATTCTTCGTTTCCTGAAAAAGCTTGCCAGTGTCCTGTCTAACTACCCTGCCTCCAACTTCCACTGCACACTCCGTATTGATACTCGTCAGATTATTATTCATTGTATCTATGCTAAGGTTGGTTTCCTCACTAAGAGACGAGTACCTGTTCTGAAGCGATACTAGGAATTCCTGTACTTTCCCTCTCAGTGCTAGCTCATTGATTGGCTTCTTGCATATTAGTTTCTGTCGTTCCTTTTTCAAGTCTAGGCGAATTCGAGACCGTACCATTCTATGGTCACTGCATCCTACATTGGCAACCACTTCCACATCCTGCACGATGCCTGGGTGTGCACTCATTATAATGTCCATTTCGTTCTTATTTTCGCCATTAGGGCTCCTCCATGTCCACTTATGGTTTCCTCGTTTTTGGTAGAGGGTATTTGATATTCGTAAATAATTGCATTCTACAATTTCTACTAGTAGCTCTCCTCTGGTATTTCTATTTCTAGTACCGATGCCATAATCTCCTACTGCCTGGCCTCCCGCCTGCTTTTCCCTACCTTTGCATTAAAGTCTCCCATCAGTATTGTATACTGTGTTTTTACCTTACTCATTGCCGATTCCACGTCTTCATAGAAGGTTTCAACTGAAGCGTCATCATGGCTGGATGTAGGCGTGTAGGCCTGTACCACCTTCATCTTGTATCTCTTATTCAGTTTAATTACAATACCTACCACCCTTTCATTAATTCTATAGTATCCCTCTATGTTGCCAGCTATGTCAGGCCTCGTAATGCAGTTCCATCACCATGCAAATTTTTTTTATCCGGTTGGGAACTGCGCGGCACCGGGATTTGAACCACGGACCTTTTGCATACGAGGCGGATGCTCTAATCACTACGCCATCGCTGCTGATTTAGCACTATCATTGCATAGTGCTAAAACAGGCGAGGTTTTTTTTTAATGTACACAGGTGCTTGTTACAATAGTTGTTTACAAAAATAATTAGCTAATAACCGAAAATAAGTAGCTCACTCATATTTATTACTACATTGCATGATCTTTGCAGTGCACGTAGGACTTCATAAGGTGATTATAAAGGAAAAAATTAGGGTACGTTGTTGTCCACCTGCACTATGCGACCACATGACGAGCAGTGGAGCAGAAAATGGTAGGCAACATTGAGAGGTCAGAGGACTGCAGAATGGATCAGACACCAAGCAGGGAGCCAATATTCTAGTCCATATTACCGTGAAAATCCCAAGCAAGTGCCCCCTTCCGCCCTACAGTACATGTAATGAGGAGGAGCTTGCACGGTCGCAGATATAAATTCAGTGCGGTGGCGGAGCAGCCACTAAGAATAAAGAATTCACACCTGTGTTTCTAATGAAATGCTTAATTGAATACATATTCATTAAATTTTTCATTGGCCCTCAATAGCTGCAGTGGAAGTGGTTTAAGGGAAGTGGTAGGACGTGCTTCTTCGGCCATTGGTACGCATTTCAAACTTCCAAAAAAGTGTTTTATGGTTAACCCTTTCGCTTCCATTGAAAAAATATATATAAAAGAAGAAAATGAGAAAAAATTTCTAAATTTGCAGAGTAATATTTTTTGTTTAATTTGTAGAGGTTTTTTAAAAATAAAATGAAAGCATCATTTTAATCAAATCATTTATTTCTTCAACTGTGTAAAAAAATTAACTGGAAGTTGACTTCGTTGCATGACAATACAATGAAAGATGGCTATAAAACGAAAGCAGAGACACAAATGGCACAACATGGACAGAAGTGGCCAACGAGCTTCAAGAAGCAGAACTATGACGAGTGTAGCCGTCATTGGTTGCACGTGGCACCAATTTTTGTTTTGAAAAAGTTTGGTTGCATCAATAATTTTGGTGGAAAATCTCGTGAAGACTCTTCTGTAGTGATCCAAAACAATCGGTAAATGGACTGTTGATAACATCGATAGTCTATTTTGATCTATCAATATTCTACGGTAACTATGGATTGTTGTACAATTGATGAACTAACGTTTGTATTCTCTATAGTGCAACAAATAGTCCCGTCGATAGCATTGCTTTGTGTAATATTACTGATAGTGCTACGAGTAACTATGCCACTGTTGGACAATGATATTGCCAAAACGTTCAGTATAGCCTATTATCAGTAATACTCCGGTAGTTTGAGGAATATTGGCAAAAGAAATAAATATTTCTACAGCGAAAATGTCAGATCATGCCCATCGCAAAATTTATGTTCAAAAGCAGTCATTCACATCCTGTGATAAACAAACTTTGTTCTTGATGTTCTTGTGTTAGGAGGTAAAGTCCTAGTACCGTTGAACTTCTTTATAAGAGTAATGCACTGAAGTGCAATTCTTGTCTTTTATAGGAGGTGTATCTTATAAGCAAGGTATCACGCATGCATTTTGTCAACATGTACTTTAATATAGGCACAATGGTGTCTCATACTCATATGTCTCTTGCGTCAGTATCTCTTATAAAGGGGTTAGACTGTAATTACTACCTAATACTTTTACTTTGAAATTGGAGAATGAAACGTAAGTATGAAGTCCCACAGTTCCTCCATATATAACTGCTTCCTTTCTACTACAAATGAGTTCAACTCAAGTAAAGGTAATTATTGTGGGCCAGCAATGCATTCCGGTGAAAGAACTCGAGCATGTCAACTTTCTTGCTCTTCAGCCTGCTCCGCCTGCTCTGACATTAGCCATGCACTTAATGAACGAAGTTTAGGCTGCACTGAGTTTATGGAGTTGATTTTATTCTATAGTTACTTTACTATCAAACTTACTATCGATAGCACCATCAGTAGCTTTTGTAGGCTTGTAGACTGTGAGCTTGTGCAAATAAGGAATTTTACGTTCGAACTGAGCAGTGATTTTGGTCTAATAATGTCGAATCTAATTACAATAGTTTGTATCACATATGCAAATTATGGCTATGGTGTTGGGGAGCGGCCGCGTCAGCAGCACGGGTAAGTGAGCTCTGCACATATCTACCTATAACTTTAGCAATTTTAGTTCTAGGAGGGTCAGAGTGGTGTCTATTTGTTCGTGAAGATACCAGGAGTTTCACCGCTACAAATACTGCTATTACAAACGAAAATTTTAAATTTTAGGAGCGGAAAACAGTGTGAATCTGTGAAAACAACAACAGTCGGACCACGTGTTTTTTACGATCGCTTGTAGCTTCGTTAATATTCTACCGGGAAACTTCTTACTTATAAAGTTGAAAGTCCTTAGGGTAGACCTGACGCTGAAGCTTGATCAGGCTAGGTTTAATAGTTCCAGAGTTATTCCGCAATCAAAATTAAGCCTAATCACTAAAAAGAATAAATTGATAATATCACCTTGCAAACGCATTTAAATTTTGTCCGCTTATTATAATAATAAATAGCACCCCATAGGCTACCAGGAGGCCCAATTTCGTACACTCTAGGCCCTTAATTAAGGTGGTAATCAGCAAAAAGCTCATTGCATTAAAACAATTTTTCAAAACAAGCTACTAACGCCACTGAAAAATAGCTAATATTTTCTTTTAGAACACAACAGTCCGGTTTTTTTCGTGTAAAAATATTTTTGATAGCTTAAGTTAACCGGAAGATACAGAGTTAGAAAGAATTTAACGAGAACCGCTTATAAACGTGTGGCGCCCGCGTCTTCCCTCGCCCTCGCTCAGGAGGAAGGTGGCTCACTGCTCGGGAGAAAGGTACGTCCGTCAGATCGAAGTCTTTTAGACCATGTGTTTTCTTTTTTTTTCCCTTACGATTGTTTTTAACTTTGGTAATAACCTACCGGGAAACTTCGAACTCATACAGTACAAAGCCCTAGTTGTAGACCTGTCGCCGCTCAGGTTTCATCAGGACAGGTGTAATAGTTCCGGAGCTATATCGTGATCAAAATTAAGCCTAATCACTAAAAAGATTAATTTGTAAACATCACCTCACAAACGATTTTAAATTTTCTCCGCTTAATACACTAATAAACAGAATTGCTTAATTTTGCGCACTTGCGAATGAACAAGTCTAGAAATGCATCGCTCGTGAGTGATGTGCCGCGTCTACTGACACACATTAACACATTCGGAAAATTCAGCTTAAGACTGTCTCATGACCGTTACTTCTGAATTTAAATAGGTAGAAGTTCATGGGAGGATCCTTGGAACATGAGCTGGCGTTAGAGCCAAGATTTTGAAAAGCAAACTTATTCAAATGTTGGCTTCAGCAACACACCAAGAACTTTTCGTTGCTTGTACCGTGTTCAACATGTAGAGTGTTTCAGCAGATATGTTTGAAGTCCTTTAAAAACAGAAATGACTAGATCAATTAGGCAACATATGCAAGACTGTGTTTACTGCTGAGGCAGTCATGTGTTAAAATAACTACAGGTTGTGATTCGATGACCGAATATAAAAATTGGACCAGCGTTTATGGACAAGACAGCTAAAGCAGGGATCCTACCTCTAGGATGAAAGTGTGTGTTATCCAAGAAGCACACAACTAATTCTGTACATGCCAAAACTTATGCACTCTAATGAGGGATGACAGCATTTTCACTGCAAATTGAAAATGAAGTGAAAAATACCACAACTATCAAATTCTTATTGTAGACTATTTACTGTCATGTAAAAATTAAGCAAGTGTCCATTCTAGGCTGTGTCATGGCTCAGTGAAGCATACTGTATGTTTTCGAATAGCTCTCGTCGTTAAGGTACTTTACCTCAATATTTTTAGGTTCTGTTTAGGATGCAGCTGTAGGCCAAGCCCTGCCATGTGGAGTTATGCTATTTATATTGTCACTGAGATACTTCACTATATAAAAATTCTCATTTGCATTGATGCTCTGCAGTTTTGAAACTTAATTAGCTCAGATTATTGTTCATAACATTTCATATGTCCCGCTGAGCCACGAAAATTTAGCATAGCTCCACAGTCCTGTTTCTTAAGAGTTCAACGGAATGAAAATTAAAAAATTGCTTCACAAAAACATGATGAAAAGTTCTGTAAGGCTGGTCAGGCTGGTAAAAAATGTGAAGCTGAAAAAATCGCATTTGAAGTTTCGACATGCACTGCAAAATTTTCTATAAGGAACTTTTACTACAAGTTTTATACACATGTTTCCCATCTATTCCCCTGCAAAAGAAAACAAAATGTTCCTTATTCCACGCTTGGAATCGTTTCTAAAAAATTTTTTCAATGTGGAAAGCATTATTAGCACTCCACCATGACAAGCTGTTGAGGGGTTCTGGAAAAGCTGTGGGGTATGAGGCTCAAACGACTAGCTGTTAGGCAGCATGCTGCCCTAGGTAATAAATTGCTGTGTTCCGGACCCTCAAGGGACCATGAAAATGTCCAGAAAATCGGGCATCCGTTCTGAAAAACGAATGCCCACAAAAATCATCATCATCATCATTTATTTTACCCTTAAGGGCCTCTCTCGGGGCATTACATAAGGGGGGGGAACAATCCAAGTACAAATTTCAATGAAAATGCAGTTCATGGTTACAGTTTTTGAATTACTAAAACATACAGGCAGCAACAAAAAACAAAAAGAAAACAGAGCATGTCAAACGAAATATTCAACAGTCAATTCGCGGTCAAAAATATACAGGCGGCAGAGAACAAACATCAAAGAAAGACAAACAGCGATTAAGAGTCAAGGGTAGCTAGTAATAAATCTCTAAATTTAACAGCAACTTGTTCGCTGACAATATCATTCGTCAAACCGTTCCACTCATCGATAGCCGTAGGAAGAAATGATTTATTAAAAGCGTTAGTAGAACCAAACAGACGTTGGATACTCAGGGAATTAAATAGGCGACGAGATGTTCGGACAGGCGGAAGTAAAAGTGAACCATGTAGGTGAGGAAAGCTGTAGTAAAGTTTGTGAAAAAGACAGAGACGTGAAGTTTTGCGTCGAGCTGACAAAACAGGGAGACCGAGGGATGACTTGATTTGACTGATGCTTGCTCGTTTGTCGTAATTTGCGGAGATGAATCTGGCGGCACGATTTTGGACGGATTCAAGAATGTTAATTAGGTATATCTGATGAGGGCTCCAAATTGCAGATGCGTATTTCATTTTAGTACGAACAAAAGTTTCAAAGGCCAATTTGCGAAGGCTTGCAGGTGATAATGACAATGATCTCCTAAGATAGCCAAGAGTTTTTGAGGCATCGGCAGCTAGTTTGGTAATATGCTCGGTCCAGGTTAGTCTGCTTGTAATTACAACGCCCAGGTATCGGTAAGAATCCACTTGGGATAACACTGTTGAGTTTAATGAATACGGATGGATGACGTTAGTGTGTTTTCGTGAGACAGACATGAACTTACATTTGGAAGTATTCGGCCTCATCATCCACTGAGCGCACCAGTTATCAATGATGTGTAAATCTTGCTGTAGTATTAGCTGATCTTCGAAAGTTGATATGCGACGGTAGATGACGCAATCGTCAGCAAAAAGCCGAACCGTTGATGAAATGCCGGAAGGAAGGTCATTTACGTAGATTAAAAAGAGGAGCGGGCCGAGAACCGAGCCCTGAGGGACGCCAGAGATTACTGGAGTAGTATCAGAATGGGCACCACCGATAACAGTGAATTGCGACCGGTGGGTTAGGAAGCACTTAATCCATGATAAGGTCAGGGGATCGAGGGAAAGTGAAGAAAGTTTGTTGATTAGTCGTTGGTGAGGGACGAGATCGAAGGCCTTTGAAAAGTCGACAAAAATAACATCAGTCTGAAATGACGAATCAAGGTTGAGATGAAGATCAGTCGTAAATTCAAAAAGTTGAGTTTCGCATGAGAGCCCTGAACGAAAACCATGCTGCTTATGAAAAAAGAAAGAGTGATCATCGAGGTGACGAACAACATGTGAATTTATTATATGTTCCATAAGTTTGCAAGCGATGCACGTTAGTGAAATGGGGCGATAGTTAGATGGGTCAGATCGCTTGCCAGACTTGAAAACTGGTACAACCTTCCCAAGTTTCCAATCATCTGGGATGAAACCTTCAGAAATGGACTGTTTAAAAAGTATCTCCAAAAATTTACTAGAAATGCTATTAGTAGCCTTTAAAACTTTGGCAGGAATATTGTCAGGTGCGGGGGAGCTGGATATTTTTAATTTCTTTATCAGACTGCTGATGCCTTCTGAGGTAATGTCAATGGGCGGCATTTGTGAAAAATTAGATCTCGGCATGACTGGAATACTATGAAATGGTTCAGAAGTGAAGACTGAAGTGAAGTAAGTATTCATAACGTCCGCCCGCTGTGGGAGAGGAACGTGAGAACCATCGGAGTTGGTTAAGGATATATTGTGCGTGTTATTTTTAGGGTTGAGAAGTTTCCAAAACTTCTTTGGATTAGTTCGGGCAATGTTAAGCAAGTCATTATGAAAAAATTTCTTTTTGGAGCGCTTCAGCAAGTGAGTGTATTCACGAAGGCATGCGAAATATCTGTTCCATTTTGTTATTGACTCAAAGTTTTTAGCAGCGCGAAAAAGACGTTTTTTCTTTTGAGATAGTTTCTTTAGAAGATTAGAATACCAGGGTCGCTGAGCATCGCCTGGAACACGAATAAGGGAGACGTGGTTATCGATAAGGGTTAATAATTTCCGCTTGAACAATAACCAGTTTTCGTCAACTGTTCGGGTAGAAGCAGACAGGGTGAAGGAGACCAAAAATTTATTAAGTTCAGAGTTAATCGTCGAGAAGTTGGCGTTGTTAAAGTCGCGTATTAATTTTTTTGAAGGTCTTCGCGAAGGTAAGGCAATGGACAATGAAAACAATACAACATTATGGTCACTCAGACCGGGAATGCATGACACTGACTGAATTAAATCTGGGTTGGAGACAAGAACAAGATCAAGAGTGGTAGTGCCACGAGTTGGCATTGTGACTGATTGCGATAAGTTAAAAAGGAGACACAGTTCGAGGAAATCTCTGGATTGTCGTGAACTAGCACACAAGTTGTCCCAATCAATATCAGGGTAATTAAAGTCCCCGCATAGCAAGAAGTTTGCGTGAGGAAACCGGGATGTCAGATCAAAAAGAACATTTTGAAGGTCATCTGTGAAAGAGTGGTCGCAGTCGGGTGCGCGGTAACAGGCTATAAGAATGTTTTTGCACGTGGGAAGGATTATTTCAACGCAAAGAATTTCAAAATTCGTACTGATTGTCACAGTTTGAAAGGGTAGGCTGTCTTTCACGAAAACTAAAATACCACCCCCTCTGCGTCTGTTATATCAAGTCTGTAAGACGTGAAATGGGTGTTGCTGTGACGTAATTCATTGTCGTGAATATCAGGGGTTAGCCATGACTCAGTTAGGATTGCGATGTCGGTGCTGGTGTCCTTAAGGAGAGTTTGCACAGCTTCCATTTTGGGCATATAGCTACGGATATTCGTAAGAAGGATAGATGTAGTTTGATAAACTCGAGGAGCGATTCTAATTGGGATGGACTCGAAAGGAGGGGAGGACGGAACCCTGGAAGCACACAGTGAACGCTATGCTTTCAGTTCTATAACTCTGTCCGATTCAGCATCATAAACGAAAGGCTTTTTGTCAACGATAAGCTTGTTGAAACGCCTCTTTTTATAGGTGCCTCTTTTTTATAGGTATTTTTTGCTGACACAGAGGGTCACAGCTGTGGTACGAAATTCTTGTTGCACTCTTGTAAGTGCATCGTTTAGGTAGCTCATAAAAAAGCGATTTATTAAAAAAAAATCGATGTGGCCGGTGCTACCTCAGTGGTCAACACGTTGGCCTAAAGAAAGTCTCCTATTTTCTTTTGCACGGCATTTCGCTTGCCCGCGATGATGTCTGCCTCAGTGTACACTACACATCATGCTGTCGCTGTTCATTGATGACAGTGTTATCAGTGCTTACATCAACTTCAAGCTCGTTGGTTGTGTAGGCGCTGCCGAAAATCGAATAGCGAAGGCAACAAGCTCCAACTCCAAGGAGGTCGAACTTTCGAGTAGCTGACTTTTCCAACAAAACGCTCTTCACTTGCGCTGATTTCTCAATGCCCTGCGCCTGCTCCTCCATTGAGTAGTGCACAGCATCAATCCGAATTATATAGCTCGTGGAACGTGGTCTCACGGCGTTGTGAGTAGAAAGCGTCGTTGAAGTTTCCAGCGGGTCCAACGGGTCTGGCCGCGACTGCAACTAGCTGCTAAAGGGCACTTGTGGCCGGCGCCTTCTTGTTTCAAGGCCGTTTTTTACGGCTTCCAAAAGTTCGTCGCATCGATGGTTTGAGACGAGAGTCTCCAGGCATCTCGATCGCGGTGAAAAAGTACCGGTGCAAAGTGGAAACATGTTGCGTCGAGAAACACGCACGAGCGCAAAAGCAGACGCACACAAACAGAAAGCCACAGCGGGGAACGTAACACAAGGAAAGAAAAGACGCAAAGGTCACCTCAACCAATGAGAAACTCGGAAAGGCGCACTTGAAAAGCGCGCCGCGTGAGGGCCAATCGGCGATCTGAAAACGACCTTAAGAAAACCCGCGACAGCAGCCATTTCATTTGAGCGACGCCATTTTGAGATGGCGCTAAATGCGCACAAAGAAAATGGCTTCAAATCAAGCCTAAGATGGTGGCGCCGGTCCGCCGCAACGCACTTGGCTCGCACAGGAAGTTCGAACAAACGCCCCGAAAATAAGCTTTGCAAAAAATCAATTTTTTGACCATATTTGACCATTCCAAGACCCACGTCCCCTCTTAAATAATTATGATTACTTGGTGAGCATTGAAGGGCTCTCTAAGGGGAGATGCTGCTCGAAGACACTTTTTTTTTATTATTCATCCTAGAGCTATTAATATTAAACTTGACTTGTTTATGGAACTTTTTATGCTGATTTCAAATATATAATTAGTTTTCTTGCAAGTTACTCACATTTAGCTCTGGAACATGACAGAGTGAAAAACTTTATCCTTTTGCCCCCCCCCTCTTTTTATTCCTAAACTTTTGTAATTTTTTACCTTTCATAGTTCATAATACCTCAAATAAAGTGTAGAGTGCAAATAACTAATTAGGAAGCTCATACAAAATATGTAGTACACGTGGAAAATAATAGAGGTAAAAAGTCCATATTTCACGTACCCTAGTAAAGGTGTACATACGATTTTTTATTATACAATTAAATATTGAAATTTAGACTAGATAATTGCATTTGTCATACTTCGGAAAAAATTTGGACAAAATTTAATGCAGATCCGAGCACTAGCAGTGCCCGAAAAAGGAGGGGCACATTGGAAAAATGGCAACATTTGTGTTTTGAGAAAAACGAGTTTTAAAGTTAAAATTGAGTTTTTATTTATGAAAGATCTTATTAAATGAAATGAAGTTTGCACACCAAAAAGAACAATTCTTTTAGTGGCCACTGCGACTAAAATACGTCAGCACCATGAGTTTGTCCCTCTCGGCTTTTGCGAGCCAACTCTTCACAGAAATTTCACTCACAGACAGGGCCATGAAACGCTTGCCACTTCCGCTCCATCTGGCAGAGCCTTGTGCCAACTGCAAGCTAGGAAGAAGTTCGACGGGACTGCGAAATCTAAACTAAGACCAGTGTCATGCCATTTTGCAGCCATGTTTGTGCCACATACCGTCGTACATAATGGCAATGTCGTTCCTGCTAAGTTCTCTCACTGCGAGCTCTTTTGACCTCGCAAGATTGGCACTGACGTCATTCATTGCCGCATCACGAACTTTCCAGCGACGGGTGTGAATAACTTTTCACGCATTGGCTTTTGCAAGCGAACAAATTAACTGCCGCAAATCGGACCAGCTGCTCGTAGCCTATTCCTACAGAGCACGCCGCACAACGGCTTTCAGTTGCAAGTAATGTCTTTTTTTTTATTCTTAACAGAGATAATTACACGAGAAAAGCATTGTTCAGCTGCGCTGCTTGACAAGACATGGACCCCGCAAATATGTTTCACAGCACATACAGGCGCGCAGCGGCCAATGGCGGTCCCCGATTCGTACCATGTGATAAACCAGTCGCGGCGCTCGAAAAACGCGCAGATGAGTGCATCTTTTTATTATTTCTTGCGCTGCATCAGCGAGAGAAACTGTTGTTATTCGAAGAGTGAGGCTCGACAATGGCGAGCGGCGGCGCATTATCGAGGGCAAGGTGCTCGAAGACTCCAGACTTTCGACCTTTTAACAGGCACCTTGTGCTCTTTAGATGCAATTTTAAAGCATTTCCAGTTAAGTCTCGACCTGTATTATTTTTTTCATAACAGTAGGGGTATTAATCTTATCAAAACAGGCGAAAATAAAAAATCGGTAATTTTGAAAAAAAAAACTCGCGTTTTTCGAACCGCATCTCCTCTCAAATGTATTTCATTTCATTTCATTTATTGTACCCTCAGGGCCAAACAAGGCATTAAAGAGGGGCAGCGATTTACAATGCAAAGTTTGTACAGCATAGGTAAAGCATAAACAGGGATGTAATACGAAGAACAAAAAAACATTAAAAAATCATTTGAAAGCATAAAGTGAAGGAAAGTTGTACAGTGAATATGAACAAGAAAAACAGACATGCAGCATATACGGGTGAATAAATGACATTCTAGTAAGCAATGTTATTTAATGCAATTTGAAAAAAAGAGTTATCACTAATAGATCAAATGTTTTGGGGAAGGTGGTTCCACTTTAGTGACATGCAAGGAATGAATGATTCACAAAATATGTTTGTGCTGCTTCAAGGAACATGAACCTTATGAGAATGGTCGACCCGATACATAGTGTGGAATATGAATAAGCATGTATAGAATGTTAAGTGGTGAAATATTTTATGAAACAATGATAAACGGGAGATTTTTTGCTGCGCTTCAAGAGATGGAAGTGGTAGGCTAGTTTTCATGGCTGTTATGCTGGCAGTTCGGTTATAATTGGAAATAATAAAGCGAGCACAGCTATTCTGAACTACAGGTTTTCCCGCTCACTTTAATCCAAGTGCCAGCCTAAATAATCTTCACACCATTGAAATAATCTGAGCGCCAAGCTATTTAATCCATGCGCCAAACATTTCATCCAAGCGCCAACATATTTAATCCAAGCACCAACTAACTCAGGCCGCGTGCCATTGAGTTTAATCCAAGTGCCACCGTATTTAATTCGATTGCAAATGACTTTAATTCAAGTGCCTGTCAGTTTAATCTTGTGCTAGAAACACACAGTTAGCCACTATATATAGTATAAATGTCAGAATAACGTAAACATGGCGTCACAGCAAGAACATTTCCCTCGGCTATACTTATTAGCGCTTATGAAATGAAGTGCGCAGTGCGACTTCCCCTTGACATTTTGGTGTCATAGCTTCAAAATAAAAAAAAACAGTCAGTAGTAATTGCATGTATGGGTACTTAAATGTATTTGCTCATAGAGTCCATGTTAGTCTTTATTGCATTGCTACTGCTTCATTCCGGTTAACTATCTACACCATCGCATATGCATAGATTCGTGCCATCTGCTGAGCAGACAGCATTTGGCTACTTATGCGCTGAGGCTACCGCAGTCGTCTGCTCAGCCCAGGGAGAACAGTGACCGACAGATGATATTCATTCATTCTTGAAATCAGAAATAACCACTTAAAAATACCAAACTTGCATTTATTCGGGTTCATGTGGAAATAAGTTGTTATAAAAGCATCAAAGTAGATACTCCGGTTTTCATGTAACAGGCGACGCTTAGTGTAGCTGAAGCGTGTTAACTTGAAACGTGTGTTTTCATACGGGAACATTTGCAGACGAAGAGAGAGCTTTGCTTAAAGTCATGGCTGGAAGCAAACGAGGACCACACTTTTAAGAACCCTGACGAACCTCGTCCAAAAAAACAGCAAAATATCGGTGGTCGACAGGGCTAGGATTGTGGACGTTTACAGGCGTGGCGGTGACTTAAAGCAACTGGCCGATGCTCTAGCCATCAACATTAAAACAGCAAGATCGATTGCCGCTACCGAGAGAGAAACATCAAAGCATGGTGGGGGTTCAAAAAGGAAGTTTGGAGATGACGTCGTGAGTAATTTGAGACGAATTGTTGACGAAAACTGTACATTTACATTGAAGCAAATAAAGGAAGCCCTGGAGAAAGAAATGCCAGGAGTAACAATCAGTGCAAGCACAGTCGACCGCTTGCTGGATGCCCACTGCTACTCGATGAAGCTAGTGACGCAGAGGCCCACAGATCGCAACCGTGACAATATCAAGCACAGCCGCATGCTGTACGCCCAATGGCTGCAGTCTGATGGACCGCGTGTTTGCCGCTTCTATTTGGATGAGACTAACTTCAATATCTGGTGTTCCAGGAACTTCGGCAGGGCAGCTAAAGGATAACCAGCTGTGCACATGACCACAACGACAAAGGGAGTGAACTTGAACATTATAGCATGCATGTCCGCAAATGGAGTTATTCACTGGACTGTGGTGG
Organism: Rhipicephalus annulatus; assembly: GCA_013436015.1. Classification (NCBI taxonomy): domain Eukaryota; kingdom Metazoa; phylum Arthropoda; class Arachnida; order Ixodida; family Ixodidae; genus Rhipicephalus; species Rhipicephalus annulatus. The sequence goes on from WOVY01009247.1 coordinate 571,099, forward strand.
ACAAAGTTCATTGGGTTGTTTTTAATGACTTCCTCAGTGATGTTTCGGCCCGCATAGAACGTGATGAGCCAAATACTGAAGCTGTTATTCCTTTTTGATAATGCACCTGCTCACGCTCAAGCAGAACAGGCGGCTTTGGCTAACTCCATTGCACTTTATTAAGCGCCTGCCAGCTTACAGTCCTTTCTTTAACCCTATGGAAGAAGCCTTCTCGAAATTCAAGTCACACGTGAAGGCCTACCTGAGCGAACGTCGTAATTTAGTTTTAGCGACACCGCAAGGCATGACGAAGAAGGAGCACAGGCGTTCTTTGCTGCTGGATGCGGCTCGCCACTCCATGCAACAAATACAGCGCGTGGACTGCGCGGCCTTTGATCGGCACAATTTCTCTTTCGTGCCTGCCGCTTTGCGTGAAGATGACTTGTGAACATCTGTCTTTGAGCCCTATGAGACAGTTCTGTTTTAATAAATACACTAACCTGTGCCTATGTTGCATTTCTAGAATAATTAGTAGTAATCACTCTTGTTTTCCTGTATATGTATGTATGTGTACACACACACACACACATATACATACATGTGTGTGTGTGTGCGTGCGTGCGTGCGTGCGTGTGTGTGGAGATAGAGAGGGGGGAACAGAACAAATAATTTAGTGATTGCACTGAATCCGCAAGCTTCTAATGTGCGATGAGAGGCATAATGACACGCAAAAAAAAAAACACGTACTCAAAAAAAAAAAAGAAAGCTAGGCCCAAGGTCAGTTGCGTGTTATTATCATTTTGTTTCCTCTGTGTTTGTTTCATCGCATTCGTCAAGTACGGCACAAAACTAACAAGCTAAACGAACAATCAGTACTGTTCGTATCATTGGAGACATTTAACTTCGTTTAAATAAAACAATAAGAGCATACAATAATGTAAAATAAAACTTCTATTGCCACATCAGGATGATCAGTTTACGTTTTATGTTCACTACAGGAAAAAAAAAAAACCTATTGGAATTATCTCTATTTCACAGTGCGTGCCGCGCGACGGCTTCTCAATTTCTTGATTATGTAGCTGTCTTTGACCCATCACTGCCCGTGACCATGCTTTTAATCTCTTAGTATGCGTTCCGGCACTCCAATAAACATAGTGTGTCGTTCGCATTACATGACCTGTCCTGGTCATGTAATGTTGTAGTGTGTACCAAAGCCAGTTATGAGCTTCAGTGAGGGGTACTGAATTTCATTGCGCTGTAAAATATTCAGTAATATGTTACTGCATTTTTTTTTCGTTTTCATTGAATTTATTTCACCTGGGCTAAGCATTCATTATACATACTTGCGCATAGCAAGGTATAAGCACTCCTAACATGGCTTAAGCGAACCACGACAGTAATTTTTTTCAAGAATACTATCGGCAAATACAAATAATAATGATTGATTCTACCTTCCGACTATTGTCTTTTATACTGTAGGAACTGCATTTCAATTGCACTGCCGTTTTTACGCCCCGTATTCTGGTTTTTGTGCGTGGATTAAACTGACTGGCACCTGAATAAAGTCATTGGCAATTGGATTAAACACGGCGGCACTTGGATTAAACTCAATGGCACGCGGCCTGAGTGAGTCGGCACTTGGATTAAATATGTTGGCACTTGGATTAAATGTTTGGCACATGGATTAAATAGCTCGGCGCTCAGATTATTTCAATGGCGTGCAGATTATTTAGGCTGGCACTTGGATTAAAGTGAGTGGGGAAACCTGTAGTTCTAAAGCATTAATTAGGTTAGTATTATGAGGGTCCCAAACAGATCAAGCCTATTCCGATTTCGGGTGGATTAAGGTTTTGTAGAGTAATAGTTTTTTTGATGAGTTCGGAGCATAAAAAAAGTTTCGGCCAAGGTAGCCAAGGGTGTGGTTTGTGTTGCTAATCAAGTAGTTAATTTGTGTTGTCCAAGAAAGGTTGGATGTGATAAGCATTTTTAAGTATTTGTATGAGCTTACTCGCTCTAGTGCACGTTATTTAATTAGTATACTTGAGAGGGGTTAGGTGAAATGCTTCACACTTGTTAGTCTTAATTCCATGAGGTACATACTGCACCATTTAAATAATTTATTTCAGTCGGATTGCAGGCCAGGCTAGCAGGGCTGGGCAGTATTGTGATATAACAGTTGAGTCTCTTTCATTATGAGTCTCTTTCATTATGAGTCTCTTTCATTATGAGTCTCTTTCATTATGAGTCTCATTCGTTAATGAGTCTCATTCATTACAAGTGATAGTATTTTGAGATACTTTCAAGTACCTGTACTTCTGTGTCAAGATACATTTGAAAAATGTATCTGTATCTCAGGAGTGAAATACTTTTACAAATAATTGATTGTATTGTGATACTAAGCTGGGCACTGGTATCTTGTTATGTTTTATTTTGCGAGTCTAGGTGTGTCTTCAGTGCTTTCAAGAAGAGAATCAAGGTTTGTGTGCGTGTGTGCGTGCGAGTGTGCCATAACAACCAAAGAAAGGCACCGCAGGTCGGTGACATAGGTAAGGTCGTGGTGATTTCTTCTAAAGCACAGAATTGCCCATGTGAATAAACACGGGATGCCGCTGGAGGCAGAATTGTGGCGGCAGTGTTGTCGGCCTGCGAAAGTCAATGTAGCTCAAGGCCAGTACAGCCAGCCTAATTTGTTTGGGTGGCAAGCCATTTGATAATTGCAACCGATACTTCCTAGTACAGTTGACCCCCAATGATTCCATATAGAAAACCCATATTGTTGTTTAATTAGAAGTTATTTTTCGTTTGAGAGCCTTGAGGTGACCATACTTTTTCAATAAAATGGACAATTTTTCATGTGCCAAGACCGCCAAAGACAGCTGTCGGACCGAGCTGTCTTGGCCATTGCCAATGCGTGCCGCACCATGGTTCATGATGCGGCCGTCTTCTTTAGTCAGCGCTGGGGCATTGCGTCGGTGTTGGTATTTCGTTGTGATGTGTCGAGTGCTTCAGCCCATGGAGTTTCTTAATAGGAAAAAAGAACCAGCGAAAAACCACACGAAGACAGCAAAGAAGAACAACCACACAGGACAAGCACCTCCGAAAGTGCTTTGTCAGTTTTTTTTGTCAAAGTTTGACAATGTAGTTAGGAGCACTTTACAGGATGACAGGATAGTGTGCATTTTTTGTTATGTTGAGGATTTTTTTGTTTTTTTGAACTATAATGAAGATAACAACATGCACTCTCTTGCTACAAAACTTTTAACGATGTTTGCCTTGAGTTCTCAAGACTTAAAGTTCATTTACGAACTTTGCAAAGATAACTAGATTCGCTTTCTTGACTTAATGATAGACTTTAAAATCGTCATGCCTGTTGGGGTCACGCTTTCAGGACAAAAAAAGCCTTACTACTGTTTTGTTCATGTCACTGCAAGCTTGTGAAGAGAGGTATTGTTTTTTTGTGCTATAGTGAAGCCTCTGAACTCTGAAATGGGTCGAACTCTTGAGTACCTTTTAGTGGGGCTACCCAACAAGAACGCCGCTCGCGCTGTGAATTCGTGCTTGGTCGTGACAGTCGCCATAGCATATGATCGCTGGTTGCTGGCTAATAAACGCCTTAACAAGTTGGTGGAGATTGCTGCGTTGCCTTTTGATGCCCTTGGAGCTTCGATCACATACCCTGTTATCTACCATGCCCCACGACGCCCCTCAGCAAACGCCTCCTCCCATGCCACCCCCTTGTCCCGGTATCCCCAGGATCCGCGATCCACCCATTTCACTGGCGCCGATGGCACTGACCTGGAGGTTTTACGAGCGCGTGAGCGTCCCCAACAAATTGCTGCTACATTGAACAAGTTGCTGTTAAATTTAGAGATTTATTACTAGCTACCCTTGACTCTTAATCGCTGTTTGTCTTTCTTTGTTGTTTGTTCTCTGCCGCCTGTATATTTTTGACTGCGAATTGACTGTTGAATATTTCGTTTGACATGCTCTGTTTTCTTTGTTTTTTGTTGCTGCCTGTATGTTTTAGTAATTCAAAGACTGTAACCATGAACTGCATTTTCATTGAAATTTGTACTTGGATTGTTCCCCCCCCCCCCTTATGTAATGCCCCGAGAGAGGCCCTTAAGGGTAAAATAAATGATGATGATGATGATGATGAAATGGGACGAAGACGGAAAGTTGATGAACTTGGGGTTCTACCTTGCAGGCGTAGCCAGTTTGTGGTACAACAACCACGCGTCTGATTTTGCAACCTGGTCCAATTTTAAGACCGCTGTAATCAACGTTTCGGCCACCCTGCCGTTCGTAAGCTGCAAGCCGAGCAGCGATTACGTGAACGCGCTCAGCAGGCCAATGAGTCATTCACCAGTTACATCGAAGATGTCCTGGACTTGTGCAAGAAAACCAACAACAGCATGTCCGAATCTGACAAGATCTGGAACGTCATGAAAGGCATTCACGATGATGCCTTCACGATGCTGCTCGCCAAAAACCCCGGCATAGCCGCTTAGGTCATCACACTGTGCCACAGCTACGAGGAGCTCCGCCGGCAGCGTTGGATGTCCCGTCGCTCCCCACCACGAGCTGCAACGCTTGCTGGCTTGGAGGCCGGTTGTGACCAAGTGGCATTGATGGCAGACCTGAAGTCCTTCATCCGTGAGGAAATCGCGCGCCAGTTTTCTCTCCTGCCCTTTGCCCACCCACCGGCTGTTCAACAATCAGCCACTACCCTTCTCCCTCCCGTCCGTCAAGCGATTGAGCAGAAAACAGCGGAGGTCATGCCTGCGTACCACCCCCAACAACCTCCGGCTCCTGTGCCTTTGAGTTCGCCCAAGTGGTCGCCAGGCCGCCTCAAGTCATTTTAGCACCCGTCCCTATGAATTACGCCGAAGCTACCGCTCAACCTTTGTTCTTTGCAGCGGGTATGCCCACTACGTATGTTGATGCAACCCGTCAGCCTCAGCTTCAGCCCACCATGCAGCCTTTCCAGCCACCGTTTCGTCCATCGGCTCTTGCGACATGGGTGAGACCTACTCCGGCGAACCGATGGCGCACACCCGACAAATGGCCCATCTGCTTTGCCTGCAGTTACGCCGGTTACGTAGCACGTTATTGCCCTCGCGTACAGTCTGCTCCCATTTCTTCGCATGTTGCTAGCCAGCTCAGCCGTACTTATCACGACGAACAGCCGTCTATGCCACCGCCGTCTCGCCCAGGTTCATCTCCTCGAAGGTCGCCGTCTCCACGACGTCGTTCCCTGTCCCCCATGCGGCCAAGTGCGGCTGCTCATGAGCGGGAAAACTAGTCGTCGCAGTTCCAGAGGCAAGGACAGCGACGCTATCGCAATGTGAAAGCCCTCAGAGCAGTCTCTCGAATGTTATTGACGTGCTTGTGGGCGGTGTTTGTGCATCCGCTTTTATTGACACTGAAGTTGCCGTATCAGTTATGGAGGAAGAACCTTGCCGCTTTCTCCGAAAAGTGACGACGCCACTTTCTCGGTTGTTCCTCCGTACCGCTAGTTCACATCGTATTCATTCTAACAGCAGTGTGCACAGCTCACGTTGTCATTCGGGACGTTCTGTAGGTCGCCCAGTTCATCATCCTTCCGGCATGCTCTCATGACGTCATACTGGGATGGGACTTTCTCTCCCGCCATGACATTGTCATTCATTGTGCTTCCACCGAAATTGAACTCTCACCCTTCTCGCATTTGATGCCAGAAGACAGTCCCTCGACACTGAGTGAGATTCTCATGACAGAGGATACAACAGTGCCTCCAAACTTGACGACAGCTGTGTCGGTCTACTGCGCCGGTCTCTCCGACACAATTGCACTCGTTTTGCCATCCGACCGCGCTTGTAGCAGGTAAGGGTTGCGAGTACCTTTTGCGACCGTGCAAGTCGCCCAGGGCATTGCCGCTATTTTTGTAATGAACCCATCCCCATACACTGTTACCTTGCTTCGAGGAGAATATCTCGGCAGAGTGGAACCAGTCGACAAAGCACAAGTCCTGGACGTACCCGATGACTCGCATCGTCCCAATTCGCGTACCATCAGTGCTGTTTTCACTTCTGATCCGTCATCTGCTGATGTATTTGGCCCCTCCATTGCTGAAAACCTTACGGCGGTACAGCGTTCTCAGCTTCTGGACCTATTGCAAGAATATCGTTCTTCTTTTGATGTCGAGCGAAGTTCTCTTGCACGCACGTTCGTTGTTACAAATCGCATCGACACTGGTGCCCATCTACCTTTACGGCAACGTCCATATCGCGTGTTGCCTGCTTAATGTTGGGTAATTAACAAGCAGGTTGACGATAGGCTCCTGCGCGACATTATTCGGCCTTCGGGCAGTCCATGGACGTCTCGTGTTGTTCTTGTTGTGAAGAAAGACGGTTCTGTGTGGACTACAGACGGCTGAATAAAACCACTCCCAAGGACGTTTATCCACTGCTGTGCATCGATGATGCGATTGACAGCCTTCACGGAGCCGAAGTTTTTTCTTCTCTCGATTCACGCTCGGGGTACTGGCAAGTACCCATGGCTGACAACGCTCGACCGAAGACAGCCTTTGTCACACCGCACGACTTGTACGAGTTCAATGTCATGCCGTTTGGTCTATGTAATGCACCTGCGACCTTTGAGCGCATGATAGACACCGTTCTGCGCAACTTGAAATAGTACACGTGCTTGTGTTACCTCGACGATGTCGTTGTCTTCGCTCCGGATTTCTCCAAGCACCTCCAACGCCTGAAAGAAGTTTTCGCACGTGTGAGCAATGTTGGCTTGCAACTAAATCTGAAGAAGTGCTGCTTTGCAGCACGGCAACTCACCATCCTAGGGTACGTCATGTCTAAGGATGGCATTCTTCCTGATCAGGCCAAGCTTCGGGCCGTGGCCGAATTACCCAAACCTGCGTCCGTCAAAGAACTGCGTAGTTTCATGGGCCTGTGCTCATACTTCTGACACTTCATACGAAACTTTGCCACGATCATATCATCGCTGACGAAGCTCCTTGGAAGTAATGGGCCCCTCAATTCGTGGTCATTCGAGTGCGACGACACGTTCGCAAAGCTCCGCCATTTGTTGACATCTCCTCTCATTCTACACCACTACAACCCTACGGCCCCAAGGGGCCGTGCACATGAACACCAGTGGTTTAGGCCTCGACACTGTCCTGGCGCAGCGCAAACCCGGATTCCCTGAATATGTCGTAGCATATGCAAGCCGTACGCTCACGAAAACCGAGACAAACTACACCGTCACGGAGAAAGAGTGCCTGGCGATCTGAGCCCTTACAAAGTTTCGACCTTATTTGTGTGGTCCCCCATCCGATATCGACACGGACCATCATGCACTATGGTGACTGTCATCATTGAAGGATCCCTCAGGCCGTCTAGCTCGTTTGGCTCTCTGCTTACAAGACTACATCCGCATGCTGTGTCGCAACGAACTCCAGCGTGCTGGCGCCAATGCCCTCTCGCGCTCCCCTCAGCCTGGAGACGACTTGCCCTGCTCAGTAACCTCAGTTGCTGTTTCTGCCATTGATGATGGCATCCTCGCTACCGAACAGCGAAAGGGTAATTGGATCGTCCAACTGACTGACTTGCTCTCTGATTCGTTCGCAACACCATTCACGCGTGCCTTGAGCCGTCGAGCTCACCATTTCGCCATTCGTTACGGGCTCCTAAACCGACGCAATTATGGTGCCGGTGGCTGGCAGTGGTTACTCGTCTGCGGTCGGAAATATGTGAATCTTTCTATTCTGATCCACAATGCGCACACTCTGGGGTATCCAAAACTTACCACCGCATTTGACAACGCTACTTCTGGCGCGGGATGTACCGCTACGTGCAGCAGTACGTTTGCTCTTGCCTCGCTTGCCAACGCCGCAAATCGTCAGCACGTGTGTTGCACGCCGATCTGCAACCGTTACCTTGCCCTGTCCGTTTTGGCGCGTAGGTATCGATTTGTATGGACCACTTTCTCTGATGTCTGCCGATAACCGCTGGGCCATCGTTGCCGCAGACCATTTAACGTGATATGCCGAAACCGCAGTTTTCCCTGCGGCTACTGTGCGCAATGTTGCTTCCTTCCTGCTGCATCAATTTATACTGCGCCAGGGACCACACCAAGAGCTTCTCAGCGATTGAGGCTGTGTTTTCTTGTCGGAAGTCGTCAAAGCCATTCTGACGAAGTGCCATTCTGTCCACCCCAAAACTACTGCTTACCACCCGCAGACGAAGGGTCTCACTGAACGCTTTAGCCGCACCCTTGGCGACATGCTTTTAATGTACGTCGCCGCCAACCACACGAATTGGAATAATATACTGCCCTTAGTCACCTACGCCTACAACACTGCCCTTCAGAGCACGACCGGTTTTTCACCTTTCTTCTTGCTGTACGGTAAGTACCCGTCGCACACCATGGACATGATACTCCCGTACACGCCGGATTCATATGAGTGTGCACCTATTTCTGAGATAGCCAGGCTTGCTGAAGAGTGTCACGAGCTTGCCAAGACATTTACGACGCATGAGCAAGAGCGGCAGAAGAGTATTCGTAATGACTCCAACACTTCTGAGCCCACATTCTTTCCTGGTGCGCTTGTATGGCTCTAGATCCGGACCTGTGTAGCTGGCGTCTCTGCCAAACTACTTCCCAAGTACGAAGGCCCCTACCGTGTCATCGAGCGCACATCTCCGGTCAACTGTCTGATCGAACCCGTCGAATAATCTTTGGACATGCGCCACTGCGTGCGCGGCATCGTCAACCTAGAGGTCCTGAAGGCTTATTATGACCCGCTCATAGTAACAAGCTGTTAGCTCGCCAGGCAGCTCTCTTTTCGACCCAACGGTAACTGCAGCGAAGCCTCTGAACTCTGAGATGGGTCGAACTCATGAGTACCTACCTTCTGGTGGGGCTACCCAAGAAGGACGCCGCTCGTGCTGTGAGTCTATGCTTGGGCGTGTTTGTTGCCATTGCTTATGATCGCTGGTTGCTGGCTAATGAACGCCTTAACAGTGCCTTATGAACGTTTTAAAAGAGAGCTGTGTGCATTGAATGCACCTTAGTCTCCAGGAATAAGTAGCCAGGCTAAGGTCTGCAGGTTACCCGGACTTGCTGCTTTTTGTGGCAGTATCATCATTGAAAAAGCTGTAAGGAAAGCTTAAGAATACAGGGGACTCAGCAGACGATGTTCCAAAAACATGTAACATAGTGGTGATGCCATATTTGCATTGAATATCACACAGCCTAAAGAGGGTGGCCAAAAGGAATGGTGTCTGACTCATGTTGTTTGCACCGGGCAAGCTCTCCAGACTCTGCAAGCACATAGTTATGCGAAAAAATAGTTCGAACTGCGTTTGCGTAAAGAAGCATGCTACCGTCTTTAAGAAATGTGCTTTCTCGATAGTATACCTAATTTCCTTGTCATGCGGTTGTGTCTATATCGGCTAGACAGGCCGATGTCTGTGTGACAGGCTGCGGGAACACCGCAATCTCCTCCCCACAGGCACTGGTGAAAACTTGGCTCTGCATGGTAGGGAAGAAGACGAAGTTTTTCCTGAGTGGAACGCTGGTTTCAGTCTCTGTTATTTTTTCTCGTTTTCTTTGGTGCTAGTGGAAGACGCTGCTCTTCTGCCTGCGGAAATGGACGTAGAATCACCAGGGCCTCCACCCATACGTCCCGCGTCGTCTGTGGCCACTCTAAGAAAGCGCTCCGGCCACCCAAGTGACGTCGACAGTGAGGACACGCTCATGTACTCTACGGCCAGTGATGAGAGCTCCGATGAAAGTGACTTTGTGCCCGTGGCAAGACACAAGGCGAAGAGGAGGTTGCTTACGACATCTCCTTCCCAAAGTAAGGCCACCACGAATATTCCAGAGTCACCGGTTCACACTATTTTGTTTGTCCCGCTGAATGCCGCTGACAGCATGAACCGACTTAATCGCCAGGTCACGTCTATGTCACTTGAGGCACTCGTTCCGGGACAAATAACAGACGTGAGAATCAATGGCCGCAAGAACGTTCTGGCGATAGACGTTACGCAACGTACTGCTCTCGACGTATTGACCAAGGTGAATGTGCTCGGGAACATCAACGTTCGTTCTTTCATACCAGATGGCAAGGACTCTAGAGCAGGCGTTATCTACGACGTCGACACTTCTATCAGCGATATTGATTTTCCAACTCTAATCAAACCAGTGACGGAAGCTACTACAATCTTGCAAGCCCGCCGTCTCGGGAACTCACGATGCGTGAAACTAGTTTTTAAAGGTGACAGCCTCCCAACTCAAGTAAGAGTTGGTCATTTTCGACACACAGTACGCCCGTTCGTGCCGAAACCTCTTCAGTGTCGGAAGTGCTGTAAAATAGGACATGTGAGTGCTGTTTGCACAAGTTCTGCTGTGTGCTCCCGATGTTCGGAGTCGCACAACACGGAAGCCTGCCAGGCAGAACATCGCAAATGCGGCAATTGCCAAGGTCCTCACGAGGCGTCATCAAAGCAGTGCCCAAATGTGAAGAAGGAAATGCAAGTGCTGAGGCAGATGGCCAGAGACGGTTCTACCCACAGGGAGGCTGCTGCCAAAGTGCGACGTCGGCGTTCGCGCCATAGGAAAACTCCTAGGACATCCTCTGCCAAGGCCAGGGATACACCGCTACCCCATATCACGCACTCACCACCACAAGCATCAACAAGTGCCAACAACAAGCATCCTCAGAAAGACGCAAGAAACATTGACCCTGACGCGTGGCCAGCGCTGCCGTCAGTGACACCGCCAGTAGAACGGCAGCATCGCCCACTGAAAGCTACTTGAGAGCGAGTAAGTCATGACAGTCAAGATAACGAAATAATAGACGTGATTAAGACCCTCATGAAGACAATTCGAGTACTCCTGAATAATATTCAGACTCCGGCTGCCCACAGCGCTCTTCAAATATTGGACGCTTTGAATCCAGTGCTATCAAATCTACAGAAGCACCATGGCTCTTTCCCTGCAGCCCTTCCGTAAACAAGTGAAAGAGGCATCAATTTTCCAATGGAATGCCCGAGGTCTTAAACCCCGCATTTCGGATTTTCGACCATATGTTTTCAAGAATCAGTTTCCAATTATCGTAATTTGTGAACCACGTCTTCACAATGCTATAAGACTTTCTAAATACGAGGCTTTCAGATCTGCAACCCGTAACGAAACCAGTAAGGTCATTGTTTACATCAGGTGCGAACTCACATATATTGAGCATCCAGTTACACCGGACGACAGCAACCAATACGTGTGCCTGACAGTTAAGCGTAAGAACGTGAACTTCACGCTAGTGGCAGTATATATTTCGCCTTCAGGCCGCTTCGACCCAGCAAGATTAAGCGCCATTATATCAGCGACACCTGGGCCATGGATTATTACCGGTGATTTTAACGCTCATCACCCCCTGTGGGGAAGCCAGAAGATGGACCGTCGGGGAAGAGATGTGTCCTCCTTTGCATCTGACCACCAACTACATTGTTTAAATGACGGCGCTCCCACGTTTTTACGGGGTCTGACATATAGTAGCTGTCTCGACCTAACTTTTGTGTCGAGCAGCCTGAACACCAAGGTGCAGTGGTTTGCGGACAATGAAACGCATGGCAGTGATCACATCCCCACCTATATAAAAATCAAGGGGCTAAGCAAGTCGCAAATCGCACCCACTTCCCGGATAGACTGGTCAAAGTACAGATCATCCACAGAGAAGCAATGCGAGAGAAACCAAGAAGGCTCTCTTGAAAGCCTAGAAGGTATAATGAAGGCCGCTATTCAAGAGGCAACGTTTAATTGTGGACCTTTGCCAGATTTTTGCAAATATGAGGTGGAGTTGGAGCGACTTCGCGCAATCCGTCGTCGCGCCGAACGACGTTATAGGCGCACGAAATCTATCTACGACTTGAGGGAAGCGAGACGTCTACAAAAGAAGATTCAACGTCGAATCAATGCACTACAGTCGCAACGATGGAAGTCACTATGCGAGTCGCTCGATCCCCACAAACCTCTTTCGCAAATATGGAGAATAATCCGCGGCCTACGAACATTGCCACAACAGAATTGTCCGTTCAAATGCCTTGCTCTCCACCAAGGCCGGCGTGAAATCGATGTAGCGGAAGACTTCTGTGCCAGGGTTGCAAACAAGGGGTCCGGGATCAACATGAGTAACCTACGAAACGCGCCGGTGTCCAGAGACACTCGGATGGACAATATGTTTTCTCTAGAGGAGCTTCAGGCAGCATTGGCAGCATGCAAGCGCTCGTCATCGCCTGGACCCGATGGAGTCACTTACATGGCCCTTGCTAACCTAGGACGAACAGCTCGGCGTGCCCTTCTAGCTGTATACAATGACTCGTGGAGCAACGGTTCGGTTCCTCCTTCGTGGAAGTGCAGCCGCCTTGTGCCCCTGCTCAAACCAGGCAAATCGCCTCTGGACATGGCCTCCTATCGCCCCATCGCACTTTCCAGCTGTTTTGGAAAGGTGATGGAGAGAATGGTGCTGACTCGCCTGGAGTGGTACTTGGAACATAACAATATATACCCCAATGCTTTGACCGGCTTTCGACGTGGACGATCTTCCATAGACAATGTTGTTGATCTTGTCACGTCTGTACAACAGCAGAAGAGCCTTAAGAGATTATCAGCGGCACTTTTCTTGGATATTAAGGCTGCATACGACAATGTATTACATGAAACCATCCTGGACGCCTTGGGAAGCATTGGATTGGGAGGCCGCGTTTACCAATGGATCTACAGCTATTTGAAAGACAGAACCTTCTTCGTTCAGACAGAAGATGGCGCAACAAGGCAACATCATACTTATCGCGGCGTACCTCAAGGTGGGGTCTTAAGCCCCATACTTTTCAACCTTGCGCTCATCGGCCTCATTGACGTCCTGCCACACTCCGTACATCTGTCGATATACGCGGACGACATCTGCATCTGGGCATCAGGGGTCACGCGTCTACACGTACGAGCCAGGCTTCAGACAGCGGCTACACTGACGTCAAACTACCTACAAGGACGAGGACTGGAGCTGTCATATGAGAAATGCTCAATAGTTGCGTTTACGCGCAAGACAATGACGCCATACCGCATCAGAATTAATGGACACACAATCAGCTATCAAAAGACTCACCGTTTCCTGGGAGTAATAATAGATCGTGATTTGTCTTGGAGCCCTCATATCGCTTACATGAAGAAGAAACTGACCATGATCACCCACGTCCTAAGGTTTCTTGCGGGAAAATCATGGGGTGCATCGGTACGAGCCATGCTTCAACTGTATGCTGCACTTTTTCTTGGCTTCATGCGCTACAGCCTACCTGTGCTTGGCAAGGTTCGCATAACAAACGTTCACGTCCTCCAGTCATTACAAGCTCAAGCACTGAGAATATGCCTCGGGCTGCCGAGATGCGCATCGTCAGCAGCGACTGTCGCAATCGCTCATGAACACCCTATCACAACCTACATTCGTGTCGATGCTTTAAGAACGCACATAAGACATGCCACCCGGATTCAATCACATCACCTTGCCTCCCTTCCAACTTCCAGGCCACGCTCTGCGTTCTGCTCTATTATTGCCCCACATCGCACGGTGATTCCCACGAACTTCACGCACGCAGCAAGACCGTCGTTACCATTGTGGTGTCTACATCCACTGGAAGCCCTGACAACCATCCCCGGAATGCAAAAGAAGAAAAAATTGTCAAATTTGGCCCTAAAACAAACAACATTACTGTTTCTGCATGAGAAACACAGTGGACGCATTCACATTTACACGGATGGGTCGGTCACTTCAACAAGTTCAACAGGCGCAGTGGTGATTCCGGAGAAATCCATCACAATAAAGTTCAGGACCTCGCATCTGACATCATCCACGGCGGCAGAGCTCGCCGCCATTCGTGCCGCTCTGGAGTTCCTAGTTGAAGAACCGCAACAGACATGGTCAATATTCTCCGACTCCAAAGCAGCTCTCCAGGGAATCGCCTCGCCATATCGTCATGGACCAAACGAACAGCTAATTGCTGAAATACGACTGCTCCATCACCGGGCTATAGAGAAACAACATGACATAGCATATCAATGGATACCAGGCCACTGCAGCATTGATGGAAACGACCGGGCAGATGAAGCAGCCCGAACTGCTCATGACGATGCCCCTTGTGTAGCTATACCATTATCAAGAACGGACGCCGCTGCAAGGCTTCGATCACTTGCACAAGAACTGACACTCGCTCAGTGGAATTCACCGGCATTCACCAACGTCCGCCTTCATAATTTGGACCCACACCTACAGCTCCGTCTTCCATCAGGAATAACCAGAGCAGAGGAGACACTTTTGTGCCGTCTGTGGATTGGGGTGGCCTTTACAAATGCTTATTCGTTTCGAATCGGAATGGCCAGAAGCCCGACATGTGACAACTGTGGCTGCGCAGAGACTTTCTCCCATCTTCTCTGCGAGTGTCCCCGCTTCAGCGTGCCAAGAAAAGAACTGTCAAAAGCTTTAGATAGAATAGACAATCGCCAATTGTCGGAAGAAAGGGTATTAGGACACTGGCCGAGACCGTCCTTTGCACGCAAGGCATTGAGAGCGTTGTTGCGCTTTCTGCGGGCAAGTGGTCTTAGAGACAGACTGTAAACAGCGTCGTGGATCGTCTGATGACTTTCTCTCTCTTTTTTTTTCAACGTCTCTTTTCTCTCATCTTTTATCCCCCTTACCCCCTTCCCCAGTACAGGGTAGCCAGCCGGTCTGAGAACTGGCTAACCTCCCTGTCCTTCCTCATTTATTCCTCCTCCTCCTCCTCCTTGGCTCTGCATTGCAAAAGCTTCAGATGAATCCCAGATTTCAAATCGGCAATCATAATTGGCAAAATAGAAACAAGATTGACCGTGAGATCTGTCAGGTCTTCGAAATCAGGAAGCGGGGCAAATTGTCATGTTTGAGCGAACCCTCAGTTTCCCTCACAGAGGAAGAGTTTGTGTTTCTAGATTGCTGGTAAGGCACGAATTAAATTTTATTATTGCTTCACATGTTTCATGATATTGACAGTTAGGTGCCAAAGGTTGACAAGGCTAAGATGGTTATTTTTACGCATGCGCTGTTGTTTAATGTGTGGGGCTGTGTGTAATTCTTCAATAGCCAGCACTTGTCCAGTGTGGTTATTCTTCGCTGTCTTCGTGTGTTTTTTTGCTGGTTCTTTTTTTCTTAGTACTATGAACCAACTTGCCCAAAAAGCTATGTTACAGATATAGAGGAAAGGCAGGGAGGTTAACCAAGCTTGGCTCGGTTGGCTACTCTACACTTGCGGTTAGGTAAAGGGGGCATAATAGAAAGAAAAGAGATAGAAAAGAAGAGGAGTAAGAAAAAGATGGATGGATAGTCAGCTTAAAACTACACAGCACGATCTCATGCTGTTCTTTCACAAGCGCTCATGAAGTCCGGTGGTCCTTATGAAGCACAAGAAGGCTCTCGTGGCTTTGTGCGTATGCTAAACATTCCCCCAAAGTCCCAGGATCTTCTTTTTTGTAAGCAGTCGTGAATTCAGCTGACGGAGCTTGGCTTCCATAATACGTTGTTCAGAATAGTATGCTGGGCAGTGGCATAGACTGTGCTTAAGCGTCTCCTTGCAGGCAAATGTTGCATGCCGAACTGGTCGCCATTCCAAGGAGACAAGAATATGCATTCGTAAATGCCACACCCAACCTCATGGGACACAGCAAAGTTTCATTGCTTTGTGGGAGCCCGGATGGCAATTGAAGTTGCAAGTTTTTGTCGATCGAATACAGGCGCGCATATACACTAGAGGGAACTCTGGCGCTAGTTTCTAGGAGCTGCAATACACAGCGCTTCAGCGAGCATAGAGATTATGGATACGACATGGATTTGCCTAGGCTTCACTTTACGTCGTACTTAACGTTCCTTCTGGCTTCGCATAGCTTGAAGCTGCTTTGCCACGAAACAACAATCGCCAAACGTTTGGCAGTTGCGCTTCATTAGCTTCATCTTTTAGGCTTACTACTTCAAATTGGGTCACGAAGTGAAAAAGTTTGTTCTTTTCTTCAAAACAAAGCCAAAACACAGCAATAAACAAAGCCACAAATATATTCGCCGCCCGCATTCACGAAGACTTGGCTAATCTATGTCATACCCATGATTCCCATGGTCGCTGAATGATCACCGCACCAGAGTCCCCACTAGTTCTAGGAAACTCTATGCTTCAGGAGCGCGCTGGGTGTGTTCTCTGGCTGGGGTGAAGTCTGGTTGAAGTTGGAACAGCGCGACTGGACGCTGGCGAAATAGAACGGTTTAACACACACACAGCGTTGTCTGTCTGTTTGCGTGTTCTGCTCCGTCTGTGTCCAGTTGTGCTGTTCAAACATAGCCCTATAAACCAACTAGCCCGCCATGGCGCTGTGAAATTTCGCGCGTGTTTCCACAGCTAATTTTGAGTGTTGTGGTGGCGACATTTGATAATGGCGATTCGCGCCCGTACCGAACGCTTGATCTAGTGACGAAAGTTGAAAGTCTTCAAAGAAGTTGACTTAGGAGGCACTGCCAAGCAAGACATCCCACGAAAGTACAATATTATGTCTAACTTGCTCTCGAATTTCATTAAGGGAAAACAGATGAACTCGGCAACGGTACTTTTGGGGTCGTTCTAAGTGACGTCTTTTTTAAAAAATTCGTTGCAATGGAGAGCAACGTAGATACATGTGGTCCACTAATGAGCAGATAAATTGAGCAGATGGTTCGGCTAGTGGACGACGACATAGAAACGAACTGCCCCTGAGGACTACCGATGTTGCTGCGGGTCTTGCACTTGACGCTGCATTTTTATGTTTTGTTGAAGAAGACAATGCTGAAAAAGCACTTCGACATATGTTGTGCCTTGAGAACTTGCTAGTTGCAGCCTGGTTCGGTAAGAGAAGACGACAGACTATTTTGTACAAAATTGTCAGGTTTGAAGCAATCAAAGTGCAGTTTTTTGTGCATTTCGCCTAGTTGGAAGTTTGTTTAATTGGAAGTTTTTTGCGGTTCCCGTGAACTTCGTATCAACGGGAGTTGACGCTATGTAATTATTACCCCTATTTTGTGGTGGTCTAGTGGCAAAGGCACTTGGCTGCAGACCCGCAGGCCATGGGATCGAATTCCGGATGCATTTTCAATGGAGGCGAAAATGCTTGAGGCCCATGTGCTTAGATTTAGGCACTCGTTAAAAGCCCCAGGTGGTTGAAATTTCTGGATTCCTCCACTCTCATAACCATATCGCAATTTTGGGACATCTTAATGACATTGAGCATATTGTAATGAAGAAAACTTAAACTTCAATGTTCAATGCTCCGCAACTTTGTTTACAACATTATGTTGCACCAATTATTGTCTTTGCAGAATATCAGTCTCCCTGTAGAAAAGTATTCCTGTATCTGTATTGCTGTATTTGTATTCTGGAATACTTTCTGAAACTTTTATCAGCAGTATCTGAAATAGTCTGTTATGTCAATGAGGAATTATTTCAATATCTGCATTTTGAGAGAGATTGAGATTTGAGAGATTTATTTTTCTGTACGTGCAACAGAAAAAACGAAGCAAAAGCAAAAGGCTACATAGCCTGACAGAGGCTTTTGCTCCGAAATACAGTCTGGCAAAATAAAATAAAAACTAAAAATAACAAGTCATACACAACTTAGCCGTAATTAGAGAACATCATTATATACAGATACAATTTTCAAATTCTGATCACACATGTAACCATCACAAATATAAAGAAAGAACAGGACAGTAAATAGTAATGAAATACCTAAAAAACATCGCAATATATACAATAGGTGAGGTAAGGAAAGCATCAGGAGACACATACATTCCTAAGCACCTTGAACAAAAAAAAAAGAAAAAAACAACAACAAAAGGACACAAATAGTGTACTCTAAGCAATTGGGACACAGAAAGTAATAAATAATCCAAATTTCTGTATTAAGTGTATTCAATACAATTATAAAGGAGAAATTCCTTGAACTTATTTTTGGAAGTTTTCTTATTTAGGTCAAGTACGTCACCCAGTTTGTTGAGGAGACTCGGTATTTGATAATCAATATGTTGTGGACCATAGGTTGTTCTAGTTTTCGGTGTTCTTATACTATGTGTACGGAGATAGTACTCAGCACATCGAGAAGAATCGTACATGGGGTATAGTTTATTATTTTGGATATACAATAATAACTTATAATAATATATTTGGTTTGCTTGTAATATGAGATATTTAGGGAATAACGGACGTGCGCTAAGACCTTGTGGCATACCGTAATATCCCTCGAATAGTCTTAGTACCTTCTTTTGTAGTGTAAGTAATGTTTTATAGTTTTGAGCCGTCGTTGTTCCCCAACATAAGACACAATAACTTAGCCTGGAATATATCAGTGTATAATATAACGCTTTCTTTAGCCAAAGTGGTAATAACGGACATAGTTTGTACATACATCCAACGCTTCTACTTAGATCTGCTGCCAATTTATTTATATGTTCATTCCAGGAAAGGTCTTCCTGGAACCACACACCCAAGAATTTCTGTACCTTGACTTGTTCTAAAGTCTGACCCTCAAAGGAGATACTTAGACTTATATTCTGTGGCTTATTAATGGGTGCAAACAATATATATTTAGTTTTACTCGCGTTTAGCCGCAACTTGTTTAGTTTAATTCAGGAAGACAACTTATTTAGATATGTGTTTACAGACTTTTCAAGTTGAGAGATCGATGAACCAGCAAAAAATATATTGGTGTCGTCAGCATACATGATTAACTTAGGAGAATCCGGAACGCTACACAAGTTATTTACATAAACTATAAACAACAGAGGACCAAGTATCGATCCTTCTGGGACACCTTTGTTGACCCTCGCACGGGGAGATGTCTCTTGATTAATAGCGACATACTGATAGCGGTCTGTTAAGCAATTTTGAATTAACCTATTGGCAACACCACGGACACCATAGTTATTAAGTGTTTCTAAAAGAACACTGTGGTGCACGGTGTCGAATGCTTTGCGGAAGTCAACAAAAAGACCAAGAGTATATAGCTTTTTCTCAAAATTGGTTAGTATCTCGTTTTTAATATTGAGTAATGCAAGCTCGGTGGATTTACATTTTTGAAAGCCAAATTGGGCATCACTTATTACATTGTACTTCGCAAAAAATTTTTGTAATCTAATATTAATAGCGCTTTCAAAAACTTTTGACAGAATCGGAAGTACCGATATCGGTCGGTAGTTTCCAATCTCTTGGTCATTACCACCCTTGAAAACCGGACATACGCGAGCTATTTTTAATTCATCGGGAAATACGCCGGTAACAAGAGTTAAATTAATAATATGTGACAACGCAGGTGATATAACATCAGCGACGTATTTTATTGGTATAGCTTTAATATCATCGTAACCTGCTGCACAATTGTTTTTTATCTTTGTTATTAATTCTTCGGTTTCATGACATGAGATAGTGTGCATAACTATAGAGTTAGATAAGCGACGGTCATTTACAGGCAGTTGTGTATCCTCGTCATACCTCGCATCATCGAAATCACAACTTTTTATGAAGTAGTTATTCATTGCCGTTGCCAACTCTCGGTTACCAAGGCCACTAGAGTTTTTCAAAACCCTAGGAATGTGGCTTTGTTTTATTTGACCAGAAAGATTGCTAACCTCGCTCCAAGTTTTGCTTGGATTATCACTTATTCTACTAAATAAATTCTCATAATACCTGAATTTAGCGCGCCTTATTTCACCATTTAGATGGTTTCTGTATTTTTTGAACTCACTGAGTAATTTGATATCTCGTGTCTTTATAAACGCATGGTACATGTTGTTCTTCTTTGTAATTTTTTAAATAGCGCATTACTTATCCAAGGTTTTCTCATTTTCTGGCGTTTTGCGTTTTTCACAGACACCGGGAAAGCTTCATCATAACATTTTATGAGTTTATTAATGAATAGCTTGTATGCCAAGTTAGCATCCCTTTCTTGTAACACGTGGTTCCAGTCTGTTGCAATAACACGATACCGGAAGATTCCAAGCGTGTCAGCATTGATCTGACGAGACCGTACTTTTTTATTGCTTTTGCAAGTACCATTGGAAGAAGGAATGGTGCAAAAGATCGGTAGATGATCGCTTATATCTACTGCCAGCGATCCAGCAACGCAAGACGTTGGGAGTGTGTTCGTCAAACATATATCAAGTAGTGTCGCAGTCTCTGCAGTTGGGCGGGTTGCCTTAGAAATTACGTTATTACAGGCAAAGGAATTTGCCAGCGCTATTAACTGCCGTGAAGTTGCATCCTGAGAGAGCATATCGATGTTTACATCGCCCATTATCACTAATGGAAAGCCAGTAGGACACAAGTACTCAAAAACGTCTTCAATGAATGAAATGAACTTTGTTTTACACCCCGAGGGTGGTCTGTAAACGATCACAGCGAATGCTTTTTCTAAGCGAACCATGAGGCACTCTACAACTTCATTAACCAGGGAAAATTGGGGGACAACTTCATGCTTTAATGATTGTTTGACGTAAATAGCCACTCCACCACCTTTATCAACGGGACGCACTATGCCATTATAAGTGTAGTTCTCGAAATATGGTGGATCTTCGCCTACAGTTATCCAGGTTTCAGAGAACAGCAACAAGTGAAAGCTAAATGTAAGGGAGCTAAATATACTGAGGATCTTATCTGTCTTGTGGCGTATGCTGCGTGTGTTTAAATGAAAAACCTTTATGCACCTGCGCGCAGCCCCAAGAAGACCATTCGCAGAACTGCTATCATGATAGTCATCACTAGGTATTGCTGTATCGGTGCTCATCTTAAACGAACGTATATCAGTTTGTGCATGTTCAAAAAAAAAAAAAAAGTTCACTTTGTGGCAGTTCCGCCCCCTTCCACGGTCATCTTGGCAAGATCATCTGCGTTTCTTATCTTTAGTATAGGCGAGGTTTCGTTTCTACGAGCAAATATCTTGCCCCCCGATGTCCAGACAAATTTCCAACGCATTTCCTTCTTTCTCTGAATAGCTGATCCAAGAAGCTGTTTTCCGTGTTTTGTCAAGTGCTCATTGACATATACTGCAGAAGACGTCTGGCTGCCCTGGTCCTTGCTGTCAATTCTAACTTTCTTTGACTTGCTTAGAATGGCAAGCTTCTTTGTCCTTCGCACAAATCGGACTACTATATTAGTTTGGTCATGACGAGCAGTCGGTACTCTGTGTCAGATATTGACGTCATCTGAAGTTATTTCCTCTTTAATGGCACCACAGATTTTCTTAACCGCATCAAGGGGTTCAACATCAGATGGGACACCCTTAATTTCCAGATTATTTGAGCGCTGGTAAGTTTCGACCTCCTCTATTCTACGATGTAGTCTGTCATTTTCAGCTTTGAGCTCTTGGTTTTCTTTTATTACAGATTGAATATCTGCTCTGAGTTCTTTCACTTCGTTCAAAGCATCTTTTATATCTTTTATATCTCGAAGTTCCTTTCTTAGTTCTCGTCGTAAGTTTTCGATTGCTTTAGCAGTATCGCGCGCATCCTTCGACATGGTTAGCCAACAGAAATGCGTTCACTTGCAAACGATGACACAGGAACAGTACGTCTGGCAGCAGTGCACAAATCGCATAAAAAAAAAATAAATGCTGTTGAATACAACAGACAAATTCTCACCTGAAACAGGCGTAGATTTAGTAAGCGATGCCAATGTGCACTGCTGCCGGACTGTAGGCGACGACTTTCTTGCAGCGTCTTTTGTAGCAGCGGTGAACCGTCGCCCTCTGGTGATGCGCTGCTTTCGTCGTCGACAAGCAAAACACGCCCCGCTTCGCCTGGGCCAGAGTATCAGGCTGCGTCAACGATGCATCGGTCGTAGGCGTATCTGAAACAGGCGTAGATTTAGTAAGCGATGCCAATGTGCACTGCTGCCGAACTGTAGGCGACGATTTTTTGCAGCGTCTTTTGTAGCAGCGGTGAACCGTCGCCCTCTGGTGATGCGCTGCTTTCGTCGTCGACAAGCAAGACACGCCCCGCTTCGCCTGGGCCAGAGTATCAGGCTGCGTCAACGATGCATCGGTTGTAGGCGTATCTGAAACAGGCGCAGATTTAGTAAGCGATGCCAATTTGCACTGCTGCCGGACTGTAGGCGACGACTTTCTTGCAGCGTCTTTTGTAGCAGCGGTGAACCGTCGCCCTCTGGTGATGCGCTGCTTTCGTCGTCGGCAAGCAAAACACGCCCCGCTTCGCCTGGGCCAGAGTATCAGGCTGCGTCAACGATGCATCGGTCGTAGGCGTATCTGAAACAGGCGTAGATTTAGTAAGCGATGCCAATGTGCACTGCTGCCGGACTGTAGGCGACGACTTTCTTGCAGCGTCTTTTGTAGCAGTGGTGAACCGTCGCCCTCTGGTGATGCGCTGCTTTCGTCGTCGACAAGCAAAACACGCCCTGCTTCGCCTGGGCCGGAGTATCAGGCTGCGTCAACGATGCATCGGTCGTAGGCGTATCTGAAACAGGCGTAGATTTAGTAAGCGATGCCAATGTGCACTGCTGCCGGACTGTTTTTTTAGCCTTCCAACCAATGTGTTTCTATATCTGTATTCCGGAATACATTTCCAAGTATCGTTGATCAGCCCTGACTACTTGGATGTGCTATGTGCACGAGAAATGTATATCACGATCTGATTTCGATCATTCCAGATAACGCTCACTGGTGAGCGATTTGAATAGGTACAGTAACGAAAGAGTTAACAGACACAAGTACTTTGCGGTGTGATATTTTTCTTGCTGCATAAGGTTGCTGGAGGCGGATTCATCATAATGCAGCACAGCGCTTGCTGCAATGCACAACAGATAGTGAATTACAGTTAATTTCCAACTATTTTCTGTTTCAATTTGAGAGAGCTTTGAGAACAACTGGCTTGTAGGTGCAACCAATGCCATCTCGCATGTAAAATGGCACACTGAGCTGTCCCGCACTTATGCACTGCCTGGGCCCTCTGCCAACTTTCTTTTGCCTGCCGCATATGTTGCGCAGTCATTGTTGGCAACGATTTTCTTCAGGCTGCCTCATCTTTACCCTAGGCATGGACTTATGAGCAGTCGCAGAATACTTGCCTGCGGGTGTGAGCGCGGCATAAGTGCAGCTAGTGGTGACTAAGAGTTAGGCCAATTTCGTAGTTTTGGGATCACTTTCAGATCACCTTAGAGGCTGTAAATGTAGTGACGCACAGGTTATACTCTAAAAGCTCAATAATTCAGATTTCATGGTACCGAAAGCATGTCTGAATTAACTGCATTCCAAATCATCGAAAGTGCCAAGAAAACAATGAACAAATGTATATTACATCAACACACTTTCATTTTCTTGATAAATAAATAATTGCTTTATCTTCATATAAGAGCAGGCTGACAGCCGCTATTTTCGTCATCTTATGACTTCTTTCACCATGATACCGTGGCACTAGGTCCCCATAGGCATGCTTTGACTGTATCATGTACAGGCATGAGCAAAACTGTGCAGGCCATGGCATTGCGTGACGAACGCATCGACATGTCATCTACTGACTAGACGTGTGTGCCAGTACCAAAACCGCTGGTGGCGGCGCATCAACGGCGTGGGGTCCATCGGATTGGTGCCGGTGAAGAGCGGGAGAGAGGGTAGATTTCAGAGTTTGTCAAGGTTAAAATTTGTCCCTAGAATTAAAAGCTCTAAAGGGCAAAGCAGTTAACATGGTAGCAGCATGATTTAATCCTATTATTTTACGAATACTGCTGTCTCAGTTTTAGAAACAAAGCGGGTTAAACACAGCACCTTAAAAACATACAATATTACAGACACTTGTTTACGCAATTCTTTTCGAAAATGCTCAACACCGAGCCTGCGAAGAGACTCGTTAAACTTATTCCTCAAATCTATGTTCAGTGGGGGGGGGGGGGGAAAATGAAAACAGTTCAAAATATATCTAACGGGCACAATATTTAGAAGGTCAGATCGCCAGGCGTTCAGAAGATGCAATGAAGGATATGGGTTCTAGAACACTCGAACTGGTGTATGCAGGCGGATGACACGATCGCAAGTGCACCGATGTTCGGGAGGGGCTGCAGCGATAAAACATGCACATGCGAAGTACACGAGAAACGGTAGTCAAAGCAATAACATATAAATCTTAATATTGCATTTTTTTCAACAAATTCTAACAAATATATGTTATGTATGCGGTGACGTGATTGAACAGCCGAGTATATTCGAATATGGCTAAAGTCTTATGTACTGTAAGTCCGCATTCTTTTGTCGAGTTGCTTAACATGCATCAGAGATGCCGAAGTTTTCGAAGAGCTTGTTGCAGACAGTTTCGACGTGCTGTGCCATATTAAATTTGTTGTGAGAGTTACACCAATGTTTTTAAATCAATCGATAATAGGTACTAGACTTACACTGTCATTTTGCATGTAAGGCAGGGACACACATTCTCTCCAATCCTATTCACTGCGTGTTTACAGGAGGTTTTCAGGGCCCTAGATTCGGAAGAGTTAGGGATAAAAGTTAATGGAAAGTATCGTAGCAACCTTCGATTCGATAATTACATTGCCTTGGGAGTAATTCAGAGGACGAAATACAGCTCATGATTACTGAGCTGGTCACGGAAAGCAGCAGAGTAGGTCTGAAAATTAATATGCACAAAACTAAAGTACTAATATGCAACAGTCTGGGCAGAAAACAGCACTTTACGATAAGTGAAGAGATGATGGAAGTTGTAAAGTTTTATGTCTACTTAGGGCAGGTAGTCGCCTCGGAGTTGAACTGTGAAAGTGCAATAACTAGAATAATAATGATAGGGTGGATCACGTTCGGCAAGGATTCTCAAATCATGGATGGTAATCTACCACTAACCATCAAGAGGAAGGTAGATAACAGCTCCATCTTCCCAGTACTTACCTATGGAGCAGAAACGTGGAGGCTTACAAAGAGGGCTCAGCTTAAATATAGGACGACACAGCGAGGGATGGAAAGGAAAATGATAGGTGTAACTTTAAGAGACAAAAACAGAGCAGAGTGGGTCGGAACAAGCCGGGGCTAGGGAAATCGTAGTTGAAATCAAGAAGAAGAAATGGACATAGGCCGGGCACGCAGCTCATAGGCAGGACAACCGCTGGTCATTAAGGGTAACTGACTGCATTCTCTGAGAAGGTAATTGCGCAAACTGGAGACTGAAAGTTTGGTGGGCCGATGATATTAGGAAGCTTGCAGGTATAACTTGGCAGCAGAACAAACAAGACCGCGTTGATTGGTGGAACATGGCAGAGGCCGTGCAGTGGGCGTAGTCAGGCTGATGATGAAAACTACACAGAAGCTTAATTCAGGATTATGAAGAGCAGGTAGTTTTCTGTTTTGAAATTGAAGGAGTGATGCTTTTATCAGTAGAAAAAATGTATTTGAAGTAAATACTAAAGGCATTTGTCATAGCTTCAGGGTTTGAGGAAGATTGGCCTTCAACAATAAACGATAAAGGCTTAGACATTTCAGGACTAATCGATCTCTAGAAACTGGACGGATTTTCTTTCATAAATGTACCCAAGGCATTACTAAAATTTCATTTTAGCTTCTGATTTACTTTAAATTCAAATTAAATGAAGAAGCACTGTCATTTCTCTTGGAATGACGATTCTTACATAAGCGCTTATGAGAAACATTCACTCACAATGTCACAAAACCAAAGAAGCAGCGTGTCTACATAGCAAAATTCACTACAACGTTCAAATTTCTCTTAATATGAGGGTAAAGTTTTCAATACAGAAATGTAAATTCCTCTTAATATGAGGCTACAGTGTTCAATACAGAAATGTTATTAACTTTAAAAAGTTCTAAACATCTTTTTTTTTAGGTCTTCAAGGAGAATACACTAACTTCGAGGTGACTTCAACAGCTTTATCATCAGAAAACCCTTCGATGACTTCATATTTTACGATGTGCGATAGGAGCCCGTAACCCCATATAACTGAGGCTGCAGCTAACTCTTTTTTATCTCATGTCACGAAACTGCAAAACTCTTAATATCAGAATATGGCTGCTCCCAGAAACAGCACTGTCTGTGCAATGAAATCAAAGCGCCTAGAAGGGTACACGAGGCATTTTCTGACGCCTGCTGAAATAGAAGGCATGCCAGTGCTCGGGACCGTGCCCTTCAAAGTTCACAGTTGGTGATTGACCCACGCGCAGCGTCCTACCTCAGCGTCTCTTCATACTCCTGCATCAAGAAAAAGACGGGGCTTCCTTTACGGTGAGGAGAAATCAACGACAGGCATTGTACGTGGAATGATGTTATTGCATCTGCTCTCCCTGCAATGGACATGAGCAGCTTATTTCATTTATGCTTCAGAAATGTTCCTCATTAGATCTTGCAAGATTTTACTCCTGGAAACAGCATACAATGGGCGTGCAAAAGTTATCAATTTGGACTTTAAACAGAACATGACGGAGATGATGAAAGCCTCTAAAAAGTTTTCATGTCCACTTCAGGTGCAAATTATGATGAACTGCCTGTACATGTCTAAATTTTGCACAAAATTCTAAGATGCTCGACATTACATTCCAAAAAAGTAAATTAAGAAATAAGTTGTTCTTGGAGAGCTTTGTTAATTATTCTTAATTTACTTATATTTAAACACTTAGTTATTTTGCAGTAAGTTATGTTACGACTTTTACTCATAAAAAATGAAATCTTAGTCCCAGATTGCACGTATAATACTCATAAAGTTGGTCCTCAAACGCGGCACGTTGAGCGATCCGTCGAACACCGCAAGGCTTACACTAAAATAATCAACTTTAGATTTATGCAGCACATTGGGGTCAAATCAAGACACATTGATTATATAGAAGGTTCACTTGATCTTGTGTTCATTGTAGCTTGCCCTTCCTTTCTCAGTGGTTCGAGAAACTAGCAAAAGCAAGTCACGTCCACATGCGCGCCTGAAGGAGATGTTCTCACAGTTACAGAATTTACGAAAACTGTTGAATCGTGACCTGGCTTTTTTTTTTTTTTGAGGGCTGGGTTGTCTTTGATGTAAAGATTTCGTCCTTTGGGAAGATGAAATAATCCGGCGCCATTTCCTTCGGCTATGTTTTCCACTACAGTAGACAGTAAACACAAATCTGTTAAATGGAACTACTGCTTAAACGGAACTATTGCCTCTGCCATATTTGCAAGGTTTTTCAGCACGCGAACATGGGAAAAAGGGACATGCTTGGTTTTGGGCTTGTATTCTACACCCACGTTCACCTCTCAGTAAACGGAACTCCTGTTAAATGCAGCATATTTCCCTGGTCCCTTCAGGTTCTTTTTACTTAGAGTCTACTGTACACTACACTACAGCCCCTTCACTAGAATTCTTTCGAATGATATCTCTTCGAAAAACTTTTTGTCTTCATGTGTGGACTAAGTGTTGAGCCTATCAGGATTTCGGGTTTGTCAGCTACCTTTGTTATTTCTGCTTGCGCGATTGGAAACTCACAAAATTCAGCGAAATCACAAATTCATAGCGTGTGGTTGTTATGTGAGATGAGGAGGAGCAGGGGGCGAATGCATGGCAAAGCAGAGTTGGAGACAATTGACTACTTAGAATTCTCGTATATGGACTTTTTAAGAGTGTGTGTCCTAATGTCCCGTGAATCACCATTCTGGCATCACGAGGAGCACAAAAAAAGAAAAAAAAAAACGCCAAAAACTAATAGAGAATGACACGCTGAATTGTGTAGCCCCAGAGGCGGTTTTAGTGCTCTATATAGAGAGGGCATGCATACATGGGCACAAAAGTTTATTCAAGACACCGCAAACAACACTCTGAAAATCTAAAACTGCAGAGAAGAAAGTGACATGATGTATTTTATGCCCAGGTTCTCTGTTCAGGTTAAAATAAGAGTAAAGGCGGCGCGCCGCAGTTATTGCAGTGGGGTCCCTCTCAGGTCTTCGGTGGCAGCGCACAGCTCTGCTACCGATGTGACACTTGCTGTGGTGTGCTTGCCTGTCCCATCAGGTGGCTTCACACATTTTTCTGTTTTAAGGGGTTACAGCGCTTGGAGCCAAAACGACAACTAGCCATCACTTTCTTTGCTTCATCGAATTTGTGTCATTCTCTTACGTAGCGGCTGCAAAAGGGAGGTGAGGGCTGGGGCTCCCATTGTTTCTTCCACTGGCTAATTAATCTAAATATAGCTAGCATCATATACTTTAATGAAGCTAAGCATACAAAATGACGTTTTCTCAGCCCAGCTTGCCTTTGTCGTTCAAACTTAGATTAGCCAATTTTACTCTTTCGTTACAATGCCTAACCAAAATTTTTGGTGGTTGACACATTGTATCATCGATTTTGGCATGTTGAACTGGTTTCTCGTCCACTCTGCACTTTTCATTAGTTTATCCAGCTGCTCAACTTTTAAAATCAATTTAAAGTTGCCCATGTTTGCAACACAGTGATTTTTGACAGGTCTTTGCGCAAGCCAATGTGTGTGTTGTTGGTAAAATGCACTTGGCTGGCGAACTTGACAAAAGTGGTGCCCCTCATGGTTATGCTACAGTAACATCAAAGTTCTGTAATTGAAAAAAAACCTTCGCAAGTCAAATACCAAATTAGGTGTCAGCTTTGCAATCTGATGGTGGCGAGCACTAATTAGTTCCAAAAATTTATGCCATTTATTCAATAGAGATCTCTTGCTAGGAGTCAGTTAAACTTTATCCTACAAAAAATATTTGCAAAAATCCGCCGCATGTATAAAGTGTGAAGGTGGCCTTCTCGGGCAGTTTCCAGCAGCTTTAATTTTGCTTGTATCATTATTTCAGACACAGGGTCACATCTAATGTCACTAGTTGCTCCGTCATGCGCACATGAGTGGGCTCCTTCCCTGCAAAAAAATACACGCCGCTCGTAACTCTTGCAATTGCACCTCAATTGAGTGAGGACGATGTTACAAGTCCAAGGATAACAGGTTTGTTTTGTTTACAGCCTCAACTTGTCTCCTCCACCGCAAGTGAGTAGCTGCTGACCTTTGTGCACAATCTTATAGCTACTCTGGTTACGTGCGAGGTTCACATGTGGCTGAGGCAAAGTGTGCTGGTGCTGGCTGCAGAGCCTCCGCTCACGTCAAGAAAACCTCCGAAGCACATCTTGGCCCTGACTGCGGAGCAGCGCGAAACATTTTAGGATTGCGCGCAATATAGTTCTTTTTTCTTTTTAGTACAATGTGCAAAAATGCAAGGAAATATACTTGGCATATATTGGATCGCCAACCGATGTGAAGTGAGGTGGCTCATGGAAAGAGTTGACACTAAGCGAAACTGCGAAGTTCATTGGACCTGATTTATAGAAGGATAATTCACATCACACTCATCTATACTGGAAGTCTGCAGGCTCTTATCGTAAAAGAACAAAAATTTGCTGAGAAATGTGTATGAGTTTGCTTGCGTCTCACGAAAAAAATCCATGCACTCCACTGTATGGCATGAGCAATGAAGCTGCACCTCGGTTCTAATTTTCTTTCTCTATGGTGAACAACCTAATTCAAACCAGCAGACTGAGGTGTAGGCATAAGCCGCGCCAGGGTGGTGGAGAGACCTTCACTCTCAGCCGCCTTCCGTGCTCGCTGGATGGCCCATGTTTGATTTTCTTGATCTGAGCTAATCAGTGCCATAGCTTTAAAAACTTAATGGAATTGTTATCTGGCATTTCATACAACAAAACTAGAGGTGCTAGGTTTTGTGTAAAAATGTCAAGCACATTTCCAGCAGTTTCATAAAAATGCACAATGGCATTGTTAATGATTAAAAAATTGTTTACAAATCTAAAGACCTGGGTGACATAGATTTTTCAATACATTTGATGATCTTCCTGCCGAGCATAGCTAAAACAGGTCACTAAGGACAGGGACAATACATGACCTAATGCAAGTACTGCACTTTATCAGGTAAACACTTTTGTTTATAGTTGCAAAAGTAGACCGCAGTTACATGTCAACTAACTTTAAGAAACCATTTACAGGCACTCTGCTACTAATTTTAAACGAAATGGCCCCTAAAGTGTCGGTAGCGCATCTTGGACTATTGAGTTGAACAGATCCTTTATGTCTATTGAAAATTCCGACACATTTGCATCGTTATGGTGCCAGAAGTACTTGGCAAACTGTGCACTATTTTTTACTAAGAATAGGTCTTCTATTTTTAGTAAGAAAAGCTTGTCTTGCGAAAACAAAGCTAGACATTTTTCTAGGTTCTCTTTTCTTAAATAATAACCAGAAGGGGGCATACAACTTAACAGTCCCAAGATGAGTTCTTTTTATCCTAAATTGTCTGACAAGTGATAGCATTTCTAAGTGCTTACAAAATTTCATAGCTAGTGTTTTAGCTTTTTTGAGACTTGCTGGGTCTATTCTATTGAAGTTGCTATTGACAGCATCGGTAGCTTTTTCTCGGAAGACATAATTTAGGAAAACAGCAACATCACCCTCTTTATTGGAGGAGAGCATACAAAGATAGTTACTGCACAAATAGTCCAACACTGTTTTGAACGGCACTTTGCGACAGGAGCGTATAGCGGTGGTATCCACCCCCTGTGAAATACAACAGTTCCTTTCATCCTCCAGTGCCAATCTTGGCACTTGTCGCACCATTGCCAGCACTTCTGGTGCATTTCGTTTGGATTCAACGACAGACTTTGGTCGACGCTGGAGGGTGTGAAGAATGTCTGTCGGAATTACCATGCCTCCTTCGATTTGGACAGGGTTGCAAGGCCTCACCTTGAGACCCTGTCCACATCGCAAGCTGTGGTAGCAAAATATGCCAAATACCCTCAGTCACTTGGTCAATAGTCCTGCGGTAACGCTACCACAATCTCCAAGCCGAAGGTCCAGGAGCCATCCTGTTCACTTGCACATACAAGTACTCCCTGTGGAACCGGGCCTGTCTTCTCCATTCCGACCGTATGATTTTGAGGATACTTATTGTATGTTTGATAGAAGTGTTGATGATCCCGAAGTTCATGCAAAGAGAAAGCGGCCAAAACTCGCCCCATATGCAAATGGAAAGCTTGCGAGCCTGGCATGTTGCATAGGCAGGGCTGAGGGATGAAGAAAACATAAATAAGAGCCCAATGTTCTAGAAATGTAGTCAAGAATCGTTGGTTTTCAACATATTCTTTCAGCATATGTAATAGCGCATAAAACTAGAAAAGACAGCATAAGGACGCAATTGTCGCCGAGTCCTCACATTTGGCACAGCCGTCGAAAAACCATGCGGTGGAAGCCAGAGCCACTCGTTTATTTTATGTGAGTTAGTGGTTGGTACTAGCATTCGCATCTCTGCCTTTGCGTGCGTTAAGCCTTCTTCGTGCTTGCCCACCCGTCCATCGATTGTTCGACTTGCTCAGCACGGGAATCCCACTTCCTGCACCTCTTCTGCTGCCTTTCAGCTATGACGTCGTCAAAATATGGACACCTCGGACGTTGATCTCTTCTTTCTTGTCCAGAGCCCAGTGACCTTTTCGCTTCTCCTGAGCCCCTTTGGCACGACACATTTCACATTCTTTTAAGAGACACTATAGGCAACTTATAAGTCGACGTTGATTGTTGAAATAGTGGTCCAGAAACCTCGTAGTATTACTTTAGTGCCAAGGAAGGGCCTATTTTGAAATAAAATTATGTTTTAGTGGTTCGCATCAGGTTAGTGCACTTCAAATTATCCCCCTCAAGAAGTGGACCAACCGGACCGTCTCACATCACTGCTGCCGTGCACAACTTTGTCTGGTTTTACTGCCCTAGTAGCAGCAGACCAAAAGCTGCGGGAGCTACATCGAAATCGGCCATTGATCGATTTTTCGCCATTTGCTCTAAGATTGCAGACGTGTTTTTGTTCAACTGGGCCCTGCTAGATGGTACCACCTGTCCAGTGTAACTGCACGAAAATTGAATTTTTGAACCACTCTCGCCATTCTTCATAGTTACGTCCAGCGGTTCTTTTTTTCATGAATCAAACAGAAACGATTATGCAGCATTTTATTGTGTCTCTTGATGCACAAAACGTTCTTTATTTAGTGCAGCTAGATCGATTGCTAATGATTAATTGTAGGCGGTCCATCTAATATCATCGGAATTATTGTGAGAATGTCCTACTGCGGCGTGTGCATTCTTGTGCATTTACCTTAATTTCTCGGTAAGTAAGGCACTGTTATTGATAATAATGTTGTTTTAGATGTTGTCATACATTGAGCTTTCATTCTAATGCAAATTTTATTTGACTTCAGTGTCCCTTTAAGTCGAACAACGTCAGATAGAGTGCCCACAGAAACGTCGGGACAACATGCCTTGACTGTGACCGACGCTAACTCTCGGCCTTGAGAGTCTACGACGCTGATAGCGTACGCATTTCTGCGTGGATACTTAGACGCGTTGGTATACAGCCGTCCGTATCTTGCTTGAACTTTCGTTGAGCAGCCTCAGCTCTAGCCTTTCGTCTATCTTTGTGGAATGTCACGTGTATGCTCCATGAGATAGGCGCGATGAACAGGGACTCTCGAACGTCCACCGGGATGCGCTTTTTCCGGTCTGCATCCACAATGTATGAATCACTGTAGTTGAGATACCGAAGCAACAACCTCTCAGTGGGAGTGAGCTTGAGTCGTGCCAGCTGACTGTTCTTATAAGCCTCGACAAGCTCTTGTCACGTGATGTGGATGCCCATGTTAAGATGTCGTAAAGTAGCAGCCTTGAGTGGTAGTCCCAAGGCGGCTTTGGCTACCTTTTTTATCATAATATTCGGTTTTTCTATCATGTATGCACACCCCCCACAAAAAGAAAAGAACTATGCACCTGTTTTTTTTTGTCATCCCTACTTTTTCGAAAAAGTTTTACGAATCTCCCTGAATTTCAAGGTCACGAGCTTAGCAGATCCACATTTGGAATTTGCTTAGTCTGCAAAAAGATTTGACATGCTAGGATTGAGGCTCTTCGAGATAAGAGACCAGCAGGTGGGGAGCGCAAGGCCAAGAAACAAGCCATAAAGCCAGCTGCTAAGCCACGCAAAAACAAGTGACACAAGCCAGGTCAAGACAGCCTAGCCATTGCGAGAAACATGAAAGCGGAAAAAGCACAACAGGCTGTCGGTGCCTTCTGCTGCGGCAACCACGTCTACGGTGGCTCGTCAGCTGGTACAGATGCATGGCCCAAGGTTGAAAAGAAGAAGGAGGAGGTTGTTCGGCAACTAGAGTTGATGGCAGGAAAGGAAGCACCTTCAAGAATGTGAAATGTAGCGCTCGTCTGTCTCTTTCTTGTCTTGGTTTTTGTGCACGCTAAAAACTGACTGACTCGTCAGCTGGTACAGATGCATGGCCCAAGGTTGAAAAGAAGAAGGAGGAGGTTGTTTGGCAACTAGAGTTTATGGCAGGAAAGGAAGCACCTTCAAGAATGTGAAATGTAGCGCTCGTCTGTCTCTTTCTTGTCTTGGTTTTTGTGCACGCTAAAAAAGTTATATCATGAATCAATACCAACTAGCCCAGCTATCTGTTTTACTGCAATTGGAAATGTGCCATGCAAAAGGGGCTCAGGAGAAGCGGAAAGGTCACTGGTCTCTGGACAGGAAAGAAGAGATCAAGGTCAGAGGTGACCATAATTTGATGATGTCATCTCTAAAACGGTGCGAAAAGAGGCAGCAAAAGAGGCACAAAAAGTGGGATTCACGCACTGAGCATGCCAAACAACGTCAGATAGGGAGCCAGCAGAAACGTCGGGACCACATCAAGGCACGCAGAAAAGTGAAACCTCAGACAATTATCAAGAGTTTTAAGAAGAAGGACCACATCTTTCCAAGATTCTGGGAAGATATTGCTGTTTTGGTCGCTGCTAAAATACGAGACTTAAAAAAAAAAAACGGGGTGGGGAGTGTGATATCAGAAGCGCATCGATCATTTTACAAAATAAGAGGGGTCGGATGTGAGCCTGCACTTAATTTGGCAGCCTTGTGCTCCATGTTGAGTTTGTCAAGACACGGTTTTATAGTGTTGTTTCTAGGGGCACGTGCACCACGACTGTATTGATGCCATAGCTCCTGTTTATTAAAGTCGTTTTTGCAATATTATCGCCTTGTCTACGTCGCCAAGTCCTTACAGTGCTGACTAGCAAAGCCGCTTTGCATTATTGCGTGTTTTGAAATTTTTAACATAGTCCTGAAGCATTCCGAGTGAAGCAGCCCAAGAGTGCTTAGCGAACACTAGTGAGAAAAGATCTGGCATCTGCACTGCGCACACAGTGCAAGTTTCACAGGCGGTCCCACAGTGAGAATTACAGGAGGGCTCGTGTGACTTTGATGCACTTGAAGGTCACATATTCACTCCTCTTTCTCATTACCCTCTCCCCCCATCTAGGGTAGCAAACTGGACTCTCCCTACCTTTCTGATATTCTTTCTCTCTCTGGCATCTTCAGCTGTTTCTTTGTAAGGTCTATTGTTCTATTAGTAGCAGCTTGCTGGTTTCCCACATATTGTCCAAAAATCAGCTTTATGGGGTTTATATCTGAATTTTGTACAAATATTTTTTAACATTGACTAGCTGGTTCTTGGTACAAATTATATATCAGCAATAATAAAAATGAGGACTTTTGGTCAGGAAAAAAAAATAAAGCACCGGCGGGGTTAGATACATTATAATTGTTTTAGCATAACATTATAGATCATGAGTAAACACTGCTCACCTCCATGACATTATAGAGACAGCCATTGTGAAAATTTGGCTTTCTCGTGTGTACATCATGTTTTTAAGGGGCATTATGCAAAGTATGTTATGGCTGTGTCATTTTTTACAGCTTCAAGATGCTCAAGTGGTGGGCGCAGTCTTTTCTGGTGGGCATTCCACGTGTGCTATGCGGCTTCCGGGATGACCATGGTGTTGTAGGCACCCTAGAAGAGATTGACGTTCGAGAGATGACCCACAGAGCGAAGGTTCGTGGTGATTTCACCGCAAAGATTTTCTATGAAATTGAACACATTTCGTGCATTTCTTCTTTGGTGGTGGTGAGGGTTTCTAGGGACAGGACAGCAACATGAGGATATGGACGACTTCTCCGAATCAGACGTCCAGCTGAAAACTGCCGCGAACACTGCTCTGCCTCAGAATGTTGGCACGCGCTTTTCGATCCAGTGTACTCTTTCTTGTTGTCTTCTATAGCGATCACGTAGTTTTGGCTTCATTTTCGACCCCATATCCCAACACCACCGGTTTTAAAATGTTAACATTTCTGCTGGCTTGACAGAATGAAACACTGTCAGAGAGTTATGAAGAAGTCACTGCAGGTCCAGTTGTCCCTCTGCACAACCACTGAACAATTCGAATTGGGATTACATATCCACGTATAAGAGCAGACCTGATGTTAACACAGCACTCACTTTTGCATGAGAGTTAATCAGCTCAAATATTCTATGATATTCTATGAATTGTTGAACAAATATTCTATGAATTGTTGAACAATTCTGTTGTGTCACGCGGCCTCTCCGTCGGCCTGCCGCATACTTTGCCGAGCTCTAGCCCTACGCAACAGATTCCTTGCAGATAATGTTTTCACAATGCTCGCACTTCTGAACATTGTTCCTTGCTCAACTCTTCAGACACCTTCACATCAGTGGCCCTGTGTGCACAGAGAAGACTCTGCGGATGAATGTCGTGCGGAACATTATCACTAAATGACTGTTCGTCTAGCTTCAAACGATCTTTGGGGACCTTGGTGTTCACAGAGATCTGCTGCAGCGGTTTCGCACCCTTCGTATTTGTGTAACATAGAGTGATGAAAAATCTTCCTTTTGCTACTTAGGTTCAAAGCATAGTCAACATAATTTTTATGTCTGACTACTTGAAATGAGTCTTTTCACTTGTGATCAGTAAAAGAGAGGCACTAGGTGCGTGCCGAACATGGAAGCGCAGCGACGGTGCATGAGGAAAGAAGAGTCACCCGAATGCACGTGCACAAGCCACATAGACGGAAGAGATTGGTCTGAGAAAAGCTTGTGGCCTGAGCTGAGAAAAAAAATCCCAGAGGATGATTTGGCACGAAGTGTTGGGATTCCGAGCTACGAAGACGTGGGAAATGAGCATTGCTACCGCTACGGAAGCAGTAGGACGGCCCTGTTTTGAGGATGTTGGGGAAAAGGCTCGAGGAGTGGTCATCAATATCGCAAGAATCGAGTGAGGCTGCCTGGACTTGTTGCAACCTGTCACAGCAGTTCTTGGGTGGGCTACAACTCCTCCACTTCAAAAGAAAATGTATGAGGCACGCACCACAGTCAAGACGTCGTTGACAAGTTAGGCGTAGCCTAACCAAGCCAAAGTATACGACGAAGACCAGACCCAACCAGCAATGAAGTGGAGTGGCTCATTCCGCAAAATAGTACGACGATGGTAGGAACTTGGAGAAGACATTGACGACATAAGTGGCACACCATAGACACAGCAAGGGGCAATGAGTCACAACGCAACAAGCCATAAGAACGTTCCACAGTTGACACCATATCGGCTTAGGGCTAGTGGCTAGGGCTAGCGATGGATTGGGACTGAGCCACAGTCATTTTGGTATGACTATGTACGGAGTGTTTTTGGAGTAATTCTGTGTACTCGCGAGTGTTTACCTAGTTTTCGATTGCTGACTTCTTTTGTCATTGTTTGTGTTTGGTGTCATAAAGTGTGTTTATGTGCCAGGTCCATCTCTTGTCTGTCCCCAATCCCTCCTTCGCAAGTGCTCCCGAGATAAATAGTGACAATAATTGGCTAGCCTTTGCCAGGATTTTTCACTTGTGCAGCCCAGTCACATTATCGTCGGAGTCTGAGGTTGCATGATAGATTACGAGAAGTTTACGGCAGTGAACAAAGACGTGGGGATGACCAAGAAGGAGACAATTAATCTCTTCGAGAACGTGCAGAAAGAACACGAATGGGAGTATGAACGGATGCTGAACAGCACGAGCGCAAGAAGGAAGTTCTCGAGCTCAAGTTGAGGCTAGTGCAGATAAGTGCGAGCCACGGAGCAAGAAAGACTGGAGGAGAAACTTCGGGCCAGCGCAGCGCGAGCGCCCCGCGATAACGTCACCCATGGAGAGGAGCTTGGCGAACGTGCGTGTAGCGATCCTTGTGGTGATGCACAGAACTGTTTGTTTTCTGCCGCAAAAGAAGATTGCGCGCGCTCGCGGTTTCCGACGGTGCCCGAGTGTCATCTGCTACATCTGCCACTCGCCGATTTCACTTAGGGCCAGCATCTTTCTTTATTTAAATCCGATGCTTTTCAGACAACGAAAGGAATGAAGTGGTAGAATTAAAAAAGCAAATGATCTGCAATTGTAGCTAGGCGTATGCCTAAAATCACTCATTATGTAGCTTGAGGATAGATAATGCACATTCTTTGATATAACAGCGCATTACAGAACTGCTGCACACGAAATAAAGACAGACATTGATGAAGCATGTTTGAGCAGATGGCAATTAATTCAACAGAAGAGCGGAGACTGCCTCGAGCTGTGAATAAATACTGCGTAAAAAAAGTTTGATCTTATAACGCTCAGCCTGACCAAGAACAGTAGCAAGAATGGGCGAGGGCTATATGAAGAGGAGATCGACAATAGAAAGGAAGTGACTGCATCTAAGAAATGCCCAGACATTTCCCAGGCATCTAAGAAATTTTTGTATTACCGTATTTACTCGCATAATCCTCGCACTTTTTTTCCCAAAAAACCCATGGAAAGTTGGGGGTGCGATAATTACGCGGGGAAAATTTTCCGCGGAAAGGTACAGCGCAAGGAAAAAAAAAAGAAAACGGCCACAAATTGCAGTTTTTCCACAAGCAACTAAAAGCTTCAAAAAGTGCTGATACAAGGCTTACCTTTACAATGAATATACATGTTCAACCCAAATCAAGGTTTATTTGCACAGACAAAGGTCACTAGCTAATAAATTAGTCTCTTCGGCGAACTACTCGGAGCCCGAATCAAGACTGCCATCTTCGTCGCTCATAGCAGCGTCATCGGACTCATCGCCAGCTTCAGCGTGGTCTCCCTCGTCGTTTTCGTGGACCACGTCGTCTTCCGTCCCGTCCAAGGCGTTGGAGATCCCAGTCTTTTTGAAGCTGCGGACGATAATTTCTGGCGAAATCATGGACCATGCCTCGATTACCCACGGACAAAGGATCTCCACCGACGGCTTCTTTATCTTGCCCCCGGGAGTCATTGCGTGGTCGCCTTCGGCCATCCATTCCGAATACAGCCTCCGAACATTATCCTTGAACCGCTTGTTCAAGGATAACTCAAGAGGTTGCAACATCGAAGTCAGACCGCCTGGAATGACAGCGAGGTCAGTCCGCAGCTCCTTCAGCTTCGCCCGAACGGAGTCGACCAGGTGACCGCGGAAGCTGTCGACAACCAGCAGCGACGGGTAAAGAAGTGCTCCAGCGCGTGGTCCCCAAACAGTTTTTACCCAGTCGACCATAAGGTCGGCGGTCATCCACCCTTTCTCCTGTACACGCACGTGTATTCCAGGTGGAAACTTGGCCTTCGGGAGGGTCTTCCTCTTAAAAATAATAAATGGGGGCAGCTTCCGCCCGTCCGCTGTTACGGCGAGCATGACGGTGCACCTCTGCTTCTCGGCACCCGTCGTTCTAATATGCACGCTCCGCACACCCTTCTTCTCCACCGTTGTGCTTGGCGGCATGTCGAAGTTGAGCGGAGTTTGATCCGCGTTTCCAATTTGTGAGAGCAGGAAGTTCTTTTGGTCCCGAATCCTAATCACAAATTGATGAAACTCGATGACCTTATCATCGTACGCCGAAGGTAGCCGTTGACACAGAGTCGTCCGTTTCCTGAGCGAGAGTCCACTTCGGCGCATGAACCGTGTGGCCCACCCGTTGCTCGCGCGGAAATCTCGTGCCAAGATGCTTTCCTTCCGGGCAATTATGCGCGCCTGATTTCTCAGCAGCTCGATCGAAACGGCACACCCGTCCGCGCGTAGACTCTTGATGTATTTGAGTAGTGCCGTCTCAACCTGTGGGTACTTTCCAGTCTTAGGCCCACGAAAGGCCTTGCGTGACTTGTTCGTGGCTTTAAGCTGTTCTTGCTGCCGTCGCCAGTAGCGCACACAGAACTCGTCCACGCCGAAGTGCCTGCCGGCGGCCCTGTTGCCGTGTTCTAGAGCATGGTCGATGACCT
Source organism: Rhipicephalus annulatus (assembly GCA_013436015.1). NCBI lineage: Eukaryota > Metazoa > Arthropoda > Arachnida > Ixodida > Ixodidae > Rhipicephalus > Rhipicephalus annulatus. The sequence goes on from WOVY01009247.1 coordinate 610,341, forward strand.
TTAGCTTGAAATTAGCTGTATAGCTCTTGTATCGGCTCATCACGTAGCTGCAGAAAGGACAATGCTAGCCACGGATCACAACTGCGCTACCTCAGAACACCGCACCACAGACCGCACTACTAACACTAGCGCCATGCCACAGAACGCCGTCACACGTCGTGCCACAAGTGCTACTACGCAACTTGTGACTTGGTTTGGATTAGATTAGAGCTCCGTTCTAGCAAGTTAGTAATTGTTTCTCTTCCCTTTTGAAACAGGGCACGCGTATCACGCGCCACAGGAATAAAAGTAAATAAATAAATAACTGGTCTATTCATCCACTGGCCAGGCGTCAGTTTCCTTAATGCGCGTCAGAATTTCCTCAAACGCTCAAACACACACACAAGCAAGCGCTCAATAGTTCGGTGTAAGTCGAGCCGAGCCAAGGCTAGCCGTCTTCCACACCTGCTTTATGGAGGAAAGAAAAACATGACATGCTCCACTTTCCTTCCTCCGTGACCTGCTCCATTCACGTGGTTTAAAGTTATCTGACAACGGCACTTGGATGTTTACTCTGATAACGGCACATGTTGGATCACTTTAGTTTGCCCCCGACTCATCGAAATTGAGTGACGGGTTGCGGGTGCGCGGGGTTTAAGAAGAGGAGGGTGTGTGGGGCGTTTCCCTGGCCGATGTGTTTTCTCGGCCCCTCTGTTAAGCTGGTCCCAGCGTAGCAGGAGAGTCTTCGTGGAATTTACCCGGTTTAAGGGGAGACGCGGGTCGAAAAGTCGCGTTTTTTTTCCAAATTTCACCTTTTCTGTTTTTTGTTGCTTTATCATCTTTATACATTATATTTTGACATCTGAAAATATCACAGCGAAATAAGCATCAGAAGTCAGTGAAAAACGCGTCTGAGTGAGCGGCAGTGACGCGCGGCATCACGAAATTTACACAAAACGGGCTGCTGTTCGCGTGCTCGCGGGGCCGCGAAGAGAGCTGTCCGCCATATTGCGGCCGCTGGCTCGTGTAGAGTTGTCCTTACTCTCCACGATCCCGGTTCTTGAAGTCTCGTACGTTCACGAAAAATCTAAAAAAAAGCAACAAAAACAGTCTTTTCCCGCCGTTTCAAACCGCGCGCCACTAACGCAGGGCCGCCATTGGCTGACAGCACCCGTGTTTTCTTGCCGTAGTTCGCTTCACTGTTTTCCGGAGTTATTTTTCGCTGTTTTCGTGCGATGGCAAGCCCGAAAAAGGCCGTTGCCGACCATCGGAAATACAGAAGTAAGAACAAGTTCAGAGGGAAGCGGCGGAGGACGTACAAGAAAGCCACCGCCAACGAAAATGTCCGCGACGGGCCAGCGGCCGGTAGGCCTAACATCGACCACGGCAACGTCGACCATGGCAACTGCGACGACGAGATCAACGCTGCAGTGAATTTTGTGAGTGCATCGCAGAAAAAGATCGCGTTATTCGAAAACGACGTCAGGCCGAATGCCGATCGTGCCGAAAGCGTAGTGCTGTGCGAGTTGGGTGCATTGACGGCCGTCGTCGCAGGCGCGGCATGCCCCGTTTGTCACGAGAGTAAACTCGCAGTTCGGGCACCGAATAAAAAGCGGAAAGGCCTTTCGGCGTTTCTGGAGCTACACTGCGAGAATGCGGAGTGCTCGGAGAGCATCCTTTCGTCCGCGTACTCGTCGAAGCGGGTCGCGTCAGATGGCGGCCGCGGTGCAAGCAGAAGCTACGACAGCGGGAGTTCGCGTGACGCCTTTGCCGTGAACCTGAAAGTGGTGCTTGCAGCGCGTGCCGTCGGTATCGGGCATGAGCAACTTTCACGATTTTGTGCAGTAGTTGGATTGCCAAACCCTATGCACCATAAGACCTTCCATGCTATCGGCAAAAAGATTCACAGTGCGGCAGTGAAGGCTGTCTGTGAAAACATGCAAAGGGCACGCAGCGTCACCAAAGAGGTGGCTGGTAACAGTGACGTGCCAGTCATGTTTGACGGCACATGGCAAAAAAGAGGCCACAAAAGCCACAATGGTGTGGGAACTGTAGTGTCCTTGGACACTGGTTTGTGCCTGGACTATGAAGTGCTTTCCAACTTCTGCCTGGCGTGCAGTTTGCATAACGACATGGGAGGCGATGAAGAAACATGGCAGGCGTTTCATCATCCCGTTTGTGAGAAGAATTGCGACTGTTCTTCGCATGCCATGGAGGCCGAAGCTGCAGTGCGCATTTGGCAGAGGACTGTGGACTATGAGACACCCCTGCGGTTCACCATCTTCCTAAGCGATGGAGACAGCAAGGCCTACAACGGGGTCTGTGATGCCAACGTGTACCCTGACACTCCAATTCAAAAAGAGGAGTGCACCAACCACGTGGCGAAACGTCTGGGCACCGGCCTGCGGAAGCTGCCAACGCCACTTCCACGAGGGGAGAAGCTGAAGGAGACCACCATCCAGAAGCTTCAAACTTACTTTCAGGTGGCCATTGTGAACAATCGGGGAAATGTCCACAAGATGTACACTGCCATATGGGCCTCATGTTTGCACTCGTGCTCAACAGACGGTGCTGGAAGTCACAAGTTCTGTCCTGCAGGCCCAGACTCGTGGTGCAAGCACCGACGTGCTGAGGCGCAGGGCCAGCCTGCACCGTGCCACACCCCCCTCCTGACCAAGGCCCAGGGTTTGGCAGTCCTCCCAATCTACAAGCGTCTCACAGATGCGAAGCTGCTTGCCCGGTGCCTCCACGGCAAGACACAGAACGCGGCCGAGTCCCTGAACAGCAAAATATGGCTGCTGTGTCCAAAGACCCGGTTTGCTTCCCGGACTGCTGTGGAAACAGCCACAGCCATTGCAGTCCTGTGGTTCAACCGGGGCCACGCGAGCTTTGAAAAGGTGCTGGAAGAGCTTGGGGTGCTTCCTTCGGAGGCCCTGGTTACCCTCAGCGACCGCCGAGACAGCATGCGCATGCACAAGATGAATGTGCGTCAGACCGCTGAGGCGAGGGCACACCGTCGCAGTGCAGCCAAGAGGGCCCGGGTGGAAGAGTCCTGCCGCACCAGCCGGGAAGGGAAAACCTACGGTGCTGGAGAGTTTTAGACAACTGATATTCCCTCTGGACATGTGTGTATGTGTTCAGCACAAGTTTCGTGCTACTGCGTTTTTCATTTTTGTAAATACAGACTTTCAAACTTTCAAACGCGTTTTTCTCATTTCGCAATTTTGGCCAATTTGCATTTTTTGCGGGAAGTGTTTCGGGCACTTAGAATGGTCATACGACGACGAAATTTGGCACACACATTGAGGAGAGTGCGTAGGGTGCCGATATCTACTTGAATCAGCACAACCTATCAGCTGTAAATATCTATTAATAAATTTAACGGTGGTCGAGTGGAAAAAAAAGGGTACTTTGCTACACAGATGTTTTTTTCATAGTTTCAAAGTTGGAGCACAATTTCTAGCTAGATATCGGCACTCTATGGCTAATAGGGAGCAAAAGGAGCCATTGAACAACTCTCTGCATGAACATTTAGTATGCGCGAAAGTTCCCGGAAAACTTATCAAGTTTCACCATTACTTGAAACACAACTCCCAAACTATTGCACTTATGTAAAAACTGATTACAGATTTGGAATCAGGAGGAAAAACTGCATCAGTGGTCCAATTTCTGAAGCTCTAAGTTGAATAACAAAAAAAAAGTGCTTTCGAGGAGCGTCTCCCCTTAAATGGGTTTCATCAGCATGCATGATGCATAAGAGATGGCGCTACGCTAATGGGTGCTATTATCATCATTGCTCAAAGCAGCAGACGACATCTGCTGCTGCGATTTTTGGGGTGCGATAATTAAGCGAGGGAAAAAAATCGCATTTTTGTTGGCCGATGTTGGGGGTGCGAGGATTACGCGAGTGCGAGGATTATGCGAGTCAATACGGTATTGAAGGTTGAGTACTGTGTGCAGTTGTTCTTGTGAGTGTATCCTTGTAGTGTGAAATAAGGAACTTGTGGACATGTGAACGGTCAAGTGTAGTGGTTGACGTGTGTGATGGTGTGGTGTTGTGCCAAGTGAAGATCAGTGAAAACATGCGGTGAAGGAATGTGATGTGCCAGCCCGTGCGCAGTCAGTCACAAGAAATAACAGCCAGAGAAGAGAAGACCGAAATCACAGGAAGGGAGAACATAAATACGCAGTTTTTTCAGAAACAACTCTTTAAAAAGGGGCCCAGTTGGATGAGTAAAAGAGAGGCACGTGCCGTACGCAGAAGCACGGTCATGGTGGATGAGGAGAAAAAAGTCAACCGAGTGCACGCGCATTAGCCACATAGACGCAAAAGATTAGTTGGAGAAAGGCTCATGGCACATGACCTGAGCCGAGAAAGAAAATCCCCGAGGAATAGTTGGCACTGGGTGTTGGGATGCCGAGCTGCGAACACATGCGAAACGAGCTTCACTAGCGCCACAGAAGCAGTAAAACTGCCCGGTTTTGAGGATGTCGGCGAAGAGGTTCAGGGAGTGGCCATTTATATCGGAAAAAATTGAGTGAGGCTGCCCGAACTCGCCGCAACCTGTCACAGCAGTTCCTGGATGGACTACAGCTCCTCCGCTTCGAAACATACCGTATGCAGCCAGCACTATAGTCGGGACGCCGTTAACAAGTTAGGCATAGCCTAATGGAGCCAAAAGATATGACGAAAACTGGAACCGACCGGCAATGAGGTCGAGTGGCTCATTCGGCGAAAGAGGACGACGGCGTTAGAAACTTGGGGAAGACGTCAAAAACAGAAGCGATGCACCGTCGACACAGTAAGGGGCAGCGAGTCAAAACACGACAAGCAGAAGAACATTCCTTAGTTGACGCCATACTGGCTTAGGACTAGTAGTTAGAGCCAGCGATGGACTGGGACTGAGCCATAGTCAGTTTTGGTTTGGCTATGTACGGAATGTTTTTGGAGTAATTTTGTGTACTCGCGAGTGTTTCCAATTTCTGGCTTCGTTTGTCATTGTTTGTGTTTGGTGTCATAAAGTGTGTTTATGTGCCAGGTTCGTCTGTTGTCTGTCCCAAATCTAACCTTTGCAAGTGCTCCCAGAATAAATTGTGAGACCATTGCATTAGCCGCTTGTGTCAGCAGGCAGTAATATTAGCACTTTTTCATCTACATTTAATTTTCACGCATGCATCTTCCGGTCATAGTACATTCTTGGCATTCCTTCCGCCTTTTCTAGCTCTTCATCTTGGGAATTCTTGTTCATAACTTCAAGGTGCTTTCGAAGATCCACAAGGTACGTGTAAGTAGTGCAAGTTTCACTTTTGAGGACCTTCAGAGTTCCTTGAGCACCGTAAGTGGTTATCTGACATATCGACCATAAATCAGCTGGAATGGTGAGAATCTCAAGCTAGCTTACGGCACTTCCCTGTAGACGAAAAGCAACAGTGCCAGAAATTTGTCCCAGGTTCTTGATTTTCCCTGGCAAATCCACTTCATCATTCTCTTTTGAGTGCCATTAAAATTTTCTACTTGCCCATTGGTCATGGCATGGCTCGGTGTTCTTACATATGTGGCGGCTAGTAACTGACCAATCTCTTTCATGAGCTCTGATGTGAAGTCCGTTCCTTGGTCTGTTACAATCTCTTTTTGTAGCCACACGCGAGAAAGCATCTCGTGTGGGGCTACAGAAAGATATTGTTACGGACCACAGGACGAGCTTTTAGTGCTTATGAGTGATTCGGCCACATGTACAGTAGAACCCCGTTCATACGCGTATACTCATCTGATGTTCATTGCTGTTCTATTCCTATTAAAATTATTATTAATATTTTCTTATTCTTATTCCTATTAGGAATTGTATAGTAATTGACATTTAGTTCCTGTTATTGTTGGTATTGAAAGTGTACCAATTCATGTATGTATTCCCTTTATGCTCCCCTTACACAATGCCCTGTTGGGTCTGTAAGGTATTTTCAATAAGTAAATAAATAAATACGTTTTTTAGCAGACCAGGAAAAAAACGTAACAGCCGGGAAAACACTAGACTAAGGAAAGCTCCAAAAATGAATAAAAACAGGGCCACGTTGAGTTCAAGCAATTTATTTCAACAACCTTTCAAAAATCTAGCATGGTTGACTGCTGCTTCGTACGTTTGCTGAAGAATACCATGCACTTTTCAATAACGTGTTGAAACGCTCCATTACTCTTAGCGCTGCTTTGAGGTGCAAAATACCCGCGAAGGAGGTCCAGAGCCGAGTCGGATTTCGCAAAACTTAGATTGACCAACTTCGCAAACTTTTGTGGCTAGTTATCGTCACTGGAGTCGCTTGCTTCACTTGCGACCGAGTCAGCAACAATCTCAGTGATGCTCTGGCACTCCGACGTCACAAGGGCAGTACCAACGTAGACAACGTCGTTGTAGGTCACTCCTGTAGCACCCAGCGCATTCAGAGCCTCGGTGAGCTCCTATTCACAAAAGGCTGCTTCTGGTTTGTCAGCTTCGTTCAGTTCGTTGTCCATACGGAAGCCACACCTCGCGAAGCAGTGCTGTGCAGTTGACTAATTCACTGCAGTTCATGCTCAAGGGATGTAGTGCATGTCGTTAAATATCGAAATTGTCGTACGCTGCTGTCCGCGATCAATACGCGCAAGACAGCAATTCACGAGGCTTTTTTTGTGCGAATGCTTCAGGCTTTTCATGACGATGGCATCCAGCGGCTGTAAGTGGGTTCTGGAGTGTGGAGAGAAAAACACAGGCCTGACGTTCTGTAGAAATGAAGGAGCCCTTAGGTGGGCAGCACAGTTGTCCAGGAAAAGGAGAACACTCCTGTTCTGTGCACCCATCTTGTTATTGAAGTAGTGCAGAAACTCCTCAAAGCACAGGTCATCCATGCACGATGGTTGCTTCTGTAGTGGCATGCAGTAGGCGAGTGTTCTTCAAGCACCATGGGTTCTGGTACTTACCTATCACCCACCGCTTCAGTTTGTTTGAGCCATCCATGTTGCAGCAAAGGAGCACTGTCAGCCGATCTTTGCTGCATCTGCCTCCATGGCAGGCTTCGCCCTTTAGGCTTAACTACTTAGATGGCTGCACCCGAAAAAAAAAAGCCCATTGCGTCGGCATTTTAAATATCATGAGGCTCGTACCTCTCAATAAAAGATGACATTGTCGATTTCTAATCGTCGACTGTTTTAATGTTGACACTTGCCGCTTCTCTGCTTACAGCCTTGTAAGCGATACCGTGCCTTTTCCGGAAACGTTCTATCTATCCATTTGACGCAGCAAAGTCGGTGATGCCCTGTCTCTCGGCTACCTCCATCACTTTCTTGCGCAGAATTCTGCCGTCGAAGTTAATACCGGCGGTGCGAGCTTGTGTAAACCAAGTGAGGAGGCTCTTGCCGAGCATCCCGCACTTAACGTCACGAGCCTGCTTTGCTTTCAGGTCGAAGAGCACAGCGGGCCAAAGAGCACCAGACTTCATTTGGCATATCGCAGCCCAAGCACCCTCTGCGTCAATGATAGAGATCACTAGTCCCATTGCGAATGCGGCTTGCAGTGATTTCACTGGGATCACGCAAGCAATGTCTATCATGATGAATATTTTCAAAACACCGGTGCTTGCATCACACGAGGCTTGGCACGTACAGCAGTGCCTCCGCCATAACTTACAGAACTTTCTTAATTTTGGGGATTCCAAGGCAACTTCACATTCTGGCTGCAAATCAACGATGCATTAGCCCATCAATATTCCTGGCCTGACAACGTGGAAATGTCGCTTGGGAAGAGCCAACTATGTGATTCGGACACAGCATGGCATCATTACAACAATGTTACCGATTACGAGCTGCTGCTGCGTGCGATGGACTGAGACAAGACTCTGTTAACAACAAAACCCCTTTTATATATAAACACTCCTGGCACTCTACAAATATATACAAAAAATGCACACAACCAACAGAATTAACTCCAAGGTCAACCTACGAAGAAATTCCTTCACAAACTAGACTGTCCAAAATATCGCTCGACATCTCTACCATTTCAGCGCTTCTGACGGTACTTCTCGTCACCTTACTTATAACTGATGCGTTGCTCGTCAATGTCCCGATTGGTCGCGTTGGGTCCTTGTCTCGATGCTCTTGGTAGACATTGCCGTTTCTACCGCTGCTGACTCGTTTATACTCGTTGTTGAAGTGGCAGAGGTCTCCGAGGTTAGGCCTATTGGCGGCAGGCCAGTGCTACACGCAGACGTGGTCACTTGGGGACTGTCTTTGGTGGCTTACTTCGAGAGGGACTTGCGTCAGGAACGTCGGCGCTCGCTGTGCCTGGCTGCTTCATCTCGAGCAGTCTCTCTTGAAGCAGGTCGAGGTCTCCCTCTACGACTCGGGACACCCGCGTCACAAGCTGCCGAGTCGCTGTCCTGACGTTCCTGTCACCAGTGCACTTGCTGGCGATGCAACACTCTTCTGCTAAGCTTACGTCGACAGTCCCGGCGCTGCTCGCGCACCAATCGCAGCTCGAGTCCTGTGCCTCGGGCTTCACTTCTAGGTGCACGAGCTCGCACAGTACCGACTGTCATCTATGCTTTGTTGTCTTTTTTTTTGTCTCCTTCTGAAAGACCATTGCTCATGACAGACGCCTATAACCACAGCACTTGGACCGTCTGGAGTGTGGCCCTTGTGAGTGCCTTTTGCCCACTCGTCCTAGTACGACGACCAGTTCTTGTGGATGGAATCCCGCCAGCAAGGTCCCACTGAAGATGTCACAAACTATATCTGTGATAAACTAAGTTCTCAACGACTGGGGCATCACTTGGCAGTCTCCAGCTACGTGCCAGTACGTGGTCGACAGAATGTGGGACACCACTCATGCGGCCATCCTGTCCTCTCAGGTGGCGGAGATACTACCAACCGTCTTCTGTCACGAGGCCGCGTAACTCCAGGAGAGTACTCAGCACTGCCTGATTTTTGACATGCCGCAGCAGGCTGGACAGTCCCCAACTACCTCCATACGACGGGGTCTCTTTTCCTGCGAATGTACTGGACGTAATGTCAAGAAGGGCCGCCAATCGTCCCAGTTCGGGATTCACTATCAAGCCTTCCAAACTCCTCTGTTACTGCTGCATGTCGAAGGGATTGATGACTTGCCAGCACTTGTTGATACCGGTGCCGAACGGATGGCGCGTCATTGACATCACGCTGCCGATGCTATTTACCCGTGGACTCAGCCTCCCTTCGTGGCATCGCTACTTCAGTGGGGATGCTTGACATGTATTTCCGGACGACAGCAGGGACTAAGTTTCTCTCGGCCATTCTTATTTTAGAGGACCTGCCTACTGACATGATTCTAGGCGCGGATTTTATACTGGCAGACGACATCCAAGGTTTGGTGGCAGCAGGGGCAGCGCAAGAAAGCCGTGTTAAGCACGTTCTGTATTTCTTACACAGATACCAGTTCACTAGCACGGATCATCGAAGCAAGACAAGGCAGCGCTTACGAAGCAGGAAGCTGACGACGACGCACCCACCAGGGGATCCGTCCAGCTACAGCTACAAAAAGGCCTGCAACGCCGGTGGAACTTCACTTGGTGGCAGCAGGGGCAGCGCAAGAAAGCCGTGTTAAGCACGTTCTGTATTTCTTACACAGATACCAGTTCACTAGCACGGATCATTGAAGCAAGACAAGGCAGCGCTTACGAAGCAGGAAGCTGACGACGACGCACCCACCAGGGGATCCGTCCAGCTACCGCTACAAAAAGGCCTGCAACGCCGGTGGAACTTCACTTGGTGGCAGCAGGGGCAGCGCAAGAAAGCCGTGTTAAGCACGTTCTGTATTTCTTACACAGGTTAGCACTTTTTTCTCCGTTGGGTTCACGAACCTTTGTTTTTTTTTTTTTGCTGCCTCTACTTGCTGCCCAATATAGCGACCGTGTGCATGAACTATTTTTCCTTTTCTTTGTTTGCATTTTGTCACCTGAAGCGATGCCGGAAGATTTCCGAGAAGAGCTCAGGAAAGAAATGCGCGATTTCAAAACAAAACTGGAACGCGAACTCAGGACAGAAATGCGTGAATTCAGGAAAAGTTTGGAATTCATGAATGATGAACTTGAAAAGACAAAGAAAGAACAGAAAGAACTTCTCAAAGAAAATAAGGCACTCAAAGAAGCAAACGCGAAGCTAGCTGCAGATTGTGAAATGCTGAAAAAACAGAGCTCTGAACATGAGCAGCGGCTCACTGCGTCGGAACAGTACTCACGCAACCGAAACATTGAAATTAAAGGCATACCCCAATCGAGTGATGACAAGCTTCTCGAGACTCTTCATCGTGTTGGAGAACTTTTGAATGTCCCCATTGATGAAAGCGACGTCGAAGTTTGCCACCGTGTTGTCTCGAAGAATGTAAAGGACACTCCGAACATTGTTGCACAATTTAAAAGCCGCTCTAAGCGGGACATGGTTCTTCAAAAGGCAAAGAAAATGCGCATAACAAGTGAAGATTTCGGTCACTCGCAAGGGACGCCTGTGTTCATAAACGAACACCTAAGCCCAGCCATGAAGCACCTGCTTGGCATGGCAATTGCGAAAAAGAAGGCTCAGAACTGGCGTTTCGTGTGGAGGAGCAACGGAAAGATTCTCACCAGAAAGGAAGAATCCGCTCCGGTAGTGCGCATTCGCACTGCGCAAGATGTTGAAAAGATAGTGTGATCCACACCGCCCATTTCTATGTGTTTATCTCGTCTTCAAGATGGCTCAATCACCCCATGACGTCAATCAGTTATTCAAATCTCATGCAGGTATCATGCTCACATGTTTTCATTTAAACATTCGCTCGGCAAGGCATAAAGAGGACGAATTATCGGTCCTTTTAGACGCTATGGATTTTCAGTTTGACATAATCATGTTAACCGAGACCTGGTATGACACAAACAGCAACATATACGAACGTAACGGGTATCGCAGTTTTTTTATAAGTAGAGCTACACGTCAGGGTGGTGGCGTGGCTATCTTAGTAAAAAACGAACGAAAATCTGAAATTATTGCGGAAATCTGTATCATTACGAGTGATATTGAGTGTTTATGTATATTATCCCACCAACAAGTTTTCTGTGTTGCACATAGACCATCAGACGGAAACTCGGCTTGCTTCATCAGTCATTTAGATAAGATGCTAGGCTATGTAAATGACAATAGATATAAATTAATACTTGGGGGTGACATTAACATAGACCTATTGCAACCTTCCCATAATCGAGCGGCCCTTCTCAGCACTGTCGAGTCAAATGGCTATACGCTTTTAGGAAACACTGCGACGCGCGTCACTCCTTGCACAGAATCATTGCTTGACGTGTTTATCACAAATATGAGCACAGAAAACGTGATATCAGGAGCCTTGTGCTCCGGTATCAGCGACCACTTTCCCATTTACATGCTCGCAAGAACATCAGTAAAACATAAGCTGCAGGATGCAGAAGCTAAAATAACAACTCAGAAAATCACCGCTGAAACATTGCATGCTTTTATTTCAAAGCTTCGAAAAGAAGACTGGGAAGACGTCAGACGTAGTGAAACTGCAGATGCAGCTTACGAGGCATTTATTTCCATTCTTAAACGTATCTACCATGAGCATTTTATCCTAATAACGCTGAATATAAAACAGGGTAAAGGTCGTAAACCATGGGTAAACCGTGAATGCATAAAAAGAATCAAACAAAAAACGAGATTGTTCAAAAAGTTTCTTAAGAGTAGACTGGATACTGACTTTGATATCTTTAGGCAATATAGAAATAAGCTAACCTCTTTCCTTAGAAGTGAAAAGAACAAATATCTGCATGACCAGTTCCGCAGGGAATACTGTAATCAAACAGGAGATGTATGGAAAAAACTAAATAAACTGTTAAACCGTACGCAACCGCCATCGACTGTCGATGATCTCATTATAAACGGTAAGCGCATATGCGGAAAAGAACTTGCTGAAGCGTTCAATAAGTTCTTTCGGGATGCGGTTAGTATCGGACAGTGCCTCCCTCCTGCAACCTATGGTATTAAGGAAAATAAGCACAGTATTTATTTAGAGCCAACGGATGAACACGAAGTGCGAGATATTTATGCGTCTTTCAAAAACAGCAGAGCTAGGGATATTGACAATATACAGATCGAGCCGGTAAAGTTTGTGCTTGACGTCATTGCTCCTTTGCTTGCCCACATATACAACCTTGCAATAGCAACAGGCTGTTTTCCGAAAATGATGCAGATCTCTAAAGTTAGTGTCCTGCACAAAAAGGGCGATAGGAATGAGTTGTCGAATTACAGGCCGATTTCTATATTGCCTATATTTTCAAAGGGCCTTGAGAAGATTATTCATAAACGAATAACAAAATTTAGTCACGCTTTCAATTTAATTAATGAGTCTCAGCATGGCTTTCTCCACGGCAAATCAACTGAATCTGCACTACTAACCCAGAAGGAAATCATTCTTAAGGCTTTTGAATTAAAACAGATATGTATAGGCATTTACATAGATTTTTCTAAGGCCTTTGACCGGATTCAGCATGCAACCTTGTTAGAAAAACTGCAACTATATGGTATTCGCGGCGCGCCACTGCTTTTGATAAAATCCTACTTGAAGCATAGGTTTCAATGTGTCAGCATAGGAACGGCCGTTTCATCGTTACAGCAGGTAGTCACTGGCGTTCCGCAAGGAAGCATATTGGGTCCTTTATTGTTCATTCTTTACATAAACGACATAAACACTATCAACAAAACACCAACTTATGTAATTTACGCTGATGACACCAGCCTATTTTTCACTGGAAAAAATTTGCAAATTTTAGCACCTGAAATAAATAACGCCCTTGAAGACATACAAAAGTGGAGTAAAGAAAACTCGCTGTTGATCAATGATAAAAAAACAAAGGCCGTTCTTTTTCATCCGCATCAGCTTTCAGTCACCATTGATAGTTCCTTATTTTTAGGCACGGCGCCTATAGAATTTGTGAAGTCAATAAAAATTTTAGGTGTGCTGTTTCAAAAAAATATGTCCTGGGACGATCATTTTGACCACGTTCAATCTCACGTGGCTAAAAGTGTGGGTGCTATTGCAAAATTTCGACACATTCTTCCTGTATCGATAAAACACATGCTGTACAACACGCTTTTTTTATCTCACATAAATTATTGTTTTTTGGTGTGGGGAAATTCCACACAGAGAAATAACCATAGAATATTAATGTTACAAAAAAGGGCTCTTCGGTCCATAGCTAACGTTGAATATCATGCGCACACAAAGGATTTGTTTCATCGTTTTAACGTTGTACCCATAGAAAAATTTTATGATTGGAAACTAGCTATCAGATATAAAAAGGCTGTTTATAAAAATCAGCATGACCTTCTAAATCTTACTAATCTAAGAGGAAATGCTCCTTTCTATTCTCTCCGCAAACAAGACTTCTGGAACATCCCCTTCTGCCGAACTGAATACGGACGACAAATGTTACAGTATTGTTCGCCTCACTTGCTAAATACTCTCCTCAGAAGCGAAATAGAAGTAGAGAAACGCAGTATAAGTCATATTAAAAAACACTTCCTGTAACCAATCACCGTAAAAAAAAAAAAATTATTTGCTGTACTGTATGAAGAGAGATATATTTACATTGCTTTTGTTTGTTTGATGTTTGCCTGTTGTTTTGAATAAATTGTTGGGTCAAATCATTATATCTATCGATTGACTATCGGCATGAACATTTACACATACCCTGTATCATTGTTGTCATAAATATTGTAGAAACAAAGGTTTAAAGTGTCACATTAAACATTTTACTCCTTTCTCTTTTTTTTTCTCATGTAACGCGCTGGTATGATTCTGTGAGAGTATCTGTGTTAGTATTTTTTTTTATGTATGTAACGCGCTAGTTTGTTTTCTGATAGCGTTTTCACATCTTTGTGTGTCTCTACTGTATGCCTTGTATATGGGGGCTTGGGCTTTCCTCTAGCGAATTGTTTCGCTTTTCGCCCAAGCTTGCCCACATCTTCAGGATGTAAATAAACTTTGATTTGATTTGATTTGATCCAGATCACAATCAATCACGGTTGTATAGAGCTTTGGCCTTCGTTAATCAAGGCTATGGAGGCGTCTCGATTTATGCGGAGAGGTGAGCCACTGCCTGGTCCGCTTACCTTAAGTTCTGTACTGGCCTGGCATAAAGCAATGTTTGCCGACACTACAGAAGATCTCCCAGGCACTACGGTGCTCTTGTACTGAGTACCAACTGGGCACCACTCTTCTACTTGCGTACCGTTGAGAAGATACGCTGAGAAAGAGCGCGCCATTATTGCAGATCAAGTACACAAGATGGTCTTCGCTGGCATAATTACACCTTCGTGAAGTCCGGGGGCAGTGCCTGTCGTGCTCATGCATAAGAAAGATTGGTTCATGCAGTTCTTGCTTAGATTACAGGCAGCTCAATAAGTGTACTACACCTGATTGATACCTATTGCTTCGTATCGACGACACCGTTGATACATTTCATCGCTGCAGGGTCTTTTCATCACTTACGTGCAGAGTACTGGCGGATTAGTGTCGCAGAAGAGGATGAGTGCAAGACAGCCTTTCGCCCTCCATTAGGTCTGTATGAATTCAAGTGCATGCTGTTTGGGCTCAGAACGGCCCGCGAGGTGAATTTTGTATTAGGTTTACTGAAGAACCGAGCCTGCCTGGTTTATTCAGAAGATATTCTCGTCGTAGTTACTACCGAGGACAAACACGTGCGTAGTTTAAATGAAGTGCTGCGCAGATTCTATGACACAGGGTTCTGCTTAAACTGAGGAAAATGCCAGTTTAGGCTGTCTTAGATAGCGTACCTAGGGCATCATATTTCCCCTCATGGTATACAGCCACTCCCGGAGTGCATCGCAGCAGTGTCAGAATATCTCAGGCCAGCCAGCTTTAAGCAAGTTGAGTCGTTTATGGGAATAATATCTTACTTTCGGAGGTTTATTTTCCACTTCGCTTCGATTGCGACTTCCCTGGGTGATCTCCTTAAAAAGGGTGTCCGATTTGAAAGGGGTGCCGAGCAAGAAATCGCTGTTTGGACGATAATGCAAAAGCTCACTGCCTGCCCAGTATTGAGTCACTTAATTGACAAATGGACCACTGAAATGCACACCGACGCTAGCCAAGTTGGTCTAGGGATAGTGCTACTCTAGCGTAATCCAGTCAGCATCGAGCACATCATCGCTTATGCCAGCCTGAACATCTCTGATACCGATCGCCAATATCACTCCACTGAGCTGGCAGTGGTGTGAAGCTAGGACAATAAATTCCACCATTATCTGTTTGGGCGCAGGTTCATCGTGGTAGCTGATAATGCTGCTTTGACTTGGATGTTTTTCAAGCAACAGCTCAAGCATAAGTTTGCTCGGTGGATTATCACGCTCCAAGAATATTACTTTGACATACGTCATCGTGCTGGGGATTTTAATAACATTGCCGATGCCTTGTCACACAACCCGATCAGGCACATTGAAAAAAGCAAGCAAAAGTACATCTTGAGGACTTGGCACCAATCATTACACCTGTAATGGGCACGGAAAATAAGCGATGGTGTACTGCGCTGTCGTCAGTGGCACCAGGACCTCTCTGAAGAACGCTACTTCCCAGACGTTCCGAAATGTTTGTGTAGTGAAATGTTACGGGCCACTCACGGAGGTCACATCGGACGACGAGCGACGCTTCACAAGCTACAAAAATGTTTCTGGTGGCCGCAAATGCAGAACAATGTGTGTTTTTACATCGCTAGTTGGGAAGCATGTCAACAGATTAAGCGACAGCTGGGGTGCCAGCCTGGGCTGTTAACACCTCTCTATATACCCGACGAGATCTTCCATGCATAGGGCATCGACTACATAGAGCCACTCCCAACCACCACTTCTGGAAACTGCTACATAATTTCTGCTGCTGACTATCTGCCTAAGTACGTAGAAGTGACAGGCGTGCCTTTCCTTGCTGCTGTTCATTTGGTCCATTTCCTGAAGTGCAAATTTCAATGGAGGTGTGGCCTACCAAACAACTACTACCTCACCGTGCAACATTTCGCAGCTGGGAACCACGAGAGTATCTTTCCAAGGCGGGTATGCAACACCATTATGCATCTATGTTCTATCCCCAGGCAAACAGCTTTACTGAGGGCACTAATCAAAGTATTCAGGCAAAGCTCAAGACTCGCTGCATATACCAAAGTTGACAAGAAAAGAGAAGCTGACTGGGATGTCCACCTTCGGGCTGCTGGCTATGCAGTTAACACGGCGCTGCAGACGTCTACTGTTGTGGCACCGCACGAAATTGTATATGGAAAGTTACCCCAGCTGAAAGTGGTCCTCAACCTAGATGCTCCTGTTCGCGTCACACGCTACAGCAGCCGTACAGATGCCTGCCAGAAGATCAGAGTTACGGCGAGGAAAAGAGCCATGCAAGCACATGAAAGACAGAAGCGTTATTATCACTGCCGTCGGTGACTTGCCCTCAAATGCAACATTAAACAAGAGGTGTGGGTACAAAAGGGTGGCAGCTGCCTAGGCAAGAAACTACTTGCGAAGTTCAGGGGCCTTTCACAATCACCGAACGCCTAGGACAGAAGACCTGGCACGTTAGCACCTCGGATCCAGCTTTGAACTCGACCGCCGAAAAGGAATAACTTTGCTGTGCACATGTCTCGCTTCAAAAAACGAGTGCGCCATTTCGACTGAACTGTTGTTTGTTTTCGCTTGCCAGATCCGCAGTCTGGCCAAGCGTGACGGGCCAGCACGACAACGCGACTCGGCTGCTGCCACGAGGAGCTGGGTGGCGAGCGAAGCAGAGGAAGTCAGAGGCACAGAATACAACAGCTGGCCCAAGATCGGGTGCTGTCTCTCTCCTTTATTGATTACATTACTTATGTCATCAAGCTTAATGGCTGGTACACATAATAATTGAGTTATCTTGTCTCCTTGTGACTTGATCGTGACGAAGGCATTGTGCGGCATTTTGTCTACACAGAAGTTTGTCGATGTGTGATCGTTTGCTTTGACAACAGCACACGCATGATTGGGATCTGGCTCGAGGGGTTCTCTGACACCAGGCAGGCTGCCTAAAATCAACCGTAAAAAGCAACGCACCCAATACCAACACTCGGCTCACCCGAAATCCACCAGGTGTAAGTTAGTGCAAGGCTACTCTCCCAATTCTCAGCACCACAGAAGCCTGCACTATGGTGATGATTAGTTAAGCAACATGACGCTCACGCGATCATGTCCCAAACCAGGTAGGTGAACCTTGTAGTGACACGCATCCCGAAGGAGTACGGCCACTAGCGTGGGTCCGGTCTTAGCGAGCCGCAGGGCACGCGTTAATTGTCGCCGTGGCGAGAACACGATACTGCTCGAAGTCGCAACACTTTATTCTCTGTGGCAACACCAAAACGCAGTACAGCAGGTTGCAAAGACGCGGCGGGAAAGCAAATGGGCTTATCCACGCCACGGGCGCAAAGTACCACACAGGGTGCCACAAGCATGTCTCCGTGGTAAAAGGGATTTACGGAGACACTGGGACCAAGGGCCGGTTGCTCGAGTGAGGGCAAAGGCGCTCACGTGGGCTTCGGAGAGATACGGGTCGGCGTAGCCTGGCCACCCACTATGAACCCCCACCACTCATCGGCGTAGCATGCGGAGGGGGGGGGGGGGGGGGCAACATAAGGTAAGCGTACGCCGCGGGCGCAAGGCACTGTTGGCGAAGCCCGAGCGAACCCCACAGTGAGCTGACGGACGGAAAAGAAAAGCGTGCTTACCCCCATGTCGTCCCCGAAAAGGTCTCTCTACTCCCGACGCGCGCGTGCAATACCTCTCGGGAGACTCTGCGGGCGACTCTGCGGGAGACTCCCCTCCTCCGCTCTCCCAACGCGGCAGACAGCGGAGGAGGGGAGTCATGTCGGGACATGAAAACGGCAGAAAAGGCAGCAAAGCCCGCTCAAAGGTAGCGGGCTAGCCTCGATTCCCACAACCTATTCACATGCTCTGAAGACCGCAGACGAAAAAACTCTTGAAATAAGCTCATTGAGATGCATGTCTCAAAACTCACGTTGAACCAGCCGCATGCTTCAAGATATTGCCTTCCACAGCGCAGTAATGCCGGGGTTCAAACCAAAGAAGTTGTGTCTATATACGTACGCGTACGGGAGCGTCCGAACGACCCCAACGTGTACGCACACACTTTTCTTTAGCTAAAACTCCAACATACCCATGACCTTTGAGGAAGTGCGCGCTGCAACTTGAGACACCACCGAAAATGGATTGGCGTTCATGCCAGTTAAAGAGTCGTGCATGTGCAATCCGTTATCCTCTATGTCCTTTTTCCAGCTTTATTATTGCTGTTCCCACAAATGACCTCATCATTTTCGCCATCCTGCCCATTCATATCACTATCTTCTGACGATAGCAGCTCCAGCTGCATGCTTTCTGGTTTGACGAGTGGGCCTGCACACTTTTTCTGCTCAGTCAAAGATACCACATCTGCCCCAAGCTGAGAGAAACCTTCCTTTACGACTGAGTCATCTTGGCATTTTGCCATGCTAGGGACACCTGTCATTTCCGACTGATGACGGATGTGGCACTCACCAGCTTGCTCAGAGATACATCCCATGTTTATCATGCCTGGCCTGTCATGAATCTCTGCATTTAGTGTACCTTGACCACTGGCACATTTCGCCAGGACAATCCGAAGCTCAAGACTCAATCATTCCATTTCCATCTCATGAGCTGCAGTTCCCTCTTGACGCCTGGTGGTCTCTCTCTCAAATGCAAGCCGCTCTCATTCGTACGCTTCCTTACGCCTGGCTTGTACGAGCTCCCAACAATCACAAAGCCTCTCCTCATCTGCGCCAGAATCCTTAATCGCTTGTATCAAATGGGGCTTCCTATGTATCATCGTCACGTCAACGCCCAGCTCCTCGCACAAAACCACTAAATCCGATTTCCTCAACTTGTTCAAGTCCATGGCCACCCCGTGCAGACTTCCGTGGCTCTAAATGCTGTGCAGACACCTCTAATAAACACTGTCTCCACAGAGCAGCAACTAATCTACCCCTTTAGATAGACATCACCATCTATCCAAAACACCTGGTAGAATCTCTACAGAAAGTGAGTACTGACTAGCATTGGTAGCAGGAAAGAATGCGAATCGCATCCGACCTAATCTAACCAAATCCCGCTGCTGCCAACCAGTTGATGTGACCGAGGAGCGGGGCACAGGCAACCACTTAAGCGCCAGGGAAGGAGACAGCCTCGCAAAGCACTATGACTTGCATTGCAAAAGCCTGACCCACAAGATACGCTGATCGGCATACCGTTCGAACGCAGGTCGCTTCCTGCAGGAATGCGAGCGGTGTCAGTGCGCATTGCAGAAAATGCACATAGGCATCGCTGGCACATGCAGTTTGCGTTTGACAAGAAGCGAGTGCATGGAACAGAGGATATAAAAAGAGCATCGCGTGTGCGCTGGGGGCTCTCTCTCTGACCTTCACCTGGCCCTGTCATCTCTGGTCTAAAGGTGCACCTGTGCGCTTACCTTGTTTGCTTGTAAATATGTAAATAAAATGTGTGTATTTTCTAAGCAAGAGTTTCTCCTGCCCCGGCACCTGGATGACGGCGTGTGCCCGATCCTCGATCACATCAATTGGTTGGCAGCGGCGGGATTCGATTGTATTCGGTGGTGTTCTTTCCTGGTACCGATGCTGGTGAGCGCTCACTTTCCGAACAGATTCTACCGGGTGTTTTGGATAGATGGCAATGTCTACCTAATGGGGTAGATTAGTACTGCTTTGTGAAAGCATTGTTTATTGAAGATACCTTCACAGCAGTTAAGAGCCACAGAAGTCTGCACGGGTTGACCATGGACTTGAAGAGCTTGAGAAAACCTGATTTGTTGCTTTTCTGCGAGGAGCTGGGTATTGATGTGGCAATGATACATAGGAAGCCACATTTGATACAGGCGATTAAGAATTCCGGTGGTGATGAGGACAGGCTTTTTCATTGGGTGCTCATACAGGCCAGGCGTAAGGCCAGCATCATGCCACTTCTACCATCTGTAGACCAATGGCCTGACTGAGTGTGCCAACAGGATGCTCATTAACATGCTAGCTATGTACAATGATTCCAAGCACAAAAACTGGGGCGCAATTTCATCGTCTATGACCTATGCCTACAACACTGCGATGCGGGAGACCACCTGCTTTAGCCCGTTTTACCTTCTTTACATTCGTGGGCCACGTAATATCTTTGACACAATTCCCCCAATTTCGAAGCAAGAATACCCATCTCTTGCAGAGACACTCTGTCACACAGAGGAGACATGGTGCATCGCGCATCTCTGGAATTTCACAACCCAAGGCCGTTCAAAGGCTTGCTACGATAAGCGATATCGACTTGTATTGTACAGCGAAGGAGATATGGCGTGGATGTGGACTTTCTACGGCAAGTGTGGCTTGTATCAGAAGTTTCTGGCCCGCTATACAGGTTCTTTTGTAATTTTGTTGCACCTTAGCGCTGTTACGTACGAGATATCACGCTTGAAATCGTCTGGCCATCACTCCAGACAAACTGGTGTTGTGCAAGTCGCCCGTTTAAAACCATACTATGGGCGACACTGACTAGCTCGCCCAGTGGGCATCATCTGTAACGGGGAAATCATACGAAACTTTCGCCGAAGCGGAAAGGAGGGGAAAGAAGTGACAATACTCAGGGCAAAGCCTTCCATCTGCCACCATCCATCATCCTGTCTGTAAAATAAACATTGTTCACCGTAACAGTATCAACATTGCACAGCATTTTTTTTTGTTTATTATGACTTTTTGAGTATAAGGAACCCCCTGTCATGCAAATAGCAACTCTGTTTTAATGAGGCTTGATTGCACTGCCCTTCGTAAAGAAAATTTTGATTTCATGTGGCATTGAAGTTGCAATGGGCTGGAAGTCATTCAACGTCGGCTGCTCAGGGTGTGTCTTCTCATCTCGCACATAGAACCAGTGGGTGTATTTGAACACTGCCCGGTGTGTATTCAGTTCTAATGAAATCTAAGTTTGCTGCCTATAAGTGTATAGTATAATTCAATAACTGTGGTTCTTTAACTGTGCAGGGCTTGTGGTCTGGTGCGGTGTGCATGAACTTCTGCAACCAGCTGCTGTCCTTCATCAAGAAGCACGCCGCACAGGATGACCCACAGTCAGTCTTTCTTTAAGGCCTTCAAAGTTTCAAATTCGTGCTGTCCAGTCCCCTAGCACGCTGCAAGCTGTGGCGTCTCCTCCTCGCCCAGGAGGAATAAATGAGCCTTAGGAGTGCTGGAATGTAGTATGCATGATGCGCAAAGCGCCCAGCAAATATGGCCCAACACTCAAAATATATTTGGTTACGTAGCAAGCAGGTTGCAGGGGTCAAAAGGTGTGTGACAAGAGAGACGAAAAAAAGAAGCTCACGTGAGCAAAATGGAATAGACGTTTACAGTAGGTACACAGATCATATTAATGATGTTAAGAAACACTGTTTATATGTATGCACATTCCAGCTATAAATATTCTGTTATGAGAGACTACCTATCTTGTTGCTATAAAAAAATGTCCTCTTGTGACAGAATATAAATTAAGTGCTTTGTAAAGCAGAAGCGCATTGTTGAATCAAGTGTTACCACAGTTCTCATGACCACCAACATATAGTGGCAGCCAAGTTTGACCTTGTTATGCCAGTGCTATGCCTTCAGTGTTGGGCACTTTCGAATAGGTTTCGAGTAGGGAAATTTGAAAAATTTTCTTCTCTTCCAAACCATGAAAAAGTTTGATTAAGCTTTCTCTGAACGAAATCGCTATGATTTCTAATGTATGTGCTTTATTGCTGATTTTTTTCTTCGACAACTTTAGGGTGCTGCCGACTTGTTTAACATTGGCCAGAGGGGTGGTTTTGTAAGTTTGGGATATTAATTTACATGTAAGCCCATGCCACACTCACACAGACAAAACAAAAATATTAGGAAATGTTAAGTTTTATGGAGAATTTGATAGAAGTAATTTATGCATTTCATTAGGTGACCTTCTTGGTTCGAAGTGAACTTGAAGGGGGTTGTTACTTTGGTTGAATAACTTTCAATCGAATTCAAGCAGTATATATTGCCACGACATCTTCCCTGCATTTGAACAACGCACCCATCATCGCGCGCACAGAGTGTTAGGAATTTGCTGTGTCGCGATGGTAGCGGTGGCGAAGAGCGGCGAGCCGTCGAGCGGACTTCGCTGAAGCCTTTGCCCTAAGGCGAAGCAGGGAGGCAATCCGTTTTGAAAACAGCAACAAGAAGGAGCGTTAACTGTAGCAGGTTGTCGTTTGTACAGCGCCGACCAGCACGACAACGTCGGCTGGGGCAAAATCCTCTAAACATGGAGCCGGCACGGCCTTAAATAGCGTTTTTGGATTCTTCTGTGAGACCAGTTCTCCGGAACGGCACAGTGGCTCGGCTGAAGAGACGCAGCCATACCCGGAACTGCAAGGTGGTTCGGCGGAGGAAGCGACGTTATCCCCGGAACTGCACGGTTCTCCTGCACGGAAGGCGGCGCTGGTAGGGGAGAGAGTTCGTCGGAACAGCGCTCGATCTCGTGAGACGTGCTCCCGAACGAGGAAAATTTCTGTGGCATAACAGCACCCCCACCGCCAGACAATGCATCCGGAGCTTTGAGCCGTCAGCGTGGCTCAGAAGGAGGGATGCTGGTTGACCGTCGGTAGCCGTTCCGCTCTCTCCGTCCGTTGAGACTGTCATAGGCCTGCGGAGGTTCACTGGAACGACAGAGTCGAACAAAGCCGAACCACTCTGGCCAAAGCAAGCACCCTCCAAATGTTGATCAAATCGCCAGACCAGCAGGAACCAAATGTTTCCTCGAGATTACGCTGAACTAACAAATAGCATCACGAGCAACAAATCTCGGGAGGAATAAACAATGCCGACACACCGTTACAGTGCATGACACTGCTAAACCAAACACAATTTTTTTTCATGAGCGATTCTCGATTGTGACCCGGGCAGATTAGGGACGATCGAAGCTGCCGAGGTTAACTCAATTTGGCCCCGAATCTACAATTTAGAATACCAAGCAATTCTGAATCACGCACATTGGCACATTTCAGCAATGAATCCGTGCACACTTCACTTGGCGATGGTTGAAAGAATTGGCCCTGTGTCTGCATGCATGTAATCTGCAAATGTCGTCGAAAGACAATAGTCTTGCGTGTGGAGAGAGTGAACAAAACATTTATTTATGTTCTGCGCAAGAAAATCGGTGAATGGTATTCCGGAGGCACTGCGTTAGAGTGCCTCGAGCGTGCAGCGGAGGCAAACGAGCGCATCAAGTCACATCACACGTGAGACATGAGCGCCATCTGGCATTTTTTTGGAAAACAAAGTGCATGGCCCTGACACGGGCGTGCACGCCCGTCTCAGAGGTGATAAGGTGTAGAACGCAAAGTGACGGGTAGGGGCCACCACCGTGTCTTCTTAGCAAAGTGCTGGAAACACTAGTCTTTTCGTGCAAGCGTTGCATGGTCAGTGCAGCGTGATAAGCGCTACGGTCCCTAGAAATACTTATGTATGCCTTTTCTAGTAAAAGACGAACATGCAGAATATATACATGTTGTTATAGTGCCTCAGATATGCGCAATAATCGCTTTTTAATTGACAATCGCTCACGTAACAACGCTCATTCTTGAGCAACATTGGTGGGCGCTGCGGATGGGGTCGGCCGTTCGGGGTATCGGATGGTGCTGTTTAAAGTACCCAGTTCGCAGTTACGGTGGACAAACAGACAAATGTACCTCAAGAAAGACTATCGTCTTTTAAAAACTTGTATTTTGAAAAGGAATGCTGCCCTTCCTCTCATTCTTTTCAATATATTTCATCCCATTTCCAGGAATTGCAGACATCTGAACACGACAGCATCTCTCAGCGGCAGGAACAGCAGCCTGCCATAACTGAAAGGGAAATGGGTGACGGAAAATTATATCTCTTGAAGAAAACTATTTATCAAAAATGACTCCAGGTTATAGGGAAAAGAAACCTACTAGTACATTTTGGTTAAATTGCAGCATCGCTCTACAAAGCGCATCACTTCCCGGGTCAATTAAACACTACCTATAGAAGGACTCCCGTTGTTAAGGATTAAACACTTTTAAAAGCCACGCGGTTTGTAGTGCGACACTGTAACTTTGTGTGACTGTTTAAATAATTATTTGTTGTATGCAACTGGGTGTCATATTTGATAACTAGCTTCTTTTATCAAATATGTTTTTTTTAGCTCATTTACCATTCAGTTACAGCAAGCCGCTGCTTTGGCGGACAAGAGATGGCACTACAAGCAGATTTTCACAAATTCTTGTCATGGATTGAATACTCGATGGCCCCCACTGATTTTTCGAAAAAAGTCAGGATGTCTTTTTGTAATCTACAAAAGCTAATTTCAAGTAAAAATATGCGGAGACACGTTTGATCTTTCTAGTATTTGTTGTCGTCACTTAACGAATGAATTGTTTTGCGCTATAGCATGAAGGCAACGTGTCATGCCCTATTCGCTGCCAGCGACAATCTTTTTTTAAAGCTGGAAAAAGAGCAGAAACAAAGGCCAGAAGCGAATACAAGGAAAAAGTTGGTTGATTATTTTTTTAATTTGAGAATTTTACATAAGCCACTTTAATTTAAGCAGTGCTCTTTACGTTTCCGGGGCACATAATGAAAGACGTCCAAAATAATCTGTTTCCTTGTGTACATGACATGCTGTACAGCTCGTCTTCCCCTCTTTGCTAACTGTTCGTGAAAGCGTAATGAAACCAATTGTATTCATATATATATGTCCTCTGGGGTGATGTAACAGTTACTGTGATCGAGTTTTGACCCAAAAGCTCGACCCCGGTCGTTGATGTCACAGTTCGATGGAGGCATAATGCGCGTGTACTGTGCGATGTCACGGCACAATGAAGAACTCTAAATGGTCGAAATTTCGCGAGTCTTCCACAATGGCGTCTTTTGTAGTCATATTTCAGTTTTGGGCTGTAAAACTCCCGATAACTTTGGATGCACACGACCGTAAAACCCACTTCTTTAGTCCACTGGCTATGCAGCCTGCACAACGGCATCCGGTTTTGTTTGGAGACCCAGCTATTTGGGCCATTTTTCTTTAGAACGAAGAACATGTGCAAGTAAGTTTGAAGATAGTATTCGTCTGGTTTTTTTGGTGCTACTAGTGTTTCTTTGTGGGTCTCACTCAAGAAGAGTGTAGTAAAATTTTTACATGGTAATGTTTCTTATAAGGTCCCTCGGTAGGAGCTATTTATTACTTGCTTGGTGGGCTTATTCGTGACTTACTGAACCAGTCGCTCATTAAGGAATTCAATGTTTGATTCTGGTGCAATTCCACGCTTCTGCAACACATTACACGCGTTAAGGGGCCTCTTCACACTACATGACATTATTATTATTTTTTTTTCAAACAGTTTCAAGCACCGGCGTGGCTATATTGTAGAACGCCTGTTTTCTGTGTAGACGTACTGGTTTAAATTTATGCGCCAGCTGAATATTATATTTCTCATTTATTTGCGTACTTCTCAACGCTCCACCCACAGGCAACGCTTTTTTTTTTTCGTTCACAATGAAAGATACCGACACCAGTGCCGACACCGAATCTTCTGCAACAGATCGCTTTTTTTGGGAATACTAAGCCACCAATGAAATGACGTGCTGCTCCAAAAATGGGCTGCTGATGTAGTATCTTCAATATAGAATGTCCCGTTCTCATGAAAGGCACCTATAATGATAAGACGGATGCTTGGGCTAGTTGGTGATTTGGAATCGACATGTTTGCACGGCACAAGAGAACAAGTAGTTACAGCGAAACTACGGAAGGATGAGACACGGACAGGAAGGAGCACTGACTTCAACTAAATTTTATTAGCGAATACGCCGGAAATATAGGATGGCTGCCAGTTGGCCATGGGAAAATATATACACATGCATGATAACAAGCAGCACACCATAGTACAATTGCACCATATCATAGCCAATCATAACCAAAGTACAATCGTGTCATAGCCAAACACTCAATACCAGGTCTGTTAGAAAAGTATCCAACCTTTTTTTTTTTTTGCGAGCACCTGATGGATTTTTACAAGTGCGCTTAAATGAGCTGACCTTCAACCTTAGCGCGCATTCGGGAATTTTTTCTCGCCTGCCAATAGCGTCAGTCACTAGGACACAGCGTTTGAGTGAGATAGAGCGCAGTGCTTTTGGCGGTTTTTTATTGCAAGGGAAATGACTGAGTGACTGGAGCAGCGCTACTGGATCAAATTTTGCCAGAATTTGGGCGACAGCCAAGTATAAACCATTGACAAGATCAAGACGACTTTCAGTGACGACGCTATAAGATGCGCACAGATTAAAGAGTAGTACAACCGCTTTAAAGACGGCCACACTCCGGTCGGCCACCAACATGCCGAAATGACGCGGTCATTGCCGAATTGAACACTCTGATGATGCGGGACCATCGTCGTGTTACTGTCCGGGAAATTGCGGAAGAGGTGGGCATCAGCGCTTTCTCTGCACATTACATTATGACCGAAGATCTGGCTATGAAGAAAGTTGCGTTGAAATTCGTGCCGGAATTGCTCACAAGTGGAGCAAAAGCAACTTCGTGTTGAAGTCTCACCGAACATGCTGGATTTGACAAGCAGTGACCCTAACTTCATGAACACTATTGTCACTGGTGACGAGTCTTGGGTACCGAATCCCAGTTGTCACAGTGGAATCATTCACGTCACTAAGACAAAAGAAGACTCCCCAAGTGTGTAGGAACGTCAAAATGGTGCTGAGTGCTTTCTTTCACTCCCGCGGTGTGGTACACCACTAGTATGCACCACAGGGTCAAATAATCACCCAAGAGTACTACGGGAATGTCCTTTGTCATCTGCATGATACTGTGCGGTGGAAAAGACTGAGTTGTGGTTAACAGCAAAGTGGAGCATCCGTCATGACAATGTTCCTGCGGAGTCCTCACACTTGGTTCAGACTTTTTGGGCAAAAAGTCAGCTTCTCTGTAGTTCAACAGGCTCCTTACTCACCTGATACGGCCCCCTGCCACCTTTAGCTGTTGCACAAACTCAAGAGGACATTGAAAGGAGAGCGATTTCGGACAAGGGAGGATAGAAAGAGGCCTTCTCAGAATGCTTCCAACAATAGCAGCACTGCTGAGAGAAGTGTGTGGAGTCTCAAGGGGACTGATTTGAGGGGGAGTACGTTTATAACGCTCCAATTGTGCTCGGATACTTTTCTAACAGACTTAGTATCTCGTAGAGTAGGTAACCTCAGCACTAACTCACTGTCTATTGCGTCACAGCCAGATATTTAATTTCTCTTTTAGTGAGCACAACCGAAGGCATGCTAACACATAGGTCACCCAGCAGTTGCATTTGATTAGCCTCGATCATCTCGCGTGTTAGCTGCTGACGATGTGTTGCGACCATGGTGCACTTTTCAAATTCTGGTTTGCAACCATGATCTCTAACATGAATACCCTGATAGCTTCAAAAAGATGTGTTACATGACAGAGATGCTCCTTTAAATGCTCAGTCAAGCACCTCCCTGTTCCTCCAACATGCTTCTTGCGGCAGGACAACGGGATCAAGTAAATAACGGCCACAGCATGTGCTACGAATTGCCTATGTTTGGTTGTGCAGCCGCTCCTTTGTGCGTACTGCGCATTCACACGTTTGCAGAGCATTGAAAGCTTTTCTGGGGCAGAGAAAACAACCTTGAATAAACACCTTTTTCAAATTGTGTGAAATATTATGTAGATAGAAGAGCACCGTGACGCCCTTCGAGTTAAAATGGCAGTGGCCACACAGTTAGCTGGTGCTTCATGTCCCTGCTTAATGGCCTTGAGCCTCTTTTCCGCCACCGAAAAAAAGAACACCAGTTCGTGCATAGCTCTCGTTTTAAGTGACATTTTTCTCGCTTATCATAAACGACTCTTGGCTAGCCGCCTTGACAAAAAAGGTTGTTTCAAAGGTGTTTCGTTTGATTGACGATGGCCTGGAAGTTGTCGTTTAAACCACATTATGTCATTTCGACGAGTGTATGGCACCTCTAATTCTGACTCATGAGCTGTCACATAATGCCTCATTAAGGTTTTTTAGATTTGAGAATGAACATTTCATGTGATCAATAGGCTGGAGATACGAGCTTAGAGGAAGCAAACCATGCACTTCTACCGTACTTCTCAGCTCATTGGCAGCTCATCAAGAGAGAAATCGCTAATCATTGTTTCAGCAGCGTTCTTTGCAAGTCTTTGGTCACTTGCTAAACACCAGCTTGTTCAGCAGGCTTCCCGTCTGATAAGTGCTGGGTTTCCTGATCATGTGCTGGTTTCGGTGGCAGAAAAGTTGCTCAGGACCATTAAGCAAGGACGTGAAGCACCAGTTAATTGTGTGGCCAGTAACTAAAAGCGCGTCGCGGTGCTTTGCCATCTGCAAAAGATTTCACACAATTTGTCAAATGTTGTTGATAAGGTTGAAGTGAAGGCTTAGCGTCGTAAACGAATCGATAAAAAAGAAGCAGACTTGCGGTGTGAGATGCTGGCACTCTTTGGGTGTCACAGGCTACTTGTAAACATGGTAAATATACTCGCTTCTCTCTTCCGTGTATTTGAGATCCCCGTGACAAATTGGTAAGCGTGCTGGGTAACGAATGGCTATACAACGCAGCTTTGCAGTGGTCGTCAAATCGGAGTTTCCGGGAGGAAACACGGGACTGATCTCACGGCCACTGCTGCACCGGCCATTTCAATGCCTGCACCATACACCGCAATGCCTGCACCGACCACGATTCCACCCACGTACGTGCTGACGCATCTGAAGCACTTGGGATCATTCTGCTGTACGAACGAAGTTGACATTGACGATTGGATAGCCGACTGTTAACGTACCAGTGCGCTCAACCGATATGACCCAACTCTCATGCTGGCCAAAGTGCTGTTCTACCTGAAAGGCATGGCAAAGGTGTGGTATCAGAATCTCGAGGATGAGATCGGAAGTTCGGGCGCTTTCAATCAGAACCTGCGATATTTATTTGGGAAGCCCATCAGTCGAAAGGCGGCTGCAAAGAAAGAGTTGTCCATTCGCGCTCAGACGACCACAGAGCCGCATATATTCAGGATGTGCTGGCTCTAAGTCGACAACGACATGTCAGAGTCTGACACGGTTTGCCACGTGCTGAAAGGGATAGTGGGTGATGCGTTGAACATGCTAATGTGCAGGAATTGTGCGACTGTTGACGAAATTATTAAGGAATGCCGGCGTTTTGAACAGGCCAAAAGGAAATGCGTTGCAAAATTATTAAAACGACGGCCAAACACCGCTCCAAGGTCCTCCTGACAAGATCGATTGACCTCTCATCGGCAATCTTCACCGGCGTCTAAAATTACGCGAATCATCCGGCGGGAAATCGAAGCAAATAGATCTGCTCTTTTCACCAACGGCCACGCGTGAGAACTGGGCAACTTGGGCTTCACTGTCTGCGCCATTGCTCAGTCTCGGCCAATAGGTTTCTGTTCAAGGTCGTCGCCTCGCCTCAGGTCACCGCCTTAGGAACGGTGCTATTCATGCTCTCACAATCCGGCCAAATGGGGAACTGCAGATGATCGGCCGATCTGCTTTAACTGCCGTCGTACGGTATTATCATAATTGGTATTCGCCCCGAACCCAGTATAGCTCTGCTCGCTGTGCCAACAGCTACCGTCGTTTCAAACCTCCTGCGCCGATCATCGGCAACTACTGCTGGCCCCTGCCCTTCAATTCCTACACTTTCAACGCCCCTGATACCCAGCACTGCCACTCACAGCCGCCTCGAGGTCACCAGTCCTATTCGTCACCAGGACATCATCCGTTGTTCCTGTCTTCTCTACGGCGACGTCAGACTTCACGTTTAATCCTCAACAGGGAAACTAAGAGGTGTAACTCTTAAAGATGAAACTGCATTTTCGATTTCGACCTAAAATCCTCTCCTTGTACTGCCGGCACGACAAAATTTGATTTACATCTACGTTGATGGTGCATATTTCTGTGATAAAGTGCGCGACTTCGTCGTGGCCTGAAGAAAGTGCTCACACCAGCTGCTCCTGGCATTATTCATGTTCCTGACAGAAGTTTTGCCAGTGCAGAAATGGGCACAGCACGCATCACAATCTCAGATCATCTCACATCTGTTTTGTTTGCAGTTATTGAGGAGTGCCTTAAACACCTTTTTCTCGGATTGCATTTCTTGTCCACTCATGCCGTTCTCATCGACTGTGCAACCAAAGTTCTCCAACTTGAACTGCCTTGACTTCGGGCTCTGCCATTTTAACTGTCACACTGCTCGTGCTCTGTTTATTATGTCCGACTGTCGCCGCAAGTCACCATGTGTGTGGCCTTGACGATATACCAGCTCTTCCTGACGGCGACGACATCGTGTCTCTGTTAGTGGATGTACTCTTGTGCCAAAATGTTGCTGTGCCGCATACCGTCGTGACTATCGTCGGTAACTACATTCAGCTTCCGCTCCTTGACTCTAGTAGTTCAACCCAAGTTCTCCCGCAAGGCATTTCATTAGCCCACGTATCCCCACCTGATGCATGTAACATCGTGGCATTAGGCCCTGACGACTACTCGTCTCATGTTGCAGCCAGCTGAGCAAACGCTCCTCCCAATGAAATCACGAAAATTATTGCCCGTGATCATCTGCCTTGTCAAGCTGGCCAATTCCACCACGTTCTGATGACCTACCGAGATATTTTTCGACCTCAATGACTGCCCTTTAGTTCTAACATCCTTCGTGCGTATCAAATAGATATTGGCGAGGCTAGTTCTATTAAGCGATGAACATATTGTATTTCTAAGTCCGAGTGCCAGGTCATACAATGAGAAGTCGAGAAGGCGCTCTCCAAAGGAGTCATATAGGCCTATTCAAGTCCATGGGCGTCACCTGTTGTTTTAGTCAAACAGAAGAATGGCAGCTGGAAATTTTGCGCTGACTACCGGGCCTTGAACAAGATAACCCGCAATGACGTATATCCACTGCCACGAATTGACAACGCCCTTGACAGCCTTCATTGTGCGCGACACTTCTCATATAAATATCCGAGTTCAGGCTTCTGGCAAATTTCAGTCAATGACTTAGACCAAGAAAAAACTGCCTTCTTCACATCAGATGGCCTTTATCAGTTCAAGATTATGCCTTTTGGGCTGTGCAACGCCCCGGCAGCGTTCCAACGCATGATGGACTCTTCATAGTTATAAATGTTCTATCTGCCTTTGCTACCTTGACAATATGACTGTTTTTGTTGTTTTTTTAACATTTGAAAGCCACCTAACTCGTTTGTCTACTATTATAGTCGTTTTTCATTGAGCGGGACTCCTGCTTAATTCTAAAAAAGGCAATTTCGGCTGGCAACAAATCATGGTCCTTGAACATTGTGTAAGTGCTGCTGGCGTCCAACCAGACCTTGACAAGATTAGCGCTGTCAAGAACTTTCCTCTGCCTTCTCCTACTCTCAATGCTCGGAGTTTTGGGAGCTTATGCTCGTACTTCCTACAATTTATACGGGATTTTGCTACCATTGCCCGACCACTCACTGACCCTCTCAAGAAGAGAATGCCCTTCTTGTGGGGCCAAGACCAAGCAGCTGGGTTTTCCACGCTGATCGACCTGGTCACTTCGCCACCAAAACTGGCCCACTTTGACCCGTTCACAACGATTCAAGTCTTCACAGGCACCAGTTTTCACGGCATCGGCACCATACTCGCTCAACATCAAGAGGCTAAACTCGTGTTATTGCGTATGCTAGCCGCCTTCTCTCCACATTAGAGCGAAACTGTTTGATCACGGAGTGCGAGTGTCTTTCGCTGGTCTGGACTGTAGCAAAATTTCACCCCTACTTGTATGGCCGTGAGTTCTCAGTTATTACCGACCACCACACTCTATATTGGTTGTCATTGCTCAAGAACCCTACTGGTTGGTCGCTTCGGTCGCTGGGATCTACGTCTCCAGGAGTATAACTTTGACGTAATTTACGAGCCTGGCAAGTTGTACCAAGATGCCGATTGTCTCTCGCGTTATCTGGTGGACACTGCTAGCCTTGCTGTCAATGAAAGCGAGTCTTGTGCGCTCGCCTTATCTGACTTGCGCGAACTCGGCACAGAGCAGCGTAGGGACGCAACCCTCAAGATGGTCGTTTGGCAAGTATCTTCAGGACGTTACGACTGTTCGCTTCGTCAAGACGTCCTTTGCAATGGTCTTCTGTATCGCCGGAACATGAAGTCTGATGGCCCGGAATTTATTGTTAGTTATTTCCCGACACCTGCGTGTTACCATTCCATACATGCCAAGTCTCCCGGATTGGCCGGTAGACTCCCAGATTTGGACCGTTTTTTCCGGTTGTACGGTTGCCATGAGAATCTTCCGGAAATCGAAATTTCTGTGTGTGATGTGGCCGCACTGACAAAAAAGCAGCTCAATCTGCTCCAGTCTTTTCGAACCTTCCCCATTTCATTATAAGTGCGTAAAAGAGGTGTTTATGTAAGCATACAGTATAATCTCATTGATGCGAAACCATGGCAGATACAAATTCTTAAAATTCGCCTGCCAAATTTTATTATGTTCATTGGGCCTCAATTCGTATGTTCCGAACACATTTCCTAATTGTGGCGGGTGATACGAAATTCATTACGGAAACCGTCAAACGAAGGCAGAGAGCAGCGTACTCGGAGCTTCGAAAGTACGCGTGCGACCGGCGCACGCACTGTCTTCTACAGTGCGTGTGATTGTCGTTGCCACAACTGCTGTGAACGACACCGCCGTCGCTCTTGACACGACACCGCGGTCACTCTTGACCCGATCATGTATGGCGACGACGTAACTGACAGAACCCCGAAAGTGTGCGCCCAACCAGTCAAAGCAACGCTGCTTTCCGCAAACTCTCCGGGGGATTGTAGGATCGCCACAATTGAGGATTTTTTCGTGGCAGCAATTTGGTAAAAGGGCAGCGTCTGCTGAGCCATGTAGCCAATGCGAAGCAACTTGTAGCAGACGACGCTGTCCTCGTTTGAGCGAAGTGCGTTTCGCAAGTGAAAGACGAAGCTGTTTACGACGTGGAGTTAGAGGTGAGTACAACTTTTTGTACGCCATAGTTATCATCATCATCACCATCAGCCTGACTACGTCCACTGCAGGACAAAGGCCTCTCCCATGTTCCGCCAGTTAACCCCTTCCTGTGCTTACTGCTGCCAATTTATACCCACAAACTTCTTTATCTCATTTGCCCACCTAACCTTCTGTTTCCCCCTGACCCTCTTGCCTTCTCTGGGAATCCATTTAGTTTCCCTTAATGACCAGCAATTGTCCTGTCTACGCACTACATGCCCAGCCCATGTCCATTTCCTCTTCTTGGTTTCAGCTATTATATCCTTAACCTTCGTTTGTGCCCTAACCCATTCTGCTCTCTTCTTGTCTCTTTAGGCTACACCTACCATTTTTCTTTCTATTGCTTGCTGCGTCGTCCTCAATTTAAGCTGAACCCTCTTTGTAAGTCTCTGGGTTTCTGTTCCGTAGCTAAGTACCGGCAAGATACAGCTGTTATATACTTTCATCTTGAGGGATAGTGGCAATCTACCAGTCATAATTTGAGAGTGCTTGCCAAATGTACTCCACCCCATTCTTATTCTTATAGTTACTCAATCTCGTGGTTCTGCTCCGCCGTTATTACCTGCCCTAAGTAGACATAGTCTTTTACAACTTGAAGTCCACTATTACCTATCTCAAAGCGCTGCTCCCTTCCGAGGTTGTTGTATTTTCCTTTCGTTTTCTGCAGATTAATTTTAAGACCCGCCTTTTTGCTCTCCTTGTCTAACTCCGTAATGATAAGTTGCAATTCGTCCCCCGAGTTACTCAGCAATGCAATGTCATCGGCAAAGCACAGGTTACTAAGACACTCTCCATTAACTCTTATCCCTAACTCTTCCTATTCTAGGCCTCTGAAAACCTCCTGTAAACACGCGGTGAATAGCATTGGGGAGATCGTATCCCCTGCCTTAAACCCTTCTTGATTGGTATTGTTGCTTTCTTTATTTAAGCACTATGGTAGCAGTTGATCTCCTGTAGGTTTCTTCCAGGATGTTTATATATGCTTCGACGCCCTGATTCCACAGTGTCTGCATGACTGCTGATATTTCGACTGAATCAAGCGCCTTCTCGTAATCTATGAAGACTATGTAAAGTGGTTGGTTATATTCTGAGCATTTCTCTATTACCTGATTGATAGTATGAATGTAGTCGATTGTTGAGTAGCCTGTTCGAAATCCTGCTTGTTCCTCTGGTTGATTGAATTCTAACGTTTTCTTAACTCTGTTAGCAATTACTTTTGTAAATAGCTTGTATACTATGAAGAGCAAGCTGATTGGCCTGTAATTCTTCAAGCCCATGTCATCTCCTTTCGTATGTATTAAGATAATGTTAGCATTCTTCCTAGACTCTAGTACTCTTCCTGTCAGGAGACACCTCGTAAACAGGGTGGCTCGTTTTTCAAACAAAATCTGTCCTCCATCTTTCAGCAGATCTCATGTTG
This sequence comes from Rhipicephalus annulatus, assembly GCA_013436015.1. Classification (NCBI taxonomy): domain Eukaryota; kingdom Metazoa; phylum Arthropoda; class Arachnida; order Ixodida; family Ixodidae; genus Rhipicephalus; species Rhipicephalus annulatus. Next base: position 644,998 of record WOVY01009247.1, read on the forward strand.
CCTGATCCTCATCAGCAGATTTATCTTTTTGCATGCTCTCCAAGGCTTTTCTGACTGCTTCTATCAATACTGGTGGGGTGTCATCTGGGTTACCGCTAGTTCTCATAGTATTGAGGTCATGGTTGTCTCGGCTACTGTACAGATCTCTGTAAAACTCCTCCGCCATTTTAACTATCCTATTCATATTGGTAGTTATTCTGCCTTCTTTGTCCCTTAGTGCATACATCGAATTTTTCCCTATCCCAAGTTTCCTCTTCACCCCTTTGATGCTTCCTCCGTTTTTCAGAGTGTGCTTCATTCTCTCCATGTTATACCTTCTTACATCGGATACCTAACGCTTATTAATCAACTTTGAAAGCTCTGACAGTTCTATTTTGTCTGTTGTACTTGAGACTTTCGTGCTTTGACGCTTCTTAATGAGATTCTTCGTTTTCTAGGAAAGCTTGCCCGTGTCCTGTCTAACTACCCTGCCTCCAACTTTCACTGAACACTCCGTAATGATACTCGTCAGATTATCATTTATTGTATCTACGCTAAGATTGGTTTCCTCAATAAGAGCCGAGTACCTGTTCTGAAGCGAGACTCTGAATTCCTGTACTTTCCCTCTCAGTGCTAGCTTATTGATTGGCTTCTTGCGTATCAGTTTCTGTCGTTCCTTCTTCAAGTCTAGGCGAATTCGAGACCGTACCATTCTGTGGTCACTGCATCCTACCTTGCTAACCACTTCCACATCCTGCACGATGCCTGGGTGTGCACTCACTATAAAGTCTATTTCGTTCTTATTTTCACCATTAGGGCTCCTCCATGTCCACTTATGGTTTCCTCGTTTTTGGTAGAGGGTATTTGATATTCGTAAATAATTGCGTTCTACAATTTCTACTAGTAGCTCTCCTCTGGTATTTCTATTTCTAGTACCGATGCCATAATCTCCTACTGCCTGGCCTCCCGCCTGCTTTTCTCTACCTTTGCATTAAAGTCTCCCATCAGTATTGTATACTGTGTTTTTACCTTACTCATTGCCGATTCCACGTCTTCATAGAAGCTTTCAACTGAAGCGTCATCATGGCTGGATGTAGGCGTGTAGGCCTGTACCACCTTCATCTTGTATCTCTTATTCAGTTTAATTACAATACCTACCACCCTTTCATTAATTCTATAGTATCCCTCTATGTTGCCAGCTATGTTTCTGTGAATTAGGAACCCCACTACCCGATACCAAAGCCCCGATACCAAAGGACGTGCCCATTCCGTAGCACTGTATAGGCCTCATCTGTCCTCCTAACCTCACTGAGCTCTATTATATCCCAATTAACACCCTCTAGCTCCTCGAATAGTACAGCTAGACTTGCCTCACTAGATAAGGTTCTAGCTTTAAACGTTGCCAAGTTCAGGTTCTAATGGCAGCCTGTCCGGATCCAGAGATTCTTAACACCCTCTGCTGCGTTCCACATCTGACCGCCGCTGTGGTCAGTTACTTCGCAGCTGCTGGCGACTGAGGGCCGTGAGTTAATTGATGTTAGCATGTGGGAGTTAGTGGCCAGATACTGCACCAGGGTGGCCAATCCTCGGGTGAGAACCCCCCCCCCTCCCCCCGTTAGCTCGAGTCCGTGGTGTCGCTACACACCAAACGCCTCCTTACGCAGACGCCCCTGCGATGATATATATATATATATATTTACTTTAGGGCAGGGTAGCAGACCAGAGACTTAGTATACTATTCTGATGAGTGACATGAATGCAAAGTACGCAAGACACTGGCTGGAGACCATGCAGTGGAGGAATATGGCATTGGCTTTAGGAATGCCAGAGGGGTGTTATTAGAAGAGTTCACAGAACGTAATGACTCGCAGATCTTGAACACATTCTTCAGAAAATGAGCTAACCATAAGTGGGCGTGGCGAAGTCCTAATGTCGAAACTTGATGAAATAGACTTCATTCTGTGTGCACACGCAGCCATTGGGCAGAAGTAGTTGGCAAGGTCTGATACAGCGACCATAGAATGGTAAGAGCGTGTATTCACCTAGATTTAAAAAGCACAGTCAGGAACTTACATGAAAGAAGCCAATTAATGAACTAACGGTGAGAGCCAAAGTACAGGAGCTCAGAGCTTCGCTTCATAATAGATTTGAGGCGCGAAGCGAGTTAACCGACGTTGGTGTTGACACTATAAATGATAATTTTACTAGTATGATCAAAGAGTGTGCAATGGAAGTTGGAGGTACAGTCACTAGTTGCAAACAATATCAGGAAACGAAAGATTTTATGAAGAAACGACAAACGATGAAAGCCTCGAATGCAACTGAGAAAAAAGAGCTAGCGGAGCTTCTGAAGTTAATCAATAGGCGTAGAGTAGCCGACATCAGAAGGTATAATGTGGAGAGAATTGAGCAGGCTGTAAAAAGCGGCAGAAGCCTAAAAGCTGTGAAAACAAACTTGTGCATAGGCAAAAATCGGATGTATGCATTAAGGGACAAAGAAAGCAACATCGTAACCAATATGGATAGGATAGTCGAGGTCGCGGAGGAGTTCTACAAAGAGCTGTACACAAGCCACAACAACCAGGATGGCCCCGCCGCGGTGGTCTAGTTGCTAAGATACTCGGCTGCTGACCCGCAGGTCTCGTGTTCAAATCCCGGCTGCGGCGGCTGCATTTCCGATGGAGGCGAAAATGTCGTAGGCCCGTGTGCTCAGATTTGGGTGCACGTTAAAGAACCCCAGATGGTCGAAATTTTCGGAGCCCTCCACTACAACGTCTCTCATAATTTTATGGTGGTTTTGGGACGTTAAACGCCACAAATCAAATCAAATTAACAACCAGGATGATATCATGAGAAACAATTATAGTCCAGAGGAATTCAACATCTTACCAGTAACGACAGGGGAAGTAAGGAGAGCCCTAGAAGGAATGCAAAGAGGCAAAGCTGCTGGTGAGGATAAGGTAACAACGGACCTCCTGAAAGATAGCGGAAAAATTGTGTTAAAAAACTGTCCACCTTATATACGAAGTGTCTCACGATGAGAACGATATGAGAAGCTTAGAAGAATGCAGACATCATCTTAATTCATAAGAAAAGAGATGTCAGGGACTTGAAAAATTACAGGTCGATGAGCTTACTGTCTGTTTCTACAAACTATTTATAAATATAATAGATAATAAAATTAAGGCAACATTAGAGTTTAACACAACCAAAGGGCCAAGCAGGATTTCGTACAGGCTACTCCGCAAATGACCATATTCATACTATCAGTCGTGTAATAGGGAAATGCGTGGAACACCACCAACCCCTATACATAGCCTACATAGATTATGAGAAGGCTTTTGACTCAGTCGAAACATCAGCAGTAATGCAAGCAGTACAGAATCAGGGCATCGGAGAACCCTACAAAAACATACTGGAGGAAATCTACCGTGGAGCCACAGTCATAGCTCTTCGTAAAGACAGCAACAGAATCCCGATAAAGAAGGGTGTAAGGCAAAAAGACATCATCTTTCCAATGCTCTTGACCACATTTTTACAGGAGGTATTCGGGACCCTAGATTGGGAAGAGTTAGGGATAAGATTTAATGGAGAATATCTCAGTAATTTGCAATTTGCTGATGACATTGCCTTGATGAATAACTCAGGGGACAAATTGCAGCTGATGATTACAAAACTGGACCCTGAAAGCAGAAAAGTAGGTCTGAAAATTTTTAAGTTTGCAAAAAACTGAAGTAATGTGCAACAGTCTCGGCAGAAAACAGCACTTTGCGATAGGTGAAGAGACTTTGGAAGTTGTAAAGGAATAGGTCTACTTAGGACAGGTTGTAACCGCGGAGCCGAATCATGAGATTGAAATAACTAAAAGAATAAGAATGGGGTGGATCATGTTCGGCAAGCAATTTTAAATCATGAATGGTAATCTGCCATTAACCCTGGAAAGGAAGTTGTATAACAGCTTCATCTTCCCAGCGAGCGATGAAAAGGAAAATGATAGGTGTAACCATAAGAGACAAGAACAGAGCAAAGTGGGTCAGAGAAGAAAGCGGCGTTAAGGATAATTTAGTTGAAATCAAGTAGAAATTGACATGGCCGGGCACGTTGCACGTAGGCAGGATAACAGCTGGTCATTGAGAGTCACTGACTGGATTCCCAGAGAAGGCAAACGCATCAAGGGGAGACAGACAGTTAGGTGGGCAGATGAGATTAAAAAGTTCGCAGGTATAAAGTGGCAATGGAAAGTACTTCAAGACCGGGTGGATTGGCGGATCATGGGAGAAGCCTTTGCCCTGCAGTGGGCTTAGTCAGGCTGATGATGATGATAGTATGGAGGGCACTGGCAATGAAAAATAAAATAACAGCCCGATTCATAAGCGACGTCGGAAGAATGCCACCTTCTGCAGGTTACAATCGATTAAAAGGGTTGGAGTTGCTCGGAGGACTTCAAGCTGACCGGTGTGCTGCCTGCGATCTCCCACCCCAGCGTAGCTCTCACTGACTGGTTTGCCTTTCGGGGCCTCCAGACGTGCAGCTCTCGCCGTGTGGTACCCCATCCCCGGACTTCTTCGCCCGGCTCCCTACTTTTATATCTCTTTCTTTTTCTGTCGCTTGCCTGTCCTATTTCTTTATCTATATCTTTCTACTGTTCTTTTATCCCTCCTTTTCTCCTCTCTTACAAGGCACTGTGCCGTGTTGACCAATAGGCAGACAGAAATTAGAAGCCTTTTTTATCTTCTCAAAAACCACTCATTTATTCATTCATTCAAAGGGTTGCTTTTTCTTTGCTGTCATGGAACTTGCACTGTTTTTAATTGTAATGCCGTTTCTAGAATCCTCCTGTTCAGCTGCAGAAGCAGAATACATGGAGGAGGGCACAGGTGGTTGTCATGCATCTAGACTATCTTTAGACTGGATGTCACCTGTTGTGCGATGACCACAGGCTGGTTACAGACACGTTTTGGTCACTTATAGCCGCCCATTCGCCCTGTGAATTTTGGGGTATTCAGTTGGGCAATGTGAGAACGAACATAGAAATGTTTTGCTTGTTCAAAAAGTATGCAACGCGCATTCAAACATTGTTGTACCTTGCATGAAAACACTGGGGTTTAACATAGCAGTGACAATTAGCACTTCTTCTTTAGTAGTGTATCTCGGCGAATACTTAGTTTTTATTAGAAAAACGCCATTATGCTACATCTGCGACCCTTTCATTTGGGTGCATTCGAGAGTACAGTAAATGAACACAACACTGATATTGCCATTGTGCTACCAAAACATAATCAAAATTGAGATGACAAAAAAAAAAAAGACGATGGCACACTCAGGCACTTTCACTGTGAGAGACATGGGATGAAAGCAGGTTGGCTAATTGAAGCCTTCTACAAAATTCCGGGAGAATTACTTCTCACATACCTTATTTCAATGCATAATCGGGACACTCAGTTATCTAGAATGTATATGCACTTGGTTGACCACCTCATAAATATTCGTACATGATATAAAAGTAAAATCATGAGGCAAAATAGGAGAGTAATACGATTCAATGACAATAATTAGCCCAGTTTTTCTGTATACAAGTCTACAGAAAGCAGGTATGCTAGAATGCCTCTACATTTCTAAAATTGAGATATTTAGCACCAGCACAAAATGGACTGTATTGAAAAAAAAAATAATACAGACAAAGTGATACCTCGTTACATTTACTTATAAGGAAGACGCAGCAGTTGCCATGCTTTTTTTTTGTTAATTGGATCTAATTAAATGCGGTAATAGAAAGAAAAAAACTTTTCATCAGTTCAGCCAGAAGATTCTGGCGATGATTCTTTTCTCGTATGCGGGAAAAAACATGTGCACGCTAGAATCCCATGCGCTCTACTGGTCTGCCGCCATCTCCGCCGCCGTCACTTGTACCGGGTAAACAGCCACTTGTATCGGGTGGGAAAAATCGTACCTCTGGGCTTTCACCGGAACAATTCTGTTGTAGTAGTTAGCAGGCGCGCAAAGGTCACTGCACAGTCTCTGTTTGTGAAAAGGGCATGCTTTTGAGACACAATGATGTAACAACTCAGACGCTTATTCGCGTTTCAGACGCTTATTCGCGTTTATCTGTACCTGTAAGTACATTTCGTGTGTCATTTGTTCGGGAAAAAAGCTGGGCACATTTCGATCTGTTTGCCATTCTTTGAGTACTCTTCCAATTTCTCGCTATCACGTTCATTGCTGCGACTTTGCGGCAGAACTGTGACACTTTTTTTTTTTGAGCGTCTGCTCATATAGCTTTACGCAAAGTAGTCGAATTCGGCACGTGTCTCGTAACGCTGTGAAAAGTGACGGGGGCGTACCATCAACGTTTTCATGTAGAGGCAGATGCCACTTAGAGTTTGAAGTAGACACTTAGAAAGGTAGGAACTTCTCGCACATCGAAAGTACTGCAAAGGTAAATGAATACAACTGCCTTGATGGTGTCTTTTACATACGTTCTCAAACAGCTCCTCATAAAAAAAAATGTAGGAAGAACTTACATATTCCACGCTGAAATTATGAGTGCTATTGAGGAGCTGCATTCAGTGGCTGTAGGATGTACACGATTTGGCTCTGTAGCATTTGTTTCAATGTGAAGAAAAGTTGTCGCTGAGTATAGCTCAAAACCCTAAGGAGTAGTTGAATTGTAATGTGGGAGCGCACTCCAAAAACATTTTCCTCTGACACTAAACACTGAAAATATCCACTCTTTATGCTGTGCTTGCTTTTAATGATGTCCATATAGTCCGTGCGAATGTGCTGAACTTCTTTGGAATTTTTCCAGGGCACTGCACAGTGCCCTGGAAAAATTGTGCACCCTTGACCTGCATTGACTGTACTTTGCTCACAGGGCTGCACAGTGTGCTACAAAGGAGGCTCGCCAGGCGAGACGTTTCAACACAAAAAGAAAAAAAAAATGACATTGGTGATGAGTATCTGGCTCGTGCCTATTGAGCGTGTCCATGAATTCGTTCTTATCTCGTTCTTTTGAAATAATGAGCATTTTTAACTCTAACAGCGATGATCTCAAAACATGTTTTTTGTACTCGTGTTCCTTTATCTCAGCAACCATAGTATCTAAAATCATGAATTTTTGTTATTATTTAGATAACATAATATGCAATATGCTTAAGCACAATTATTGTTGTGTGAGGAAGTGCTTTTATCCAACATGACATCTAATAGCTATTACCGAGGGATAATGAAGTACCTGAAGTAAAAAATTTACTAAAAAACTAGTGTTACGATTTTCAGTGCTAAATCGGCTTTAGTAAAAAGAGGAATGGCTTATGATCACAAGGATAGTAAAATAACTACTGTAACTCTTACGGTTGTAAAGAAAACGTATGTAAACTTTACCTAAAATTCATTGCGGGGCTGATACCCCTGTCACACGGGCACCCGCAAAGACCGTTTAACTCCCTCGTCGTTACGACAACGAAGACACGGTCCGTGTCACACGGCCATTCTTATGCAATCGAAGGTAAACGGAGCATTTCGCAAAGGACGTTTAACGATCTCCCTTTGCAGCGAAACGAGGTACTCTCGTCCCCAGAAGTATAGAGGTCAGAGAAAAATTTCTAGCACTAAGTCGCCGCAGTGAAAGAATAATACATTTTGGCAATATTAAACATTCTTTCATTGTAGCACTCATTCGCAATACGTATTTGTTCACATATATTTACGCCCGCCATAGTTCACTTACTCTCAACACCGAAGCCCTACACACCGTGCCTCCCGAGTCGGGCCGGCCCCACCCGATCAACGTCATTACCAGCGCAATATCATACCACTTCCTCACGTTGTCCGCTGTGTCACTCATAGCTGAAGAACACAAAATGTGCGCTCACGAGGCAAGGAAGCATAAGAACTTTCGTACCGGGCATGTACACAGGCAACAAAACAACCGAAATGTGGCCAGCGTCACTAGCAGCATCGCTACATTTAGCAAATGCGTTTTTATTTGAAATTATTTTTATTAATTTGTTAGTCGCATACCTACTTAATAGTGCTTTTTTGTAAAAACTGCATTACGAGGATTCACAAAAAAATCAATAGAGATGAAATTAGAATACTTTTCCGAAAATCAAACAGCGCCAGCTGAGCCCCCTCGCGGCAACTGTTACAACCTTGTCATTGCCGCGTGACACTGCCACAACTCCTTCTTTATCGAACCCCCTAGGGGAGATTTACGTTGACGGTGTTCAACGCAGTTTGGTGGTGGCTGTGTGACAGGGGTATTAACCTGTTTACTTAAACAACATCAGCGACACCTGCTGAATGGTACTGGTTTTCATTCAACTCATTGCTGCAAGAAGTGCAATAGTGAAGCTTTATTTGGACTGACCACTATTTAAAAAAAAAAAGCCAGGGCGCTACTGTTCGATAATTACTTATACAGTCATTGGGTTCCGAGTGCATTCCTTCGTTGTCCTTGTTTGGCATTAGATTTTTTTTTCTGAGTGTGTTTGGGTTACAAGTTGAGGCGGTTGCTGCACATGGTGTACACTACCTATGTGCTTCTAGTTCTCGTCCGTATATAAAGTGAAGTGACGCGATGAGGAAGGAAGAAAGATCTTGTTTTCTTTCTTTGGGGGTAGAGGAGGTCATTTGTGCTAAAAGTAAGCACTATGGTGACTGTCTCCCCTCCACTTTTTGTACTTGCAAATGCTTCCTGGCTGAAGAGTCAGAAAACAAAGAAAGAGGTCTACTTTTATTGTTTCAGGTGCCCTAAATTAGAGCTGTGCGCTGCCGCCGTTCGTTTTTGCCATTCGTGCCACCGCCGAAGTTTCGAGAGAGACCACACCGTTGCCGCCACCGTGCAATAATTTCAGCACGCCATTGTTCTTCTTATTTCAACCAGAGCGAGTAATCTGGGCATATCATACAACACTTCACCATCTTCTCTGCAGCTTTTAAGATTTTTCAGAGCGGTGTTTGCAGTGTCATGACTGCTCTCTTGTGTTCCTGTTTTCATGCCCTGTCTATATATAAGGACCTTAAAACATTTTTTTTTATAATAAAATATTGAGAGTGTTATTCTTTTTTGTCGTTTCCCATTCATTTGGCGTTCTTCAAAATGCCAGAATGGTGATTCACCTGACAGGATTAGGGCACATACTCTCAAATGGTCTGTATACAAGAAATACTAGTTGTAAATTGTTTCCACCTTTTACCATACGTTCACCTCCTCCCAGCTCATTTTTCTCCTCATCTCGCATGATTCTCACTCACGACTAACTTGTGATTTCACTGTATACTGTAAGTTTTCGACGGCACTAGTTGAAATAACAGAGTGTAGCTCACAATCTCGAAACCCTAATAGGCTCTAGGCTCACACTAGCACACATGCTTTATGAATACATGAATGTCGAAGAGATATAACCTGTAAGAATTGTAGTGAAGGGGCTGTAGTGAAGTGTAAAGGTGACAAAAGGAAGAGGTCCCAGATTACGTACTTCATTCTCCCAACAGACCAATTCTTTACAGCAAAGACGGCGCAGCTCTGCATAAAAAAGGCCAGCCTGCTTCGAGGGCTCTTGTACCTTTTTTTGATTGTGATAAGAATTATAGGGGAATTTCATCGTCACATTATTGCTCCATCTGAAGTCTAAATCATCAACTTTATTTAACTGTGCATGCTGTATGTATGCCCCGCATACAAAATCTCACGAGCACTAGCGAGGAACACTGCTAAAGCATAAATGAACTAAGCTGCCCATCTCCATCACCAGGAGGGCACATGTGATGCCTATTGTCGATTTCTCCTCAACCTGAAAAGAAGCAGTATGAAGAGATCCTCATGTAGGAGGCTAAATTCGCAACTATGAACTTTGATTATAAGGACACGGTTACGAGTGCTAGCATGCTCGCAATTTCATCAGGGGGTCAGCGAATGGCTCGTGTATTCTTCTATGCACTGTCACGTGCACAAACATTGCTTTTTTCTCGGTGTATACTTTTACACCGGCGTTTTGCAGTTGTGCATGGTCAGATAAAAAAAGAGTCAGCTGCAGCCTATGGGTTCCTTATGGGGCTGCGTGCTCCTATCGCACGGTGTAAAATGTGAAGTCGTTGAAAGCTTTTCTCACCATAAGCTGTTGAAGTAGCCTCAAACACCTGAGGTCAAAACTGTTTTAAACTTTCTTAATGGTGATGACACTTCCGTACTGATCACTTTAGCCTCATCTTTTGAGGAACTTGAGTGTAGTAGTGAATTTGCTCCTTTTTACGTTTTTTGACATTGTGCGTGAATGCCTATCAAAGTATGTGCCTCAAATACATAATAAATGGAACCCAAGACACCAACAGTGCTATAACTATATAATGCACCTCACTCGTCACATAAAATGCTTATGTAAAAATGTTCATTTCAAGCGTAATGATAATGCTTCTTCATTTAATGCATTGAAATGTGTTCTATAAGCTAAAATAAGAGAGGTAGGAACTACTGTCGAATCTCATTAATTTGAACATCAATTCAAACTTCTGGTTAATTCAAACTCACGCTGAGGTCCCATCAAAGTTATGTGTATTCCAATGGGCGAAAACGCCCTGTAATTCGAACGCGGGAGCACTCGCCGAGGCTAATTCGAACATACCGCGCTCCGATAATGCTCTCAGCACCACGTCCTATCCCGTGATGTCATCTCCCGCACCTCAACGCTGCGAGACAAGACACCAACAGTACTATAACTATATAATGCACCTCACTCGTCACATAAAATGCTTATGTGAAAATGTTCATTTCAAGCGTAATGATAATGCTTCTTCATTTAATGCATTGAAATGTGTTCTATAAGCTAAAATAAGAGAGGTAGGAACTACTGTCGAATCTCATTAATTTGAACATCAATTCAAACTTCTGGTTAATTCAAACTCACGCTGAGGTCCCATCAAAGTTATGTGTATTCCAATGGGCGAAAACGCCCTGTAATTCGAACGCAGGAGCACTCGCCGTGGCTAATTCGAACATACCGCGCTCCGATAATGCTCTCAGCACCACGTCCTATCCCGTGATGTCATCTCCCACACCTCAACGCTGCGAGCAAAAGAAAAGAAAAGAAAAGGCTGCAGTGAAATGTTTGCTCTCTCTCTTAAATGCTGATCTGCGACGCGCCCGTGTCACGCTTCTCCCTTTTCCGTCCCTGTCACGTAAAGACCCTTCTTCTTTCACTGCCACTCGCGAATAGAGCAAGAATAAGGGGGGGGGGGGTGCCGTGGAGTGTTGGTTCTTTCTCAAATGCCGATCTTCTTTCCGCAGGAGACGCTCCTCCTTTCTCGTCACGTGCTGGCGACGCTGCGGCTGCGTAGTGGAGACGCAGTTGTTGTTCTCGTCTTCTTTAGAGAATGTCAGCGCTGAACATTGTCGCGCGCACCTTGTTTAGCCAGGAGAATGCTGATGCCGAAGTAGAAATGCTTTGCAAACTGTGTGTGAAATTGACTTGCTGCAAAGCACACGTGTGCAGATGCATATCACCGATTACTTCAAGTAATGACGGATGTCCTGTGATTTGTGAATAAATGTAAGTCTTCTGAAACTTCCCCCTCATGTGTTAGCTCAATGCACATGCGCCACTGCATGGTGAGTCCTTAGTTCATTTATCTTTCATTAATTTGAACTTCTTTTAATTCAAACAAATTTTCGAGCCCCTTTGAGTTCAAATTATCAAGATTCAACTGTTTTACTTCAGCAATGCCTTTGCTACATTTATGATAAAAAAATTCATGCAGGTTCTAGAGCTTAATTACTCCTGAATCTTCTATGTCCTTATCTTTATGCTTAATGGCCAGTCCTCTTCAAATCCTCAAGCTATAGCAAATGCCTCTAATAACTACTTAAAACCTGTCTCTTTTCAATACCGATAAAGGCATTACTCCTTCATTCTCCTTGTACACCAACTACCAGCTCTTTCCAACCCTAAATTAAGTTCCTTCCTCTGGAGTAAATATAACCTGATAGTAAATTTTGAGGTTTTAAAACGTTCTGGCTCAGCTGGTATTCTGAATATGTTTATGAAGTGGTATTCAGAATGTTGTGCGGACTATGTTACTATATTATTTAAAAAATTAATAGTCTGCAACAGTTACCCGACTGTGGAAATTAGCCAACATAGTGCCCGTACTTATGCCCGGAAAATAACAAATAATATCAAATTATAGGTCAGTGTTTTTGCTTTCTACCAGTTCTAAACATTTCGAGCGTATTATCAAGAAATATGTACATTGTAAAACACCTAAATGCACACAATATACTTTCACGATCACAGCATTACACCTTTCAACGCTCGCACTGACATCTTTCAGTGGTCATTTTTTCTGGATGCTATAGAACAGTAGAATCGTTTACCCCATCATGTTGTTAATAGTACCGATGTGCAATCTTTTGACAGAGAAATCGATGCTTATTTGGGTCATGGTTGAATTGAACTACTGCCAATTGTGGTTTCTTGTGTGCATTGCTATTTGAGTGCCAGTTGTTTTGGTTTTCTGTTTGTACGTTCTATTGTACTCCCTCCCTGTTATGACCCTCAAGCGAGGGTTGACAGTATTATTAAATAAAATAAAAAATGGTTTTTGTGCTGGCTATTCTACTGTTACACAGTTCCTTAAAGTTGTGCACGACATTGCTTCTTCCCTTATCGTCTGAAAACAGGTTGATGTCATATTTATTGGCTACTCAAAGGTCTTTGACATGGTTTACTATGCTAAACTTCCAGCTTTTTCACAAATGTTCTGGCTTCAACAAGCTTGGTGATTGGATAGCTGATTACTAGCTGTCACACTCAAAATTGTTACATTTAACAACCCAAAGTCATCTGAAGTATGTATCACATCAGGAAGAGGCCTTTAAGCACGATTCATGGTTCACAATTGTTTTATTATTTATATAAATGACGGAGAACGAATGTCATGAGCAAGAGCCCGTAGGAGGAAAAAGACGAGGAGAAGTGGACAGGAGTCGAAAGGGCATGAACTCGCACACCGTACAGCAAGCCCCAAGGTGCGTCACCCCAACGGCGATCAGCGCGCGAGCAGCGCCGAGCTGGGATTGTCAACGTAGGCTTCGCAAGATAATGTTGCCGAGTTGCTGTCCTGCAAGGTAGGACGTCTGCCGCGCACAGCAAGCGCCGATGTTCCTGGCGCAAACCCCCTTCAAAGCAAGCCGCCGAAGACAGTCCCCAGGTGGCTATGTCAGCGGACAGGACTGGGTATCACCAGTGGCCGCTAGGTCCTACCACCCAGACATCAGCCACGTCAGCAATGACGCAAGGCGATGACATCTACTTGTGACCACGTCCGCAGCGACACGAATGGCGACGCTCATAGAGAAGGCCAAGAACCCCGACAAGGACAGGACCAATCCGGACATTGATGAGCAGCGCGCAGTTGCAACAAGTAAGGTAACAAGAAGCACCATCAGGAGCACTAAGGCTGTAGAGATGTCCACCAATAGTTAGGACAGATTAGTCTGTAAAGAGATTTATTTATATTGTCACGTGCTACAAAAGGTCTTTTGCTCAGAAGAACTGAGCCGGCAGGGAGATGCACAGAAAATCGGCAAGGTGGCTGACTCAATAACAATAACTAGCCAGAGCATGCGCTGCCCTATAACATATTCTTACATCCTAACAGACAGCCATGGCTCGCGCTCGCCATACCTACTAAACAAGTGGCATTATTCCTCCGCTGAAAAAAAAAGAGCATCACTACGATGCTCTAAAGTACAAGGAAAAGGCGGGGCGAACCAGCAGACAATACGCGCATACACAAAAACAGAGCAGTAAGGTTCAGGTCCATGCGCAGTCGCACTACCGCATAAAGTATGGCTTCAGTCACACTACGTGCACTATCTCCGAGGGGTGCCTTCGACGCCGTGGCGAGAAGGCCCCGTCAGGGATTACCTCGTAGTTTACATCGCTCACGCGTCGCAACACTTCGCACGGTCCAAAGTAGCGACTGAGCAGTTTTTCTGACAATCCCTGGCGTCGGACTGGTGTCCACACCCAAAAACTTGATCGTCTGGATGGTAGTCAACTTGTCGATGGCGAGCGTTGTAGCGGCATGCGTCAGTACTTTGGTGGTGCGTAATGTGTAGGCGTGCTAACTGACCTGCTTCTTCGGCGTACTGGGTAAGCTGCAAAGCGTCTGGCGTGACCAAAGCGTCGCAATTGTGTGGAAGCATCGTATCCAGCATGGTCTGGACCTTACGTTCATAGACTAGATGGAACGGCGTTAATCGCGTAGCTTCCTGGACAGCAGTATTGTAGGGAAATGTGGCGTACAGTAGCACCTGGTCCCAGGACTTATGGTGGACATCTTTGTACATGGATAACATGTCAGTGATTGTTTTGTTGAGCCGCTCTGTCAAGCCGTTGGTTTGCGGTTGATAGGCCGTGGTCTTGCGATGGCTCGTGTAGCTGAGCTTGAATACGTCATGAATGAGCTGGGCTGTGAATGCTGTTCCTCTGTCTGTGATAACGCACGACAGGGGGCCATGTTGAAGAACAATCTGGTCCATACAAAAGTCGGCAACATCGGAAGCCGTAGTGCGTTGTAGTGCCTTTGTTTCAGGGTACTTTGTCAAATAGTCTGTGGCTACTACGATCCACTTGTTGCCGGCAGATGACAGTGGAAAGGGCCTCGGTAAATCCATTCGTATTTGATCGAATGGTGCCCTAGGTGGTTCTATTGGTTGAAGAAGTTCTGCGAGCTTCAGTGGCGGGGATTTGCGGCGATGACATTCCCGGCAAATTTTCCCGTATCGCTTAACAGATGCAGAAAGCTTAGGCCAGTAGTACGCTTGTCGAACTAGAGCGATAGTTCGAGAGGAACCTAAGTGACCAGATGTGGGCTCATAGTGGCAGGCGAGAAGAATGTCGTCACGCATGTCAGTTTTCACGACTAGAAGATAGGTTCTCTCATTGCCGATGGGATTTTTTTTTTATACAGGACCCTATCTCGCAGACAGACTGACGACAAGCTTCAAGAAATACATCGAGGTATGGAAGAGTTACGTCGTTCAAGGTTTTCGATAACTGTGCAGATTTCGTCGCCCACGCGCTGTCGTGTAAGCAGATTCATTGTAGTAAGGGCTCTGAGGAAACCATCATCATTCTCGGTGTTGTGGCCACAAACTTCTACAGGGGCACGAGACAATGAATCGGCATCTTTGTGCTTGTAACCCGATTTCTAAGTGATCCTGAAATCGAATTCCTGCAGACGAAGACTCCATCGCGCCAGTCACCTACACGAGTATCGTAGGTTGGCTAACCAGCCCCATGAATGATGGTCGGTTACTACCTTGACTACCTTGAAGTGGCGTCCATAAAGGTAAAGCGTAAATTTCATCGTGGCCCATACAGCAGCGAGGCACTCTTTCTCTGATGTGGAGTAGTTGACCTCGGCGTGAGAAACAGTGCGGCTAGCGTACGCTATCACTCGCTCCATGTCCTCTTGTAGTTGGATGAGGACAGCACCAACAGCCACGTTGCTGGCGTCAGTGTGAATCTCAGTATCAGCATCTTGGTCAAAGTGAGCGAGGACTGGTGGTGTCTGCAAACACTCCCGTAGTTCAGAAAAAGCTGCGTCCTGTACTTCCTCCCAGACGAATGGCAAATCTTCACGAGTGAGTCGAGTGAGGGGTTCAGCAATTCTAGAAAAATTGGCTATAAAGCCGCGATAGTACGCGCAGAGCCTTAAAAAGCGATGTACTGCCTTCTTATCACGTGGAACAGAAAAGGAGGCCACGGCAGTGCTTTTGTCAAGTTCTGGTCGAACACCATCCGCATTGACAACATGGCCGAGAAACTTTAGTTCTTTATAACCGAAGTGACATTTTTCTGGCTTCAGCGTCAGGTTAGCAGAGCGGAGCGCTTCTAGCACAGTCTGCAGACGATTCAGGTGCTCTTCAATGGTCACAGAAAACACGACAACATCATCCAGATAAACTAGGCACATGTGCCACTTTAGACTGGTAAGAACAGTGTCCATCACTCTCTGGAATGTCACAAGTGTGGAACAGAGGCCGAAGGGAAGCACCTTAAATTCATATAGGTCATCCGGTGTAACAAAGGCGGTTTTTTCACGATCTCGTTCATCAACTTCAATCTGCCAGTAGCTCTTTTTCAAGTCTATCGATAAAAAATACTTGGCCTGCCGCAGTATGTCGAGGAAATCATCGATGCGGGGCAGCAGATAGACCTCTTTTTTAGTCACGTTAAGTTTCCTGTGGTCTATGCAGAAGTGCAGTGATCTATCTTTTTTCTTCACGAGAACGACTGGAGATGACCAGGGACTGTTGGAAGGTTGCATAACGTCATCTTGCAGCATCTCTTCGACTTGAGCATTTATTGCGTCACGTTCCTTTGCCGAAACGCGGTAAAGGTGTTGTTTTATGGGCGAGGCGTCAGTATATGTAATTATTCGGTGTTTGGTGATCGGTGTCCGACGAACCTTCGAGTTGGATCCGAAACCACTCTTTAAATTGACGTAGCAGTTTACGTAGCTCAGTCTGTTGTTCCGAGAGGGTCGAATCGACATCAATTTTGGCAGGTAATGAAATCACGTCGCTTGTTGTCGGTCGAAGCCCGTCGTCGGCTGATGTAGTAGATGCGAAACATTCAGCAATGTCGGCGACAGTGTAAGTGAAAGCGATAACGGTGTGACTAAACAGGTGGCGGTACTCGTTACTGAAATTAGTCACAAGTAGGGCAGAGTGTCCATCGTGAGGCGTCACGATGCTGCGTGTAGCCCAGACATGTAGCGCGAACAAAAGCGCCAAGTTGCCTTTGGCGACAATCTCGTCATGCCGTAGCTTGTCGGACACCACATCAACTAGGACGCTGAAACGCAGCGGTAACGTGATACTGAAACGCGAAACGTGCTGTCACGGCTGTCGTCGAATTTGTCAGTAGATATAGCTGTCGAAAGCGTCATGGTACGCTCCCGAAGATCCATAATAGCGCCGTGTTCCCGCAAAAAGTAGACTCCCAGAATTAGGTCTCGGGAACAGTCACAAAGTACGAGGCTGCTGGCGAGAAATGTACGTCCACGAGTGCTCACCCTGATAGTGCACATGCCGATAGGGGTGACTACATGTTCGCCGGCATTACAAATTTGTGTTTTGTACCAAGGCATAACAACTTTCTTCATGTGCGCTGCTAGTTTTCCACTCATGAGGGAATAGTCTGCACCTGTTTCCAATAATGCACTAATGTCGTGGCGACCATCGACTACCACATGTATCTCCAAAGAAAATCTGCTTCCGGCTTTCATCGCTGTTGTCGGTGAATAGCCATGGGTTCATGCTTGCGTCGATTGGAGGCCTTGCTTGCGTTGAGTGTCAGCGGCCTCGCTACCCAAAGTCACTGTCGTTAGTTTTCCCACCTAGGGCTTGGTGAGCACGCCTGTGCTGCCCCTGGGAGGCTGCGAAAATTTGGAGATCATCTTGGGGATCGGGACCGCGACTGTCGCCGCAGTAGCATGCGCTGCTGTGAGAGGTAATCTTTAATAGCTCTCAGTCTTTCACCGAATCTCGGCCGTGGCCAGTCGACGGCGAAGCACTGGAGGCCAAGGTGGCGATAGGGACATTCCTGGTACACATGTCCTGCTTCACCACAGGGATAACAGAGTGGTCGTCTGTCCGGTGTGCACCATACGACGGATTTTCTTGGAAGTGGCTGTCGATTTTCTAAGTAGTGAATTGGCTGCAGCGAAGGAAGTGCATCCTCAGGCATAGGGTTAACGAAGCGGGGTGGAGCAGGAATATATAGACTGACAGCTTCCGCATATGCTGCACGGCGTGGCTCCGTCTGGACAGGCGGAACTTAACTGGAGGGCGGCACTTGCAGACCTTGTACTTCGTTTCTGACGATGCTGCATATGGACCCCACAGTAGGTTGGGACTGGCACTCAATCTTTTGTAGCTCATCGCGCCCCACCGATCGAATGAGGTCGCAGAAAGATTCGATGTTAATGCTGCTTCCTGATTCGATGTTGATGCTGCTTCCTACACCTCCAATCTGGCCTACTGATAAAGCGACACTCACTTGACCGTCGTACATAGTAGAGCGCTGCTGCAGCACTTGTTCTATAGTTGTGGCTTGGTCAGAAACTCTGCCACTGTCTTTGGGGGACAGCGAACAAGGCCAGCAAAAAGCTGCTACTTCACTCCTCGCATTAAATGGCGGAGCTTCTTTACTTCTGCTATGTCGGGGTCGGCTCGACAAAAGAGGCCCATCATGTCCTCAACATGCATCATGTCGCTCTCGTCCGACACTTGTATGCGTGACTGAATCGCTTGCTCGGCTCGTTCACAGCGATTGGGATTGGCCCAGCTTGCCAGCAACTGACGACGAAAGGCATACGATGAGGAAAATGGCTCACGGTTTTCGTACCAAGTAAGAACGCCGTCCTCCAGGCTGAAATACACGTTTCTCATCTTGTCGAAGTCGGTCCAATCATTGCAATCCGAGACCCGTTCAAACTGAGCTAGCCAGTCCTCGACATCCTCCAAGACGGAACCGTAGAACACCTTCCGCAGCGTAGTAGGCGCTGCTGCAACGCCTTCCACAGCGTTTGGGGATGTCACTGACGTCATCTCGGGCATAGGTTCAAGCTCAGGAGGTAGCCCTCAGAGTCTTCGGTTTGTGCGGTGGACAGGTGTTGTCACTACAGGTACCGGGCTACCTGGAGGCGTTTGGAACATCGGCTGGGAGTTACCCAGCGCCTCCACCAGTTGTCACGTGCTACGAAAGGTATTTTACTCAGAAGAACTGAGCCAGCAGGGAGACGCTCAGAAAACTGGCAAGATGGCTGGCTGGATAACAACTAGCCAGAGCGCGCACTGCCCCATAACATCTTCCATTCTAGCGGGCAGCCATGGCTTGCGCTCGCCCTACCTATTAGGCAAGTGGCAATATGTTAGTAGTGATTTAGATTGTAGTTATTTCTACTTGTTTGCTACATTTTTGCATATTTGTATATAGGGGGTGTGTCGTGCGGGTGTTTATTAAATGGGTTTTGTTGCTAACGGAGTCTTGTCTCAGTTCATCCCACGCAGCAGCCTCCCGTAATTCGTGACCACAAATTATTGGTGATATTCATAATAAGCTTGGAATGAATGCATACGACGACTTTTTCTGTAGAACTGTCTCTAATACTCAAGATCAGGTGCGCTGAATAGTGTTTTTTTTTTTTCGTTGTTTCAAAATGGGAATGAAACATGGCAAACTTGAAAGAGACTGTAGTCACAACCTTTTCAAATAAGAAATAGCCTTTTAATTTTACATATACTAATGATGGTGTAGTTCTGTAAGTGTTGTCTAGTTTAAATACATTGGTGTAACTCTCACAACCTATTGAAAATGGCATATGCACGTCGAAACAATCTCCAACAAAGTCTTCGGAAACTTTGGTGTCTCCAATGCACGTTAAGCAACTCGACAAAAGAATCCTGACTTACAGCGCACAAGACTTCAGTCAGTCTCGAATGTGCGTTGGCTGTTTGGTGGCCTCGCCACAACATGACATAACTTTATTACCACCTGTTTAAAAAAAAAATGGCAGCATATTCACGGGGTGAATGATGAAGAGGGGGCGAAGCATCTGTACCTCCATTCGTTCTTGCTTCCATTTGTCCATGCGTCCGTCTATATTACCATCCGTGCGTCCATCTGTCCATCTGTGCGTGCATCGGTTAATGCATCCATCTCTGCGATCGTCCATGCATCTGCCTCTGCGTCCGTCCGTGCAACCATTCGTGCGTCCGTCCATGCATTTGTCTGAGTGTCCGTTTGTCCATCTAGTCAACACTCCAAGTACCACCATCTCAAATCTTTCCATCATATATTCCGCATATAGAAGCACCGCCATCTAGCGGACATTCCAACTACTAAAGGAGAGGTGGCACACGCACACTTCCTTACGGCTTGCGCTTCGTGTCTACTTCCCACCTTTAACCACCTCGAGTTCATGGTATATACTAGTTCACTGTATTCATGGCACTGCGGCCCAACACTCGCTAAACCTTTCTAAAACAGGAGGCTACGCCCAGCGAGTATAACGTAGCAACCTTTTCTTGTCAGATAGTGCTCAATGTACATGCCAATGGCTGCTAATGGGGAATGAGAGACAGGAGAATTCAGCTTTTAGTTAAGGCGCACGCTGCGAATTTTTTATTGTTCAACAGCGCTCGAGAGAAATCTCTCACTGGCACCACCTTGCAGGTCAAAGCGTTAGACGTGTTACGGACTACGACGAGGGACAAATGGGTGCCGCTTTAAGGAGCTTCGCCCCTAAAAAGGCAATAGTGCTTATACTTTGTCGCTATGACCAGCTTTCCTCGCCTTCTTCACATGTGCATGTTTTATCGCTGCAGCCCTTCTTTAACATTGTTGCACTTGCAATCATGTCATTCTCGTGCATAAACAAGAAGGTTTACACCTGTTTGAATGTTCTAGCACCCATATTCTTCGTTGCATCTTCTTCTCACCGTACACAGAAATTTGATCCTTTAAATATTGTGCCCATTAGATCGATTCAGAAGTTTTTCGTTTTCTTTTGTTTGTTTTTTGCTTTTCTATGGTATGTGCGCTATTGGAATATGCTTGATGGATATCTTCGTAGACTCGGTGCTGAGCACTTAGAAAAAAGAATTGCGTAAACATGATAGATATGTGCGCTGTAACGTACCAAAACCGCCTTATGATTAAGAGAGACGCCACAGTGGAGGGCTCCGAAAAATTTCGACCACCTAGGGTTCTTTAACGTGCACTCATATCTGAGCACACAGGCCTACAGCATTTCCGCCTCCATCGAAAATGCAGCCGCCGTATCCGCCACAGTCGGGATTCGATTTCGCGACCTGCGGGTCAGCAGCCGAGTACCATAGCCACTGGACTACCGCAGCGGGACTTGTGTAAACAAGTAATTTGTCAAATTGTATTTTGTTCAAGGTGCTGAACATTTATATTTACACCTGCTATGTCTCGAAAACTGAGATGTCTTTGTAAACAAATAACATTAAGACATGCTGCTATTATAGTAACTGCTTTGCCTTTTTGGGGAACATTTTTCTTTCGAAATTCAAGGGACAAGTTTCTACGCACACCAACTCTCGAATATTAATCTTACCTTCCTCCCCTGCCTCGCGCCACTGCCGAAGGTGGAAACAATGATGCGCCTCCGCCGGAAATTTTGGTACTGGCGCACAGGTCTACCCTGAATCACTGATGCTTTCAAAAGGCCGAGCATTAAAACTCGACAAGAAATTCAACTCTGATATTGACGAGGCATCAGTCTGAGGTGGGTATAAAAGTAAGAGCACAAGAACACTGGAGTATAAGCGGCAAGAATGCAATGCCAGTCAACAGCCTTGTAAGAACAGCAACAACAATGCATGTGTGCCTATGCATGCACACATTGTAGTATGTGTACTTGTGCTTGCACACATTGAAACAAAAAGCATGTGCAGTAAGATATTGCGATTTCATTTTCTTTTTTTTTTTGTGCAGGGCGGTCTACCTATTTCAGTACCTGCCGTCAACACGTGAGATCGTTTGTACGCATCTCGCAGATGCTGGGGAGTTTGCTGTGCTTCCGGACTGGTACCTGCAGACATTTGATGACTTGTGATGTGCACTTTTCAAATGCTTGTTATGACTGACATGTTCTTTCGGTGTGCATTGTGCCCAGTGCTCTGTGTTATCGCTCTCTTCTATCGGTCTGTCGGTCCATGCAATGTTGAGCGCTCTTGTTCCAAGACAGACAGTGCAGCAGACGACAGACGCAAGAAGCAGAAAACACTTGAATGTGCAGATGTTCAATACATACTGAACATACCGCCCGCCGCATAGATACGGTAGATCCTAATTATACAATTAGTCCGTCATGCTAAAATAACTTCAATATATTCATCTTACTTGTTGACTCTTACATTGCAATAGAAACAAAGGAGTTTTTAGTTTACTGCTGTACATTAATCACATTCATGTTTGTTAATTGAAGTTCAACTGTAGTATATAGTGTGAAGCGCACACCAAAGGTGCAACAGCTGTGCCAATTTGATACACTTCCCAATTATGGCATCAAGCTGCACCAAAATGCCCAGCTTGCCTCAAAATTGTCTCAGGTGTGCTAGTTTTGGCAAAAAGTGCAGGCCACGACGGCCACCTGTAGTTTGCGTCATCAGTCAAAGCGCACTGACCCTTGCTGTAGTGCCTAGAATATACTTTAAATATTCTAGGTACCCACTTTACACTCGCGAGACGCAATCAACCGCATAAAGTAAAAACGCTGCATGCCCATTCGTTCGCTGACCACAGCGAATACCTATGGCAGGGACAATGGAACTTCAAAACAAAAATGCATTGCTGTAGCCACCAATGCTTTGTGGGAAATGTAAATTTTCTAGCCTTAAAACGCGGCTATAGCATGTTAGAAACTAAAGCTGGAAGCATGCGTATGCCGTGTTTTCCTGGTGCGAACAAGCTTAAAGTGCTGCGAACGCCGGAGTTGCCAGCGACCACGTTGATTGCTTTAGCTGAGACACATAAATCATTTTTTGTCTTGAAGTTGCATCGTTTCGGCCACAGCCCTGGCAATAGATGTCCAATACCATCGCCGGCCAATGGGTGCATGCCGTTTTTACTCAACCCGAACCAACGTGCCTTGCATTGGAGCCGAAGCTGCACTTAACCCCACGGTGAAAAAAAAATATATGGCAAGTGTGTGTGTGTATGGACAAGGGGAGGTGTAGGGTTTAGAAAACTTATTGACTTGGGATTCCAAACCGTGCTCAGGATTCTGCTTAAACCACTTTTGCCTCTGTACACCGGTGCGGTGCGAAAAAGTGTATTGAGATTTGGAGGGGTCTGTTAGCACTTGTCACCTGACACTGCACATTTCGTTCAATTACTAATGTGTTTGTGTGCCGCATAATTCAGAGTACCAGTATAATAAATGACGTCTAAATAAGCTACTGAAAAACATTTGGAGCAGTGTAAGGCATTTCTGCTTCCTTAAAAAAGAAACTAAATATTGTGCGCCAGTTTCTTTTTTTCACCTCCCCTACTCCTTGGTTATACGAATCACAAATTTTAAGATCACGAGCTCGGCAAATCCACATTTAAACTAGATGAGTCTGTCAAATGATTTGACAGGTGCAGCAAATACTAATATGGACTTTATCATTGTTTGCTCTGCGCGATTAACG
Source organism: Rhipicephalus annulatus (assembly GCA_013436015.1). Classification (NCBI taxonomy): domain Eukaryota; kingdom Metazoa; phylum Arthropoda; class Arachnida; order Ixodida; family Ixodidae; genus Rhipicephalus; species Rhipicephalus annulatus. Next base: position 668,213 of record WOVY01009247.1, read on the forward strand.
TGATGTTGAATAGTTTATACATATCTTTTATTCTTAATATAAGCCTTCTTTTTTCTACTGCTGCAAATTTGGTGTTTCATAATAAAAAATGAATGTTTTTTCCCGCATCTTGCTCTAAATATAGATTTTAGTGCTCTAAAACTAGCATTTAGCTGCTTCAAAAATTGCTCCAAATTGTATTTTGGCTGTTGCACCCCTGGCACACATTATGAGCATTATTTCCGGCTTGATTTTTTCTAAATTTTACACAAAAGTATAGTTCTACAGTGAATTCATACTAACAACACAACTGCATACATTTCTTGCCTGTATTCTTTGCAATAAAGCAAAGTGTGCATTGTTTGGCATTAGAAAAAACTGTAGACGTTGCTGGAACAAAGCGGTAGTGTCGTTAGACACCGTTTGATTGAGTCTTGGCACTCCATGACCATAACTGGCGCACAGTTGGCACCAGTTTGGTGCTGCTCCATCAGTTTCACGACTAGCACATCATTCATGCACATTCTATTTGAAAAGATAGCTTTTACTTTCTTCCTTCACATTGTGTGTGCCTCTGCAGAGGTTTCAAATGCAAAAAAAAATATCCTTAATTTGTACTTTACGCAACAGACAGTTTGTTTTTTGAATTTAGGTGTACTGTATTTACTCACATAGTAGGCACACTTTCTCTCCAGAAAATCCGGCTTCAAGTTTGAGATGCACCTATTACGCTGGGTAAAATTTTCTAAAATTTAATTTCCAACTACAGCATGAGATAACGTATACATTGCTGAAGTCGTGAATATCTGCATTACAACCCAAAACAGTCTTCACAGGCTACACTAGCCCAAAACCTGTTGAGCATGCAGTGTCGTGTGCCCTAAAATTAAGGCATTAGATGCGGTGTGTATTCAAATTTCCAAAAAAATTAGCATCCAAAGATCCGCGTTGCAACAAAATGAACGTAAAAAAAGCTGTGCAACGAAAACCCCATTGCGGATACTCACCAATTACGTTTCAGGCCATGTAAACTATGCACGTTATCGCCACGGAAGTTTTGTGCTCTGAATGGTATTGATCGTTAGATTTCACAGGCTTGCACCTCAGATTCAAGACATTGCAGTCAAATTGCGAACCACCATTAAAGTGTTACAAGTGCCACCCGAGCCCCCTTTTCTTCCACTGAAGCTACCGAAAAGAGTTACATTAATTCCGTACAAAAACTGCAACTTTAAACGCCCGCAACCAAAAAGCAACCAACGCTGATTAGGCCTAGCGTGTGGCTGAGTACATTGTCGCGGCCAGTTTTCACAAGACACCATGAAGACTTGGGGTCGAAAAAATTGCACTCAAGCACTGATCCAAGAGCAGCAAGTGTGATACAATATCTAGGTTCATGGCCAGGAAATCCACAGTGAGAAAAATCTATTGAGCTTGTGCAAGTCCGCATAGTGGCAGCAAAGGCAAAAGCTCACCTCAGAAAGCGGAAAAGTTTAAATTTGCAGACGAAATGGGGAACCTGATAATGAAGACGCTCACCTCGACAGAATGCGCACTGTAGGAGGACGTGACCGTGCGTTCCATGCGAAGCGCGTGTGGCCGGAGCCACGCCGGTGCAAAGGTTACTCGACACTCGGGCAACTACCCTACTTCTGCACTTGGCGAGCCCGCAGAGCTGTTGCAGACATTTATTGCGAAACAATTATATGACCTCTCTCGGCTGGATTTTGTCACTTGTATGCCAACGACAGTGTGCTTTACAGGGAAATGCGTACCGGTGATGATAAGAACATCCTGCAGACAGACTTGAACAACATTGGGAATTGGTGTGCTAAATGGCTAATAAAATTAAATCCCAACAAATTCAGACTAATGACATTCTCCTGCCGGCTCAATAGCTCCTCAACATACAAACTGGGTGATGTTTCTCGTGACCAAGTGTCATCATACCGGTACTTAGGCGACACCATTTCTTTCAATCTATCATGGAATGCTCATATTAACGTCATCACGAACAATGCTATCCGTACATTTGGATACATTCATCGTAATTTTAGCAAACCCCCGCTTTCCCTTAAGATGCTCCTTTATAAAACCCTTGTGCGCTCAAAGTTGGAGTACGCTGCTACAATATGGAACCCTCACCACGAAAATTTGATCAAGTAACTTGAGCTAACTCAAAATAACCCTGCACGTCTTTTTCTATCAGATTATCACCGTAAATCAAGCGTAACAGTAATGAAACACCATTTGTCACTGAAACCTTTATCACTACGTCATAAGTATTTCCGCCTTTGCCTTTTCAATAAGACCTACCATCATTCATTACTGCATAGAGAGCTGATTATACCTCCCACATAGCATTCCTCTCGCATTGACCACAAACACAAGGTTAAAGATACTTTTTGCTACACAAACACATTTTCTTGCTCCTTCATACCAGTCACATCAAACGATTGGAATCATCTACCAGGTGACATCATTTCCCTTTCTCATCACTCCCTCTTTCATCATTCTTTATCAGCTCACCTACTTACCGATATCTCCTAGTCATCCTGTGTTTTTCCCCTTCACGTGACTTTCTGCCTACACGTGTCAAGATGCTGGCATTTTCCGGCAGGTTCTTGATTTTTTTTTCTTTTTAATTTTACATTTGTTGCTTGTATTGTATAACTTTATCACATTCACTATTTTCTATTTGTGATTCCCTTAAATTTTTTTTGTTTTACTGAATAGAGATGTTATTTTGCTTTAGTCTTATTCATGTACAAAATATAGCACATTTCGCTATGCTGTTTTGTATTTTTTGTGTTGTAACTTGCTCTCCTCTTTAATTCTTCGGTGATTGAGGGTAACAAAAATAAATAAACATTGAAACGGCAAGCTACAGTAAAACCTTGTTCATTGGAAGTCACTGGGACTGTGACAAATCTTCAAATTAAGCAGGTTTTCAAATTAATAGAACATACACAAAGTGGAATGCAAGAAACTTGAAATTATTTAAATTAATAATGGCTGGTCGTCTGCTATGCCGACTAGTTTGTGGCTCTAAGGGTCATGTTTTCCAGCAATACGTGATCACAATTTTGCCGCAAACAAGGGGAAATTCTTGGCCTAACCACTGTCACAGGAAAAAAAAAAAAAAGACTTGATCAACTAAAACGCACACCTGCAAAAAACAAGACATTTCACTGCAACACAGTAGTGACACGCGGGAAGCATGTTGCTTGCTCGTCGCTGCATCAACACGTCATAATGCGACCATTTGTCTATTTTTTTTTGGTAAAATAAAGAAATATTTAACGGACAGTGTGATGAAATTCGTGTTGTGTTTTGGCTGGAAAACATCTTTGTTGAAGCTTTTGGCTTGAGTTTTTGAAGTGGGTTTTGCAAGCAAAAACTTCGTCAGCAGTGCAGGTGCACGAATCGCTGGAGCACCTGGCACTCGGAGGTCATATACATCGCGGATTTCTCCAGCCGGTCCTCTATTACTTTCTTTAAATTCCCGGAGAGAATGAATAAATAGTGACGGGCTGATGTTGCGAGAAGCATGCGACATGCTGCCCACATGTATAGCAGTGAAGCACATTTTGTTTTCCGCAGGCGCACATTTTAGCTGATCACGAGACCTTTTTTTAGGATTTTATTTTTCCTGCTGGAAGTAGCAAGGCAGGAGTGCTTCATAATGCTTAGCTACTACTCATTAGTATCGCTAGAGGACATTGCCTAGTGGCTCTTAAGCACCGTCGTTTCAGTAAATTCGCGGCGAAATTGGAATCAAGAATTCGCGCATTGCGCCCAAAGTTTTTGAATTAACCGGACTTGTGCTGAAATTATCCGCTCAAACTTGCATTTCAACATATGGGACCGCAGAAATACTTCGAATCAAGCAGGATTTCTAAATAACCGAGTTCAAATTAACGAGGTTTTACTGCATTTATATCTACCACTTACCGCTGTCAATGGCGATCTGAGGGGAACTATCGTGTTTTCAGCATTAGCAGACAGATGGTGAAATGAGCATTCGTCGCCAAATCGTCACGACGCGGCAACGCGCACTGATACGTGCAACTCCCACGCATAGTGTGCCCCACGGAGGAGAGGGGGTAGACGTTTGCACGCGCTAATCTTACGGTGGAAAGAGTTGTACACTTTGGGCTTTCACCAGAACGATTCTGTTGTAGCTAACGGGTGCACAAAGATCACTGCTTTCGTTACATAGTCACCGTTTGTGAAATGGGCGCACTTTTCAGACACAGCGAAGTAACCGCTGAGACACTTATTCGCATTCATCTGTCTGTACCTGCGAGTATGTTTTGTGCGTCATTTGTGCGGGAACAGGGTGTTTACCAACCTGGAAAAGTCGGGGAATTTGTACTCTTCTGGAAAAGTAGGGGAATTCTTGAAAAATCTAGCCTGGGCATAGAAACTGGCCGCAGTGTGTGTGATCGTCCCAAAAGTGGACATTACCATTCATCTAAGCTTAAAAAGCCACTCCTTCGACTGCAACTACAGTGAGCAGCAAGAAGATGCATGGAAAAATCAAAAGCTGCACGTAGCTGTTGCTTCTTAGTATAGAGACGAAAGGATACACCTACCAAAGGAATATAAAGTCTACTGATGTTTTGGTACCCGCTAAGGGAGCCTTGTTCACAATAATAGCCCTGAGAAAGGCGCAGGGTAATTAAGTATGCCTAAGTATGTGACGATAAGCACCGGGACTACATTGTTGAAAGTGTCCCATCACTCCTGCATAGCCTAAGGGCAGTTGTCTATGTGCTGGTATTCCAGGCGCAGGCAGATGCAAGCTTTTCTTTGGCCAGAACGCACGCACTTGACCAGTCAGTTTGGTGGCCTGTAGATCCCATGTGTTTAGCCAGGGCATATAAGGTCACATATTGTTTTCTAGCATCATATGTTTGTGTTGATCAACTTTTTTCTTGAAATGAGTGGTCTCACTGATGTACTAGTTGTTACAACTGTGGAAGCCTAAAAGCGTTAAAAAAGACTGTGGAAATTTTTGCTCGGCAACTTGTCCTTCAGATTGTTTAAAGCGTTTCTTAGTTTCTATGTTGGTACATTCACTATTTTGATGTCTGTTGGTTCTACATATCGCACAGCGTATATGACTTTCCAACCACAACATTACACACGTCGGTAAATTTGTGCATGTTTGCTTTAACCATGATTTCGGCTCGATTTGAAAGCCTTCTGGTTCGGATAGAACTGCCATTAGCAGAGGCTTGCTGGGCTACGTGATGCCTTTTATTATTATTATTACTATCTTTATATTATTATTGGTGAAGCAACAGCAAACGTCCCCAGCTACGCACTTACTACTGGTAGCGTGCATTTCAATGGAAGAGTTGGGTATCATTAACTAAATTTCTCGTTTCAGTTTCTTGGGACGGTATTATTAAATCTGTGATTAGTCTTTACCGTCATGTTCATAGAAAAGTACGCAAACAAAGGTAACCCGCCTGCATCTGTCATGAATCTGTGAAATTGAGGAAGCTGTTGCGACCAGACAGATTCCTTCTTGTCAGCACATATTTGAACGCCATCGCTTTAAATGCTACTCCTAGCTTTTATTTCAAACATCTGAGGACATTGTCGAACTCTAAGTGGCAGAGCCCAGAGAATTAAAACATCAACATGCATGTGCTCATCATAGAAAAGGTAAAAAAAGAAAAAAAGGAAAGAAAAATATGCGATGCGGCTTTGTTGTTGCAAATTTAGCAGTCATTATTCACACATGGTGCACAGAATACACGAGTAGTACCGTAATTACTCGAATCTAACGCGCACCTATTTTCCGGTTAAGCGAGTTCATAAATCGCATGCGCGTTAGAATCGAGTACGAACAAAAAAAATACGGTCAATCTATTGCCATCGGCAAATCCAAAATGGCCGCCCCCTACGTGCGTCGGCAGGGGCCGCAGGGCGCGTTAGCCATTTCTGCCTATGTGTTTCCCTTGTGCGGCACTTCGTACGTGTGCTGAGGAGTTCGTCATCTAGTAGTGCATTAGCATCGACGGCGTGGAAGGGCCGACTCCAAAAACTTGAGTGCACCACGATGCCGCTTTTAAAAGAAAAGTCATAGCGTGTGCAGAAACGGACGGAAATCGGGCCGCATCGCGGTCGTTCGGAGTTCCCGAAACGTGCGTGCGGGACCGGCGGAAACAAAAGCAGAAGAGTGTCGACAGCAAAGCTTCACGCAAAGGCTTCAGTGGAACACAGCAGGGTCGGTTTCCGCAAATTAAAGAGCTGCTCGGCGAGTATGTGCTTGAGCAGCGAGCGGCAGAGCAGCCCGTGACGACAGAACTGCTCCTAGTGCGGGCTATGCAATCAGTCTTAGAAAAAGGTCTAATGCGGAGCCAGTTTAAAGCGAGCAGGTGCTGGCTAACTAACTTCATGAAGAGGAAAGGCTTTTCCCTCCGAAGGCGAACATGCATATGCGAAAAGTTTTTGCGGGGGAGTACGATGAAAAGCTTCACAGTTTTCAGAGGTTCGTCGTAAACTTGCGGCACAACAACAGCAGATTTTTTTCCTGCGTGGGCAAATCGGGAATGCCGATCAGACGCCTCTTTACTTCGACATGCCTGGCACCACAACCGTCGAGAAGAAGGGGGCGAAGCAAGTTCGCGTGCTGACATTGGTCCACGGTAAAACTACAGTGACGGCAATGCTCTGTTACACGTCAGATGGGCGCAAGCTTCGCCCGTACCTCATATTTAAATGGAAGACGCTCCCGAAAGGAGTCGTTTTTTTTTTTTTCGAGTGGTGTGATCGTGCGGGCCAACGAGAAAAATGGGTGCGCGTTGCAATCGATGTCTTACGTTTTTTTTTTTTTTTTCGCGGTGGAAATCGGGTGCGCGTTACAATCGAGTAAACACGGTATATAGTTGTTATTATTTTTTGCTAAAAAGTATATATTAGAGGTGTACAATTTCGGTGGGAGTGCAAATCAATACTAAATACAGCAATCCACATCGCATCGTATTCAGTCCAGTCAACATCCTAAATATGGTAGTTAAGTCCATGAATACAAGTCGATTTAATCCAATCCAAATCCTAAGTGGCCTGTGCTATAACCATTATATTGAACTATAATATACCCCAGTGGCGAAACCGGCCAGGCTCGGGCATCCTGCTTTTACACAGATGCCACGAGATAGCGCCACTTTTACATTTCTTAGCAGCTTTGGCTGCGTTGTTGGACCATCGTGGGCTCCTTCAGACTTTCAGCTGCAGTTAATTCTAACTCGTGTGTTTGCATTCTGCCCAACAGACAACTTGCCGGCTCTGGCTCGGAGGTACCATTTTGGCCAGATATACATATTTTTTTTATATTTACTGCACGTGCTCAGAACATTCTGAACATGTGCGGTACATTTCTTTACTTATTTTGTAGGGTTTCTTAATTTTTCCATACCACTCGTGGCTCTGTTTTCAATGCACAGGGTTTTCCAAGCAGGCGTAACGGTCATGGAATTTGCTTTAAATCATCATGGAAAACCGGGAAAAGTAAGGAAATTTCAAAAAGTCAAATTGGTAGACACCGTGGGCAAAGACGCGGGGCACGTTTGGATCTGCCTGCCATTCTTCGCGTACCCTTCCAATTTGTTGCTATCGCATTCATTGTTTTGCCTTTGCAGAAGAGCTGTGACTTTTTTACTTTTCTTTTTTTCTTGCTTCAGTTAACGTGAGAGGGCATCGAATTGGAACTGTGCAAATACAACCAAGTTTGGAATGTGCCTATTATGCAAGAAAAAAAATTTTTACTTTTTATGACTTAATTGGAGGTTTGCCTATTATGCAAGTGCGCCTTTAATACGAGTAAATACTGCATACACTCCGCACAGTCAAAATGATGCGCAAGTACGATGAGGAAATGTCTATGCTGATATTTCTTTCCTTTTGTATCTTTCACTGGTAGCATTACATACTTGGTTATGTCTGTCCAATATATTGAGAAAAAGGGCATTGCAATTAGTACGTAATATTTCCTTAATATTCTTGCTACTGTTGTGTGAAATGAAGTGGTAGTGCATTTCTGTGTTGTTGTGCCTGCCTATGCATGATGCAATACCAAAAAAATTGATTTCTTATTGTGGTAGTGCATTTCCGTGTTGTTGTGCCTGCCTATGCATGATGCGATACCAAAAAAAAAGATTTCTTATTGTTTTTTTTTTCTACATGGTATTGTGTTAAACTGTAAGCCAGTTTCGAACAGTGCACCTTCTGCTGCTTTGCATGAGTTCTCTCAAACTGCAGTCTGCAACACACAGTCTTCGTGAATGTGGCCTCCAGGACTGGGCAGTTGACAAGTCATCAATTTCTTTCTTCACGAGCGAGGGGAAGGTCCCATACGTATTCACCAGCAACTGCCAGTACCTACTACTGTTAAGGCATTTTATAACCATAAAAATTAGGTATTTTGGTTTTGCAAATTGCTCAAACTCTATGTAGTATACATAGTAAGCAAATGCCATGACAACACATGTATTAATAGGGTATTTATCTGCTCGCTTGGATATGATATCATGGGACAGTAAACAAAAATCTAAAAATGATGCAAATATCAAAATTCTACATGAAAGACGTGACTGTTCCTCTAAAGAAAGCTTATTTTATGAGAGTTAGGCAAATTGGTGCGTAGTCATATTTGCAAGTTTTTTCAGCGGGCGAACAGGACGCCAACGTTCTGGTGGTTTTTTCTGCACTGGGAAAATAGCAGATTTTGCAAGCGGGTTAGTACACCTCTCACAAACTCTGCCCTTTGCTCTGTTGTGCACAGGTCATGCTACTTCACTTGCACAGTGAGAGTCCTCTACTTGATTCCACTGACGTGTGGGAATGCCTAGTTCGGCCAAACCAGCAGGTGCATAAAAGATCGCTTTTGAGAGCACCGAAATCACGCGCACTATGTTCTCAAGGGCACCTTGGCATCCATTGCTGGCATTGCAGTTGCACCCCTCTGTGCGACCGGGCCTCTATATTGGCAAAGCATAGGAATAAGCTTACCCTCAAAATTATTGAAGTGGAAAAAATATCCTTGCTAGGTGATAGATGCGTAAGCTCCCCATCTGTTTCTTTATAACAGTTAAAACGTGATTACCTGGCTGGATTTTAAGGCAATTGAGGACCCGTCACACTTTTGGTACTGACGTATTGATTAGGCTCATCTTTTATCTTCCTGTTCTGTATCGTCCTTTTAGACGCATATATTCTGCCACTCTGCGAAATGAGGTTAGTTGGAAGTTAGTGCTCTTTCTGTCTACTCTGTCCCTTTTTTCTATATCTGCGTGCTGATAAAACTTGCAATTATTTCACAAATGTCTGAACACCTGGCTCTATTTTTAAAGTATTGTCAGCGTGTGGCAGCCGTGACGTCGTAGCCTCGTGTTCCTGTACATCCCACTTTGCCCCTTTGACAAAGATATCCTTCCCTCTTTAGGAGCCTTATCTCACCAGGGATTATCGCTCAGCGTCGTGGTTCTTGGAACCATAGTGGGGACTGAGCGGGACGCGGCTGGCATTGTTGGCATGTCCGTTTCAGCACATAAAACCTCACCTAGTGTCGCCAGACATGGTTGTTTGTGAAAAAAACCATTAAATTTATTATTTTTTGACTAGTTTCTGTGTGGAATGACACTTCTGTCTACCGATTTGAGCATCCAATGTTTCAGTCAGACTGAAAATCTTGCAAAAATTTGCTCACTATGTTGTCAAAGAGGATCAGTGTGAAAAAAAAAGAAAGGCCCATTATGGTAGCAAATGATAAATGTGTAAAATGTAATGTTGTATCATATTATGCCTTCGACCAAAACCAACCATAAAGCCACATTCATGTAATCTGCTTCCATTGCAACCTGTTTCCACGCTCTAGGTCGTTTAAAGCCCAGAGATATACTGGCTGAGAATGAAAGCAACTTGCTTTCAGGTTGGCCACTGCTTGCGGCGTGCCTATGCTTGTAGCATTCAAGCGCATGGAAAAAGATCTGATGGGGCCCTTATGAAAAACAATATGAAATTAATGCAGGTACTGTGCCACTGGGTTTATATCAGCAAATTTTTACACTTGGCCACAAAAGCTTATGGTGTGAGTTTGCCCACAGAAATAAACATCTGTGCTGTAACAAGGAAGTGCTTCTAATTTAATGTATTCTAATTGAATCTTCATCCCAGCTATACACCGAAGTGAAAAGCTTTCATCCAGCTGGTATTTGTAAGCTCTTGTGTAATTTTTCTCAGTGTGTGTATTGGTGGATTTCTTGCAATGCACCAACTTACCCAAATACACTTCACTTTTGACCCAGAGGCTCAGTGCACAAAACTTTGCTTTCTTGCAAATTTTTTGTATTATATAAACATTCATAGCCAAGATGAACATTGTGAGGTGTGGCATGCACTGCCAAACACATTTAAAACACCTAGCTTTTGAAGATGCAGCTTGCAAACTTTCTGTGAATTTTACTGAAGACTGGTTGTCTGCAGTGGCACATCTACAGTAGTTATTGGACTAAATTTATGGCACTCCAGCTAGCTAATTTTAATCACTTCCATTACAACAGAAGTACATGTTTCCTGCTGATTTGCAGTAGCGCTACCAACTTCGTCAATGCAAAGTGGTTGCACACTGAGACTAGCACTATTAATATTCGCTCTTGTGCAGTGCTGAAACCTGCAAGTATTGGGCTTGCTGTGTCCCGTTCTTAAGTAAAGCTGCGTTGATAGAGACTTCACACCAAAACGAACAACAATGTAAAGCAATTTCAAGGCAGCAAATTAAAGGTGGCTAATGGCAGGGCCAGTTTACAGATAGGAGGCAGCTACGCGGCGACCATGATTTCTGGGCAGCAGCAATAAGCCAGCTTGGGTGACAGCATTCGTTCTTCATGGTGGCTACGGCACTTCTCCCCTGGCCAGCACGTAGGCTGGCTCTTTTGAAGAGTGCAGGTGGGCCACGCGCACCGCTACTGCACAACACATCTCTGGATGGCCGGTGCACGTGGTTTCCACACTCACCCCCCCCCCCTTTCCTCCTCCTTAAGAAGGAGGTGGGTACCGGAGGGCGGATCAGAAGGTGCTACTGTAGAGACCCTAATTCTTAGCGAGGAAAAAAAAAACAATAGGCATTGTCTTCTATGTACCAATTAAAGTTTTATGAAGCCAAACAGTGAGGCGAACCTAACAACCGTGTATTTTCAGGATAAAAAGAAAAGCAAGCACAAAAGAAGGAAATGCATCATCTTTCCCAATCGTTATCGTTACAGCAGACGCAAATTGTACCGCTTGCTTGGTGGTGTTAGTGACTGGGTGGCCAAGCTCTAGTTAAGAGTGTCTGGATCCCCAGCAGCTGAATTTTGTCGTGCAAAAAAAAAGGTTTGAGGTCGGAGGCATGAATAGGGCCATATACATGATTAGTCATGCAATTTGTGAACATGTACAAAAGCTTGGACTTCCAGGTCATTCTATAAGCCCTGTTCCACCTGTTTGCTAGGGAAGTAGAAAAACCTTTCCAAGCGTCACTGAGGGGGTGCATGTGCGTTTTAACACCAAGTCACTGAGCTCAAAATTAATGTTCTTCCTATACTTATCATTGTGTCCAGCCTGTTTCATGTGGGATACATTGAGGCGCTGCTTGGCTTGCCGTACCACGTCTGTCAGCCGGTGCCTCAGGTCGTCTGCAAACCTTACATAAGGTCTCCCAGTAGTGTCTGTATGTGTCAAAATAAAAACTCCATTCTTTGCTCACGTTAAGTTGCATAGGAGTGAAACCTGTTGAGCGATTCACTGTCGTTCTATTAGCAAATGCTATCTCTGCCACTTTCAGGTCCCAGTCCTTGTGACGCTCAATATGTGCGACAAACGTAGATGTAAGATTTTCGGTTTGCCCTTCGCGTTATGTTGGCTTGCGGGTGGTATGCAGACGTGCGCTTGTGACGAATTCGCACGGTGTCACAGGAATCTGTGAACACCTTGCTGGTGAAGTACCTTGCGTTGTCCCTGATCAGCTAGACAGGGAATCGAACCTGGTGAAGGTTTCGAGAAGACTGTGCCGTACTTTCTGTGAAGTCAGTACTTTCTGCAAAGAAAGCAAATCGACCCATTTTGTGGAATCGTTAGTCACAACAAGCAGGTACTGCTTTCTCTGCAGTCTCATAGAAAACGGACTCATTAGGTCACATGCGACTATTTGCCAAGGCCTGGTGCTCTTATCTGTTGTAGGCCCGTGTGCTCAGATTTGGGTGCATGTTAAAGAACCCCAGGTGGTCGAAATTTCCGGACCCCTCCACTACGGCGTCTCTCATAATCATATGGTGGTTTTGGGATGTTAAACCCCATATATCAATCAACCAGGTGCTCTTAACAAGAAGGGCTCACTTGTGTTGGCTCAGCGATCTCAAGTTGCAACGCCAAGCCTGGGCGTCGCTTTTCGTCTGCTTGTGCCATGGAGAGAAAGAAAATACCGCGCAATAAAAAGCACATGCACAAAAAATATTCTTGCCCTTGCCACATGGAAACTTGCCAACTAAAACAAAAGGACCGAACCTACACTCGCCATGCCATTCCTACAAGTAGCAGCAAAAAAAAAGGACCATCTCTTCGAATTGGACCATTTTTACATCTCTGATGGGATGTGAAGCAGCAGAGGTGCACACAGCGTTGATACAGTTGAAACGGGCATCGACGTGGGTGCTCCAAGAACGGTTTAACACGAAGCGCGGTGTAGCACTCGCAGATAAATGTGCCAAACGAGTGTTTCCACTCAACATGCGGTCGAGCGGTGCAGGCGGTTAAGGGGGTGAAGCGAGAGAAAAGTGTGTTGCGAGTGGGCAGAGGAGCCGGCAGCTGCAGGGACTGCGGCGAGCGTGCTGCGAGTGAGGGAGAGAGTGACCTCAGCGCGCACCTGCTAGTGGAGCGTGACATCAACCAGAGCCACCTAGACTATTGAGAAGGCCTGTACACTCTCCTCGTGATGTTACCACACTAAGCCCCTCCGCTCTGCCGCTCGTGCAGCTACTACCCGCAAGCAGGTGCAAACCACGCTCACTTCAAACTGTTTGCGGCTTTCTGTGACAGCTGAAGACGCTCGTTGAAGCTTTTCAATAGCATGATACTATTAAATTGTTGACGCAAGAAATGAGCATGCGGAGACGTTGAAAACAAAATTTTCTCGCCACCGTAAAACTATAGCAGTGCAATAAAAAAAACATGAAAGAGCAGTTGGGAGCACTATCAAGATCATAAGATCATATATTTGCATTGGATATTCGTCATGACGCACACTCAGCGAGTAAGCAATTTAATATTTCAAGAATACAGTGTGAAAAAAAGAAAAGCTTTTGAAGGGGGCGGGAGGTAAAACATGGACAAGCACTTGACACTCATTTAGAAAATATCAACACCATTTATTAGAGATATCTGCCACGTACTACATACAAGCATTGTGAAAGCCATATAAGCATTGTACTTGTCCTTTAGCACACATTGCATTTCCGATGGAGGCGGAAATGTTGTAGGCCCGTGTGCTCAGATTTGGGTGCACGTTAAAGAACCCCAGGTGGTCTAAATTTCCGGAGCCCTCCACTACGGCGTCTCTCATAATCATATAGTGGTTTTGGGACGTTAAACCCCACATATCAATCTTTAGCACACATTGCATATTTAACAAAAGACACAATTATAGTGAAATTCAATCGCTCTGTGTTACAGGGTTGACTTACAGGTTCATTTCAATGTTTGAAGTTTTGTCTGTTTAGCTAGTTAGCTAGTTTAGCATGCACCTGCTTTCTGGTTATGCCATCATTTCTGGAAACTGCATAGTTTTTCAATGTGGTGATGGCAGGCTTCAGTATATTTTCCCAGACTATGTCTGGACAGCGGCCGCTGGCGCAAACATCAATGTCTTCACTATCAGCCAGCAGGAACTTCATGATGCTTAGCACTACCAGTCTCTGGTTACTTTCAGCATGAAATAGTTGCTCACACTCATTCGCAGTTACCTGCTCCAAAACAATCTTTGTACACAATACTGCATGCACAACGAATGGCTGGAGAAATTGCAGACACCTTCTGCTCATAGCGTCGATGAGAACATGCTCACTTGGCTTGAGCTCTCTTTGTTTGATTATTAGATGCGAGGAACAGTCATCACAAGGCTGACGCCGTAGAGCAGCATGTGCGCTAAAACCAGCTATACAGTAGACTCTCAGTAAACGGAACCTGAAGGGACCAGGAAAACATGTTTCATTTAACAGGAGTTCCGTTTACTGAGGAGTAAACATGGGTGCAGTATACAAGCCCAAATCCAAGCATTGCAGAGACAATAGTTTCGCTTAAGCAGTAGTTCCATTTAACAGATTTCCATTTACTGAGAGTCAACTGTATATGCTAATGCAGGCATGTCCTCTCTCAGTCAGACAAACCTTGTACTTCTTAATCAAGTCTTAATCACATGGTTCTTTCTCTTCTTTAGATGACTCGATAAAGTCGGTCAAAAGCAGTGTGCTTTGGATGTAGATCTTTTTCTTCGCTTCAAATAACTGAGTAATGGGGGCATTGTAGTGACAACCACATAGTCACCTGTACTTTCCAAACCTTGCCTCGAGGGCATCGGTTTGGTATTTCCCTAACGAAATGTATTTGAAACCTAGTTCGTCGAGGCAATATTGTGACACTTCTATCAGTGCATATGTCGACAGTCTCAAAGCAGAGTGCGTTTCATTTGTCAGCGTGCCTGTTTGCATGCCTACTCTTTTCCATCTGTCAAGCCAAGCAACAAATTTATCAAGAAATTTTATTTGTTGGCAACTCGTATCACTTATTGGCTCTTGACAAAGATCACGTAGCCTCCATTCCTTTTGGAAAGTTTTAACATTTACAATCTTCCACCATCTTTGAATGAGGGCGATAAATCCATCTATATTTCATCAGGAAGAAGTAACTTCAGCTTAGTCCCTTTAAGCCTCAAAGCTGATGAGACGAAGCTGCTAAATATTTTCAGAGCTAATGTTACATTCTGCTTCTAACTTGGTGGGGTTCAGTGATTTGCAATTGAGGTCATACACAACCTTAACAACACTGTCGTGTTCAGCCTCATAGAGTGTTCTCAGGGAAGTGAATGAAGCCCTTTGCATCTTCACACCCTGTTATTGCGCAGATTCCAAAGGAGGATAATACAAGCATTTGTCGCAGGTCTTTTGATTTAACCAATTACAGTCAGCTGCCGATTTTTCAGACACCCGAATTTTCGGACATGCCCGATAATTCGGACTTCGCGGCACCGCCACGAGCCCCATAGAATCAATGTATAAGGAAGTCTGAAATTTCGGACGCTCGAACCTCCCGGAGTCCAATTTTCCGGACTTTTTGGCGCGACGGAAGGTCGGAAACCACCACTGACCTCCAGTGGAAACCACCACAACTGCGTCACACGCGATTACGATCGCATAAATAAGCGCGCCGGTCTACTCTCGCGGCATCTGTTGCTTGGATTCGTTCATCGTTAGCGGAGAAACACACACGGTAGGGTGGCTAGAATGAGGAGGTGTGAAAACGGCCGCTGAAATCGGTCCCCAAAGCGCCCCGATGCCGCTTGGAGCGCTGCACGCAGAGGCACGGGTACCCTTGCGCAGGCGACATACGAATGAGCGCGCGCTACTCTCCGCAGAAATCTCTCGCGCAGTTAGACGCAGGCCCGTAGCCCGGGGGGGGGGGGGGAGCAAGGGCCCATTCCCCCTAGTTCTTAGCAAGTGCCCCCCCCCCCCCGAAAAAAATTCTTGCAATGGGCCTGCTCTCACGCTATATGGCGGTCGCCTATTTTGGGTGAAAACCTTTTTTATTGAGCCAATGTACGACAATACATGGAGCTTAAGCCACTGAATGTCTTACGTGGCTTAAGTATCTCTATATTTTCTCGCCTCTGAAAACAATTCTCGAGAAGGCATATGAGCGAAACCTGACACCAACTTTTGTGGATTTCGTAATATTTCGGTTACTTACGGCAAAACTGCAGGGGTGTTACGAGACGTTGCGATTACTGGAAGGCTTCATATTACTTAGAGAATGTTAAGTTCCTTCATCCACGAGCAGAAACGTCGGTACAAGAGCCTTGTCTTGCTGTTCCGCCGCGAACCTATAATCTTGTGCGAGTCGCAGATTAAATTCTCACTTGGAATTTCATTATCGGTTACCGAACGTAGACGTTTTAGCAGCCTACAATTGCTCATTAACTTAGACGAGTAACTCTATCATCATCATCATCAGCCTGTCTACGTCCACTGCAGCAAAAAGGCCTCTCCCATGTTCCGCCAGTTAACCCGGTCCTGTGCTTGCTGTTGCCAATTTATACCCGCAAACTTCTTAATCTCATCTGCCCACCTAACCTTCTGTCTCCCCCTACCCCGCTTCCCTTCTCTGGGAATCCAGTTGGTGACCCTTAATGACCAGCGGTTATCCTGTCTACGTGCTACATGCCCGGCCCATGTCCATTTCCTCTTCTTTATTGCAGCTATGATATCCTTAACTCCCGTTTGTCCCCTAATCCACTCTGCTCTTTTCTTGTCTCTTAAGGTTACACCTACCATTTTTCTTTCCATTGCTCGCTGCGTCGTCCTCAATTTAAGTTGAACCCTCTTTGTGAGTCTCCAGGTTTCTGCTCCGTAGCTAAGTACCGGCAAGATACAGCTGTTATATACCTTCCTCTTGAGGGACAGTGGCAATCTACCTGTCATAATTTGAGAGTGCCTGCCGAATGTGCTCCACCCCATTCTTATTCTTCTAGTTACTTCAGTCTCGTGGTTAGGCTCTGCGGTTATTACCTGCCCTAAGTAGACATAGTCTTTTACAACTTCAAGTGCACTATTACCTATCGCAAAGCGCTGCTCCTTTCCGAGGTTGTTGTACATTACTTTCGTTTTCTGCAGAATAATTTTAAGACCAACCTTTCTGCTCTCCTTGTCTAACTCCGTAATCATGAGTTGCAATTCGTCCCCTGAGTTACTCAGCAATGCAATGTCATCGGCGAAGCGCAGGTTACTGAGGTACTCTCCATTAACTCTTATCCCTAACTGTTCCCATTCTAGGCTCCTGAAAACGTCCTGTAAGCACGCAGTGAATAGCATTGGGGAGATTGTGTCCCCCTGCCTTACACCCTTCTTTATTGGTATTCTGTTGCTTTTTTTATGAAGCAGTATGGTAGCAGTTGATCCCCTGTAGATTTCTTCCAGAATGTTTATATATATTTCATCTACGCCGTGATTCCGCAGTGTCTGCATGACGGCTGATATTTCTACTGAATCAAACGCCTTCTCGTAATCTACGAAGGCTATGTATAGTGGTTGGTTATACTCTGAGCATTTCTCTATTACCTGATTGATAGTATGAATGTGGTCAATTGTTGAGTAGCCTGTTCTAAATCCTGCTTGTTCCTTTGGTTGATTGAATTCTAATGTTTTCTTTACTCTGCTAGCAATTACCTTTGTAAATAGCTTGTATACTACAGAGAGCAAGCTGATCGGCCTGTAATTCTTCAAGTCCTTGTCATCTCCTTTCTTATGTATTAAGATGATGTTAGCGTTCTTCCAAGACTCTGGTACTTTTCCCGTCAGGAGACACCTCGTAAATAGAGTGGCTAGTTTTTCTAACACAATCTGTCCTCCATCTTTCAGCAGATCTGATGTTACTTGATCCTCACCAGCAGCTTTGCCTCTGTGCATGCTCTCCAAAGCTTTTCTGACTTCTTCTATCATTACCGGTGGGGTGTCGTCTAGGTTACTGCTAGTTCTTATAGTATTAAGGTCGTGGTTGTCTCGGCTACTGTACAGATCTCTGTAAAACTCCTCCGCTATTTTAACTATCCTATCCATATTGGTAGTTAATTTGCCTTCTTTGTCCCTTAGTGCATACATCCGCCTTTTGCCTAGCCCAAGTTTCCTCTTCACTGCTTTGACGCTTCCTCCGTTTTTCAAAGCGTGCTCAATTCTCTCCATGTTATACCTTCTTACATCGCATACTTTACGTCTAATTATCAGCTTCGAAAGCTCTGCCAGTTCTATTTTATCTGTTGTACTTGACATTTTCATGATTTGACGCTTCTTAATTAGGTTCTTCGTTTCCTGGGAAAGCTTGCCGGTGTCCTGTCTAGCTACCCTGCCTCCAACTTCCACTGCACACTCCGTGATGATACTCGTCAGATTATCATTCATTGTATCTACGCTAAGGTTGGTTTCCTCGCTAAGAGCAGAGTACCTGTTCTGCAGTGACACTCTGAATTCCTGTACTTTCCCTCTCAGTGCTAGCTCATTGATTTGCTTCTTGCGTATCAGTTTCTGTCGTTCCTTCTTCAAGTCTAGGCGGATTCGAGCCCGTACCATTCTATGGTCACTGCATCTTACCTTGCCAACCACTTCCACATCCTGCACGACTCCTGGGTGTGCAGTCATTATAAAGTCTATTTCGTTCTTATTTACGCCATTAGGGCTCCTCCATGTCCACTTGCGGTTTTCTCGCTTTCGGTAGAAGGCATTCAAAATACGCAGATTATTGCGTTCTGCGAATTCTACTAGTAGCTCTCCTCTGGCGTTTCTAGTGCCGATGCCATAATCTCCTACTGCCTGGTCTCCAGCCTGCTTCTTCCCTACCTTTGCATTAAAGTCGCCCATTACTATAGTATACTGTGTTTTCACCTTACTCATTGCCGATTCCACGTCTTCATAGAAGCTTTCAACTGAAGCGTCATCATGGCTGGATGTAGGCGCGTAAGCCTGTACTACCTTCATTTTGTATCTTTTATTCAGTTTAATTACAATGCCTACCACCCTTTCATTAATGCTATAGTAATCCTCTATGTTGCCAGCTATGTTTCTGTGAATTAGGAACCCTACTCCCAGTTCTCTTCTGTCTGCCAAGCCCCGATAGCAAATGACGTGCCCATTCTGTAGCACAGTATAGGCCTCATCTGTCCTCCTAACCTCACTCAGCCCTATTATATCCCATTTAATGCCTTCTAGCTCCTCGAATAATACAGCTAGACTTCCCTCACTAGATAACGTTCTAACGTTAAACGTTGCTAAGTTCAAGTTCCAATGGTGGCCTGTCCGTATCCAGAGATTCCTAGCACCCTCTGCTGCTTTGCAGATCTGACCGCCGCCGTGGTCACTTGCTCCGCAGCTGGTGGGGACTGAGGGCCGTGAGTTAATTGACGAATGCCTACGGGAGGGGGTGGCCAGATACTGCACCAGGGTGGCCAATCCTTCTCTGGTGAGATAATCGGTGCATACCGGCTTTAAGCCGGTACGCACCTCTATCAGAGCGCTAAAACTTACGTATGCCGCGAAGCCTATGACTCGAGAATTGTCCGCAGCCGCAGAAATAGAGGAAACACTTTTTTAACAAAAACATAACTTTATTTTCATGCATACCAAGGTATTCATGCTCTGCCACTAGAGTACGCGTGGCTTAACTCTCTGCCCTTTCTTTTCGTCTTCTTTTTGATTCATGCCTTTCAAAAAAAGTGGACACGAGTGAGGCAATAAAATCGCGCCACACTTTTGGTCAAGAGAGCACCATGCTTTGGGCAGCCAATTTGTTGTGTCTCGCCAATCCCCTTCAGCATCTCTATGGCTGACTTGGCGTGAAGACGTGCTGAGCTCAAGAAAAGAGTGATTTTGTCCTCAAGTTTCAGGATGAGGGTATAAAGGAAATTCGACGGATACAAAAGTCCGCCGAGATCCCACAGCTTGCTTGCCTGGGCTGGGAGATTTCCTGGCACATTTTCTCTCGAGACAAGACAGGCGTTCTTGCACTCATCGCAATTATTGCTAAGTATACGCTTTCTCGCAACGTAACCTGCGACATATTGTACAAGGCGGGAGTCACTTCGCTCAGCAGTGTACGATGCATGATCCATCGACACCTCTACAGCATCAGATAGAAGTCTTTTGTTGTCTTCTTCGCCATCTTCCGTTTTATGCATCATTTCTTCTACGGACAAAATAGACTCCACCACTCCGTCAGCCACGTTGCCGCCCTTGGGACTCTTCACCAGGCTACAGAAACTTAGACATCTATAAATAAACAATGCATAACTTACCCACAACAGCAGTCAAATGTATGGAGATATGTAACATGTTTATACGACAGGCAACATTACGTGTGAAAGTTGATATTTATATACCTTGCGATGACAACAAACTGTGCAGGGGTGGGGTGATCATTGCCACCGCCTGCCTGCCGCACAATTCCAAAACAGCGCTCAAGGCAGTCTTGGCTTAGGCGAGCAGTCATAATGTATTTGAAATGAACTTCCTCAGTCAGGTACTTCAGGAGGTGCTTCGTACTTTGCAAGGTCACACGCAATCTCACCGTGGTACTTTTGCTTCGAAAGCCAAGCCCTTTTGCATGAGCTTCCCACAAATCAAGGAACTTGAGTGCCTGGTCTAGCACAGCTTCCTTTCGGCTATGAAGTTTTATACAAAGTGGATGAAGCGTAGAAAAATTGAAGCCTGGCCAAACCATTGACAGGGCAAATATTTCACTTTTACCGTAAAGCTTCAGCTGGGAATCTAGACGTCATAACCTCGATCGATTCCGCCATGAGACCAATGACGAGTCTTGTTAGCCCAACATTTGCGTATCGAGCCTCGATGCGATCTTTGTAGAAATCCATACATCGAGTAACTTGCGGACTGAAAACATGAAATGCCAATTACACTCGCATTTTCTCGAATCCATTTGGGAAGATATGCGATCTAGTCAGCTTTGGTGCCACTTTCAAGGTGATGGCACTGTTGTCAAGCTTCCACATGGCTGACACATGCTCCCAGTGAGCCCGTAAAATTTGCACGTTGCATCAGGAACTGTTAAGCATTAACATCAGTGGTGAGCAGTTCGTATCACGTATACAAATTCCACAGAATTATCAGAGCAAGCCTACCCATCCGTTGTGGGTGTTGAAGCCGTGCTTCGTCATTGTGTTTCTCACACATTTCATCAGGCGAGGGAAATCCGAAATAAAGTACAAAACTCTGTGTTTGGCGCACGGATGAACGACTCTGCACTGAATGTCATTTAGGGTGGCGCGTATTCCAAGGATGTTCTACATGGATCTGTTCCAGGGTGCACCGTCACAGCAAATGTAATCCAAGTAGAGGCCGACTTGCTCGCATATAATCGTTGCCTCCATTAAAATTTTTGTCAGTAGCCTGGCTTTCACGTTCCCGCTGGACGAAAATACACCTGAAGAGAAACAGAACATTACAAGATGTTTTGACAAATGCGCTTCGGCATTACTAAAAATTATTACCAATGATCTGGGTCCATTTCCCCGCAAATGACTGGAACATTATGACCTGCCACTGTTCAGCCTCTTTCTGTCTTTCAGCGGCATCGGTGAACTTGCCAAGGTCTAGGAAACCTTCACTATAGGTGGACGACTTCATGTCCAGATGCGCAGAGAGCTTCATCTCGTCCACTACTATGCCTTCATGCCTCTTCACTTCGTCCAGGTCTTTAACTTTGGCAATCAGACAGCTGAGGAGTTTAGTATTAAATCCATAAGCAGCATGGAATCCCTGTGAACAAAATAACATCTCTATTCACACCAATCTCTATTGCACACCATATACAGTCACATAACTTGATGTATTTTTGGAGACAAGCATGACTTGGCAGTACAAGAATTTTGTAGTACAAGTACAAGAAAATACCAGCGCACCTGCAGCAAACAAAGGGAAGTGCGCCGCTCCCTACCCGCGCCGCTGCCATCAGCGCCCCTTGCGGCATCCGCGCGCCGAGTGACCCTCTCCGACAAGCGAAAACCGCCCCGCTCATCACACCTCCCCATTCTAGCCGCCCTACCCACGGCCTCCGAGATTCTTAACACTGGCCGTGTTTATCGTGCAAGAATGCTTCGCTGACAATCAAAACTATCCACCCGGAAATTTTTTGGCGCCAATACAGTTACTTTCACTTTAGCGCTTGTGCTCGTGCTACAGTGTACTAGAAGGGGGCAGTGGAGTGAACGAGGCGGCCGCGCCGCATCTCGGCTGATTCTCCGGCGGGTGACAGTAGCGGCGACGCTGCAGTCCCATGGTACTCATGATTTTTAATGATAATGAAGGTAGTGAGCTTAGAATACAGGAGGTCACGCTAGAGTTAACAGATAAATACAAATATCTGGGCGTGTGGATAAGCAATAAAGCCGAGTACCTAAAGGAACACGAAAATACGTGACGACTAAAGGTAACAGGAATGCAGCGGTAATGAAAAACAGGGCACTGTGAAATCACAATAGGTATGATGTGAGAGGAATATGAAAAAGGGTGATGGTTCCTGGTCTGACGTTCGGCAATGTGGTCTTCTGCATGAGATCAGACGTTCAAGCAAGATTAGCAATTAAGCAACGTGGAATAGGTAGGCTTGCCTTAGGAGCTCACGGGAATACACCAAATCAGGGAGTACAAGGTGATATGGGATGGAAATCATTTGAGGGCAGGGAAGCTAGCAGCAAGATAAAATTTGAGAAGCGATTGAGAGAAATGGGGGAGGAGCGTTGGGCTAGGAAGGTTTTCAGTTACTTGTACATGAAGAATGTCAATACAAAATGCAGGAAGCGAACCAGGAAATTGACTGGTAAATACTTAGAAAACAGCAGGTGGCCAAACCAAAAAGAACTATCAGTTAAGAAGAAAGTGAAGGAAACGGAGACCGATATGTGGATAATTAGCATGATTAAGAAGTCCGCACTAGAGATCTATCGAACTTTCAAGCAGGAAATTGCCAAGGAAAGGATCTATGATAATACTCGGGGTAGTTTATTTATTTATTTTATTTATTTTATTTTCCTCAAGGGTCCCTAACAGAATGGACATTACATGAGGGGTGGGCACACAAGAAGAGGGGGGGGGGCGGTAACAGGTACATTTGTTTGAGGACTCTGGATGAAAGCATTTTTCAGTGACAAAAGGTACCACTTAAAAGGTTTCGAAACATTGCTAAGTACACAAAATATACATACATGCCATACTAGGAAGATGACACTAGAAACTATTATACAAGAAATAGCATGGCAGATCACAGTTCAGTTAGCTATTACAGTTCAGTAATGGTTGTCAGGGAATTTTTAAAGGTTTCTGCATCCTGAATGCTAACAATGGCATCCGGGAGGGCGTTCCATTCTTTAGCTGTCCGAATTAAGAAAGATTCTGCAAATGTGGTAGTTTTGGGACGAGGGTAATGTACTTGCATAGTGTTGCAACAACGATCACAGAAATGGGGGCGTTGGGTGACGTAAATGCTGGGTGGGGATGCGTGATAGAATTTGTGGAATAATGCGAGCCGCGCAGTTTTTCGGCGTTCACTAAGGGGAATGAATGCGGCACGTTTCTTTAAGCCTGTTACGCTGGTGAACGACGAGTAATCGGAAAAGGCGAACCTGGCAGCGCGGTTTCGGATGGCTTCTAGGTTTTGGATGAGATAATGCTGGTGTGGGTCCCAAATTGCTGCGGCGTACTCCAGTTTGGGGCGTATTATTGTGGTGAAAGCTAATTTTTTTAAGTGGCTTGGAGCAAACTTCAGGGTTCTTTGGATATAACCTAAAGATCTACGAGCTGTTGAAATGACGTGATTGATGTGGAGGGTCCATGATAGGTCACTTGAGATGTGTACTCTAAGGTATTTATACGAGTTAGTCAGTTGTAGAAAACTGTTATGTAGGGTGTAGTTGTACACTAACGAATTAGTACGTCTGTGAAAAGACACTGATCTACATTTGGAAATGTTTAAACTCATCTGCCACTTGTGGCACCGATTTTGAACGGCTGTTAGGTCTGTTTGTAAAGCTATTTGATCTTCATGACTAGATATTGTTGCGTAAATAACGCAACCGTCGGCGAATAATCTTATATTGTTAGTAATACAGTGTGGAAGGTCGTTGACGTAAATCAGGAAAAGCAGGGGGCCAAGTACTGTTCCCTGGGGAACACCGGAGAGGACGGGAGAGATTTGAGACCTGGCTGTATTTATGACGACGAACTGTTTTCTGTCAGTGAGAAAGTTATTAATCCAGGACAAGACGAATGGGTCGAGGGTAAGCAAAGAAAGTTTGGTCATAAGGCGGTGGTGAGGAACTTTATCGAAAGCCTTTTCAAAGTCAAGAAATATGGCGTCAGTTTGGATGTTCCGGTCAAGATTTGTGTGCAAGTCATGGATGAAGGCAGCAAGTTGTGTTTCGCACGACAGGCCTTTACGAAAACCATGTTGGGAAGGGTGAATGAAGTTGTGCTGTTCGAGGTGATTAATGATGTTGGTAAATAAAATGTGCTCCATAATTTTGGATGGGACACTTGTAAGCGATATGGGCCGGTAGTTATATGGGGATGCTTTGTTGCCATTTTTGAACAAAGGAGTGATTTTACCGAGTTTCCAATCACTCGGTACCTGTCCCTGTGAAAGTGATTGAGAGAAGAGCAGCTGAAATGCTGCGCTAATTATCAATTGTGTATTCTTTAATATTTTGCTGTTGATGTTATCAGTTCCACTTGCAGAACTGATAACTTGCAGTTGTCTGCTGTTTGAGGCCAGGACGGGAGTACTGCGAACCAAGACATATCGGGCCAAATACGAAGGGGTAGAAACGGTACGCAGTGCGTGTGGAGAGGAAGAAGAAACTGCCGAACACCTGATAATGTTCTGTAAAGGGCTTCACCCTATAGTTCAGGATGATGGCGCAGAGTTTTTCAAAGCACTGGGGTTTATGAACAGGGAGGGCAAAATAGACTTTAAGCGGGTAGAATCAACTAGAAGGAGGTTATGTGATTGGTGGCTAAAGTCAAAGCATGGGTGAAAATTAAACCCTTCACTGCAAAGTACGAATCCTCAACCTCACTATTTAAAGAAAAAAAATAAATCTAGTTTTTGGTTCATTAGGTATTACGGTTTGGTGGCGCTAGCCACCGCTTGATCTAAAGGGTACAGGTCTGCTCTGGAAGTGCGCGCGCCCGAGCCTGAGAAAGCGTGTAATTGCTCGCTTTTAGTGCGTTTATTGCGTTTCTGAGCCATTATCAGTAGACGCACCTGCTACGCGCCATGGTGCACGAATAATATTCATGCACGCCGAAATTGCATCGATACATTTACTGTTTCAAAAAACTGCCGACACACACACATATACACAAAAAAAATGTCAATCGGAATTTGCGCGGATCCGCCTAGCTGGTTATTTAATCGGCGCTTTGAGCTGCGTTACATCATTGGTGGATACTGGCGTGCTACAAAGGGAGGAGATGTATCAAAACCGTGAAAAAATTATGCGCTCGTTTTGTCGGCAGTCTCTACGATATCGAGATCAGAGTGTTCCTCATATGAGTCTACATGCGCTCGATTGTTTCGCAAGAAACCCGAAAATCAGTAACGTTATCACAACATTAATCGGTGACGACTCGGTTTTATCATGCCAGTTTTGCAGAAGGTGATTATTATTGCTTTCCAAAGGGCTTAATACATATTACACTGTTTAAAACAACACACAAACGTATCAAAAAGTGCCAATTCTATATATAGTCTGTCTGTTAATCTGCGCAAATTCATTGCAACCAGTTTTCATTTTGTATCGACAGATTAAATTGTGCTGCTTTCGAAATATTCTATTGGCGTAACGTCATTGCAAGCTAGCAAATTTATGACGATGTTTCGTATTATAAGCATGGTTCTGTTATTGAGTTTGAAAAGTGTAGGCAGGCAGTGGTGTATATTGTTTTGAGAAATTTACCTTCCTTGTATATGTGCACAGTAAACACACACACACACACATACATATATATATATATATATATATATATATATATATATATATGTATGTATATATATATATATATATATATATATAGTCTAGTAGATCCCCCGTGAGCGGTCACAACGTGGTTTATTTCGACGTTTTGGCCTAGAGTCTGGCCTTCATATATATATATATATATATATATATATATATATATATTAAGGAAAGAAGTGTATTCTTAAGGGCTCGTTTTTTCTGTGTTTTACACAATATTACTGAGATCTAACAAACAATATTGCCAAGGAAAAAATAGGGGAAGACATAAGACCGAATTGTAATGTAAATATGAAGGAACGTGGGTGAAAAGATAACTTGCCGTGGGCAGGATCCGAACCTGCGACCTTCGAATGACGCGTTCGATGCTTTACCACTGAGCTACCACGACAGCTATCCCCCCAGCCACTTTATTGGGTTTAGATGTGAATTAAACGTGGGAGTGTCAGTCACCGCCACCAGTAGCCATGGCGGCGAGTGTAGCACACTCTTTTGAGCCTATTTGGCGTCACGTAGCTCGTGAACTTATTACGCGTTGGCAGCTGACCAATAGTCCCTCGTATACGACCTAAAGGCGCTAAGTCTGCCAGTACGAGACCCTCGTTATTGAATTAAGGAAAAAAGTGTATACTTAAGGGCTCGTTTTTTCTGTTTTTTACACAATATTAATGAGATCTAACAGACAATAATGCCAAGGAAAGTATAGGGAAGACATTAGACCAAATTGTGATGTAAATGTGAAGAAAAGTGGGTGAAAAGATAACTTGCCGTGGGCAGGATCCGAACCGGCGACCTTTGAATGACACGTTCGATGCTCTACCGCTAAACTACCACGACAGCTATCCCCCCACCCGCTTCATTGATTATATATGTGAATTAAACGTGGGAGTTTCAGTCAGCGCCACCAGTATTCATGGCTACAGTGCACTAGTGGGAGGCTTTGGGTAGTGTGTTCAGGAGCCGCGCGCGCCATGCATAGCAACGAAGCGGCGAATGTAGAAAGTCTCAGATGAAGGCGGCGGCGCTGCAGTCGCGTGGGCTGGCAGTAGCGGCTAGCCGCGGAACGGCGGCAGCCGTGGCAGCGGCTTCCTCGGCGCGTAAACAGCTCTCGGTGTGCATGGGTGTCGTTTGGTTTTTTTAAGTTTGAGCAGAAATGGCGAAGCGAAAACGGCAACGCCACTTCTTTGCACGGGGGTGCCGGATAGGGTACAAGTGGACGAAAGGTCGGCAGCCGTCCCTGTTTTCTGTGCCAAAAGACGAAGAGAATCGAAAACTGTGGGAGCGCAACTTGCACCGGCAAGACAAGAGCCTGGACGAAACATGTGCCGTGTGTGAGCTTCATTTTGAGCCATCGTGTATTATCACAGACTATGTGCACGTTGTGAATGGTGAAGTGCGGATCCCGCATGGGAAACCGGAGCTCGCCCCTGACGCGGTACCCACGGTATTGCCAAACGCTCCGGCGTATTTGTCAAAAAAAGCAACGCAGCCGCGACCGCCTTGGAAAAGGTTGAACAATGACGCCCCTTCCCCAGTCGCCACGAAGAGATCCAGAATTCGCGCCCATAAAGAAGCCGGCAGTTTGGATTCAAGTAGTGTCTGCTCGACTGGTGTAATGTCAGAACCTGTGCCCACTGTTTGCGGGGCATCATCCGCTCCCGAATATCCACTAACCCCTAATGTGCCCTCCATATATTGGAGTTGCCATCGTGTGGCTGATCGCACATTTCCTCTCTACTGCAAGCTGAAAATGGATGGAAATGAAATTGCATCAGAGAGAGTAGTCATCTTTTCACACGACGGTGAGGATAACCAGCCCGGCGTCGCCTACACTGCCTACCTCTGGTGTCGAATGGTAGAAAAGGGACACGTCGCTGGACCTGGAGAAGCCGAGGATGTTCTACGAAACGTTGATTTGTACGCTGCGTGCAAAGGATTCTGTCAACAAAAAGCATGCAAAAGTGTGACCTGACAAGAGGACTGCAGGAGCAAGTGACTACCCACGAAGGCACCTATTTCAGCAAGTGCTGCATAGGAAAAGGGCCATCAGAAGGTACGATTCATTGTCGCTTATTGGTGCTGTGAATTATTGATTAATCGCTTAAGCTTTCAGCATCAAATATGTTAGTCTAGATGAGTGTACACTACGTCAGCAATGTCTCATTTTGTTACTGTGTTTTTCAGGTCAAGCATGCATCTCTTGTAAATACCTCAGAAAGGCCCTTTTGACGAGGCTGTGAAGGCTCAAGAGGTCAGTCAGGAGGCATGTCGTAAGCACTTCTCAGAAGCTCCGTTCAGCCAGGCAAAAGATCTGGACGCTGTCGTCTCGATCAGCTAACCTCAAGGACGAGCTTCGCAGAATGCAGGAGGTAAACGCCTCGAGACCAGAAGACGTACTTCATGCTCAGATTGAAACTTTGCCACCAAAACAGCAACAGTGCGTCATGCAGTGTTTTCAGCTGCGAAGAAAAGGAGCTCCAAGGGAAATGTCTACTCCAAAGACTGGATTTTAGAGTGTATTCTCATGAAGATGAAGAGTGCGAAACTCTATGAGCACCTTCGCAAACACAACATTATTTCCCTTCCAAGTAAAAGTACCTTGAAGCGATACCTCAGACTGTTCAAAAGCGGATTTGGATTTAATGAGAAGGTGCTGAAGAAACTAAAAGAAAATCAACACACATCAGTAGTTTCAGAAGACGTGGTGGGCTCTTGGTTGATGAAACTAAGCTCTCCGAACATTTGACAGTAACTTCTACTGGACATATCGAAGGGTTTTTTGACATGGGCCCTTTCACGACTGATGGTCAAAACGTGCCCTGTGACCAGGGCATGATTGTCATGTTCGTTCCGTTGACAGGAAAACGGAATCACGTTATTGGCGCCTTTGCAACGAGCTCCAATGTCCAAGGAGAGATGCTTGCGAAAATTTTGATTGAAGCAACAATACTTGCAGAAGCCAGCGGACTATTTGTTGATTTTGTAACGATCGATGGAGCCGCGTGGAACAGGAAAATGTGGGAAATCCTGGGAATTGGCGTGAAGTCGGGCAAGATCACCAGCAAGCTTCAGCACCCCGTTGATTCTTCCCGTTACCTTCACTTCATGTCGGATTTTCCCCATCTGCTGAAATGTGTAAGGAACACACTCCTCAAAGGCCCTCTCAGTACTTCAAATGGCAACGTATGTGGCATGATTTTGTATTGTTTTTGTGTGACACATGGAATTTTCGGGGGCTTTTTGACAAAAAGCAACTTGAAGAAACATTTTGCTCTCTAAAGCCATGTTTATTAAGTACAATTGAAGAATGTAAATCCACGTCTTAATATACAGTGCTCCTATTTCAGGTTTCCATCGAGCCTGTAAAAAAAGCGTACGAAAGGGATTGCGACAACGTCACCCTGAAAGCTATGCCTGGCCTTACATCTGTGCACCTAAATCCTAACAATTTTGAAAAGATGAGAGTGAACTACGTCTTTCAGCTTTTTGGCGACCGTGTGATCACTGGCCTCCAGTTTTACAAAGGCAGATTCGAGCCTCCATGGGACAAGAGTGACGCAACGTTGTCATTTTTCAGGTAAGGATGAAAATTAGAACTTATGTGTTGATTTTATCATTCTTGTTGTTCTTGCTGTTCACATAAAAGAAAAAAATAAACATTGCAGTTATGTACTTATTATCTTTCAGACTCATCAACAGCCTGATCACATTTATGACTTCACGCTTCCCTGAAAAAGCTCTTCGTCCTGGCTCCAAGGTTGTGCAACTGCTGAAGGACTTTCTAGATTTCTTGTCTCAGTGGGAAACTCATGTAAAAGCAGAAAAGAAATGCATGCACGGTGCAGTAAACGCTGAAAAGGCAAAAGAAGCCAGTTGATTTTTAAGTAAGTCAACTGCCGATGATTTGAAGGTGACAATAGCGAGCGCCCTTCACTTATTGGATTACCTTGCAGTGCGTGGATACAAGTACATTATGACATCTAGGTTGAGTCAGGGCCCATTCGAAAACTTTTTTGAAATTATCAGGCAATCATTCGGCTCCAACAACCACCCCACACCGACGCAATTCCTCATTGTCGTCAACTGTCTTTCTTTTTACAATCTTGCTAAGGTAGTTGGTGCAGGTAATGCCGAGCAAGTGCAAGGTAGTGAGGATTTAAGTTCTCTTTTGAGCGCACGTGATGTTGGTGTTCCAGAGACTAATGTTAGCACGCTTGATAAGTTCATTGAGTCAGGAGACTTGGCTTCAGCTGAACGCTTACTCCACAGGGTTCCTGTTGATCACAAAGCGTGCATTGAACAAAGGAGTGACAGCCGACTCGTACAATATGGCACGGTATGTCGCTCGCAACTTCCTTTAACGTAGCAATTGCGAGGAGTGCAGAGGGAGTTTTTTGGACAGCTCTGTCCACAACAAAGATGAAGCATGCCAGTTTACGGTAATGTGTGACAAGGGAGGATTGGGGTATCCCTCACAGGCAGTGTTTGAGGCAGTGAAGCAGTTAGAAGATACCTTCACTGTGCATTTCAGTCAAGAGACGCTGTGCAGTGATAGCATTCTTGATGTGATGTCACTAGTGAAGTCGCAGTTTGGAGACAGTATCGGCTGCTCGCAGCATGAAGATGACCTCACATTTGAACTAATCAAGTGTTATGTTCTGACAAGACTTCTTTTTTATGAGAGGACTGAATCAGTCACGAGCAGATCGCAGGAAGAAGAAACTGCACGGGAAAATCGGTCGTTGCTCATGAGTGTATTGCTTTACCTGTGAAATAAAAAGTTCGCATTGGTTACGAGGACCTTGGTTTTTTTGCGCCATCTCAGCTTGTAGTAGTCCCAAAAGCTGAATTTTGTTTGCGCGGTTTAATAGATAATTGCTTAGCGGTAGCTGGTTGGAATTTTTTTCCCCAACCGGGAAGAGCCAATCCGGGAAGAGCCATTCTTAACGAAAATCAGTTGAATAGTAATTGCTGCGCAAATTTGCCGCGGTTCGCATAACCGCCCGAGGTCGGCCGCCGCCAACGCGTACAGCCGATGCAGCCGTGGCGCCGCCTCGCGGCGTCGACGCGTAACGCGTCAGCCGACAACCTTTCCTGAGCACACTACCCAAATGCCCTTTAGTGCACTGTACCATGGCGGCGAGTGTAGCACAGTCTTTTGAGCCTATTTGGCGTCACGTAGCACATGAACTTATTACGAGTTGGCAGCTGACCAATAGTCCCTCGTATACAACCTAGAGGCGCTAAGTCTGCCAGTACGAGACCCTCGTAATTGAATTAAGGAAAGAAGTGTATACTTAAGGGCTCGTTTTTTCTGTGTTTTACACAATAATAATGAGATCTAACAGACACTAATGCCAAGGAAAGTATAGGGGAAGACATTGGACCGAATTGTAATGTAAATATGTAGAAAAGTGGGTGAAAAGATAACTTGCTGTGGGTAGGATCCAAACCTGCGACCTTCGAATGACGCGTTCGATGCGCTACCACTGAGTTACCACGACAGCTATCCCCCCAGCCACTTTATTGGGTTTATATGTGAATTAAACGTGGGAGTGTCAGTCAGCGCCACCAGTAGCCATGGCGGCGAGTGTAGCACATTAGTTTGAGCCTATTTGGCGTCACGTAGCACGTGAACTTATTACGAGTTGGCAGCTGACCAATAGTCCCTTTTATACAACCTAAAGGCGCTAGGTCAGCCAGTACGAGACCCTCGTTAATGAATAAAGGGAAGAAGTGTATACTTAAGGGCTCGTTTTTTCTGTGTTTTACACAATAATAAAGAGTTCTAACAGACAAGAGAGAAAGAGATAAAGATGCAAGGAAAGGCAGGGAGGTTAACCAGACGCACTTCCGGTTTGCTACCCTGCACTGGGGAAGGGATAAAGGGGAGAAAAGAGGTTGCAGAAAGATGAGAAGGTACACACAATCACGAGCACACTCGGGGAGCACACACAGTTTACAGGCGGTCGCTCAGGTTTGTTGACTTAAGGTAGAGTAGCAGTGCTTTAGTTGCTTTCTGCGCAACTGAGGCAGATGCCCAAGGTCCTAGTATCTTCTGCACACAAAATGGTCCGGGGTCAAGTCGATTCAAAACCATCCGTAGCTGGCATCGCTGTGTGTCGTAGCAAGTGCAGCTGCACAGGACGTGTTCGATGGTCTCTTCATCTCCGCAGTAGTCACATGTAGGAGTGTCTGCCATACCAATGCGAAAGGAGTACGCCTTTGTGAATGCAACACCCAACCAAAGGCGGCATAACAGTGTCGCATCGGAGCGGGAAAGGTGTGATGGTAGTTTTAGCTTGAGCGAAGGATCCAGTTCATAAAATTGACACCTTTGGAAGGTGGTAGACGACCAGAACGTGCGTGTGAGATCTCGAGCCAGCAGGTAAAGTTGTCTTGCTGCATCATTCCTTGATAGAGGAATCGGGACTACACGGGTTTCTTCATGGGCTGAGCGGGCTGCATCATCGGCTAATTGATTTCCGGTAATACCGATATGTCCAGGCAGCCATTGATATATAATATCATGCCCTCGTGCTAGAGCTTCATGATGGCAATGTCTTATTTCTTCTACCAGTTGGTCATGGATCCTCCTACGCATGGTAGACTGCAAACTCTGAAGCGCTGCCTTCGAATCACAGAATATGACCCATTTTCCTGGACGTTCTTGAACGAGATATTGTAAAGCAGCCCTTATAGCAGCAAGCTCTGATGCCGTAGATGTAGTCATATGCGACAACTTAAACTTGATTGTCATTTCTGCAGCCGGAATTACAGCGGCACCTGATGAGCTGCTGGATGAGACGGACCCATCAGTGTATATCTGCGTTCGGTCTAAGTACAACTCATGTAATAATAGCAGTGTTGCTTGCTTCAATGCTACTCTGGAGTGACTGCTTTTCTTTTTAATTCCCGGAATTTCTAGACGTACTTGCGGCTGGTCGAGGCACCACAATGGGCATGCCGTTCTCGCAGCTGGCGTATATCCTGATGGAATGCTGTTTAGGTGCTTGACTATGACGTCTGAAAACGTAGCACGTGGTCTTCCGGAAGGTAGAAGGGCCAAGTGGTGGTCGGGGACACGGCTAGCATGTCGAATGTGCTAACAGACAATAATGCCAAGGAAAGTATAGGGGAAGACATTAAACGAAATCGTAATGTAAATATGAAGAAAAGTGGGTGAAAAGATAACTGCCCTTGGGCAGGATCCGAACCTGCGACCTTCGAATGACGCGTTCGATGCTCTACCACTGAGCTACCTCGACAGCTATCCCCCCAGCCACTTTATTGGGTTTATATGTGAATTAAACGTGAGAGTGTCAGTCAGCGCCACCAGTAGTCATGGCGGCGAGTGTAGCACAGTCTTTTGAGCCTATTTGGCGTCACGTAGCACGTGAACTTATTACTAGTTGGCAGCTGACCAATAGTCCCTCGTATACAACCTAAAGACGCTAAGTCTGCCAGTACGAGACCCTCGTTAACGAATTGAGGAAAGAAGTGTATACTTAAGGGCTCGTTTTTTCTGTGTTTTACACAATAATAATGAAATCTAACAGACAATAATGCCAAGGAAAGTATAGGGGAAGACATTAGACCGAATTGTAATGCAAATATGAAGACAAGTGGGTGAAAAGATAACTGCCCGTGGGCAGGATCCGAACCTGCGACCTTTGAATGACGCGTTCGATGCTCTACCACTGAGCTACCACGACAGGTATCCCCCCAGCCACTCTATTGGGTTTATATGTGAATTAAACGTGGAAGTGTCAGTCAGCGCCGCCAGTAGCCAAGGCGGCGAGTTTAGCACATTATTTTGAGCCTATTTGGCGTCACGTAGCACGTGAGCTTATTACGAGTTGGCAGCTGACCAACAGTCCCTCGTATACAACCTAAAGGCGCTAAGTCTGCCACTACGAGACCCTCGTTAATGAATTAAGGAAAGAAGTGTATACTTAAGGGCTCGTTTTTTCTGTGTTTTACACATTAATAATGGGATCTAACAGACAATAATGCCAAGGAAAGTATAGGCGAAGACATTAGACCGAATTGTAATGTAAATGTGAAGATAAGTGGGTGAAAAGATAACTGCCCGTGGGCAGGATCCGAACCTGCGACCTTTGAATGATGCGTTCGATGCTCTACCACTGAGCTACCTCGACAGCTATCTCCCCAGCCACTTTGTTGGGTTTAAACGTGAATTAAACGTGGGAGTGTCAGTCAGCGCCACCAGTAGCCATGGCGGCGAGTGTAGCACAGTCTTTTGAGCCTATTTGGCGTCACGTAGCACGTGAACCTATTACGAGTGTTCAGCTGACCAATAGTCCCTCGTATACAACCTAAAGGCGCTAAGTCTGCCAGTAGGAGACCCTCGTTAATGAATTAAGGAAAGAAGTGTATACTTAAGGGCTCGTTTTTTCTGTGTTTTACACATTATTAATGAGATCTAACAGACAATAATGCCAAGGAAAGTATAGGGGAAGACATTAGACCGAATTGTAATGTAAATACGAATACAAGTGGGTGAAAATATTACTGGCCGTGGGCAGGATCCGAACCTGCGACCTTTGAATGACGCGTTCGATGCTCTACCACTGAGCTGCTACAACAGCTATCTCCCAGCCACTCTATTGGGTTTATACGTTATTTAAACGTGGGAGTGTCAGTCAGCGCCACCAGTAGCCATGGCGGCGAGTGTGGCACACTCTTTTGAGTCTATTTGGCGTCACGTAGCACGTAAACTTATTACGAGTTGGCAGCTGACCAATAGTCCCTCGTATACAACCTAAAGACGCTAAGTCTGCCAGTACGAGACCCTCGTTAACGAATTGAGGAAAGAAGTGCATGCTTAAGGGCTCGTTTTTTCTGTATTTTACACAATAATAATGAGATCTAACAGACAATGATGCCAAGGAAAGTATAGGGGAAGACATTAGACCGAATCGTAATGTAAATATGAAGAAAAGTGGGTGAAAAGATAACTTGCCATGGGCAGGATCTGAACCTGCGACCTTTGAATGACGCGTTCGATGCTCTACCACTAAGCTACCACGACAGCTATCCCCCCAGCCACTTTATTGGGTTTATATGTGAATTAAACGTGGGAGTGTCAGTCAGCGCCGCTAGTAGCCATGGCGGCGAGTGTAGCAAAGTTTTTAGAGCCTATTTGGCGTCACGTAGCACGTGAACTTATTACGAGTTGGCAGCTGACCAATAGTCGCTCGTATACGACCTAAAGGCGCTAAGTCTGCCAGTACGAGACCCTCGTTATTGAATTAAGGAAAAAAGTGTATACTTAAGGGCTCGTTTTTTCTGTTTTTTACACAATATTGATGAGATCTAACAGACAATAATGCCAAGGAAAGTATAGGGGAAGACATTAGACCGAATTGTGATGTAAATATGAAGAAAAGTGGGTGAAAAGATAACTTGCCGTGGGCAGGATCCGAACGGGCGACCTTTGAATGACACGTTCGATGCTCTACCGCTAAGCTACCACGACAGCTATCCCCACAGTCACTTTATTGGTTTTATATGTGAATTAAACGTGTGAGTGTTCGTCAGCGCCACCAGTAGCCATAGCTTTGAGTGTAGCACACTCTTCTGAGCCTCTTTGGCGTCACTTAGCACGTGAACTTATTACGAGTTGGCAGCTGACGAAAAGTCCCTCGTATACAACCTAAAGGCGCTAAGTCTGCCAGTACGAGACCCTCGTTAATGAGTTAAGGAAAGAAGTGTATACTTAGGGCTCCTTTTTTGTGTTTTACACAACTATAACAAGATCTAACAGACAATAATGCCAAGGAAAGTATAGGAGAAGACATTAGACCGAATTGTAATGTAAATATGAAGACAAGTGGGTGAAAAGATAACTGACCGTGGGCAGGATCCGAACCTGCGACCTTCGAATGACGCGTTCGATGCTCTACCACTGAGCTACCACGACAGCTATCTCCCAGCCACTCTATTGGGTTTATACGTGATTTAAACGTGGGAGTGTCAGTCAGCGCCACCAATAGCCATGGCGGCGAGTGTGGCACACTCTTTCGAGCCTATTTGGCGTGTCGTAGCACGTAAACTTATTACGAGTTGGCAGCTGACCAATAGTCCCTCGTATACAACCTAAAGACGCTAAGTCTGCCAGTACGAGACCCTCGTTAACGAATTGAGGAAAGAAGTGTATGCTTAAGGGCTCGTTTTTTCTGTGTTTTACACAATAATAATGATATCTAACAGACAATGATGCCAAGGAAAGTATAGGGAAAGACATTAGACCGAATCGTATTGTAAATGTGAAGAAAAGTGGGTGAAAAGATAACTTGCCGTGGGCAGGATCTGAACCTGCGACCTTTGATTGACGCGTTCGATGCTCTACGACTAAGCTACCACGACAGCTATCCCCCCACCCGCTTTATTGGGTATATATGTGAATTAAACGTGGGAGTGTCAGTCAGCGCCACCAGTAGCCATGGCGGCGAGTGTAGCACACTCTTTTGAGCCTATTTGGAGTCAGGTAGCGCGTGAACTTATTACGAGTGTTCAGCTGACCAATAGTCCCTCGTGTACAACCTAAAGGCGCTAAGTTTGCCAGTACGAGACCCTCGTTAATGAATTAACGATGAAGTGTATACTTAAGGGCTCGTTTTTTCTGTGTTTTACACAATATAACTGAGATCTAACAGACAATAATGCCAAGGAAAGTATAGGGGGAGACATTAGACCGACTTGTAATGTAAATATGAAGACAAGTGGGTGAAAAGATAACTTGCCGTAGGCAGGATCCGAACCTACGACCTTCGAATGACGCGTTAGATGCTCTACCACTGAGCTACCACGACAGGTATCCCCTCAGCCACTCTATTGGGTTTATATGTGAATTAAACGTGGAAGTGTCAGTCAGCGCCACCAGTAGCCAAGGCGGCGAGTGTAGCACATTATTTTGAGCCTATTTGGCGTCACGTAGCACGTGAGCCTATTACGAGTTGGCAGCTGACCAATAGTCCCTCATATACAAACTAAAGGCGCTAAGTCTGCCAGTACGAGACCCTCATTAATGAATTAAGGAAAGAAGTGTATACTTAGGGCTCGTTTTTTCTGTGTTTTACGCAATAATATTGAAATCTAACAGACAATAATGCCACCATTGATACACGAGCCACGGTGGCTCATACGCGTTTTTGGGGGCGAAGAAGAAGAGAACATCTTCGTTGCTGTTCTAAGTTTTGTTCTAAGTTTTGGTGCCTCTGTTTTGGGAAATTGCCACAGAGATGCATTCGATGCGGTGTGTAATTTTATTCAAGACTCTAAACGTTTTTCAACATAAAGCCCTCGTTAACAAATACTAAAAAAATGTCGAAAAGTAATTTTCTATTCTGGATAAATCCGTGACTACCAAATTAATCGGGTTTGGCAAAACCAGCTGTCTGGTCGGCTCCCAAAATCAAGTTGTAGCTATTAGTATCTACTTTGTTAATGATTTTTTTTTCTCACTATGTAAATCTTTGGTTTATTTCTTTTTTTTCCAACATACTGTCTTAACTATACAACTCCCCCCCCCTTTTTTTTTCGTTGTAAGCAATAATGCAGTTATCGTTCATATGAGACTATTTGTTCTCTTGGCCAATCCCCCAGAGTGGGTACGAGCCATGGATTAAAGGATACAAACAAACAAACAAACAAACGTTGCTCTGGTTCAAGTGAACTCCTGGCTGCGGGTCTTGTTTTGTTCGTGACATTACTGGTGGAGACGCTGGGTACGTGTACTTCGGCTGTGTCGTCGGCCATCGTGGAGACAGCTACATCTCCCAGAGCAAGAATCAGCCGCCGCCTGCGTGGGTTACCCCCTGAATTTGGTCCCTTGGCATCGACACCCAGAAAGATGGCAACTGCGATGACAAGCCAGGCGGTCCAAACCAGCGATGGCCATGATTCGCTTCTCGCCCATGTTCTCCACGTGCCACAGACACCAAAGCCGTTCCATGGAGACATCTTCGAGGATGTTGATGACTGGCTAGACCACTTTGAACGGGTTGCCAATATCAACGAATGGGACGATGTTCGCAAGCTGCACCGAGTTTGATTCTACTTGGAGGATTCTGCGAAGACGTGGTACGAGAACCACGAGGGCTCCTTTGCAACATGGCAAGAGTTCAGCCGACAGCTTCGTGACGCCTATCGCAACACCGAAAGGAAGGAGAGGGCCGAACAAGCCATATCCAACAGAAACCAATGGCCGAACGAACGTGTATCCATGTTTGTCGAGGACATGCTTCGACTCTTCAAGCGCGCGGACCCTGCCATGCCTGAGGAAAAGAAGGTGCGCCATTTAATGCGCGGAGTAAAAGAACAGCTTTTCGCTGGGCTCGTGCGCAATCCACCGACGACAGTCGCCCAGTTCATCAGTGAGGCGGCTACGATGGAACGTACGCTGCAGCAGCGGTCGTCACAATACGAACGCCAGATCCCGGCCACCACATGCTCTATCGGCTCTGACAGCGAGAGACAGACCCTCGCAGACTTCATTCGAAGTATCGTTCGGGACGAATTGCGACAGCTGCAGGCAGTGGGATCCCATCCACCCGTGTCAGCCCTCGCGGATGTAATCCGACAAGAAGTCCGGCAGGCCGTCACACCCCTAGCCCCAATCGCACCGCCGATTCCCGAGGCCCCAGTCCTGACATACGCAGCGGCATTGCGATCCCCTGCGCCACCGGCTACAGATACTGCTATGCGGCCAAGGTACCAGGCTATGCAGCCATTTCACGACACTGCTTCAAGCCCACCTCTCGGCTCAAGGTTTTTGAGCCCACCCACCTATCCGCCGTTTTTCTCAAGACAAAGTGGTAGCAAGGCAAGCACGTGGCGCACCTCGGATAACCGTCCGCTCTGCTATCACTGTGGCGAAGCGGGTCACGTATACCGGAACTGTCAATACCGGCAACTAGGTCTCCGCGGCTTCCACCCTGATGCTCGATGCCCGCGCTACGGTGAGCGCCCCCGCGAAATTGAAGCCTATCTCACGGGCCAACGTACTCCTTCGACTATTCGGCACCACCAATCGAGATCACCATCGCCTCGCCGGTCTACGTCACCCAGTTTGCCCTCATCGTCTTCCGCTCCTTTCAGGAGCCGGTCACCAAGTCCCCGCAGGGGAAACTAGGAACGGCGACTTCTGGGGGTGAAGTCGCGGCCCGGCGAACTGTAAAAGACCCTCCTTCGACGCAACGACCAGACGAGGGCGATTCCGGTTTTGCAGTGTTCTCCGACAGCAAAAAGATTGTTTCTGCCGAAATTGCCGTCTTCGTCGACAATCATGCTGTTAACGCCCTCGTCGATACCGGTGCCGACTATTCCGTAATGAGCGCAACACTGGCATCTGAACTGAGGAAGGTTATGACGCCTTGGCAAGGACCTCAGTTGCGCACGGCAGGTGGCCATCTGGTGACGCCTACTGGTATGTGCACGGCACGCATTCGAA
Source organism: Rhipicephalus annulatus (assembly GCA_013436015.1). Lineage (NCBI taxonomy): Eukaryota > Metazoa > Arthropoda > Arachnida > Ixodida > Ixodidae > Rhipicephalus > Rhipicephalus annulatus. Next base: position 707,506 of record WOVY01009247.1, read on the forward strand.
TACGTACGTCAACATTTGCGGGCTCTTTCCTCGTATTGCGCGTGTGCTCTCGGCCAGTCATTCTAGGAATGGACTTCCTTCGTGAATACGGCGCCGTCATCGACCTCCGTGAATTACTTGTGTCGTTCGAGGATCCTTTTTGCGCTGCAACTGACAGTATGCAATTCCGGAAAAGAGCGCTCCGTGTTACCGACGATTCTCTGACTCTCCCACCTCGAAGCAGCCTCTTTGTCAAAGTAGAATTGGGACAGGACTTGTCTGACGCGGTAATTGCAGAGGCCAATTTGTCTCTCCTTATTTCACAACAAATCTGTGTTGCCCGAGGAATCATTCAGCCTAGCAATAGGCATGCTCACCTGCTGGTCACGAACTTCAGCGACGAATATCGCCACCTAACGAGACACACTGCCATTGCATATTGTGAAGAACTTGCTGATGCCGATGGTCCATCTACGTTAGCTTCATTTTCATCGAATGGCCACCCTGACGAGGCCTTCGTCAGCACTCTCGACGTAAACGAGAGACTACCTTCGGCTCAACGAGAAAGCCTTTTGCGTATACTCGGCTCATTTCAAGACTGCTTTGCCACTACGTCAAGGGTTAAACAGACACCACTTGCTCAACATCGTATCATCACGGAACCTACTGAGAGACCCATCCGACAACATGCCTATAGGGTGTCGCAAAAAGAGCAAGATGCTATACGTGACCAAGTCGAGCAGATGCTTCAGGACGACGTCATTCAGCCATCGACCAGTCCCTGGGCTTCGCCAGTTGTGCTAGTAAAGAAGAAGGATGGTACGTTGCGTTTTTGCGTTGATTACCGTAAACTGAACAAGGTCACCAAAAAGGACGTTTATCCTCTACCCCGGATAGATGACTCGTTGGACCGTATACGCAACGCTAAATATTTTTCCTCCATGGATTTGCGTAGCGGCTACTGGCAAATCGCAGTGGACGAGCGCGACCGCGAAAAGACGGCGTTTATTACTCCCGACGGTCTGTACGAGTTTAAAGTGTTGCCTTTCGGTCTATGCTCAGCGCCAGCTACTTTTCAAAGAATGATGGATACGGTTCTCACGGGGCTCAAATGGCAATCATGCCTTGTTTACCTTGATGACGTCGTGGTCTTTGCAGACACGTTTGAACAACACGTCCAACGCCTTTATGCAGTTCTTCAGGCAATTAGAACAGCGGGGTTGTCTCTCAAACCCGACAAATGTCATTTTGGATATGAAGAACTGAAGTTCCTTGGTCACGTTGTGAGCCATGCTGGCATCCGCCCAGATCCCGAGAAAACCCGCGCCGTTGCCACCTTTCCCGTGCCCACAAATAAGCGCGACCTACGCCGATTTCTGGGGCTCTGTGCGTATTACAGGCGCTTTGTCAAAAACTTCTCGAAGATTGCTGAACCCCTCAACAAGCTTACAAAAGACGGTGTCTCGTTTGTTTGGGGTCCCGATCAGTGCAATGCGTTCGACACCCTCCGAAACCTCCTCCAGGCTCCGCCTGTACTAGGTCATTTTGACGAAAGCGCTGACACGGAATTACACACTGACGCCAGCAACGTTGGACTAGGAGCAGTATTAGTTCAGTGGCAAAATGGCATAGAGCGCGTGATCGCTTATGCGAGCAGAACGTTATCCCCAGCGGAGAAAAACTATTCTGCAACCGAAAAGGAATGCCTCGCTGTTGTCTGGGCCATAATAAAGTTCCGCCCATACTTGTATGGCCGCCCATTCAGGGTAGTTAGCGACCACCATTCCCTTTGTTGGCTCGCGAATCTCAAAGATCCCTCAGGTCGTCTAGCACGATGGAGCCTTCGGCTACAAGATTTTGATGTCACCATCGTCCACAAATCTGGGCGGAAACACACCGACGCCGACTGTCTCTCACGTGCACCGGTCGAAAATGCCAACACTGACCTTGAAGACGACGACACTTTTCTTTCTGCCGTATCAGCGACCAGCTTAGCGGAGCAACAGCGTCATGACTCGGAGCTCATCCCGCTCATTGACTACCTGGAAGGACGTAATTTCCACCTTCCCCGAAGCTTTGCGCGCTCACCATCTTCCTTTTGTTTCCGTGATAGAGTGCTTTATAAAAAGAACTTTCATCCTACACAAGCTATGTATCTGCTTGTTGTGCCAACTACGCTTCGTGGTGACATTTTACGTGCGTGTCACGATGAGCCATCATCCGGACACCTCGGCTATACGCGCACGCTGCAACGGATTCAACGCTCCTACTACTGGCCACGTCTCGCGAAGACTGTGAAGCACTACGTTCGCACATGTCGCGACTGTCAGCGACGTAAGATTCCACCTTTACGACCAGCGGGACTACTGCACCCAATTGGCCCACCAAAGGCGCCCTTTCATCAGGTTGGCATGGACTTGCTGGGGTCATTCCCCACGTCTTCGTCTGGAAACCGGTGGATTGTTGTCGCTACAGACTACTTAACACGCTACTGTGAAACCAAGGCACTTCCAAAAGCCACCGCAGCAGATGTCGCCCAATTTTTTGTTAACAGCATCGTCTTACGTCACGGTGCTCCAGCTGTCGTCATAACTGATCGTGGGACAGCTTTCACCGCAGAGATGCTGCAGGAAGTCTTGCGATTAAGTGGCACGGAACATCGTAAAACAACGGCTTACCACCCGCAAACAAATGGGCTGACTGAACGACTCAATAAGACAATTGCAGACATGCTGTCAATGTATGTGGACATCGATCACAAGAACTGGGACACCATACTTCCCTACGTAACTTTTGCGTATAACACTGCTGTTCAAGAAAGTACCGGTTTCACGCCTTTTCGCTTAGTCCACGGTCGTGACGTCACGACGATGCTCGACGCCATGCTCCTGCCCGACAACTTAGGAATATACCACACGGATGCCGCCAAATTCACCCAGTGCGCAGAAGAGGCCCGTCAACTTGCTCGTCACCGCATTCAACGTCACCAAACCGAAGACGCGCGCCGCTACAATCTTCGCCACCGTGAAGTTATTTTTAAGCCAGGTGATGAAGTCTGGGTGTGGACCCCTATCCGACAGCGTGGACGTTCCGAAAAGCTTCTTCTCCGCTACTTCGGCCCTTACAAGGTTGTGCGACGTCTCAGTGACGTCACTTACGAGGTTCTCCCACAAGGCAATTCGAGACGTTCCCATTTCACCCCGCAAACTGAAGTCATTCACGTTTCACGTCTCAAACCATACTTTTCGCGCTGTGAATAGCCAGAGAGTGACTGACTTTATTAGTAACTTCGCGTCTTTCTTTTTGTTTCGTCCTTTCCTTACATTTTTCCTATTTTTCTTATTTCTCTAACTTTTGTCCCCACAACCAACTACGTTATTCCGCCTTACGCCATTCATTTTGCTCACATGCTAATTTTCATTTAGTTTTCTTTTCTTTTTTTTGCCTTCATGTACAGCATCGAGACGATGCTTCTTGGGAGAGGGGGTAATGCCACCATTGATACACGAGCCACGGTGGCTCATACGCGTTTTTGGGGGCGAAGAAGAAGAGAACATCTTCGTTGCTCTGGTTCAAGTGAACTCCTGGCTGCGGGTCTTGTTTTGTTCGTGACAATAATGCCAAGAAA